>JAKSZT010054419.1:10026923-10050048 GCA_026826555.1 Tolypeutes matacus | reverse complement strand
GAAGGAAGGAAGGAAGGAAGGAAGGAAGGAAGGAAGGAAGGAAGGAAGGAAGCAAACAAGCAAGCAAGCAAGCAAGCAAGCAAATTAAGGGAACATTTTTCAAAGGCTAAAAGTAAGAAATCTTTCTAAGGCAACATGCATCAAAATCTTATTGAATGCAATGCATGCTATTCCTAATGATCAACTACCCTATCTCTTACAAAATGGAAGAAAAAATGAAACCTCATTATAAAGTTTCCCAATCTCACCCAAACCCAGGGATCTTATTTATTTTCTAGATTCACAGTATTTCAAGAAAAAAGAAAATAAATTATTTCAAGGAGTGATACCTCCATTTTATTTCTTCCAAATAAATTATTTCTTTAAAGAAAAGGGAAGAAAGAAAAATCCTCCTAGGGAAGGCTCCCCAACCTCATCAGAACCAGTGGCCCCAATTCTCTCCATAAAGCCCATTTTTAAAAGGGAAATCTTCCAAACTTAAAGATAGAGACTGACTCAACCCTATAAAAGCAAGGAGTCATTTACCCCAGATATATATATACATATATACTTTTTTTTTTTTACATTTTTTTATATTTTAAAGGATACTTACATTACATAAATGTTACACAAAAACTCTAGGGATTCCCATATGCCCCACTCCCCACACCTCCCACACCCTCCCACATAAACGACATCCTTCATTAGTGTGACACATTCATTGCAATTGATAAACACCTCCCGGAGCTTTGGACCATAGTTCACATTGTAGTCTACACTCTCCCACACAGTTCTGCATGTTATATGAAGATATATTTTTTAGATAAGCCCTTCCAACATAAGAGGAGATACCTTCAACTGTACTGAAATCAATAAATCTTATTCCTTTCCACCTCCCAAAAAGGAAAATAAATTTAAAGGAATAGAGGAAAGAAATCTTTCTAACTTAAATTGACCATAATCTCAGCAATGCCATTGAAATTTATTCCCCCAAAGAGAAAGAGCAAAGAAGAGAGAGAGAGAGAAAAAAAGCCTGTCTCCGAAGACAAAGTGAGCTCTCTATCCACCTTCCTCCAAAACAGGAAAGTATTATACAAAGAAAAGGTAATATCATTATAGAACAATGCCAGTGAAACTTAAATTCAGTACCTGAGGCTGGAAGACAATGGTAAATGTTTAATCCCAGGCTGGTTTCCCTCTCCCTCCAGCCCATTTCAGGTTAACTTCTCCATCAGTCAATTAGGTTCTGTGCACAAAGGAAAGGCAGAGTTTGTCCAAGGAAAACAGAATTTGGGAAGCAAATCTGATGGGGAAAAATCATATACCTCTTTTCCAAACCAAACAGAGATGACTTGACAGTTAGTTGCATCATTGCTTCCCTCTAATACTGCAGAAACTCTAAAGCTGATGGTAAACTCTAAAGCAATGACACTCTTACTATTAACGTCCAAACTACATGCATGCTCTTATCTAGCAAGGAAGGACCCTGAACCAATTCAATAATTGGGTTCTTACAGTGGCTGTCTAATCACATGCTAGCTTAAGTGACTGTTCTCATAGGGCGATAAAGGGCTCAATTTTCACAAATAAACAAAATTTTCAAGTCCTTTTTATAAGGGTAGAATAAGACTCAGGTAATTTTTTCCAAATTATTTAAATCATTTCTTGATTAAAAATTTATGTTAAGTACCTGCTTTATGCCAGGCATTGTACTAAACACTGAGGATTTAATAGTGAGCTGATTTATACCGATGAACCTTCTTTTAAGCAAAACTGATAAATGAGAGACCAAATTACCAAAAACAGATATACAGGGAGCGATTATACACACGCTTTGCTAAGGGATTCATTATAATAACCAATTACCTCAGCTTACTTCATCTTAAACAAAAATTTAATGTAATAAAATAAAGGAATGCATGGCTGATTTCAAAGAATGTAGAAAATCAAGAAAGCTTCAAAAAAAAAATAAATTAAAAAAATCATCTAGCACCCAATTGCTCTCAGAGACAATCACTGCTAACATTTTGATATATTTTTCCATTTGTTTTTTCCGATTATATATTTATAGTTTTCAAAAGTAAGACATCACGGAACGTGCAATTGTGGCCTCAGGCTTCTCCCCACTCCAGTCACCTCTCTCACTTAATTACAGCCATAGCTCGGGGATAGGTTTGGTTCCAGACCACCACAATAAATCAAATATTACAATAAAGCAAGTCATATGAATTTTTTGGTTTCCCAGTACATATAAAAGTTGTGTTTACACTATGCTATAGTCTATTAAGTGTGCAATAGCATTATGGCCAAAAAAAAAACAAAACAATGTACATACCTTAATTAAAATGTGACACAGAGACATGAAGTAAGATCAAGCTGTTGGAAAAATGGCTCTGATGACTTGCTCGACGCAGAGTTGCCACAAACCTTCAGTTTGCCAAAAATGTAATATCTGTGAAGCATACTAAAACAAGGTTTGACTGGTGTTAGATCATGTGCATTGTTCTACATTATATTTAGGAAATATAAATATATGTATTTATATATGATCTGTATGATCTGATTTATAAACGTGTCTTTGAAACATGGTTGTTCAGGGAAGTATATGCCGTATAAAGCAGAAACAGTTATGCATTTGCATAGACACAATTGCTGTGGATGCTCCTATATCCAAATGGCTGTTTGATTTCGCATTTACTTACTGTACTTTCTTGGACATCCGTATTTCATTTGTTCAGCTAGATTTTTGTGCCTTGGACTTGGAGAAGGGGACTTTAAATAAAATCCACCTTTTTCTCACTGTTAACTTCCCAAAAGTAAATTCTAAATTTCTGTTGTGTCACTTTTGGCCATATGAAAAAACAATTCTCTGATGGCCCTGTCTCTTTAACACAAAGTTACTCTTTCATGCCCATTTTGATACCTCCTACCCCCAAGGACATAAGTATGTGTGAGGACATATAAACAATTATAAGGAGTTAGAATAGTAAATTGATCCAGTTTTCATTAACCAAGGGTGGTAGAAAATTGGGAGAGTTAATAAACTGTATACAATCCAACCAAGGTTGAGTCAGTAATTTAAAATACAAATATAATGCATTATTGAATAATATCTGAATCTTCAGCCCTGCCTGTAGCACTTAGATAGAGATTTTCTTCTTACAATCATTACAGACATTTACTGTTTAAGCCTCATGCTTTAAAGAGCCTATAGAAAGAGTACTAAACCTTGAGGACAGGGATCTTCCTCTGTTTTCCTTATAGCACAGGGCTAGTCACACAAGGCTCCTAAATGATACTGTGGGATACTGTGGTTTGATCCTCTCACTTAGAGTTTTGCAGAGTTCTTCTGAAACAAGAGGCCATGACTGAGCCTTGTTCCAGACTCCAGAAATGGGAGGGTGGTGGAAGTACAGCATGCAGAGGTCAAGTCCCAGAAGAACGTTCAGAATGCTAGATGTTTATTCATTTGCCTTCTCCTGCATCTTATATCTTTACCTGTTCTTTTCTGGGATTTTGCAGCTTGAGGCAGGAAATGAAAGGTCCCTGCTGAATAAAATGGGTTAATCTCCTTGGCTGTGAGTAGAGAGAGTAGAAACCAGGAAATTTTCATTGACCACAGGCTCTGCCAATCAAGTCACAATTTTCATAAAGCAGGCACCAGCATCACAGCACCATACTCTGAATGCATACTCTAACAGTAGCCTCTGAATCCTTCAGAGTCAATTTATACTACTCTTCACTTTCCTCCCTTCCCCCAGATTCTCCCCATGCCCATTCCTTAGCTCTAAACAACCCAAACAGCTTCTGAGATTTCTTAGGGCCCCAATTTTTCCTTCATCTCAGAGATTAAAGGAAGTTGCTTCAAGTCTTGAAGATCCTAGAGAAATCTAGAAGACCCTCTGTAAAAATACTGGCTTGCATTTAGCTTGAGGAACCCCTGGTTTGAGATTATTCCTCCCAAACAGTCCACCTAGGGGAGATAGTCAAAATTTTTAGCAACCAGTACAGTATGGACTCTGATCAATCATAATGGATGTTGGTCATAAAGGCATTTAAACTGGGTCCTAGAGCACCCCAGTGCCTAGAGGATATCCATTACCACTTTAGATGCCGGGAACATGATGGCAGATGTCTCAGGGTATTGGCTGCTTATTATTATTAATTAAATAATTATTATTTAAATATTTTCATAACTGGTAAAATTATAATAGTGTGCACTGGCTGAGTACTATCCTTGAATCTACCCCCATTGGAAGAGAACCCTAGAATTTGCTTCCTATGGTCTTAACTGTGCATAATCTAGACCCTCTGGTGTAGCCTAATTACTGGACCTGTGTCGTCAGCAGCTACCAGGTGGCTCTCTGCCTGGTTTAATAAAAATTAGCCCGTGTAGAGGCATTCAACAAATTTAGGCTTTAAATTTTATCTGCCTCATATTTAGTAGGGTTTTTCCAGATGCTGGAACTGAAAAGAAGAGTTTTCCTCTTCTTTTCTTGACTTGTCCCCACCACACTTCCGTTCTCCATCTCCCAAAAGACTAGATACAGGTAGGCAGCACAAATAAAGACCATGATAAAAAGATGTTAGGGTAAGCAAAGTTAAAGAAGACTCTAAGACTAGTAAGGAAGGTTGTTAAGAGTGATGCTTTTTAAATTTGCTTAGTTCCTTACTTGGCAATGATACAGGCCCTATTGGCATGGGCTTGCTCATTTACCTTCATATTATGAGCTGGTTAGTACCACCACCTTCTTACCTTGGGGTTGTCTATTCAAAAAAATAGTAAGCAGCTACTTATCTGAATGGTAATTCCATATATCTTTTCACATAGACCATGGACAAGCTGGTGCTTATAAAAAGGCATGATATAGTGGATTGCATTACCTGTAAAATGATGAGCTTTTGAGTGATTATTGCGGTGGTGTGGGGTAGGGATGGGAGAGAGCTAGGAGAAAGAGAAAGATAAGGTATGGGGAGAAGATCCTACAACAATTAGGAAGGGAGATAGTGCTACTGCTAGGAGTAGTACCTGGAACAAGAGAACAATAGTTGAAGCTGAATCACAGAAGGGCTTCACAGGGAGATGGTCTCTATTATTTGAGGGATCATCTAGTACCAAGCATTAGTAGAAAATGAAGAGAACAAGGCAGCTGAGGAAAGCAATGTATGTAAAAGTTAGATAGGTTCTACTTTCCAGTCAAAATGCTGGGAGTGTGCAGAATCTTGTGATACCCAGGTTTGGTAGAAGGATCTTTTCAGGAAACTAACCATATCTTCTTGGGAGTTCGGAAAAGCTTGCTTACAAATTCAATAAGCCTCTCAATTTTATGATGATTTTACTAGAGGTTCGTATTAAACCTACCCTAATAATGTAGCAACTGATAATTCAGAGCATTGCTAATTTAAATAAAAAAAGAACTTCTGTTTTTCATTAAATATTTGAGCACCAAAGTGTATAGAACAGTGTATCAAACACTTGGGTGCATTAAAGAAATGAACCAAAAATGCAAGCTTTCAAGACGTCAAAAACGTCTATCTTTGTGTTCTATCCAGAAACGATGAAAGAACTCTTAAAAACTTCAGAACTGATGAGGGATATTGGAAAGGCAAAGTAAAGTTTTACCAGGAATTTCTAAAAAGAGATCTCACTGATGTGAAGCAATATAGTAAGAAAACATTTTTAAAAACTCTAAATAGGTTCTTTAATTCTAGGTTAAACCAAAGTGAAGCAAAAAAAAAAAAAAAAAAAAAAAAGTGCCCTGGAGATCTTGTCACCAAGTTGAGTAAATTAACGCAGAGGAGACCATGGCAATGTCAAAATTATCATTTTAATTAGTCTTACCAATCAAGTAGAGTAAGTTGTTTGATGCAGGAGGTGAGGAAGGGAAGAAAGGGACAGGGATATACAGATTATGAATAAGAGAAAAGTTATATTATACTCAATCCTGGCAGGATGGAAATTGTCACAGTAAGCATTAATTGAGGTTAGAGAGAAGGATACCAACTTGTTAATTTTATTCAAGAATCTTGTTCTGAAGCCTCATTTACTGTTCTCTTTGTTTAGCTGTTTTATGCTGAGCTGTTATAATAAAGTTACATTTTAATTGTAAACAAAGGACAATAGAGTAGAGAAGTACATTGATATTTCTCTATTAATAACACCTGAATTTTCTAGAACAAATACTGATTTTAAATATCTTTTACCTGCCTTTGCTTAGTGTGAGTATATCCTATTTGGAAGCAAAATACCCAAGGAAAAATAATATCTTGAGTATTTATAGATTTAGCCATAGGAATTACTGTAGAAATTGCCAAAAGCAATAATATGGCTATGAAGTTAATAAATCAGGCAGAGGTGAGGTTATGCTTGAATTGACCAAGGCCTAGACACAGAAGAATGAAGTCCTAGTATACAGAGTCATAAAAAGGTCACTTTGAAAGAATCATAAGGTCTAAATTGAAATATGTAGCAAATAAAGCAGATGGGGCAAGGTGCTGTTGAAACTTTGAAAGCAATTGACAAAATTTTGTATAGTATCTGTCTGATGAGGTACAACCACTGGAGGGCTGTTGATTAATATAATAACATGACTGAAGTGGTGGTTTGGCTGATGGGACATATAATTAAAAACTATCAGAAAGCAGATGTGGCTCTAGCAATTGGGCTCCCATCTACCATATAAGAGGTCCAGGGTTCATTTCCTGGGGCATCCCGGTGAAAGGCAAGCTGGCCCACGCAGGAGTGCTGGCCCGCACAGAGTGCTGGCACAGCAAGATGATGCAACAAAAAGAGACACAGAGGAGAGACAATAAAAGACACAGCAGTCCAGAGAGCTGAGGTGGCACAAGAGATTGAGCGCCTCTCTTCCATTCCAGAAGGTCCCAGGGTCGGTTCCCGGTGCCACCTAAAGAGAAGACAAGCACAGAAGAACACACAGAGAGCAGACAGCGAGCACAAAAACAATGGGGAGGGGCGGGAGGAGAAATAAATAAATAAATAAATCTTAAAAAAAAAAAAACTATCTGAGGAGTGGATGTGATTCAAGCAATTGAGTGCCCAGCACCCACCTCCCAACAGGGAGGTCCGGGGTTCTGTTCCCAGTGCCTTCTAAAGAAAACAAACAAACAATAAGCAAAAATAACGAGCAGACAATGAGCAAATAAACAACGAGCAAGCAACAACCAAATAGACAAGGGAGTCAACTCAGGGGAGCTGATGTGGTTCAGTGGTTGAGCGCTGGCCTCCCACATAGAAGGTCCTGGGTTCAATCTCTGGTCCTGGTACCTCAAAAAAAACCACACAACTATCTATCTCTATAGTACTATAAAGTATAAATGTGAGAAAATATTTTGATTATCCAGTGTACTTTTTCTACTCTTTGAGCCTTCTTTGATCTCACATTCTACCTTTGTGAAAGAGTCTAGTTTGCTTTCTCTATGATATTTTTTCTATTTTATCTCATTTTATAGTCTATGGTGAGAGGGGGAGCCAGTAAAGCCTTTTATCTCGTCTATTATGTTATAAGCCCATAGAATGTCCTGGAAAGAGCCTTTGGGGATCAGCTAGTCCAGTGTTTTAAAAATCTTTTTAGCAGACAAATCTTTTTGTATTTTTCTCAATGAAATCTTACATGACAACGCAATATTTAGCATAAATGCAGGTAGTGTTTCATTAGTCATTTTCTGTGTTAAATGGGCATGTAGCTGACAGAGTTGTTTATTTTAGTGCAATAGAAAAGTGAGTTTGCACTCCCTGTTTATCACTGACTTCTTAGCAGGAGGCCTGTGATGCAGGAGCACATTTGATAGTAAAAAGAAGCAAGTCAGAGTGTCAAATTTGGCCTAAAATATTCCAGAAAGTGGATAATATTCTCTTGGAAACATGGCCATTCCATATTTCTACAGTTCCTCTTCCCTCCCCGCCCTGGAATATGTTACAACTATCTCATAAAGCGGGTTGTCATAATGTGAACAGTATTATAGATTGGAAGCTGTGTTCCTATCTAAGGATGCCACACCAAATAAATTGTAGACATAACTAAAAATATGTAGCTAATATATAACTGTAAATTTCTGAAATCACTTAAAGCAGCAAAATTCATACAAGTCCTGTAAAATGGGTATCTATGTTTCATAAGGGATCCCAATGTACTATAAAGTATACATGCAGCACATAACAGAGCTGACTCTACATTAATTGAATCTATTATCATTATATTTTTAGAATTTATATTCTTCTTGCTTCCAGACAAGATATAAGGTATCTCACAAAATTAACTTACAAAACAAGACACAAATAAAAACAGGACGAAACCAATTTAAGCTAGTGGCAAATGAGACTGAAAACTAATATATGCTAGTTAAAATAAACTCTAATTAAGCATTTAATTAACAGTACTTTTGTTTGCTGCCTTTGGTGGTTGAAGAACTTTGGGGGTGATTTAAATGACTAGTTGGTATCCGAGGAAATTTGAGCTGATGCCTCATGATGCCTCATTTTAAAAAACTCTCTCTCTCTATTTATCTGTCCATCTGTCTATCTATGTATCGATTTTTTTTTAACAAATCAACTTTACTGATGCATATTAATAAAGGATAAATTCATCCAAAGTGTACAATCAATGGTATTCGGTATAATCACATAGTCGTGCATTCATCACTTCAATCATTTTTGGAGCATTTTCATTATTCCAATAATAAGAATAATTTTAAAAATGCATCACTTCTCAATCTCTCTATGCTTCCCCTGCTGTACATAGCTGTTATTCTGTTTCTGTCTCTCTAGTTTATTTATATTTTGTAAAAAGTCTTATATATGCAATATCACCCATATTTGTATTTTACATGAGGTTTAACTATGTGATACAAGCCCATGTTACATTTTTTTAGCTTTCCTTCTAGTAATATACATTACCTTAGACTTAACCTTTCAACCACAGTCATACCCATATAATAGTTCTGCTAGTTACAAACATTATCATGTGCTTTCACCATTTCTATTCGTTTCCAAAGATTGACAAACAACCTTTTACCAATTCTACACAGATTAACCCTTAGCTTTCCATTCTCTACCCTCTTTCTATTTTCTGGTGACCTGTATTCTAATTTTTAACTCCATGAGTTTATGATGCCTCATTTTCAAGCAATAAATTTTCCTGTAGCAAACTAAAATATTCCTAACCAGCCAATTGACCCTAAAGATGTCTCCAACATTGATTGGTACTTAAAACACCCTGAAAGTAATTGTGATCCTTCTCTCACTGAAAGTATTTGGGAAATGCTTCCAATCCTTCATCTACTCATGTCTCTTCTGTTTAGTCAAAGTTTTTCTGACAGTGATCAGGCTTCATGTTAGGGTTCCTAGACACAGTAAATACCAGATAACAGATCACTGCACATTTCATTGAAAGGCATTTTACATCATCACCAATTCATTTGGAACTTAAAAGGAAAACCAGAGGAGCATCTAATTCTTTCACGTAGTATTTCTTAGGCCAGAGTAGGTATGCATTGTGTATTTGTTTAATAAACTTACCTACTAGTTTATGGGACTCTTGAGCCTTAGCAGCAACCACAAAATGAAGAACTAAAGATTGCCAGAATTGTGGGATGGGTGTTAATTAGCTGTCCTAGAAGGCTTCAGGCTTAGGCTATTTTGGTATGCCTGCATTTTTCTAATATTTTAATGCAGGTGTCTGTGAAGCACAAAAGTATGGAACTTTCTCAAATAAGCCTTTACTCTATAGTATCTTGTAGCCAGGGATAACAATAGTTTGGACTCTCTCCTATAACTGGAACCACTTCACTTTGGTTCTAGTCATGATTCCAAATTACATAGTTGTGCAATATGGGGTAAATAGCTTAATCTTTCCGTGGCTTAGCTTTTGTATCTCTTAAATGAAGCCAATAATTTGCCAGTGACTTAGCAAAGTCCAGGAGTCTCTCTAGCAAACCATCACTGGTGTCCCATCTGGGCTCGGTGCCCTTCCTCTGGGTACCCTTAGCACCCTCTGCACACTTCTGCTTCTCATTTACATACACTGAGATTATCAGCTTGCATATGCCATATAGTTTTATAAAGATAGGGCCCTCAGGGCCTAGCATAATATCTGCCTCCATAAATGGTGGTTGGGGTACCTTACAAGAATATCATAAAGGCTGAATGAAAAGTTAGATTTTAAAATCATATTTTAAAATTAAGACATATACAAATGTTAGCTTAATTTAATATCATTTATTTACATGTCATGGCATTTGTTGTCTTTACTTTCTATGTTTAGCTATTCAGGTAATTTCTAATATATTCACCCCTCAAAAATTGGATTAACAATTCAGCTACATTGCCAGCAGATGAAGGTAAGAAAGTCTGCTTCATATCTGGCCAGAGAGCTGTAATTTTTTCTAAATCACACAGGAAGAGTCACCTTACAGGTTAGTAACAGCCTTGAATTGATCATGTGATCTTGAACTACTAGGCTTTAGTCATAAACATAATTAATTTTGATAAAAATGAGAACAAGTGGCTATCTATATGGTTCTCTAAAAAAAATCAAACTGCAATTGTATTAAAATACCCAAGCATAGCAACACTATAGGACATTATATTTAAATAGAATATAGAGAGAACAAGTTTAAACAAACAACTAGGTACCATTTGGTACTCTTCTCACTAATCTTAACTGTTACCAGGATTTAATCTATTTATGGTACTCTTTTCACTTTAATTGAAAAGCTCCTGTCTCATTACCTTGGTGTCAAATTTCTCTGGTGGCTGGCACTTGAATTTGTAGCTAAGTGTCAATATGTCTATTTCCGAGGCTCTCCCTTTCTCGTGAGGACTAAGAAGCAACAAGTAAGCTTTACCGTCCCCTTGGCAGTCCAAATTTTATCCAAAATAGCTTTCTATTAATTACAGGAAAGGCCTTAACTTGTCTCACCAATGCCTCTGATCAGTTCAACTCCCTCAGCTTCAAAATGTCAGGAAAGAGAATATAGAATCAACTCAGACAGCAAGCTACCGTAGCAACCATCTTATTTTCCAATCAAAAGGGACTACTTTTCTCTTCAATGAGATAGAAAACTCTTAACTTTAAATACAATGGGTTAATAGCTAGCTATTAACTCTTAACTTTAAATACAAAGGCTTCTTTAGCAACTCCTAGAAGCCTTTAAGACCTATGCTCAGAACAGATTGCAAGAAGTGTGTATTTTCTTCCCTATCACGTTTAATCTGAGAATCATTTTGAAATAGAAAGCTAGAATAAGTGTTTGAAAGAGGAATTTAAAGGGGCTCAGGCATATGTAGACATACACTCACGGGTACACACTCGTACTTTCACTCCTGGGAAACATACCCAAGTTTATATAATCCAATAGCGGAACAGTCTGGTTAAGTAGGCATGCAAACACACACACAGAGAGAGAGAGAGAGAGAGAGAGAGAGAGAGAGAGAGAGAGAAGAGATTTAGCTGGACTTTGAAACATGAAAAAGGAGGCTCTGGCTGTTTGCTCTGGTTCCAGCCTCTTGCCTAGCTGTCCTATTTTACCAATTTTAGCCTGTCTCACTCCCACAGGCAATTAGTTACCTAAAGTTTACATATAGTTATGCAATTTCAGTTCAACAAATGTTTACTAAAGGCTGACTACTTACAAAGAGCTAGGTTAAGAGAAGATAGGAAGCCATTCAGTCTTCAAAAGCTGCTTGAAGGAGGTGAGATCTGAATTGTGTCTTAATTTTAGGTAGGGCTTTTGTTTTCATAAGTAAGAAGTTTATTTTATTTAGAAAGACACAAAGAATTAGAAAAGTGAACATTCATGGAAGAATATTGAAGCCAAATTGTTTGAAAGATATTTTAAATAATACTTTGTATGGTTACATGATTGGTTCTTAGTCAATTTTCAAGCAATTAAATAGCTCAATTGAAATGACAGTGAAAAGTGAGCAAATAAGCAGAGTATTTTGTCAACATTTAACTGTGAACAAGGCATTGAATACATTAAACAAAATTTCTTCTTAAATGTTTCTTTTTTATTTAAATTCTTTTTCTTTATTTTTAAAGGAGCTTTAGATTACATAAAAGTTACACTGAAAATATAGGGGATTCCCATATACCCTGCTCCTTCCCCCTCCCACACTTTTCCCCATTAACAACATCTTTCATTAGTGTGATACATTTGTTACACTTGATGAACACACACTGAAGCATTGCTACCAACCATGGTCTATAGTTTATGCTATGGTTTACACTTTGCACCACACAATTTTATAGGTTTTGACAAAATATATACTGACTTGTATCTATAAAAGGAAAAGGGACACATGAGACAGAGGGACTATCTTAAACATAGACATGGAAGAGGTAAGAAGGAGCCGGTGTTCTGAAATTCCCACAAAGACTGATATGTTGGAACAGTTGGTGTATGGGGAAGTAAGGCTGTAAAAGTTAGAGAAACTAAGTTGCAAAAGGCCTTGAATGCCGGATGAAGGAATATGTGTTCTGTTCCATATGCAGTGGGAAATCATGGAAGGTTTTTGAGTGAGAGTAACATGATCAGGTTTGAGTTTAATAAAAAAAAACTCTGTCAATATATATAATGAGTTAGACTCTAGAGAAAGGGAAAACAGTCTAGGCAAGAGGTATTGAGGACTTGAACCTAAGGCAGTAAGTATGGGAAGGAGTAGATAGAAGAAATGTTGACAGGATTTGGTTTATAATTGATTGGATGTGGATAATGGGGGAGAGAAGAGAGTAGAAGGTGACTCCGAACTTTCTAACCTGGAGTTATTAAAAATATAGAGGACAAGGGGGGAGCAGGTGTAGCTCAGTGGTTGAGTGCCTGCTTCCCATGTATGAGGTACCGGGTTCAATCCCTGGTACCTCCTAAAAAATAAAAAAAATAAATAAAATAAATTTAAAAAATAAAAAAAAATATATATATATATACACACACACACACACATAAAGCACACAGATGCAAGAATAAGCTTGTGTAGTGGCTTAAGGAAGATTATGAGTTCAGTTTTGAGAATTTGAGTTTAAGGTATTGGTGTGGCAGCAGCTTAAGGAAGGGATCAGAAGAAGGTGAGAACGTAAGGGCTAAAGGACTAAAGGGTATACGTTTTGCCATGAAAGGTAGGCAGGGTAGAAAATGTCTGTGTGCCCTGTTGTATTAAAAGCAATGAAACAAAATCAATGCAGTTAAGTATGGGAAGGACAATATGTTTGGAGAAATAGACAGAGGGAAAAACATCTCTTCCAATAAAGTATTGGAAGAGAAGGGGGAAAGGAAATAATGTAATTTTTAAGGAACATTTTCTTTTAAAGGATTGATCCTGAGTAATTTTTTCAATTACTTTTCTACCCTTTCCTTTGGCTGTTTTCTCTTTGTTCATGAAAATCCTCTGAATAGTCTTAAAAGAGAGGGGATATTGTTAATCTGTTGTCCTCAGATAGAATGCAAGTGACGTTTTATCTCACTACCCGTGTCCTTATTTGTAAACCTAGAAATATATTACATTTAGGGAAACCCATGAGGTAGGTTAATTGTTACCCAGTTATTAATAGGAGGAACATTAAAACACTTCTCTTGTGTTACAATGAGAATATATTGTCTCTGCATCAAAGATTCTATTTTAAAGTTCTTTGCATATAGTAGACCCTCAATAACTGATGAACAAAATTAATAAAGTATTTCTATACACATGAGGTTAAAAGATTTCCAAAGACAGCAAGCTAAGCTGTTCCTATGGTATTATAAGATCTGTTTTGAAAATGTAGAGGGGAGAACTTTCTTAAAGAAAATATTCCTTGCCAGGTAAACCTTGTCTTTGGGTATTGTATTAGTTAGGGTTCTCTAGGGAAATAGAACCAACAGGAGTTATCAGTAAATATTATGAGATTTTATAAAATTGTCTTATGTGACTGTGGGGATGCACAAGTCTAAACTGTGTAGGGCAGACTGCAAGCTGGGAACTCCTATGAAGATTTTCAATGAATAATCCAGGAGAAACTGGCTGTCTGAAGTAGAAAGGGAAATTCTCTCTCCTGACTGATGAAATCATCACTTCTTTAAGGCCTTCAACTGATTAGAGCTGACAAAGAAGTCTCTCATTGCTGAAGGCAATATCCTCAGTTGGTTGTAGATGTAGTCAGCCATAGATGCAATCGACTTACTAATGATTCAAGTCCACACAATGTCCTCACAGTAACAATTAGCTCAGTGCTTGCTTAACAAAAACAACTGGGCACCATCACCTGGCCAAGTTGACACATAAGGCTAACCATCACAAGTATCAACTGCATAATAAGCCCTTTAAAATGGCTGCAGATGGTGGAGGAAACAGAGGGAAGGGCAGACAAAATAATCAGGAATTAAACTGGTAAACTTTTGAAAGTATAAACTGAAAGCCTGGAGGTACCCAGCCCTTTGCTAGTTTGTGTGGGGAGAACAAATGTAGATGTGAAGCCTGCAATCTCTCTTGGAAGACAAAATGCATGCAACCGATACAGGGGCATAACAATCCAAGGCTAGATATGTTTTGGTTACAACATGTGTAGTACAGAGTAATACTATAGAATTTTGAAAGAGTATCAATAAGGGCTGGAGGACTTAGATAAGTCTTCCTGATGAAGGTGAAATCAATTGAATTTAGATCTGTGGTGAGGAGAAAGCATTCCATTACAAGAGAGCAACATACACAAAGACTTGGAAGCAAGAACTCTATCAAAAGAGCTTTGAGAGGAAGGCAGAGGGGTTTGGACTTTATTCTGTTCAGCAGGATGTTACTTAAGGTTCTTGAGTAGAAGAGTAACATAATAAAAGTGATGTTTGTAAGAAGCTATATATTGTGATAGAGAAGGATGGATTGGAGGGGAACAAAATGGGAAGCAGAGGGACTACTTACTCTGTTGCAGAAATCCAGGTGAGAGAGATATTAGTGGCCTGCTTGTTTTAAGCAATGATAAAAATCATTCATTCATTCATCTAAAAACCATTTGTTGAGCACCCACTCTATGTCAGGCACTGTGCCAATAACTGAGATTTACCTGACGGAAATCATAGTCAAGTAAAGGAAATAAGACCAAGTATACAAATAACTAATCCTAAGTAGAAAATGGTAACGGCCACAAGAAAAACTCTAAGTTCAAAGGAGATAATAATTGATTTGGCTTAGCACTATGGGTAGGCTTGGATATCAGAGATGAGGAAAAGGACATTACAGACTTTTTCTTATCGGGTGGTGCTGGGAGGAGGGGTAAGAAGGGAATTCTAGGCAAGCAAAACAGTGTAAGTAACAGAACTGAGGTGGGAAAATACAGGTTTTTAGAGACCAGAGGATGGGAAGTTTGGAGAATGCAAGCAGAAATAAAGAACTAGGAGGAGGTTGGAGTGGGGAGAATGAATGGGCGAGTAAGGAGAAAAGGTCAAGGATGGTAGCATAGGATATTAATAATTTCCTATTTTATCCCTACTTTGAAACCCACCCTTTTCTCAAAGTCTGCCTGGATTCTTTCTTGGTACCATTTGAGGGAATTGGCTGCTTTTGCTTCATTCTTGGACTGCTCAATTCTATGCAGTATCTTTCTCTGATATGAGAGCATCAGATCCTGACTGACTTTCAGAGATGCCCTGGTCTGAGAAGGGAAATGATTCCTCCATACATTTCATATAGGGCCAGTTTCTATACTAAGTGGCATCTGTATTCAATCTTTGGTATTGAGAAGCATCTTTTAGTCTCAGATATGCTGCCTGTATATGCCTGTTTGGCATACCTTTGGAAGGCCTTGTCACAAGGATATAAGGAACAAAATTCCTGATCAGCTTTCCCTGAAAGTTTATAATATTGAAATTGCTGACTGAGCATTCCCAGTCAGGCATATTATAGCCATAAAATGTACTGCTCTTTCCAGACGATCAGTTGATGTTTGTATCATACTCTAAAGTCTTACAAAATGCTTCCATGTTTCCTGTGTCTTTGGATTCACACCGCAAGCTTGTGTGATCAGTAATATTGGTTTCATCCCCATTGTGCAGAAGAGAGAACTAAGACTAAATGACATCTAGCTACTAAGAATCAGTCAAGTTTCAAGCCCAAGGCTTCTGATTTCAAAGCCAATCTGTAATCCACCTCAAGCTAGTTAGTGCAAAGTTTTCAAAACAACTCTCTTGAGCTCAGAAATGATCTAGTTTCCTCTAAACACAGCAGGATAATAAGGGCCACTTACTTTCTACCTTCTTTATGGGGGCTAATTACCTTCTTTAAAGCTGACCAAATCCACAGGCTTTAAATGAGACCTAGTTTTAAAGTGGCTGTATATTTTTTTAAATGTTAAGAAAATTCTATAAAAATAATGCTTCTAGTGGTGAGTCATCATTTAAATAGTTTTGAATTTCCTGAAATCAGAATTCTCAAAAGTTTCTATAGTTCTTAAGAGATTAAAAACACACCAGTCTAGTGATTTGGGTCCAAAATTGAGATTTAAGAGGCTGATTCTATTCCTAACTGTGCCTTTGTGATATGGAGTAATCCTTTAACCTCTTACTTCTTATTTATCTATTTGTAAATAAGCATATTTCCCACTATAGAATACTTGGGAAGCACTTTAAAATTCTGGGCTCCAAGGTATTTTAAAGCCTTATCAATTCTGTAAAGCATTTTGTACAGCTTCAAAATGAACGTGACATCATTACAAGGTGGAATTCGTTTTTATTAAAAACAAGTAAGTGTGTGGAGACAGAGTTTAATCACAGATTTCTACTTGCCTACTACTTTTTTATAATAGGTACAGCTCAGATCTGTGTTTTACTTTCCATGAACAATGTAGTGTTGCTACAGGAAGTTGGAACCTCTAGCATGCTTTCTCCTGCAGGGTAGAATGCCAATAAAACAAACACACTTGGTGGAGGTTTTTCTAATATAAAAGCCTAGTGAAGAAGGCTAATTCTGTATTTCATTCCCCCTGTTTGGAAGGCTGGATAATGTGGAAGGAAAAATATTTTACACTCTTTAGAACAGTACTTCTCTGTCCTAAGCCTCAATGTCCTCTTCTATAAAATAGAGTTATTCGAATCCACTTCTAAATGCCAAGGAGATGGTGTGAGGCTAAATAAGGGGGTGGCAGTGTAATATAGTGAATTTCAGAGGCAGGAACATTTGGATTGAAATCCCAGCTCTGCCATTTCCTAGCTGTGTGGCCTTGGGCAAAGATCCTATCTCATCTCTGTGTCTCATTCTCCTAATTTATCATATGAGACTAATAATTCCCATTTTGTAGAGTCACTCTAAAAATCAAATGAGCTACTGAGTGCTTAGTTCACCACCTAGTACCTAGTTGATTCTTCAAAAATAGCAGTTGCTGTGATGCTAAAGACACTGACTTTGTTTCAAGCAAGCATTATACTTGTTCACTGCCTCTGGTTCTCTTCCCTTTCAAAAAAGGTGGATGCCCCATGCAGAATAAGGAGAAAGTGGGAATAATAAGAATAGTTGTCATTGCTTCTGTCTCCTAATATCAGAGTTATATACCCATATTAGTTACTGCTGTTTTCTTCTTCTGGTTAAGGAGGCATGTTAAGAAAGAAACTCACAATTAAATTCAACAAGTAGTTTTTAAGCATTTAGCATGTGGCACTCTGACCTCTTTTATGAGATGTTCTCTCCTCTTGCTGTAACTTATCTGAGGGAGGACAGATATTTCATTGATAGTAATAGTTATAGGATTTCCTAAGTTTTTAGTCAATAATTTCAATCCCTCCTGATATCTTAGCCACCAATCTCTCTCTCTAATGAGTTGAGTAATCTTCCTTCATTATGAAAGATCATGATGGAATTCCAACATCAAGAACAAGACCTTACAAAATCTAGCTTTAACTTTATTTTGACTTTTGAAGAAGTTGTAGCAGAAACCTAAGTCCAGAAAAAGGCTCTTCTCACTTGGAGGCCCTCCTAGGGGGATTTCTCAAGCCAATAGGAAAGGTACTAATTAGGTGCCTACATTGATGGACACCCAAATGGAGGGCTACAGAAATCCTATTAGATTTCAAAGCTCCCTTTATCACTTTTTTTATTTAGAAAGAGAGGAATATTATTTTGTGTTGCCTTTCCCCCCATCGCCTTTAATAAACATTGTTCTAAAGCTACTACCAAAAAAGACAAACAATAATACATTCCTAGGATTGCCTTATAATTTGAGGTTGCATTCTAGCAAACACGGCACACAGAATCTCTGATGCATGGATGTATATCCATGAGAAAAAGTAGAGGAAACAAGGCTATTCTTTTTCTGCACTGATATAACAACAACATTTGCTAGTTAAGAGACCTGATCTCTGACAGCAAGTTTATAGGCCCTGACAAGGTCTCCAAGATCATAAGACTCCTCACAGTGCATGATACCAAGTATGACCAACTCTCCATGACTAAGTGAAATGAAGACAGAGTTAGATATTTAATTCATGGTGTCAAATAGCCTTGAGATTTCATGGAAAAGGCTCATGGTAGAGCATATCTCTTGTCCATTTGTAAATTCTTATACTCAGTAGTTTAAATATAGCATACGAATTCCAGGGATAGTCTCTTACGATGCTGCTGTAGTTAATGGTTGTGTACATTAAGTACATATCTCAGAAGACAGGCAAATGATTATAAATGACTGTGTAGAGGCAGAACCGAATTTCTGGGAATTGTACAGCAAAACCAGCTTATGTGACATCCTGCAACAGATTCAAGCCCTGTCCACAGCTTACATACAGTGGAAAGATGCCACTTAAAACCCACCAATAAAGCAAGGTTGGCCATATCAAAAAGTCAGGGTACCAACATCTGTGTTCCCATCACATCCCCACTCATCTGACTTGGAGCTGTGTGGATCATAAATGGCAGCTGGAAACCCAACAGTTGGTATATGTTCAATTGAGGTGAGGTCATCAGAAGCTCAGAGGATGAAAGAGAAGTTTCCAAGACACATTGAAATAGCATAGTTTGGCTTTGGCCTTTCAGCAAACAAGTGTGTGTGCAGGCCATTCTAGTCATAAATTCTCAGAAAGAGGGTATCTTTTTATATATTGAGCTTAATCTGAATCTTACATGCAAAGATACAAAAACTACCTGGCTTGAATAGTGGACAAGTCTGGTTCAAAGATAAGGTTTATGTGTAGGAAATAGAAGAGATTGCCTAATTAATTATTTTCAGTCATGCTTATACAAGGCTAGTCATCACTCTCACCTGTACCACATTCTAACATGAAGGACAACAGCACATGCCTTGTTTTTCAAGTCCGTATCACAGAAGGCTGATGCATACTTTTATGATTTGGGGACAAAAAGAAAAGGAAAAGAGCCACACATACCTAGTCATCTTTTCGAGGCTAAAGCCAGTCTTAGGAACTCTTGGTTTTCAGGGGGAATTTTGTGGGAGAAGTTAAAGTAGTATAGCTAAAGAAGCCAGGAATGAAAGTGTCAACTCAGTTGTAGGATCTGTTGAATCACCCTATGCTCTATGTGCCTGAGCAAAGGCAAACATTGTACCAATAACATAAATAGTAGCACTGGGAGGCTGTGAGCTGGCTCAGCCCTTGAGATCAGAATGAGTGCTTTATTTTGGCTTTTCTCTCTGGGAAGCCTGGTAACTAGGTATATATATGACCCATTGCATTCTGTGCTCATAGGCAGCATAGGATTTCTGTTCTCTGGCATGTGGCTTCTTTTAAACTCTGGGTAGAAGAAGGAAAAACAATCATAGTTGGCCTTCACTCTTCTCAGTTTCTTCTACTCTCATTGCTGTTGAATTCTGTCTTAGCTGTTTTAGTCAAGCCTTCCACACAGCAGACACACTTCCTTTGTGGTTCTCTGTGGTGGGTCATCAGGGAAATTTTATCACTTTGAGGCAGGCTTTCCCCAACTTTTACTTGACGGGGTGAAAGGGTGAAGTGTTGAAGGAAAGGAGGCTCCAAGTGAGTACTGTCTCGGATGCTATTACTTCCCCTAATCTTTTTTCCAACAAATCCTTAGGATACCACCCTAAGAGATCATGTTGTTCTTATTTTTTGTGTTACCATGTGGTTTAGCATGTTACTCACACTCCAGAGCTTGGACTTCCTGCCCAGCAGCAGTGTAGTGGTTACTTCAAGAAAGTTGACATTCTTTGTGAGAAGCTGAGCTGGTCTGGACAAGATATTGAGGCTGTGGGGTGGCAACAATGACCTCCACCTTACCCTGCCCCCACCCTAGGAGAAAAAGTCCAAAGACTCGCTGTAGGTAAAGATACCACTAATTAGTTCTAATATACTAACAATTATTTTGCAAGGCACCTCCCCATACTTCTCCACTTCCACAGGTCCTTGCATTCCCTGAATGCACTGAAGATCATTATTCTTAGAGAATCCTACAGGGTGAGTTTCAGGTCAGGAAGAAGATGGAGCTCTTAGCTTTTGTGAAAGCAGTTCTGTTCACTGATGAGGTACCTTTGACTGTGACTCACAGTAAGCCCTTAATCTTCTGAGTCACTACTATTAAAGGATGATGGTCACCAAGTGCTCATTGTGAGCTGTTTGTAGCTGTGCAGACTTTATAGACCCTAAGAAGAGAATCTATTTTGAAGCTTACCACCCCCTACTTCACCCTCTCCATGCTTTATTGAGTACATTCGTGATTCTCTATAGTTATGCACATTCATATGGATTTGTCCCTGCTGGTGTATGTGTTTCTCTTCCTACCAGTGTGAGTTAGTGTTTCTGTGTAGGAGTCTGGCATTATATTTTTTAGTCAAGTCCTGTGAGGGGCCTTCTCAAGAGAATTAATAGAGCAATTTGTTTAGCAAGCACTTCCCACCTCCAGATGTCCTTAAGCAGACTGGGCTGAATACAAAAAGGACCATTTCAAATTGGAAGCCTTTGGGGAACCCACAAAAGATCAAGTAGCCAGATTTCAGGTCAGCCGGTTGGTATCTAGGGAGAAGTACTAGGGCTAGAGTCTGAACGATGGAGTTACTAGGATGGGATAGAAAAAAAGGACAGAAATGAGATTTTGCAAAAGGTCAAAAAGGATAATAAAAGGACACAGCTCCTACCAGATGCCTAATTTCTCTCTAATGGATGGAAATAACACACAAATAGCTCTTGCATTTGAGTTGCTCAGGTGCCTGGAAATCTATTTATTTTGCATTTAACAAAGGGTCAAAGAATATTTGCTGATGTTTTTGCTTAAGGTTCCCAAATAAACTTTCCACCATGTTTATGGGAGTGGACTAGGGAGGGTTATTCCATACTCAAGTTATTTTTTAGATCACTTTTAAGTCATTCCTTTGGAAGACAGAAGCATTTACCTCCTGAAGGACTTTCAAAAAGAATCCAGAAAAGCTAGGTTACTCCCTCCTCATTCCTGACTCTGAGAAAAATTCTCATTGGAAATCTGGGCACGTCACTTGGGCTTTCTGTTTGCCTTGAATTCAATGGTTTATTGCGCAAATAACTGGAATTGGCCAAATAGTGGCACAAACCAAGGTAAGGTCAAAGGGCTCATCCTACCTTAAGCCGAGTTGGGTTTCAAGAGTTGGTTTATAATGACTAGTCAGTGCTTGGTAGTGTAAACACATGGAAGCTGATTGTCCTCATATGGAATGCCTAAAACCATTGTTCTGCTGGAAGTTCTATTTTACTGAATTTTGATTCATATCAGTGTCTTAGGTAAGCCTTAGTTATTTTTGAACAGTGGCCTTGGGTCTCATTTTCTGTAAAATTATGTGCTGCTTCTCCAAGAAGTAAAAAGAATTAGATTTTAAACTTTTTGCTTCTGTATGACCACATAATTTTCAAGGCTGAAATTTCACAGATTTGTATCATTGTTTATATACCAGTCATGCTTTGCTATTTATTTCCTCTAACTGGAGGGTAGTATAATTTGAAGATGAGTTATAATTTTATGAGCTGTTTCCCCTCTGCTCACATCAAGCATGGTAAATAAAATCTCACTAAATAATATATTTTGTAGTATATATATTTTGGAACCCATAGTAATATATATACATTGTACTTATAAACAAGCAATAAGATTAAATTATTCCAGTTAGTCCAGTGAGCATACATGTGCACACACACATATATGTTAAAGCCTTCAAAGACATGAAAGATAGAAGAAAGGACTTTATGGAAAATATTTCTCAAAAGTTGTTATATAACAGGCACATAACAATATGATATCAAAAGCAAATCCATAAAAGTAAAAATTGCTAAATTGGGCCTCATCAAAATTTTAAAATTTTGCTCTGTGAAAGACCCTGTTAAGAGCATGAAAAGACAAACTCAGGTGTATCTGATTCCAAAACCCATACTTTTTTTTTTTTTTACTGTTCTAAACTTCTTTTTGCCTAAATACATGTGCTGGGATCTATTCGAATTTTCATGTGTTTCCTACAATGGCAACTGGGTTTTGGAGTCAAATGGATCCCAGAACATTTGTGAGCTCACCTTTTTCTCATTGTCCTCCCCGTGTGTTTCCCCCATTTAATTACACTTTATAAGCATTCATCGAGGGCCTACTATGGGTAAGTAGTAACGCTTTGAGCACTTTGCTTGTCAGACAGATCTTGCCTGTGACCCAGATTTGTGATTTACCAAGAGAGTTTTGCTTGTTTGTTTTTTACCAAGAGAGTTTAATTCTGAGGTTTCCCTTCCTGAGCTGCTCAGTTTTTAAATATTTTCAATTCCTGGGCCTAGTGGCTATCCTTGCAGTCTTAAATTTGGTGGGAGTTTATGGCAACAGGCCATAAAGATATTAATTTTTTTCCTGTTAGATCTTGGTCTTTCCTTGATGAATCAAATGTCAAATTTCAGTAGCTTTATTCACAGTTCATAGCAAGGAGATAGCGGTTTAGGGAAGTGACATGACTTGTTCACACAGCAAGTTACTGTCAGAACCAAACTTCATGGAACTCAGAGTCCAGTATTCCCATTGCCTCTCCCGGGTACCTTATTACTGCCCATATCAAATTCATGTACAAATGTTTCTGTGAGAACTCACAAGCTAGATCATTCAGATCTCTTGGGGTTTTTCAAACTATCTATCCTCTCTCACCTTAAACTAACCTTCACTTTCCAGAAGAGAGAGGCAATGTGTACTAGCTAGTAGAAATGAGTTTAGCCTTTGGAA
>JAKSZT010054419.1:9883150-10026913 GCA_026826555.1 Tolypeutes matacus | reverse complement strand
TGGGTCTGCTTCAAACTGGACTCTCCCCTGCCATCTCCTCTACTCCTTCCCTTTCATGAGTAGCCCTTGCTCATTAGGGCCCTGTTACCAATTAAAGAACAGTCTCCTCACCACCACCCCCAGAAGACAATTTTACCCACTGTTAATAAGAAATAATCACAAATAATAATCACAAATAATAATTTATGTGATAGATATTGGGCTGTACCCCAGATCTCAGCCAATATCCTTCTCTTTCCATCTTAGTCAGTACTGTTTTTTTGCCAGCAACTTTGAACAGGTTGCTGCACACACTGGTTAGGACACAATCTCAGAGACAATGAAATAGTGGTCGAGAGACTGTTCCCAGACTAGTGGGAATCTTACGTGCCACTGGTGGGCAAACGAGCATCTTTTGTCATCTAAAAATCTATAAATATTTGCCAACACACCCAGCCACCCCTCCAATGTAACATACTCATCCTAATTCTTATTCCCAGGCCTGTCAGATTGATCTCTCTCTCTCTCTCTTTCTCTCCCCCTCTCTCTCGGTGCATTTGTACTTATCTGGTGGCTCCTTCTGGATAGGCTATCAGCCCCTTTTTGCACAAAAGCCAGATGGTAACAGCCAGCCGTGCTCTAAGCCCTGGCCAGTGGGTTTTAGAATTTGATTACTGTAGTTAGTGGCCATTTAGAAGCTGAGCAGCATTAAGCTCTTAAACATAGCCTGCCTGGAGAGGACTGTGCCTGGAGGAACAGTTTTATCAGGTGTTTGCCTCCAGAGAGAAATTGGAAAAGGATGTAGACCTGCATGGTGTTTCAACAGGGAAATAAATGAAGGCCCAAACCTATGAAAAGGCTAGCAGTGGGTCTTAGGCAAAGCTTCTGAAGCAGCTGTGGGAAGTGATCCCTGGGATGTGAAGGCAACAGTAAAAGCAGTGCTCTCAGTCTTTCCCGGTGAAAGCATTATAAGGTGCTTTGGTGCAGTAGCTGCACAGCCAAGTTAATTTTTTTTTTATTACCAGAAGCTCTCCAGGTCAGAGCAGAATTTCCCTCTGGACCCAGCACTGTATTACCTTGATTAACCAAGAGGATGCCTGCCAAAGGCACACTTCTTTGCCAGCAGTGGAGACAGTTACAGTACAGGATAGCAGAAAAGGTGTGTGTGGGGGGAGGGAAATTAGGCTTTGAAAATATGGACTACTAATTACAATGATGTCAAACAACACAGAATACATAAAATGTGGATATACAGTAAAAAGAGCTTAGTCCCAGAAGTCAAGAGGCAAGAGTTCGTTTACCACAGAGTGACCTTGGGCAAGTCACTTACTTCACTTTCTTAAGTCACAATGTTCTCATCTGAAAAAAGCCAAGAGCGCTACCTACCTTGTCTACCTCTCAGAGTTGTCTTCAGAGTCAAATGAGATTCTTCAAGGTCTTTATAGCCTACAAAGTGCTGTGTAAATTAAGCAATTGTTATTATCTTTATTACTTTAGAATCCAATATTAAAAACAAAAACAAAACGGAACCAACTAGCTGTGGTTCGCACCACCAATTCTCCCTCCAATCCTGCTTCCTCTTGTCAGTTGACTTAGAATAGGGCATAATTTCTGACATGACCAGGGATTTAAACCTTACTTTATTTCCCACTGAGGGACTAACTGGCCATCTGTTTCCCGTGAAATCCCAAGAGAGATTTTTTAACTGCCATTTTATTAACCCATTAAGGAAATTACTTAACTGCTCCAAGTCTGTTTTTCCATCCATAAAATGAAGTTTATATTGGCATTCATCTTTCAGAGTTGTTAGGATTAAATGAGATAATCCATGTAACATGATTAGCATAGTGCCTCTTACCCAGTAAGTACTCACCAACTGTAGGCAATTAGTCTTCTTTTTTTTAAAAAATTTTTATTCAAGTCTATCATTCATACATGAGCATACATTAACAATAAGTAAAAGTTGTGAACTTACAGAACAAACATGCATAACATCATACAGGGGTCCCCTACATCACCCCACCACCAACCCCTTGAATTGTTGTGAGACATTTGTTACAAATTATGAAAGAATATTATCAAAATATTACTACTAATTATATTCCATATCTTACATTTGGTGTATTTCCCCCCCAATCTATTCTATTATTATATTTTTTAAAATATATTTTTATGACAGAAGTTGTGAACTTACAAAACAATCATGCACATGTGTAGAATTTTCATACAACACCCCTTCATCAACACACCACACCGTGGTGGAACATTTGTTACAGATTATGAGATAATATCATCAGACTATTACCACCAACCATGGTCCATAGCATACATTTGGCACACTTTTTCCATACCCCTTCCCATGATCAGCACAGTACATCTTTGGCGTTGACACAAGAATATTACAGTATTGCTGTTAACCACAGTCCATAGGTCACTCCAGGTGAATTTTTCCCATGCTTCTCCACATTCCCACCATCCTACAATAGTGACGTACATCTGCTCCAGCTCACAGAAGGACATTCTTGCTTCTGTACCATCAACCACAGTTCTCATCCACCACTAGGTTCATTGTGTCATTCGGTCTCTAGATTATTTTCTTTCTTTCAATTGACATTTATATCCCTAGACTATGCTCTTCAGCCACAATCCCATTTATAAACTAGCTACTACTCACTATAATGCCTTACCATCAACTCTATCCGTTTCCACACTTTTAGGGTCAAATTAATTAAAACTTCTACATATATTAAGCACCAGTACTCCTTCTCACCCCTCCATTTATCTCCTAATAACCTATACTCTAGGTTTTAACTCCATGTATTTATTCTTCATATTTAGTTCATATTAGTGAGACCATGCAATATTTGTCCTTTTGTGGGCTTACTTCACTTAGCATAATGTCTTCAAGATTCATCCATGTGATCATATTTGTACCAATTTCATTTCTTCTTACTGTAGCATAGTATTCCATTATATGTATACACCACATTTTGCTTATCCATTCATTGGTTGATGGACACTTGGGTTGTTTCCATCTTTTGGCAATTGTGAATAATGCTGCTATGAACATCGGTGTGCAGATGTCTGTTTGGGTCATGGTTTTCAGTTCTTCTGGATATATTCCTACTAGAGGAATTGCTGAATCATATGGAAGTTCTGTATTTAGCTACCTGAGGAACCACCAAACTTTCTTCCACAGAGGCTGCACCATTTTACACTCCCACCAACAGTGAAAGAGTGTTCCTATTTCTCCACATCCTCTCCAGCACTTATTGTTTCTGTTTTTTTAAAAAATAATGGCCATTCTATGCGATATGAGATTATATCTCATTGTTGTTTTGATTTTCATTTCCCTAAAGGCAAGTGATATGGAACATTTTTTTTCATGTGCTTTTTGGCCATTTGTACTTCCTCTTTGGAGAAATGTCTATTTAAAATTTTGGCCCATTTTTAAATTGGACTGCTTGCTCTTTTATTGTTGAGTTGTATGATCTCTTTATATAGAATGGAAATCAAATCCTTATCGGATATGTGGTTTCCAAATATTTTCTTCCATTGAATGGGCTGCCTTTTCACCTTCTTGATGAAGTCCTTTGAATCACAAAAGTGTTTAAATCTGAGGAGGTCCCATTTATCCATGTTTTATTTCATTGCTCATGCTTTTGGTGTAAGGTTTAATTATCCACCACCTACCACAAGTCCTTGAAGATGTTTTCCTATATTTTCTTCTTGGAGTTTTATGGTTGTCACTTTTAATTTAGGTCTTTGATCGATTTTGAGTTAATTTTTGTTTAAGGTGTGAGATAGGGCTCCTCTTTCTTTCTTTTGGATATGGATATGCAGTTGTCCCAGCACCATTTATTAGAATAGACTGTTCTGTCCCAGCTGGGTGCGTTTGATATGCTTGTCAAAATTCACTTGACCATAGACGTGAGGGTCTGTTTCTGAACGATCAATTCTGTTCCATTGGTCTATGTGTCTATCTTTATGCTAGTACCATGCTGATTTTACCACTGTAGCTAGGTAAGATGATTTAAAGTCTAGAAGTGAGAGTCCTCCAACTTTGCTTTTCCTTTTTAAGATGTTTCTGGCTATTCAGGGTCTCTTACCCTTCCAAATAAATTTGATAATTGTGTTTTCCATTTGTACAAAAAATACTGGTGGAATTTTTATCAGTATTGCATTGAATCTGTGTATCAATTTGGGTAGAATTGACATATTAATGATATTTAGTCTTCCAATCCATGAGCATGGAATATTCTTCCATCTATTTAGGTCATTTTTTATTTCTTTTAGCAATGCATTGTAGTTTTCTGAATACAAGTGCTTCACATCCTTGGTTAAGTTTATTCCTAAATATTTGATTCATTTAGTCAGTATTGTAAATAGAATTATTTTCCTGACTTCTTCCTTTGATTGCACTTTATTAATGTATAGAAACACCACTGATTTTTGCATATTGATCTTGTATCCTGACAGTCTACTGAAATTGTTTATTAGCTCTAACACTTTTGTTGTAGATTTTTTTGGGACTTTCTAGGTATAGGATTATATCATCTGTGAATAGCGAAAGTTTTACTTCTTCCTTTCCAATTTGGATGCTTTTTATTTCTTTTTCTTGCCTGATTGCTCTAGCTAGACCCTCTAGCACTATATTGAACAACAGTGATGACAGTGGGCATCCTTGTCTTGTTCCTGAACTCAACGGGAAAGCTTTCACTCTTTCACCATTGAGTGCAATGTTACCTGTGAGTTTTTCATATATGGCCCTTATCATGTTGAGAAAGTTTCCTTCAATTCCTATCTTTTGTAGTATTTTTATCAAGAAAGGATGCTGTATTTTGTCAAATGCTTTTTCTGCATCAATCCATAGGATCATGTGATTTTTCTTCTTTGAGAAGATGGATTTTTCTTCTTTGAAAAGATAAATTTTTCTTATTTGAACAACGGATTTTCTTGTGTTGAACCACACTTACATGCCTGATATAAAACCCACTTGATCATGATGAATAATTCTTTTAATGTGTTGTTGGATTCGATTAGCAAGTATTTTGTTGAGGATTTTTGCATCCATATTCATTAGGGAAATGGGTCTGTAATTTTCTTTTTCTGTAATATCTTTATCTGGCTTTGGTATTTAGGTGATTTTGGCTTCATAGAATGAGTTTCATAGCATTCCTCTTTGTTCAATTTTTTGGAAAAGCTTGAGTAAGGTTGTTATTAAATATTTGAATGCTTGGTAAAACTCATCTGTGAAGCCATCTGGTCCTGGGCTTTTCATTTGGGGGAGTTCTTTGATTACTGTTTCAATCTCTACTTGTGATTGGTTTGTTGAAGTCTTCGATTTCTTCTAGGGTCAGTGTAGACTGTTCATGCGTTCCTATGAATTTTTCCATTTCATCTACATTGTCTATTTTTTTGGCATACAGTTGTTTATACTATCCTCTTATGATATCTTTTATTTCTGTGGGGTCAGTAGTAATAGCCCCATTTTCATTTTTTATTTCATTTATTTGCATCTTCTTTTTTTCTTTATTAGTCTAGCTAAGGATTTGTTGTGTTTTTTTTTGTTGTTGTTGTTGTTAATTTTCAAAGAACTATATTTTCTTTTTAAAATTTTCTCTATAATTTTTTTGTTCCCAATTTCATTTATTTCTACTCTGATCTTTGTTATTTCATTCCTTTTACGTGCGTTGGGATTAGATTGCTGTTCATTTTCTAGTTCGTCCAGCTGTGTAGTTAGGTCATTGATTTTAGCTCTCTTTTTTTTTAAATGTAAGCATTGAGGACTTTAAACTTCCCTCTCAGCACTGCCTTCACTGCATTCCATAGGATTTTATATTTGTGTTCTCATTTTCATTCATCTCGAGATATTTATTGATTTCTCTCAAAATTTCTTCTTTGACCTACTGTGGCAGTTTGAGGTTATTTATGAATTCCAAAAAGAAATATTGATTGTGATTGTATACTGGTCTGTTTCTCTGGGTATGATAACCCTTTGATTGTATTAGATTCAACTAAGATGACTTTGATTAAATTATGTTAAACTTAGGGCTTTGATTTGACCACAGGTTTGATTCCCCAACCCCTTGTCCCCACCCCCTCATGGGCTATATAAAAGTATAATCAATCAAGAAGGCAAGAGAAGTAGCTACACAGAGAAGATACACAGAAGATCCTGCTGTCCTGGAAGAGAGATGGGCCTTACAGTTTGCAGCTGAAGAGAACAGAGCAGCCTAGAAGTTGAGAGAATAACCTTATGCCAGCCTACAGCTGAGATTGGAAGAAGCTGTGACCATGGAGCCTTCAGAGGAAAGAGGAAGGCTGAACCCTCACAGACATTGTCCACCATCTTGCTTCAACACGTGGCAAGACTGGACTCTTCAGGGCTTTGTGACTGTAAGCTTCTACCCCAAATAAGTACCCTTTCTAAAAGCCAACAGATTTCTGGTACTTTGCATCAGCACTCCTTTGGCTGACTAATACACCCACAGATTATTTAAGACTGTGCTGTTTAATCTCCGTATATTTGTGAATTTCCCTATTTCCCGCCACTTGTAGATTGCCAACTTTATTCCATTATGATCAGAGAAAGTGCTTTGTATAATATTGATCCTGTTGAATTTATTGAGATCTGCTTTGTGACCCAACATGTGGTCTATCCTGGATCAAGATCCATGAGCACTTGAAAAGAATGCATATTCTGATGTTTTGGGGTGCAATATTCTGTGTATGTCTATTAGGTTTAGTCCACTAATCATATTATTCAAGCTCTCTGTTTCTTTATTGATCCTCAGCCCAGATGTTCTATCCAGTGCTGAGATTAGTGTATTGATGTTTCCAAATATTATTGTAGAGACATCTATTTTCCCCTTCAGTTTTGCCAGTGTTTGCCTCATGTATCTTGGGGCATCCAGGTTAGGTGCATATACATTTATGATTGCTATTTATTCCTGGTGAATTCCTTTTTTATTTTGCATCAATATCCTTTCTGGTCTCTAATAACAGTTTTGCTTTTAAAGTCTATTTCATACTATAGAAGTAAAACTACTCCAGCTTTTTCTGGTTACTATATGCTTGGAATATCTTATTTCAGCCTTTCACTTTCAATCTATTGGCATCCTTGGGCCTAAGGTGAGTGTCTTGTAGACAGCATATAGATGGCTCATATTTTCTTATCCATTCTGTCGGTCTGTGTATTTTGACTGGGGAGTTTAACTCATTAACATTTAATGTTATAACTTTAAAGGCAGTTCTTATTTCACCCATTTTGACCTTTGAGTTTTTTCTGTCATATTTTATTTTCACTACTCTTTTGACATTTTTAGTTACTTTTACTGATATAATCTTCATTTCTAGACTGTCTTTCAAGCCTCTCTCTCCTGTCTTTTTTTTTTTTTTTTTTTTTTTTTTTACAGGCTGTAGCACTCCCTTTAATATTTCCTGCAAAGCTGGTCTCTTTGTTATAAACTCTCTCAGTTTCTATTTATCTGTAAATATTCTAAGCTCACTTTCATTTTTGAAAAACAATCTTGCTGCATATAAGATTCTTGGCTGGCAGTTTTTCTCTTGCAGAATCTTAAATATATCATATGACTGCCTTCTTGCCTCCATGGTTTCTGAGGAGAAATCAGCACTTAATCTTATTGGGAATCCTTTATATGTTATGCATCACTTTTCTCTTGCTTCTCTCAAAATTGTCTGACATTTGCCATTCTGATTAGTACGTGTCTCAGAGTTGATCTACCCAGATTTAGTTGAATGGAAGTATATTGTGCTTCTTGGACATGGATATCTATGTCCTTCAATAGAGTTGGGAAATTTTCTATCATTATTTCTTCAAATATTTCTCCCGCCCCTTTTCCCTTTTCTTCTCCTTCTGGGATTCTCATGACATGTATGTTTGCACATCTCTTGCCATCATTTAGTTCCCTGAGACCCTGTTCAATTTTTTTCCATTTTTTCTTCATCTGTTCTTTTGTATGTTCACTTTCAGAGGCCATGTCTTCAAGCTCATCGATCCTTTCTTCAGCCTCCTCAAATCTGCTGTTATATGCCTCTAGCACATTTTTTATTTCATTTATTGTGCATTTCATTCCTATAAGATCTGCTATTTTTCTATGTATGCTTTTAAATTCTTCTTTGTGCTCACCCAGTCTCTTCTTAATATCCTTAATCTCTTTAGTCATCTTATTGAATTTATTAAGGAAATTTGCTTGAACATCAATGATTAGTTGTTTCAACTCCTTTATGTCATCTGGAGGCTTATCTTGTCCCTTTAACTGGGCCATATCTTCCTGTTTCTTGGTATGGATTGCAATTTTTTCTTGGTTTCTTGGTATCTGGCTTACTAGATATATTTATTCTGGTTGCAGTTTCTCTTTTTAGTTTAGGACTTTCTTGCCTTTTCTCCCTTGCTAGTTGTGTAGTAGATGCCAAGGATGTAGTTGGTACTGTAAGCTGTGCAGGCTGAAGCTGTGTGTGTTGCCCCAGGAACTGATGAAGCTTCTCCCACCTTTCTTCTTTGCCAGGTGTAGGGACAGAGCCACAGCTGTGTGTAATAATCCAAGTTGTGCAGGCCAAGACCATCTGTAGTTGCCTGGAGAGACTGATGAAGCTTCAGGCCCCTTTCTCCCCTGCCTGGGGTGGGGATGGAGATGCAGATGTCGGCAGCAATCTATGCTGTGTGGGTCCAAAATGACCGCAGTTGCCCTGATAGACTGACATAGCACCACTCCCCCTGCAAGGTATGGGAATTGACCCTCTGGAGTGCCCAAAAATCTAATCCAAGTGGGTTAAGTGCACCTGCAGTTATTCTGAAAGGCTGAGGGAGTACTGTCCCTTCAGCCATGAAGGCTGAAAGTACCTTCTTTTTTCCAACAAGGCTGAGGAAACAGCAGCCCCCACCTATACTACTGGATGTTGGGGGTGGATCTATGGGCACCCAACAGTTTAGTCTGTCCAGACCAAAAATGCCCACCATTGCCCGGAAAGGCCAGGGAAACACCAGCCCCCTCCTTTCTTATTGGGAGTTGGGGATGATTCCACAGGTACCCACTAGTCCAGGCCATGCAGGCTGAAAGTGCCTTCTGTTGCCCAGAAAGGCTGAGGAAACACAGTTCCCCTCTTATCCTTCTTATGGGTGTGGATGGAGCTACAGGTGTCCTACTATTCTGTCTCTGTAGGCCAAAAACACCTGCAGTTACCCAGAGAGGCTGAGGAAACACAGTCCTTCTCTTGTCCTATCGGGGGTGGGGGTGGAGCCACAGGCACCCAACAGTTGACTCTGTGCAGCCCAAAAGCACCTGCAGTTACCCTGAAAGGCTGAGGAAACACCAGGCCCCTCCTATCTTGTGTGGGGGGGTCAGAGGTAGAAATGGAATCGAAGGTGATCAACAAATCAGTTTGCGTGGGCCAAAAGTGCCTGCAGTTGCCTGGAGAGGCTGACGTAACACAGCTCCTCTCCTATCCTATTGAGGTATGGGGATGGTGACCCAGGTATCCAACTTTTTAGTCTGTGCCAGCCAAAATCCCCTGCAGTTACCCAGAGAGGTTTGTGCAGGTCCCCCAGCTTCCTCTCTGCCAGAGTTGGGTCTGGAGCCTAGGCTAGGCTGCAATACAGTCTGGATGGAAAGAAGCTGGTCCCTACAGGTCACTGTGATTTTCCATCAGCCTACCTTCCCTTCATGCTGAGGGCAGAGTCAAAATGGTGGCTACTGGCCTCTCCAATTTGCACAAGTTCAAACTTTAGTTGTTCTTGGAAATATACTTTAGGCAGCCATCTTTACTAATCAGTAGTTAAAGTCCCTGTTTTGGGGAAATGGAGCTTCCAACTCCAGCCACATTATAGCTCCTGAGGCGGCTTGCACCACCAGAGTAGAATGGGCACCAGCTTCCGCAGCGTGGTCGGCAGTTTCCCAGAGAGGCTGGTACAGATCCCTCCAGCTTCCTCTATGCTGTAAGTGGGGCTGGGGCCTAGGCTAGATCTGCAGTCCAATCTGGGTGTAAAGAAGCTGGTCCCTACCAGCACTATGATTTTCCATCAGCCCACCTTTCCCTCATGCCGAGGGCAGAGTCAAAATGGCAGCTACTGGCCTCTTTCTGACTTGGACAGGTTCAAACTTTAGCTGTTCTTAGGATTATACTTTAACCAGCTGAATTTACTAACCAGTAGCTGAAGCCGGTAGCCAACCGTCTCTTCCTCCCCCATTTTTGGGAAGTGGAGCTTCCAACTCCAGCCACGGAATAACTCCCAAGAAAATTTGTTCCACCAGTGGAGGATGGGCACCGACCTCCATGGCATGCTCTACTTACGAATCTTGTGTGCAGATGGGCAGTCTCCTCCTTCCATTCTTTCAAGGATGCTGCAGGATGCTCTTCTGGTCTCCTGAGGTCCCCAAACAGGTGCTTTAGATAGCTCTGGGTGATTCCTAACTGCCTTATAGGACAAGCTGACTCTAGGAGTACTTTACTCTTCTGCCATCTTGCCACTCCTCTTAGTCTTCTTTTTTTTTTTAAGTAAACTCTTTTTCAACTTCTAAAACTAAAATTACAGACAAAAGACAGGCTAACAATTTAGGGAAGCATTACTTTAAACAATTCTGTCCAGATGGGGGGTGTGTGTGGCATAGACATGAGCCACTGCCCGCTGGGTGCAGGTGGCTGTGTCAGGGCTGTTACCTGCAAGGATGTAACCTTGAGGGGTAGCTCCTCTGAGCCTCCAGGTATTCATGGCTGAAAAACAATTCCCCACCCAGGGTGCAGCCGGCAGGGTGGGAAGACCAGTGCTGGGCGGGGGTCATGTGCCCCTATGTTCTTCCCAACCTTCCAATTGCCAGCTTGCCCCTGGCCCCATCCCCAGGTGGGAGGTCTCTAAACACACAGGCCCTGGCCTGAGCAGGAGTGCAAAGGGTCATGTGGGGGAACCCTTGAGGAATGGCCAAGCAGTCCCCTGATGCCTCCTGCCCCATTGGCGGCACGGTCTTTGTGGATCTCTACACAGTGTCAGCGAGGGGCTAGGCACGAGGGTTCATACAACCCCCCTGACAGGCACAAGATGCAACACTAGCCCAGCGTGAGGGTGAGTGCAGGGGGTCTCCCCACCGAGCACCCCAAGGGGCCAGACATGGGCCCTGGCCCAGACTCCACCCTGCAAAGCCCTGAGCTCCCCCAGGGCCTCCCCCTTGACTCGCCACCAGGCCCCTCCCCAAGCACTCCAGGCCTCCTCCCTTCCCCATCCACAACCCCACCCCAGTCGGGTCTTGGTGAGCACGGAGTTAGCCCCCCCTTATTTGTAGGAAAATCAGAAAGGAGGTTTTATACTCTTTACCTTTTGTTGGGTAAGGTCCACTTGGCCCCCTGCTATGATGCTTACTGTCGAATGGCCTGCCCCAAGAGTCCCGTGGAGCAATCAGCTGGTCTGTCCTCTCATACCTTCTGCTCAGGGTGGTTGTTTCACTCCAAAAGGGTTGGGGATCATGTACAAACATCTGCTCAGCCCTCACTGACCTTGTAGACTGAGCAAACCCATCTTGCCTTCTGTAAGGGAGATTTGACATTTCATCCAGGGGGTCCCCATCCCTGGTATAGTGAAAGCTCGACTCCCTGGGGGCTGGCCGATGGCCCAGGTGCACTCAGATATTTGGCAGGTTTTGGTCCGGTTCGTGCAATCAACAAATATTTATTGAGCACCTACTGTGTGCAGGGACATTACAGGCTATGAGAGGAACACAGTGAACAAATCAGACAAAGATCCCTGCCTCCTGGGTTTCCATTCTAGTCAGGGAATCAGACAGTGACCTGGGATCTCCTGAGCAGGGAAGGGGCACAGCACGTTAGACTGGGGCCCTCGTGGGTGTGGATGTGTCTTCCTAGATGCTGAAGAGGATGGCAGAGCCTTCACCAAATGAAAATGTGAGTGAGCATTGGTTCAGGAAGAGGGGTCCCTACTCCACAGACCAGGAGGGGCATGTGGGCAGGCTGTGGCTGAGAGGGGTTGGGCTGAACCCCGTTCCCACACATCACATGATTTCCACTAGGGCTGAAGTCTGGGGGCTTCCCCCCAGGAGCAAAAGATCAACGGAGCTGGGGCTGGGAGCTGGGCCCCTTGGGAACAGGGAAGAGGCTGTGGGCCTAGAGGCAGCCCCCGAGAATTCTGTCCTCCACCCAACTCCACATATGGCCCTGACACAAAGTGCAAAGCCTACCTTCTCCTTGACTTTCCTCCCTCTTTTCAGAGAGAGTTTCTTTTTTCCTGTTACTTTTTTCTTTGAATTTTACTTTTTATATGGCTTTATTTATTTCCTAGTTTTAAAAAACCGTTTAAATGAAATTTTTGCTATTACCCTTTTGAAATGTGCAAAAAAAATTCTGTCCAGGCACATGTATCCCATTTAATCCTAAAAAAAAAAAAAAAAAAAAAAAAAAAAAAAAAAAAAAAAAAAAAAAACAAACAAAAAAAAAACACCTCAATTGTTTCTATCAGAAAGATACATAAATGAGCAAAGATTAGTTAAATGACATGACCAAGGTCTCCTTGTTAATAAATAAAATAAAGAAAAAATTCTTTATCATATCTCATAAAATGAAATCCCATATTCTTTTTTTTTACCTTTAACCTTGATAGAGTATCATCTTTGCCTTTGCTACAAAAATATTACAATATTACTGTTAACCATAGTCTATAAGTTACATTAGTTGTGTTTTCCCATGCATCACCATATTCTTAACACCTTGTAATAGAGGAACATTCTTGTATTTATATTATTAACTACAATCCTCATCTACCTCCAAAATCACTGTTATATAGTCCCTAGAAACAATTAGTTTTCTTATTCTTGTTCTTAATATTACGCCAGCAAATGTGTCCCTGGTGGCCTCTTTTCACCAAGTGATACAGTTTTCCACTTTGTTATCTGGCCAGCAATTTCTCTGGAACCAAGGCCCACAGCACAATCTCTTCTTTGACTGACTAGTGTCTCCTGTAATCATCACTGTTCTTCTTTCCCTTTTCCCTCCAGGTTTGGTGGGCTGTCAAACTATCATACTTCCTGCCTCCATGTGAGGCAATTTTGCTAAGCCAAGAAGTCCTCTGTTCAGAAACAACAAGGCTATCCACAGTTTCAAGGGTTAAGCAGGGTCTCCCATGGGTCTCCCCCCCCCACATCACAAACCAATCCCATCCCTGAGGTGCCCTTATCTGAGACCTTGCTCCTACTCTCACCTACCACTGGGGCAGATTGCAGACAAGGCATTTAAACCCAAACATACATGCCTCACATTCCCACCACTCCCACATAACCACTAATGAATTAGTGAATTTTGTCTTCCCTAGACTATTGTTGCTGCAAGAAGCAAGCAGAGCCAGTTGGTTCTGGCATCAATTTCTGTCTACCAACCTCATGATTATTGTCAATAACACTTCATAAGGCTGAGAAAAAATAAAAACCCAAACCCACACATTCCCTCTTTATTATCTAACCACTTCATCCCAGCAGATTTGTCAGTGAATATATTCTTACATCCTGTTCAGGCCTTCAGGTGGCTGTCTGCAGAGGACAAATTGGCAATAAGGCAATCTCCCCACAGCAGGGGTAAACATTTACCTCCCAAGTACATGCGGTTAGGTTATATGGCTCACCACCCTCACATTCCAGGAGTCATTTGAAGCCATGGCTGGAAAGAAATAGGAATTTTTAGGGAACAGAGTACAGAAAACAGGAAAATTAAATCTTCACTGCTTTGCTCCTTGAGTGAATAGTAGCCAAATGAGCTACATATTTGCATTTTTGCAAGAATCCTTTTTGACCTTGAGTTGCAAACATTTTAAAATACCCTAAAGACTAAAGTCCCCAGATTTAGGATCTCCTAATCATGGTCCAAGCCTGTTGTTACAAAGTATCAAAATTACAAAATTTAAATTATGACATTTCAGGTACCTCTCCAAAGGACTGATTTTTTTCTCTCCGTTTTTCACATGTCAGCCTATAGTCTCCTTCAAGAAATTTAGCTAAGCAAGTGGAAAATATGCAGACATTGCTGGTCCATGGCTTTTCCTGCTAGGTGAAATAGTAAGTGGCCTCTAGGGGAAGGAAAGGCACTGAAGAGATCCCCAACTTAGATCTGACACCCAAGTCAAACCATGATGACCATTATCATGTAGATGTTTGGCAATGGAAGGATAGGCAGTAGAGTCAAACAGACCTAGGTTCAAATCCTAGCTCTGCTGCTAACTGTGTGACTTAGAGCAACTCATTTAACCTCTCTAAGCCTTGACTTCTCCACCTCCCTCACAGGCGTGTTTCTGCAGGTGTTAAAAGTGATAACTCGGGAAGCGGCTGTGGCTCAATCAGTGGGGCTCCCGTTTACCATATGGGAGGCCCCGGGTTCGGTTCCCGGGGCCTCCTGGTGAGGGCAGGCCCGCCTGCACGGCGTGGTTGGCTGACCCAGAGAGCGCAGGCCGCAAGGGGGGGATAAATGAATAAATAAATAAAATCTTTTAAAAAAAAAAATAAAATAAAAATAAAGTTGTTATTTAAAAAAAAAAAAAAGTGATAACTCATTTAAAGCAAAGACAGATAGCAGGCATTTGCCAGTCAGAAACAATTCTCTTCCTTCAGAGAGGGAAAGAAACTTAGAGAAGAAATTGCTGCCTCTGCTCCTTCTATGAGGGCATCACCAGAGTCAGAACAGGAACCATTTTTCTCATAGTAGATAGAATAAAGAGGGCATGTGGTTTGATGGCGGGACCTCAGGGTTGGAAGCAGTAGAGGGAATGTTCCTGAGAGAAGAAACATCTACAGACTATTAAAAGAACCTGCCTATCTCTGGTAGCTGATGGTCAGGTGAATGGGTGGGAAAGATGGCAGGCATTACTTTGCTATTCTTTCATAAGTCTGTGGAACTAGATTATCGTGGCCTGGCCTCTGTGATCTTGGTTAAGTTGAAGATCAGGGTCCAAAATACCCTGTCATCTTTCCTTTAAGCATTTTGTGTGGCCACAGAATTTCCTTTAATAGGCATCAGCAACTGTTGCTGCTGTAGCAATAGGGGATATTCGCTAAGCTTCCATTTACATTATTCCTTTCACTTGATTTCCTGCTTCCGTGCTTTCGGCTGTCCCAAGGCTCAAAAACAAACCTCTTCCCTCTAATTATGACCTGTAGTCTTTCCTGCCTTTGCAAAACAAAGCTAACCTCCTTCAGGAAGCCATCCCAAAAGCCACTTGTCTCCTCAGACTTTCAAAGCATAGACCCAACCCTCCCTATTGATCCTACTCTTGGAGCCAAGCCATCTTCCCACTGGTCTCCTCTTTCCATACTCTTCCCCTGGAGTCCTGAACTATGTACATGTTCTAGGAGGCACTACTGATACAAAGCAAATTCAATGGCTGTGGTTATAGCCACACATAAAGGAGTCAGTGAGGAGTCCTTAACCTACTGAAATAGGGTAGCCTGAAGCCCAGTTCCGGTTCTGCCACTAATTTGCTGTTTGACTGGGTATGTGCAGCCCCTCTCAGGGCCTTATTTTTCTCGTCTCTAATAGGGATAAGATTACTCATTTCTAAGGTCAAGGTTAGCTCTAAATAACTTTTGTTTGTGCATGAGCACAGACTTTGAACTGCATAGACCAGAGTACATATCCTCAACCTGCCAACTTACTAGTGGCCCCTCATAGTGGTGAAATGGCTTTCTTAAGGCTGCATGGCTAGTATGCAGCAAAATCAGCATTCAAGCCTATGTGTACCTACACTTCGGAGTGCTCAGCCGAACTGTTCCCCCTTCCTGGCTTCTGCCAGTCCCAGGCCAGTTACCAAGAAGCAGATTATGGTACTTTGTTAGCCTGGGCCCAGATTGCTCACCTCTTCTCCCAACTCCCCTTTACCCCATCCCCATTCCCTAGCAATTAGTGGTCATTACCCGTCCTGAGAAGCTCCAGTGACAGAAAAAGGAAAGAGGGAGGGAACAGAGAGATTTGAGGAGACACATGTATTTATGCTTCATGGTCCCAATGGACTAGTCACCAACCGTTAGTATTTATCTTATCAATGTATACACACCAGTGCAAAATGACAGGTATATATAGAGAGTCGTTTCAATATTGTTTGTAATAGAATAAGATTTGAAACCACTCTCCATCAATAAGGGAGTGATTAAATGAATTGTTACATCAATACAGTAGAATGCTATTCAATTGTAAAAAGAGATGAGACATCTCAGTATGTACCAATATTGAAAGGGCTGATATATATATATATATATATATATATATATATATATATATATACACACACACACACACACACACACACACACATATTTTTTCGGAGGTACTGGGGATTGAACTCAGGGCCTTGTACCTGGGAAGCAGGCACTCAACCACTAAGCAACTTCTGCTCCCCTCCATGATATATAACGTTTAGAAAGCAAGAAACAAAACATTGTCCACAGAGTGCTATGATTTATATGAAGAAAAAAAGACTATATATATATGTATTTGCATGTTTATAAAATATCTTTTGAATGATAAACTAGAAACTGGTTAAAGGTTTTGCCTATTCAGAAAAAAATAAATACAGCATCACTCTCAACTTCCTTTTATTTTACTAATAGAGTGCAAGGACATAGATAGTCCTCTATATTTTTTCCTTAGCACAGGAAGCAGCAGGAGGGGATTTACAGTATTAGTCCTTGCAGGTATGAGCAGTAGAAAAACCTGACTCCTCAGTGCTAGGGTGATCAACATCTCAGTTTGCCTGTGACTCTCTCGGGTTTAGCACTGGAAGTCCTGGGCAAACTGGGACAGTTTGTTACCTTACTCCTCATCCTTCTGCTATGGGCCTTAGCCATCCAGGCTTTCTAGTGCCAGGGAGGCCCCGATAGTGGGAGGGAGAGGAACTGTGGCAATAGCCCTTGTTCCCACTATCCACAAGACACAAGAGACTCACACTGATGCTTACAGTGGCAGGCACAGGCTCGGCAAGGCTTCCTCATCTAACAGACAAGGAAAATGAGGCTCAGAGAGGTTAAGTGATTTGCTCGAGGTCACACAGCTAGTAAGTGCTGGAGCCTGTCTGTCTAACTCCTGTCACATAAACAGAACCCCTGGGAATGAAAAGCTTTCAGTGAAACAAAGGGCCTGGCCTTTTTAAAAGCATAAAGCACCTGGAGTTACATTTTAAACAAATCAAACATTGTTGGTTTGAATCAATTTTGGCAGGCTTGTGTTAGGAAGTGGCTTCTTTCCCAACACCCCCATCCCCAAAGCAAAGAGAATAGATGGTCCAGGTTTTTGGACTGAAGGAGTCATAGACAGAAAAGATGGCCTCCCTAGCTGTGCCCATACTTGGAGTCCAGTTCTCACTTGGGGAGTGATGACCTGCCCACCCACCCCCAACTTGGCCCAGCCTCCCTTACGAGAGCAGCATGAGAAAGCAAAAGAGAAGAGCAAGCAGTTAATAGCAGGTAGGGGGCATGTCATGATGCTTGCCTACTTTTTGATTGGGTGGGGGTGGAATTCAATTTGGCAGTGTAGCAGGGGGTCCTTTTGCAAGGAAAATGTAAAAACCCCTCAAAGCTTCATGAAGCAAAAACCCACCAAGCCACAGAAAACCAGACCAAGCAGATAGTAGAAGCTTTGAGGACTTTGAAAGAGCCTAGGAAAAAGTCATAGCAGCAGCTGTACCTGCCCTTTCCCAGTGAAGCAGCTGGCAGGTGTAGGAAACTGGGATGCTCCACAGAGCCTGAATATTTTATAGTAGATATTTTATAGATATGGAAGAGGGGGAATGCTTACCCTTACTGTTGGCAATTAGTTTATAAATGCTGAGTTGTAGAGAGCATCAGAAAGAGAGGCAACCTGTGCCTGAGCGCAGGAGTTTCTGGGCGTAATGGATTTGGGGATTAGCTTATTAAAGAAGTTCCAAAATGAAACTGAGTGTTCCTAAGGCTCTAACCTTCTCTGCAAGGGCTGTCACAGTTTTGGCAAAGACATTTTGCAGGATCACTGTACACGGGACCTGATTTACCTATACCTTGACACATTCTGCATTCTTGGATTTGAATGAAAATGATTGATTTCTGTGGTGATTGAACTGGGGACACTGTCCTCATTAGCACATATTCACTCCCATTACAACAGCCAACCTTGAGAGTTTAATAGTAGAGACTGCAGTGCTATTTGGGTTTTAATGTCAGATAGAACTGCTAGGAAAGACTAGGAGACCTACCTGCGTCATGTTCTGGTTTAAGAAGCATTAGGTGGTAACATGGCATTTCCATATCCGCAAGGGTCCTCAGACCCTTCCTAACTTCGCCTTATCTGCAGCATCATAGGAGTGCAGATGTGATAGCTTGGACCAAGAGGATTACAAGTGTGTCCCATTTTATGAAGTAGCCATATGCCTATAAAGTTGGTCAACAACCAAAATTTCTCCTATAGAATCACATTCCTCATTGCCTTTCACAATAACACTAGAGATGTGATCTTTCGACAAATATTTTGACTCCAAGATGCTGCAGTTTCAAAAATGCAAAACGTACATTGACAATCTTATTTGAGAGAAAAACTTCAAATTTCTTGATAATGTCCTGAAAATCAAAATAATGTACAAGACACTTAAAGAAATGAAGTTCAGGGTATCTTTCATAGGAATAAATTTAATTAGATGCCTTTTACTATCTACTTCCAAGAACTGCTGGGAGGATTTGATTCCATAAAAGGAAAGCTCTTTGTGTATTGTAAAGTACTGTATACATTTGAATTCTGATTACTGTTTCAGCCAATCATGGACTGTCACTTTAAAAAAACAGAACTACCCCTCACTCACCATGGACAGTTAGGTCTTTAGAAAAATAAGGATACCATTTGCCTCTTAGAGGGCTAGTTCATTAACCATTTTAGTGCTGAGTATTCAGAGCTGCTCACAAAACACCTTTTAATTCTTAGTTATCTGTGGTCTTGTCTTTCAGGATAAAGTTTGTGGTATGTGTGTTCACTCTGTGATGTACATGCTAATTAACCAGCTACTTCCAATTTCCTTGTCATGGGTGGAGTAGTGGAAAGACCACAGAGTTCACCAGCACTTTCTAATTGTGGGACCTTGGGCAAAGCAACTGAAGACTCCAAGCCTCAGATTTATCATCTAAAAATTGGAGGGATGCACCCCATGGTGTGGTGAGGGGGCAATGAGATGATATAATGTGCAAGAAGTCATGAACTGCAAAGCATGGTGCAAAATCTCTTAGGGTATAGGCAAGGATTCTCTCTCCAAAACAGCCCTTTGTAGGATCTTTTTTGTTGTCGTTTGATTGCTTCTTCGAATTTTCATCACAGGTCCTTGTTTAGCTTAGTGGCCCCAAAGAAGATGAAAGTTCATTTGCATGCATGTATTTTATTGATTTGAGTCAACCCATTGCCTGAGTGATTTTTAGCTTCTGCTTGTTCAAATTGGCTTTCTAAGGCTAATTATTAGATTTCTAAGTAAAAAATTCCTTATTTAGAAACAGTGAATGGGGTAGTAAGCAAGTTTCTCTGAAGGGGAACAGAGTTTAGAAGTAAAGGAGCTATAAGAACTTTACCTTCTCTGTGATCCAGGTTTGGATGTTTGTAAAATTTCAGAATTGATTATACAGACCCAGTGTTTACAACTTAAGAAACTTTTATTTGGCCTTCTAACACTTCTCCCTCCTATACATAAATCACATAGACAATTATCTGCTCCCAACTTAGTAATATATATCTCATATGTATAAACTCTTCACACACCAACTCTGAACTCACACAGTGAAACCTTTTTTGAACTTGGGAAGACTCACCACTCACTCACTTTGTCCTCAGGAGAAATTGATAAAATGTATAGTTTGAAGGTTGCAAACTGGTTGCCCATGGGCCAACTTCGGCCTGCAGCCATGTTTTGTTTGACCTTCACAATTTTTTAATTCAATTAGTTGCTAATATTTCAAAATTAGAAACAAAAGTCCAGATTGCCAGTTTATCTCGAAAAATGGAGTGAGCTGGTAACACTGCTCAGCATTCAACCTAGCAACAATCACCTAGAACTAAATAGCAACAGAGCTAGCACTCTCCAGTTCTCCACATTCTCGTCTAGGTTTCGTTGAATGCTGTTACCAACAAGCCTTCTATAGACATTGAATAGACAGACCTGAACTTAAAGCTTGTGCAGTAAAAGTGACCAGTCTAATATCATGCAGTCATGTGGTTTTGTTGGTATACCCAACAACAGGGTGGATAAGTGGGTAGTCACTCTGTTGGTGGAACCTTTCACTTGAACCAGAAGGTGAACATTTAGGACAATAGACATGAAGGTCCCAAGGCTCTTTCAAAGGATTTTCTGAGCTCAATAAATCTGAATTCCTGCTCCTTCTCTTTTGCTGTTTTCTCCATGCTGACTTGTTATTGTTTTTCTACATGAATTAGCAGTTCCTCTCGCTCCACTCCCACCACCCATACCTTAGAGATGGGGACTGTTGTCTGCAACTTTTTTAGCTGTCCCACAGGTCCTAACAAACAATGGAGTGTACAGTAGGAACTCAAGAAAATGAATGAAGGAGTCAGTCCAAAAATATATGCACCACAAAGCCCTTCTTTACTTGCCTGTGGCAAATGGAATGAGAACTGAAGGTTTTGTTGATTGGGTATGTCCTCAGGTAAAGGGATTTGCTCTGTTCTTGGATGGATAACAGGATATCATTAATTAGCAGGTCACAAGTGAGGAAAGAAAACAGAACATTCTTAAATACTAGTAAGGGGAGTTAAAGGGTAATCATTATTAAAGGCTGATGGAAGGAAGTGACTGGGAAGAAGAGGCTGAATTCTGCTTATTTTAATACATATTTCAAATCACAGTAGACCAGGGTCTGGGAATCTTCTGGAGAAACAAATTCCCCTCTCCATTTCCTCATCACCTTCTCATTCCATTGTCCTACCCCTGAAAGGAACAGGAGGTGAGGAGAGTTGTGTATGGGGTGGGGGAAAGGGAAGGCAGTTGAGGTTAAGGGAGAATAAAAGGGGTTCTTTGTAGCATTTTGGCTATAGAACCCAGGGTTCAGAGATTATAAGAATGGAAATAAAAAAGTGGTTTTTAAAATGTGTATTCCCTGTGGGTTTGTTTCCAGATGATTTGCAAGTTAGTCTCTCGTAGTATTAAAATCCATAATGTGAGGTGTTTGGGGTCAGAATTAGTAATTTGCTGTGCTGGATAAAAAACAAGTATTAACTTCATTATTATCTTATTCAAGGCAGTGCTACTTGTTTAGGTACCTTTATTCTGTGCTCTTTTTGGTCTTTTAACTTGGTGAAGAGGTTTAGGCACCTCAACAATTTAAGGACCACAAAGTTTACCCACTCCTTATCATTAATATTCTGTGACTGCCATGGTTAGCTATATCCTCCTGCTTCCAGATGGAATTTGGCTTTTGACAGAAACAAAGAAAGTTGACAGGCAAAAGAAGATCAGTTCCCACAGGTTGACAACCTTCTTCTGGTGCCAAGGGAATATAAGCTTTGGGTTGACAAGCCATAGCATGTGCAATAAGCAGTTCATACTTGATGTATAATGTGCTCATTGGAAGACAACTCTATAACCTCACCATCCACTTCAGGAATCTTCCTCCGTGGCCACTGGTGGACATACCTTGAAACTCTCCCCTTCTCATACTCTTAGAACCTGGATAGCAGTAATTAGGGTCTTATCCCTGCTGTTTCTTTTCCCCTTAAAGAATTTAAATAGCCACCTCCAAAACAGTCACTGTGTAAATAGGGCTTCGTTTGATTGTTTCCTTTTTAGTGAATATTTTACATATTCATGACCCTGCCATGTCATGTGGATATATGTTTATGCCGTCTAGGTTAGCTAGAACTTTCCTTGTAATCGCAGAAACATCACACATTCCTTGTAAGCTTTAGGTGTTCCCTCACTAATGGCTATTTCTTAAAAACATTTTCATGGAGAAATAATTCATAGACCGTAAAATTCACCTATTTAAAGTGTACAATTCAATGGTTTTTTAGTATATCCACAGAGCTGTGAAGCCATCATGACAACCTAAATTTAGAACATTTCCATCACACCAAAAAGAAACTGCATACCCATTCGCAGTTATTCTTCATTATTTGCACTCCAGCCCTAATCATTGGTCTGCATTCTGTCTCTATGGATGTGCCTATTCTTGGCATTTCGTATAGATGGAATTATATAATATGAGGTCCTTTGTGAATTGTTTCTTTTACTTAGCATGTTTTTGAGATTTATCCAAGTTGTAGCATGTATCAGTACTTCATTCCTTTTTATTGCTGAATGATATTCTATTGTATAAATATACCACATTTTGTTTATGTATTCATTAAGTGATGAACATTTCAGTTGTTTGCAGTTTTTGACTATTATAAATAATGCTTCTGTGAACATTCCTTTACATATCTTTGTGTGCATATATGTTTTCATTTATCTTGGGTGGATACCTAAAAGTAGAATTGCTTGGTAATATGGTAACTCTATGTTTGACAATTTAGGAGAACTACCAAACTATTTTCCAAAGCAGCTACATCATTTAATTCCTACCAGCAATGAATGAGCGTTACAACTTTTCCACATCCTTATCAACACTTGTTATTGTTTGTCTTTTTTATTAGAACCATCCTAGTATATGTGAAGTGGTAATAAATTGTGGCTTTGAGTTGAATTTTCCTTATGACTGTTTAGCATCTTTTCATGTGTTTAATAGCAATTTGTATGTCTTCTTTGGAAAAGTGTTTATTCTAATCTTTTGTCCATTTAATTGAGTTGTCTTCTTAATATTGAGTTGTATGGGTTGTTTATATATTCTTTATCAGATTTTGAAAGGATTTGCATTCAATCTGTATATCAATTTTGGGAGATTAAGATTAAGACTTCTGAATGTGGTATGTCTTTTGATTTATAAAAGTCCTTTATCAGATACATGATTTACAAATATTTTCTCCAAATTTTGTAGATTGTCTTTTCACTTTCTGTCTTGTATTATTTGCAGCACAACAGTTTTTAATTTTGATGTAATCCAATTTATTTTTTCTTTTGATATCTTGTGTCATATCTAAGAAAGTATTGCCTAATCCAAGGTCACAAAGATTTCTGCCTATGTTTTATTCTAAGAGTTTTATAGTTTTAGCTCTTATATTTGGAACTATTGTCCATTTTGAGTTAAGTTTTTTGTACAGTGTAAGAAAGGGGTCCAATTTCATTTTTTTGACATGTGAATGTCCAGTTATCTGAGCATATTTGCTGAAAAGACTATTATTTCCCCCATTGCATTGTCTTGGCCCTTGTCAAAAATCAATCAGTCATATCTTTAAGTGTTTATTTCTAGATTCTTAATTCTATTCTATTGAGATATATATCTCTCCTTATATCGGTACCACACAATCTTGTTTACTATAGCTTTGTAGTGCTCGTTGTGTCTGCACGTCGTCTTTGAGGAGGCACCGGGCCCTCCCATGTGGGAGGCGGGAGCCCAACTGCTTGAGCCACATCTATTCCCCTTTGGGTATATTATTACAAAAATTTCAAAATAAAATTGCTTCCATAGCCTGAATTGAAAACTAGGGCAGGTAGCCCGGACCATTGTGTCACCTACAGGTGTGAGTATCCATTTCTAATATGAATGCTGAAGTGTTGGCATTTCCAGGATATTCTGATGGTGCAGGAGGATAATGGAAAGTGATATTTGAAGTCTGCAATAACCTGTAAATTTGGATCTTTTCTACAATGCTAGCTTCAAAATAAAGAACATGTGTAATGAGGAGTCATACAGAATTGGAACCCAGGGAACTTGGGAAATTGACATTGGACAAGTCATTTCCTCAGCCTGCTCCTCATTTCCTCTCCGGTAAAAGGTGATGGGGGGATGGTGTAGAGGTTCTTGGGTTATGAGATTTCTGAGATTGTTAACGTCTCTACTGTTTGGTGTTATCTTTGAAACTGAGGCAGTCATAATAACCCCATTGTCCAGATGAGGAAAGGGGTCTCAGAGATGAAGTGATTGGCCCAAGGTCAGAGGACTCAAACTGGTAGAGTTAGGAGTTGATCCCAGGTGCATTCCAGAGGCCCTCCGCTCTCAGCTATGCGTGGAGTGTGGGGGGGAGCATGCGTGCCTCCTGTTTGTACACTACTTTATTGTTTGTATGCTGCTTTATCCACTGTCTACCCGTGCTCATGCACAGAGCCACGCCAGCTGCTCACAATTGCCCTGAGATCTGAGCAGGGCAGGACAGATGTTCCTATTTACTCCCATTACTCAGATGAGGAAGCTGGGGTTCAGAAAAATGACGTGATAACGATTGCAGACCCACAGAACCTCAGAGCTGGGGGCACCCTCAGAGTAAAAGCCTAGGATGAACCCAAGCTAGTCCAATCCTGTGCTGTGAGAGATGGGGACACTGAGGGCCGGAGAGAGAGGAGGTCACTTGTTGAGACAGTGGCAGAGTTGAGTCAGAGACCTCAGGAAATCACTTCTCCCCTCTGAGTCTGTTCCCTCATCTGTAAAAGGGGCAAGAATAAGCCCCTCAGAGTGTCAGTGAGGATGGAATGAGATAGTGCTCGTGAAGTGCTTGGCACATGGCCTGACGATGATGATGCCAAAGACGAGGGGGAGAAGCAGGATGGCTGCCCAGGGAAAGATCAAACCCGATGTCTCAGGAGGCTGGGAGGGCAAGAGGATGGTGCAGGCCTTAAAAACCTAGGATGAACCCAAGGGTCAGGGAAGCCGTGAGGGGTGGAGTTCTGGCTAGATGATGGGAGGCAGCGAGCTGGACATGCAACCAAGGTGGGTTTCAGTAGAGTGGGGAGCTGGTGGGCGTGTTAACCCCAGGACACCTTGAGGCCCTCGAGGGCAGTGGAACCAGACTGCAGTGGGCATTAATTTCCCACAGATTAGGGTGCAAGTCCTTGGGTAATATTCACTCTTAAACTTGACATCCTTAAATATTATGATGTGAAATTAATACAACTTTTCATATGATAGGGGAAAAGGTTGGGGAAGAAAACAAAGAAATTCATTTAGTGTACATATACAATCATACTCATAACGAAACAAGGAAGAAGGGTTCATGACTATTACAGTCCTCGTTTCGGTAACTGGTCACGTGATCGAAGTTCATATTTATCACTATCTTCTTCCACTACCCATTCCATGTTCCCATTACCTTCAGCAAGCAGTTCAGCTGGCCGTGGTTCTTTGCCTGGTGGGGTGACCCAAACTTTCATTCCGGAAGATTCTGGGCCATTGTTAGTCCTGCTTGAATTGGTTTGTTACAATTTTCCATTGACTTTAATCACAGGGCATGGCAGTACTAGGAGATGCCCTAGAGGATCTCCTGCATTCCAGGCAAAACTCTTCTTTACCCCCATTATGTAGATGTAGTCCTATTTCCCCTTGATAGTCAGGATCAATTACCCCAGCCAATACAGTAATTCCCTTGTTTGCCTGTTGATTCACAGGTATGAGGAGCCCAAAGTGGCCAGGTGGCAGTCTTAACTTTCAGTTCAATGGAATCATTGTTGTGTTCCCTGGTGGCAACACTCCTCCTTTTGGGACTAAAATCTGTAGACTAGCAGAGCTTAAGGTTGCAGGGCCATGAAGCAAAAGTTTTCCTAGTGAATCACTAGGGGTAATAGTGAGTGGTGCCACTCCCATTTCCACCTCTTGATTCCTGGACCCATGAATGCTGTTTATGGGAGAAACAGCACCATAGAAAGGATGCTGATTTGGAGCATACACAGCCTCCTGGAGAACATTGCCCCAGCCCTGCAAGATATTGCCACCTAGTTGGTGCCATAATTGAGTCTTCAAAAGGCCATTCCACCGTTCTATTAATCTGGCTGCTTCAGGGTGATGGGGAACATGGTAAGACCAGTGAATTCCATGGGCATGTGCCCATTCCTGCACATCATTTGCTGTGAAATGGGTTCCTTGATCAGAAGCAATGCTGTGTGGAATGCCATGGCAGTAGATAAGACATTCGGTAAGTCCACGGATGGTAGTTTTGGAAGAAGCATTGTGTGCAGGAAATGCAAACCCATAGCCAGAGTGTGTGTCTATTCTAGTTAAAACAAATTTCTGCCCCTTCCACGGTGGAAGTGGCCCAATGTAGTCAACCTGCCACCAAGTAGCAGGCTGGTCACCTCAAGGAATGGTGCCATATCAGGGGCTGAGTGTGGGTCTCTGCTGCTGGCAGATTGGGCATTCAGCAGTGGCTGTAGCCAAGTCAGCCTTGGTGAGGGGAAGTCCATGGTGCTGAGCCCATGCATAACCTCCATCCCTACCTCCATGGCCACTTTGTTCATGAGCCCATTGGGCAATGACAGGAGTGGTTAGGGAAAGAGGCTGGGCATTAGCCACAGAGCGGGTCATCTTATCCACTTGATTATTAAACGCTTCCTCTGTTGAAGTCACCCTCTGGTGATCATTCACGTGGGACACAAATATGTTCATGTTTTTTGCCCACTCAGAAAGGTCTATCCACATACCTCTTCCCCAGAACCTCCTTGTCACCAATTTTCCAATCATGTTCCTTCCAAGTGCCTGACCATCCAGCCAAACCATTGGCAACAGCCCATGAATCAGTGTACAAATGCACCTCTGGCCATTTCTTCTTCCAAGCAAAATGAACAACTAGGTGCACTACTCGAAGTTCTGCCCACTGGGAGGATTTGCCCTCACCATTATCCTTCAAGGATGTCCCAGAAAAGGGCTGCAGTGCCACAGCTGTCCACTTTCAGGTGGTACCTGCATATTGTGCAGAACCATCTGTAAACCAGGCCTGAGTTTTCTCATCCTCAGTCAACTGATTGTAAGGGACTCCCCAAGAGGCCAAAGCTGTGGTTTGGTAAGGAGAAGGTAACATGGCAGGAGTGGTGACCATGGGCATTTGGGCTACTTCCTCATGTAACTTACTTGTGCCTTCAGGACCTGCTTGAGCCCTATCTTGTATATACCACTTCCACTTTATTATGGAGTGCTGCTGTGCACGCCCAACTTTATGGTTTGGTGGGTCAGACAATACCCAACTCATGATAGGCAACTCAGGTCTCATGGTAACTTGACGACCCATGGTTAAGTGGTCAGTCTCCACTAAGGCCCAGTAGCAAGCCAAAAGCTTCTCAAAAGGGGAGCAGTTATCTTCAGAGGATGGCAAGGCTTTGCTCCAAAATCCTAGGGGTCTGCATTGTGATTCCCCCATAGGGGCCTGCCAAAGGCTCCAGAAAGCATCTCTATTTGCCACTGAAACTTCCAGCACCATTGGATCTGCTGGATCATATGGTCCAAGTGGTAGTGCAGCTTGCACAGCAGCCTGGACCTGTCACAGGGCCTCCTCTTGTTCTGGTCCCCAATCAAAACTAGCAGCTTTTCTGGTCACTCAGTAAATGGGCTGGAGTAGCACACCCAAATGAGGAATGTGTTGTCGCCAAAATCTGAAGAGGCCAACTAAGCGTTGTGCCTCTTTTTTGGTCGTTGGAGGGGACAGGTGCAACAGCTTATCCTTTACCTTAGAAGGGATATCTCGACAGGCCCCACACTACTGGACACCTAGAAATTTCACTAAGGTGGAAGGACCCTGTATTTTTGTTGGATTTATCTCCCATCCTCTCTCACACAAATGCCTTACCAACAAATCTAGAGTCTTTGCTACTTCTTTCTCCATAGGTCCTATCAACATGATATCATTAATATAATGGACCAGTGTGATGTCTCGTGGGAGGGAGAGATGATCAAGGTCCCTGCAGATAATATTATGACATAGGGCTGGAGAGTTGATGTACCCCTGAGGCAGGACAGTGAAAGTATACTGCTGGCCTTGCCGGTTAAAAGCAAACTGTTTCTGGGGTCCTTACTGATGGCAATTGAGAAAAAAACATTTGCCAGATCAACAGCTGCGTACCTGGTACCAGGAAAAGTGTTGATTTGCTCAAGCAATGATACCACATCTGGGACAGCAGCTGCAATTGGAGTCACCACCTGGTTAAGTTTACGATAATCTACTGTCATCCTCCAAGATCCATCTGTTTTCTGCACAGGCCAAATAGGAGAGTTGAATGGGGATGTGGTGGGAATCACCACCCCTGCATCCTTCAAATCCTTGATGGTGGCACTAATCTCTGCAATCCCTCCAGAAATCTGGTATTCCCTTTGATTTACTATTTTGCTAGGCAGGGGCAGTTCTAGAGGCTTCCGCTTGGCCTTTCCAACCATAATAGCCTTCACTCCACAAGTTCAGGGATCCAACATGGGGATTCTGCCAGTTACTGAGTATGTCTATTCCAATTATGCATTCTGGAACTGGGGAAATAACCACAGAATGGGTCCGGGGACCCCCCACTGGACCCACTGTGAGACAGACCTGAGCTAAAACTCCATTAATCACCTGACCTCCATAAGCCCCTACTCTGACTGGTGGACCACGGTGACGTTTTGGGTTTCCTGGAATTAATGTCACTTCTGAGCCAGTGTCTAATAATCCCCGAAATGTCTGATCATTTCCTTTTCCCCAATGCACAGTTACTATAGCAAAAGCCATAGGTCTCCCTGGGGAAAGGTGGGAGGAAGATTAACAGTATAAATTTTTGGCAGTTTAACAGGATCCTTCCCCAAGGGGACCTGGCCTTCTCCTCATTCAAGGGGCTCTGGGTCTGTAAACTGTCTCAAGTCTGGGAATTGATTAAAGGGCCGTGATTTTCTGTGTCTGTAATTTGAGTTAGGGTTTTGTTCACTCGACCTAGAACTCTTCTGCTTATACAGATCCAGAAGAAATTTAGTAGACTGCCCATGAATTTCACTTCTAGGTATCCCATGATCTATTAGCCAACGCCGTAACTCTATGAGACTCAGACTATTCTGTGTGCTGTTTTGAATCTGTCTTTCATTGCGGTAGCCATGCCCACCTTGCCTTTGGCGATTAACCCCCAATACTTGACTTTTACCCGAATGAAATCAGATCATCCCCATAATGTTTAGGGATTCCAATTCCATTACAGCCCTCCCTACAGTAATAGCTGGACTGCAGAGAAGAGCTCTTCAGAGAAGATGGGGTTAGTCTTACAAATGTATTCCTCACAGTCCTGGTTAAAGGTGTGTCCTCTGGACATTCCTGGGGTGAGTGGGCAGGTCTCAAATGGTAAATCCATTCTAGCATTCCAATCTCTCTAAGTCTTTGAATCCCCTCATCTACTGTATACCAGGGCAAACTGGGCATCTCAACATCAGACATGCTAAGCCATCGTTTGGTCCATGTTTCAGTCAGCCATCCAAACAAACTGTTATAGTCCTTTCTAACCCTTCGAGCTACAGCGTTGAATCCAGAATTTCTGCTTAGTGGGTCCATATCAATAAATTCAGCCTGATCCAACTTTATATTCCTTCCACCATTATCCCATACCCTTAGTATCCATTCCCACACACATTCCCCTGATTTCTGTCTATTAAGTTGGAAAACTCGTGCAGTTCTTTCAGAGTATAGCATACTTCCTCATGGGTCACACTTTGTATTTCACCTTTGCGGGCTTGCTGTGATTTTAGTATAGTAATAGGTCTCAAAGACAAGAGGGATGGGGGTTGTGGGTAAGGAAAAGGATTAGAGATGTCTTGCAGGCTACTGACCTTCAGGGCATTCCTTTGCATTTTCTTCCAGTGAGACAGGATTAATCTCTTCAGGCAGGGGTTGGAATGCAGATTCCTCAGGGCAGACTGGAAGTTGGGCAGAGCATGCTGGAGTTAGGCTGGTACCCACCTCGGGGCTGGAAGGAGGTCTGGACTCCCTGAGGCAGGCTGGAGGCTGGATGATACAAGGTTGACAAGGCGTGGTCTCCACGGGGCAGGCCATCGCAGGTTTATCTGCTAAAGTCTCAGCAGAATTTAGGGTTCCAATGTCCCCACCAAAATTATCATCATCCCATATGTCTCCATCCCAATCCTTGAGGTTCCACTCCTTTCCAATCAATGCTTTCATTTAATTGTAGAAACCCTGCGAGGTTGAGATTTTAGTTTCCTCTGTAATTCTGCTACTCATACAATGAGAGTCTGGATTTGATTCTCAGATATCTCAAGTCTGTGGCTACAGGAGACAAGATTTTCTTTCAAGGCACACGTAGAAACTTTCATATCATTCATGCAGCATTTAAGTTTCAAATTTGAAGACTTTAGCTCATCTCTTTCTTTTGTAACTGTATCCAGAGTATCTAGAAGGAGTCAGCCAACATCATTAAACTTTTTGACTCCACAAAAATTCTGTTAAGGTGTTGAAAACACTCTCACTCAGATCCTTGTTTCTTATAAGCGTGGAAGTAGGGGAATCCAGTGATGCTATTTTGTGTATCTCTATTGCCAGCTCATGCCATGGACTGTTAGCAACCTCTTCATTATTGGAAAGGGAGTCATTAGTACCCTTGTCTCCAATTGGAGTAGAGAGCCAATTGTAAAAATCACAGAACCACCTCAGACATCCCATGTTTAAGACTCTGTTCCTCAAGAACCACTCCCAGTACCAAGCTGTATTAGTCAGGGTTCTCTCAGGAAACAGAATCAACAGGAGATATCTGTCAATAATATGAGATTTTATAAGAGTCTTTCACGTGACCTTGGGGGTGCACAAGTCCAGGTTCTGCAGGCAGGCTGCAAACCAGGGGCTCCGATGAAAGTCCAATGAAAGGTCCTTGATGCGTTTCTGAGAGATGTTGGCTGTCCAAAGTCAAGCTGGGAAATTCTCTCTGAATGTTGAAATCACTTCCTCTTTTAAGGCATTTAACTGATTGGATAAAAGCATCACCCATTGCTAATGCAATCTCCCTGATTGATGCAGATGTAATCAGCCATCCACGCAGTAAACTCACTGGTGATCGAAGTCCATAAATGCTCTTGTATTACAATTAGCACAGTATTTCCTGGACCTAACACCTGGACACAATTACCTGGCCAAGTTGACACATTAGCCTAACTATCACAGCCGGGTCATATGGTAGTTCTATACTCATCTTTCTGAGGAACCGCCAAACTATCTTCCACAGCAGCTGCACCTTTTTACTTTGCTGCCAGCAATGAATGAGTGTTCTATTTCTCTGTGTCCTCTCCGACACTTTCTCTTTTCCCTATTTTTAAAGTAGTATTCATTCTAATGGGTGTGAAATGGTATCTTATTGTGGTTTTGATTTTCATTTCCCTGATGGCTAATGATGTAGAACATTACATTCTGCTTTTAGTACTGCTTGTTTCTGTTTCTTCAAGAGACTAACCCAGAACCATCCTCAAAGAGATGTAACCATGGCCAAGAATGGGATAGAATTACATTCTCCTTGGGTCCTCCATGCACAATTAATAGTTTGGCTACCTCTTTTTCTTGTGAGATTAGATTATGATTATTATCAATTCCTTATTTTCTTACTTCTTATGGTCCATCCCTAATAGTTCTGCATTGATTCCTTCTTCTTCCCTCCCCACCTGCCCATCACTATGTCCCTTTTTTTTTTTTTTAAGATTTTATTTATTTATTCATTTATCCCCCCCTTGCTGCTTGTGCTTGCTGGGTCAGCTAACCACGCCATACGGGCGGGCTTGCCTTCACCAGGAGGCCCCGGGAACCGAACCCGGGGCCTCCCATATGGTAAACGGGAGCCCTACTGATTGAGCCACAGCCGCTTCCCACTATGTCCCTTATTTTTATCCATCCTTCTTTCATCTCTCTTATGTCATGTATCTTTATTTTCTGAAATAAAAAGCATGTGCAGGAACAGATATATGCACACCAATGTTCATAGCAGCATTATTCACTATTGCCAAAAGATGGAAGCAACCCAAGTGTCCATCAAGAGATGAATGGATAAGCAAAACGTGGTATATATTTACAATGGAGTATTACTCAGCTATAAGAAGGAATAAAGTGTTGACAGTCACAACAACATGGATGAATCTAGAAGACCTTATGTTGAGTGAATTAAGCCAGTTGCTGAAAGACAAATATTGCATGACATCACTGATATGACCTAAGCATATCAAGACTCACAGAGATAGAGTCTGGGAGATTGGTTTCCAGGAGACCCAAAGGGAGTAGAGAATGATGAGTCAATGCTTAGTCTGGGCAGAACCTATGATAAGATGGAAGGAGATAGTTTGGCAGTGGATAGGGATGATGGTGGTACAGATATGTGAGTGGGGTCAATGGTCCTGGAATGTGAGGGTGAGAAGGGTTAGGACATGGGTTGGACTCTCCATGGAACTGGGGGGAAGGCTAAAGGAAGAAACAGGTGAACTCTGTGGACTTGTGGGTCTGTGGGTGAAAATACACTTGTGAGGATGTGCTTTTGGCAAATACAGCAGGAGAGGGTCCACTGGTGCAGGGTGTTGGTGGGGGGGATATGTGGAAAAGGGTGCAACTGGGGCATGCTTCTATGAAATATGAATGTATTCATCTTGTCATAGGGTGTTATCTCAGTGGGTGTTGAACCACACAATAAACAACAACATATTAAACTTCCATCCTAGGGAATACTACTAGGTTCTAAAATAGAGAGGCAAGAATCTCTCAAGTACATAGGCAGTGCCTAATAAAAGAAAACAGAAAATATACCAGGTCCTCAATATTAATGCATATAATTATGAACCTTATTCTAGTAAAATGGAAACTTACTGGTTACCTTAGGCTCTGAGGTCAGGGAGAGGGAAGAATGGGTGGAACATAGGGCATATGTAGGGCCTTAGAATTGTTCTGCATGATTTTGCTATGACAGATACAAGCCATTATACATTTTGTCAAAACTTATAAAATTGTACGGTGCAAAGTGTAAACCATAATGTAAACTATTGACCATGGTTAGTAGCAACGTTTCAATATGTGTTCATCAATTGTAACAAATGTACCACACTAATATAAGATATTATTAGGGGAAATTGTGAGAGGCGGTGGGGATAGAGTATGTTGGGTTCCCCTATACATATTTTTAATTTTTAAAGGAGCTTAAGATTACATAAATGTTACATCGAAAATATAAGAGATTGTCATATACCCCCCCACCACCTCCCACACTTTCCCCATTAACAACATCCTTCATTAGTGTGGTACATTTGTTACAATTGATGAACACATATTGAAGCATTGCTTCTAAGCATGGTCTTTATTTTACATTATGGTTTACACTTTGCACTGCACAATTTTACAAGTTTTGAAAAAATGTGTAACGGCTTGATGCGCCATTGCAATATTTTCAGAACAATTCCAATGACCCAAAAATTGCTCCATGTTACACATATTCTCCCCTCTCCCTCCCCTCAAAACCTCTGGTGACCATTATCTTTATATCAATGTTACAAGTTCTTCCATTAATAGAATAATAAGTCTAATTTAGTCCATAGTGGCATTCCACCCTTATGTTTGTTCGTTCCTCAATCTGGAGGATTTTGGGATGGTGATGCCCACTCTGCTTCTGATTAAGAGAGGGCTTAGATCCCAGGGGGCAGGTGGAAGGAACTATCTTGCTTGCAGTAATAAATACTCTCTCTTTTTTGGGATGGGCATTGTCCGTCATCATCCTTTTGTTAGTTGTCCTGGGTGAGTCAGATGAACTGGAAAGTAGTTGTTGGCTGCAACTCTGCTGAGATTCAGGGCTCAACCGGCATATGAAGAGCTGGAAGATTTAAGTCTCTGGGACATATATTTAACAACTATAGTGCTAATTATAGGTTCAAATACATGGGAGCAGAAGAACCATGTGTAGGAAAATTGTAAATGAGTCTAACTCTGATACATTGGGGAGATAAGTTATCATATATTCCAAAGTAAGACCCACCAACAGGTTGCTGATTTCCTGGGGTTCTCTGCCCTGCCTATAGTGTCTAGATGTCACTAGAGCCCTCAGGAGCACCCCTGCTTGAGGCACTGCTTACTGTGGCAGTTAGTGAGATCCTTCTGAGACGTACATAAGTGTAAACTCTGGAATGATCTACCAACTCACTTTGAAATCTCTTAGCCGTAGGAACTCACTTGTATTTAATATTTCCCTCTTTTGGTCAAGGTCTTTTGCCAAATGCATCGCTAGTTCGTGCTTAGTAATAATCCCTCAGTGCCAGGGAAGCTCATCCCCAGGAATCATGTCCCACTCTGGAAGGATGGTAGTGAATTTATATGCTGATTTAGACTTAGAGAGAGGCCACATTTGAGCAACAAGGAGGCTTTCAGGAGGTAACTCTTAGGCAATATATATTACTAGGCTAAGTTTCAATTTCACAAGAACAAGATTCATAAGTACAAGGATCAATATCAAGGGCCTGGCATGTTGGTCTTTCCTCCTTCACTAGGCATTCCTTATGTACTCTAGAGATTCTTGCCACTCTATGACAGAATGTAGCAGGACTCCCCAGGATGAGAATTCAATATTCTGCCAGTTATTCTGTGGGTCTACACCCACTAAGGCAACACCCCATGACCATATGAACACACTCATTCCATAGAGGCATGACCCAGGTATACCCCTCCTCCTACCTCCCCCCACCACCAAAACCATGCACCAGTGATCCTCCCCTGCCAGAGTTGCAACACTTCTGCAACCCAAAACTCCAAAAACAAAGCCAACAACAACAACAAAAATAAAATAAAATAATTTTAAAAAATATATTTTTTTGCATGGTGCCTTTTATCACCATAAGATCTATCTTTAATTTATATTGATAATTTCTTCGGTATGTTCCCCAGTGTTTTTTTTTTCACTTTATTTTCCAAAAAGCTTTATGTTATAGAAAAGTCACATATAAAATATAGGGAATTCCCATTTACTCCACACCCTCACATTCTCCTCTACCATTTAATATCTTACATGAGTATGGTACATTTGTTACAATTGATGAACAAATAACAAATCTTGCTACTACCATGGTCAATGGTTTACATTTTGATTAACCTTTTGCACCATGTACTTTTATAGGTTCTGTATCCATCATTGCAAGATCATGCAGGACAGTTCCAATGTCCCCAAAATGCCCTATGTTCCACCCATTCTTCCCTCCCCCTCCTCTTGGAACCTACAGCAACCACTAAGTTTCTTTCAATTTTTGAAGAATAAGTTTCATAGTTGCATGCATTAATATTGAGGGCTTGACATGCTGGTCTGTTTTCTTTTGTTAGGCACTGCCTATGTACTCGACAGGTTCTTGCCCCTCTATTTGAGAAAGTAGCAGGACTCCCCAGGATGGGAGTTTAATATTTTGTTTATTGTGTGGGTCTCCACCCACTGAGATAACGCCCTTAAACAAGATGCACATATTAATATTCCACAGAATCATGCCCCAGGTGTACCCTTTCTAACATATTTGCCAAAAGAACATTCCCACCACTGTAGTTTTAACTACAGACCTACAAATCCCTAGAATTCACCTGTTTCTAACTCCAGTCATCCCCCAAGTTTGATCAATAGTCCAACCCAACTCCTCCAAATTTACTCCACCCTCACATCCAAACACCACTGACCCCACTCACATCCCTGCACCACAATCACCACAACCACCCTTTCCACCTTATCATGGGTTTTGCCCATATTGATCATCGGCTCACCACACTCTACTCCCTTTCTGTCTCCTGATAGCCTATCTTCCAGAATTTATCTCTGTGAGTCTGCTCAATTGGCTTGAGTCATATCAGTGAGGTCATGCAACATTTGTCTTTTAGTAACTGGTTTGCTTCACTTAACAGGAGGACTTCAAAACTCATCCATGTTGTCACGTATGTCAATACTTCATTCCTTCTTACAGCTGAGAAATATTCCATTGTATGTATATACAACATTTTGCTTATCCAGTTATCTGTTGATGGACACTTAAGTTGCTTCCAACTTTTAGCAATAGAGAATAATGCTGCTATGAACATTGGTGTACATATATCTGTCTGTGTCCCTGCTTTCAATTCTTCTGGGTAAATACCCAGCAGTGGGATTTCTGGATCATAGGGCAATTCTAGAGTTAGCTTCCTGAGGAACCGCCAAACTGTCCTCCACAATGGCTACACCATTCTACGTTCCCACCTGCAGTGGATGAGAGTTCCCATTCTTCCACATCCTCTTCAACACTTGTAGTTCTGTTTTTTTTAATAGCCGCGATTTTAATAGGTATAAAATTAACTCACTGTAGTTTTTATTTACACTTCCCTAATAGCTAGTGATGTTACACATATTTTCATGGACTTTTTAGCCATTTGTATTTCCTCTTTGGAAAAGTGTCTATTAAAATTTCTTGCCCATTTTTTAAAAAGGTTGTTTGTCTTTTTATTTCCGATATGTAGGATTTCTTTATATATGCTGGATATTAGGCCTTTATCAGATAAGTGTTTCCCAAATATTTTCTCTTTTTCAATAGGCTGCCTTTTCACTTTCTTGACAAACTCCTTTGAAGTACAAAAATTTTTAATTTTGAGGAGGTCCCATTTATCAATTTTTTTCTTCTGTTGCTGGTGCTTTGGGTGCAAAATTTACGAAACCATTTCCTAAAACAAAATCTCATAGATGCTTCTATATATTATCTTCTAGGAGTTTTATGGTCTTGGCTCTTATATTTAGGTCTTTGATCCACCTTGAGTTAATTTTTGTATAAGGTGTGAGATGGCGTTCCTCTCTCATTCTGTTGAATATGGATATCCAGTTCTCCCAGCACCATTTGTTGAAGAGGCCATTCTGTCCCCATTGAATAGGCTTGATGGACTTGTCAAATATCAGTTGACTGTGTATGTGAAGATCTATATTTGTTTCCATTGGTCAGTGTGTTTATCCTTGTGCCAATACCATGCCGTTTTGACCACTGTAGTTTTGTAGTATGCTTTACAATCAGGTAGCATGATTCCTCCAATTTTGTTTTTCTTTTTCAATATATTTTTGGCTATTTGGGTCTCCTTGCCATTCCAAATAAATTTCATAATAGGTTTCCCAATTCAGTAAAAAATGCTATTGTAATTTTTATTGAGATTGCGTTAAATCTGTAAATCAATTTAGGTAAAACAGACGTCTTAATGATGCTTAGTCCTCCAATCCCTGAACATGGAATATTCTTCCATCTATTTAGGTCTTCTTTGATTTCCTTTAAGCCTGTTGGGAAGTTTTCCATGTACAAATCCTTTACATCTTTAGTTAAGTTTATTCCTAGATATTTGATTATTTTGGTTGCTATTGTAAATGGAATTTTTCTTCATTTCCTTCTCAGATTGCTCATTATTGGTTTACAGAAATTCTACTGATTTTTGTGTGTTGATCTTATATGCTGCCACTTTACTAAACTAGTTTATCAGCTCTAGAAGCTTTGTTGTAGATTTCATAGGGCTTTCTATATACAGGATCATGTCTCTGCAAATAGTGAAATTTTTACTTCATCTTTTCCAATTTGGATACATTTTATTTCTTTTTCTTGCCTAAGTGATCAAGCAAGTACTCCTAACCCAATGTTAATGAGGAATAGTGACTGTGGGCATCTTTGTTGAGGAAGTTTGAGGAACTTTCCTTTAATGTTGAGGAAGTTTCCTTTAATTTCTATTTTTAAAGTGTTTTTATCAAGAAAGGGTGCTGTGTTTTGTCAAATGCTTTTTCTGCATCTAGAGAAATGATCATGTTTTTTTCCTATCTTTTAATGTGGTGTATTACATTGATTGCTTTTCTCATGTTAAACCATCCTTACATACCAGGGATTAAACCCACTTGATCATGGTGCATAATTCGTTTGATGTGTTGTTGAATATGATTAGTGTGGAAGTTTGATGTAATTATGAATTCCAAAAATATAATTGAATCATGCTTGTAAACTGATCTGTTAATCTGGGCATGATTAGTTTAGGATTAGGGCATTGAGTCCCACCCCTTGGTGGGTGGGGAATTGAATATAAAAGGCAAGGCAAAGAACAGTTGAGGTAGTCTTTTGCGAAGCAGTTTTGATGTTGGAAAGAAGGCCCCAGGGGAAGAGAAGCAAGCCGTTCGCCTGATCGTCTGCAGCTGACCTCGTGGAGGAAACAGGAGCTAAGCTTGGAGAGAAACGCAGCCCCGGGAAGAGAGGAACCCCAGAAGCCTAAACCCAGGCAAATGCCGGCAGCTGTCTTACTCTAACACATGGCAATGGACTGTGGTGAGAGAAGAAACTTAATGCTTTATGGCCTGGTATCTGTGGACTTATACCCCAAATAAATACCCTTTATAAAGACCAACCCATTTTTGGTATTTCACATTAGCTCCCCTTTGGCTGACTAATACAGAATTTGGTACCAGGAGTGGGGTACTGCTTTTGTAATTACCAAAATGTTGGAACGGTTTTATAAATGGGTAAGGGGTATTTTTTGGAGGAATTGTGAAATGCTTGATGGAAAAGGCCTAGATCACTTTGAAGAGACTATTGATAGTAATATGGACGCTAAAGAGACTTTCTATGATACCTTGGAAGTAAATGATTAAACTATTATTGGAAACTGGAGGAAAGGTGATCCATGTTTTAAAGTTGCAGAGAATTTAACAAGATTAACTCCTGGTGTTATATGGAAGACAGAATTTGAAAATGGCGATCCAGAGCATTTAGCTAAAGAACTTTCCAAGGTAAACTTGGAGAATGTGGCTTGGCTTCTCCTTGCAGCTTATAGCAAAATACTAGACGAGAGAAATACACTAAGGACTGAACTTTTGGGCAAAAAGAAAACAGAAACTAATTCAGGAACTTCCAAGTTTCTGGAAATCAAATTCCCAGATGCAAATGCCCAATTTGAAGACTTTACTAAACTTGGAACTCATAACTCAGAATTGAAGATGCAGTTATCTCGGAAAGACTTGTGGAAAGTATTACTGTCTGATGGCTTGGACCCCTGCTTCTTGCATGCTAAACCAACAACATTTTTGAGAATGCTGTATGAACAAAACCACTGTCTGCTTGGACAAAAGAGGACATGGAAGGAGACTGAAGGAGAATCAGCTTTAAGAAGAAAACAGTGGAAGCAGAGATGTGGACTTAAGACATCTCCTTGGGCCAAGAGAGGAGCCCCACCCATGTGTACAGAGAGGGTGAGTTTTCCCCTGCAGTTGAAGAGGGTGGATGTTCCTACCCGATGTTCTGAGAAAGTTTTGATGCCGCATGGTGCAGAGAGGGTGAGTTTTCCCCAGCAGTTAAAGAAGGTGGATGTCCCCACCCAATGTTCAGGAAGAGTTTTGCCACCCCAGGGTGCAGAGAGGTTGGAGCACATTCCTCAAAGATTAGGGTGGTTAAGGTCAACACCCCATCGGTCTGAGAGGGGTGTACCTGTCCCCCATGGATTAGAGAAGGCCAGGTGGTCAACCCATTGTTCTGAGAGGGTTGAGCCTGTATGCCAAAGGTTAGGGGGAATGTTGTCTTCATCTCGCTGTACTGGGGAGGCTAAGACTCTAACCCAAAGATTGGGTAAGGTGTGGCAATCACCCCAACACTCTTGGGTGGTGAGGTCTGAAGCTTGGTCGACACCCAGATGCCTGATGAGGGTGGAACCAAGAAAATGGCTGTTGGGCAAGCCTGTGGGAAGGGTGGGTTCTCATATGGCCCCAAGTAGCAGAAATCATCGTCTTAAGAATAACTCTCAAACTTTGAAATCAAATGGAGGATGCCCTGCAGTTTTACTGAACTGTAAAGGATCCATAACTCATGTTTAACATACTAATTTCTCCTTATTATAATATTGAAAATGTTTATCTTTTGTCTTTTGTTTTGTGTATTGAAAGCAGTTAAATGGTTTTGTAAATTTCAGAGGTCTACAGCAGATGGGACTTTGCCTGAAGACAAACTGTATTTCTTTAAAATGATTTTGATATGATTTTGTACTTGGATTGTTACTGATTTAAGCTTTTTTAAAATATTGTAATGTATTTTTGGAATTCAGAGGGTGGAATGTGGAAGTTTGATGTAATTATGAATTCCAAAAATATAATTGAATCATGCTTGTAAACTGATCTGTTAATCTGGGCATGATTAGTTTAGGATTAGGGCATTGAGCCCCACCCCTTGGTGGGTGGGGAATTGAATATAAAAGGCAAGGCAAAGAACAGTTGAGGTAGTCTTTTGCGAAGCAGTTTTGATGTTGGAAAGAAGGCCCCAGGGGAAGAGAAGCAAGCCGTTCGCCTGATCGTCTGCAGCTGACCTCATGGAGGAAACAGGAGCTAAGCTTGGAGAGAAACGCAGCCCCGGGAAGAGAGGAACCCCAGAAGCCTAAACCCAGGCAAATGCCGGCAGCTGTCTTACTCTAACACATGGCAATGGACTGTGGTGAGAGAAGAAACTTACACTTTATGGCCTGGTATCTGTGGACTTATACCCCAAATAAATACCCTTTATAAAGACCAACCCATTTTTGGTATTTCACATTAGCACCCCTTTGGCTGACTAATACAATTAGTAACTATTTTGTTGAGAATTTTAGCATCCAGGTTGTTTAGACAGATTGGTCTGTAGTTTTCTTTTCTAGTAGCCTCTTTCAGTGGCTTTGGTATTAGGTTATGTTGGCATCACAGAATGAGTTAGGTAATGTTCCCTACACTGTTATTTTATGGAAGAGTTTAAGCAGGATTGGTGTTAGTTCCTCTGGAAAAATTTGTAGAATACATTTGTGAAGCCATCTAGTACTGGTCTTTTCTTAGTGGGGAGGTTTTCGATGACTAATTCAATCTTGTTGCTTGTGATTGGTCTGTTGCATTCATAACATTCTCCTTTTGTTAATGTAGGTTACTTGTGTGTTTTTAGAAATTTGTCCATTTCATCTAATTTATCCATCTCATTGGCATACAGTCTTTTCAAAGTATCCTCCTATGATATACTTTATTTCTGTGGGATTGGTGGTGATATTCCCTCTCTCATTTTTTATTTTATTTATTTGCATCTTCTCTTTCTTTTTCTTTGTTAGTCTAGCTAAGGGTTTGTCAATTTTATTAATCTTCTTAAAGAACCAGCTTTTGGTTTTGTTAATTTTAGTGTTTTTTTATTTTCAATTTCATTTAGTTCTGCTCTAATCTTTATTTCCTTCTTTCTGCTTGCTTTGGGATTAGTTTGTTGATCTTTTTCTAGTTCCTCCAGGTGTGCAGTTAGGTCTTTTATTTTGGCTCTTTCTTCTTTTTTAATTTAAGCATTATGGCTATAAATTTCTCTCTCAGCACTGCTTTTGCAGTATTCCATAAGTTTTGATATATTGTGTTCTCATTTTCATTTGTTTCAAGGTGGATACTGATATCTTTGCAACTTCCTCCTTGACCCACTGATTGTCTAAGAATGTGTTTTTTTACTTCCAAATCTTTGTGCCTGTTCTGCTTCTCTGCACATTATTAATTTCCAGCTTCATTCCATTGTGGTCAGAGAAATTACTTTGTATAATTTCAGCCTTTCTGAATTCATTAAAACTTGTTCTGTGACCTAGCATGTGATCTATCCTGTAGAATAAACTATGTGTGCTTGAAAAGAATGTATATCCTGCTGTATTTGGGTGTCATGTTCTGTATGTCTATGAGGTCTAGGTCCTCTAACATATTATTCAAGGTCTCTGTTTCTTTATTAAACCTTTATCAAGATGTTCTGTCTACTGGTGATAATGGTGTATTAAACTCCACCACATAATTATAGAGGCATCTAATTCTATCCCTTATTTTTTCCATTGTTGGCTTCATGTATTTTAGGGCACCCTTCTAGGTGCATAAATGTTTGTAATTGTTTTTTCTTCTTGATAAATTACCCCTTTTATTAATATATAGTTTCATTCTTTGTCTCTTACAATAGCTTTGCATTTATTGTCTATTTTTCCAATATTAGTATAACTACCCCCATCCTTTTTTTGGTTACTGTTTGCATGTAAAATCATTTTACAGCCATTCACTTACAAGCTTCTTGCATCCCTCAGGCAAGGGTGAGTTTCTTATAGATAGCATATAGATGGGTCATAATTCCTTAACCATTCTGCCAATCTATGTCTTTTGGTTGGAGAGTTTAATCCATTACCATTCAATGTTATTACTGTCAAAGCATTCCTTACATTAGTCATATATTCTTTAGGTTTATATATGTTATATTTTGTTTTTATGTCTTTTTATCTTTTTAGTTATTCTTACTAATAATCTTCCTCTCTACACTCTCTTCCAGCCCTCTCTCTCCTGCTTTTTCCTTTCAACCTGTAGAACTCCCTTTTGTATTTCTTGAAGTGCATATTTCTTGTTGACAATCTTTCTTAATTTCTGTTTATCCATGAATATTTTGAACTCTCCTTCATTTTTAAATGCCAGCTTTGCTGGATGTAGAATTCTTGGCTGGCAGTTTTTTCCTTTTAGCACCTTAATTATGTCATACCAATGCCTTCTCACCTCCATTGTTTCAGATGAGAAATCAGGACTTAATCTTATTGAGCTTCCTTGTATGTGATGGATCTCTTTTTTCTTGCTGCTTTCAGTATTCTATCTTTGTCCTGTGTGTTTGACAATTTGATAAGTATATGTCTCAGGGTAGATCTATTAGGATTTATACTGTTTGGAGTGTGCTGTGTTTCCTGGACATGTATATCCATGTCACTCAAAAGAGTTGGAAAAATTTCAGCCATCATTTCCTCCAACACTCCTTCTTCCCTCTTTCCCTTCTCTTTTCCCTCTGGGACACCTAATGTGTATGTTTGTGTGTTTTGTGCTGTCATTCAATTCTCTGAGTCCCTATTGAATTTTTCCTATCTTTATATCTATCTGTTCTACTCTCTGTGTGATTTCAGATATGCTATCTTTGACCTCACTAATTCTTTCCTCTGTCTGTTCAAATCTGATGTTATATGATTCCAGCATATTTTTAATTTATTGCATTTTGCCATTCATCACCATCAGATCTGTTATCTTTTCGTGTATGTTTGTGATTTCTTCTATATGTTCCCCCAGTGTCTTCTTAATATCCTTTATCTCTTCTTTCACTTCATTAAGTTGATTCATGATATTTGTTTGGACATCCTAGATTCGTTGTTCCATGTTCTGCATCTCCTCCTGTTTTTCAGTTTGTTCCTTAGACTGGGCCATGTCTTCTTGTTTCTTAGTGTGGCTTGTAATTTTTTTTTTTTTTTTTTTTTTTTTTTTGGTGTCTAGGCATCTGTTTATCTTGATAGGTTTATTCAGATGGTTAGCTTCTCTGTCTACTCTAAGGTTTTATACTGTTTTGTTTTGTGTTAAGCTTCCTCTTTGCCACTTGGTTCCACTTATTCTATAGGTTTGTAGTTGACTGTGTTCCCCTGAAAAAATATTAAGACTATAGAAACAGAAAGGAAAGAGAAGAGAAAAAATATATTAAAAAGAACAAAATGAAAAAGGAACCTTAAAAGAACCAGGAAGAGAAGAAAAAATAAATAATTAATAAGAGTGAAAAATCTTTAAAAATTGATAGGATTAAGAATAAAAAATGTGGAATAAAAAAGAAATAAACATGAAAAATGGAATATAATAAAAGACCAGAAATTTGTGAAGAGAAGAAGGAAAACGGGGACCAAGAGAAGAAGGAAAATGAGGACCAGCAAGAGAAAGTGGAATGAATTAAAAAAGCAATGGAAGAGGGGAAAAATGAATGAAAGAAAATAATTTAAGAAGATTAGAGGAAAAAAGAAGGGGAAAAAGTAACAACAATAACAACAACAACAACAACAAAAACAGTAAAAATAGGTCTCCCTCTCATGCCACTAGCAACCATCTCGGGGTGCCAGTGCTCACCCAGCAATCTCCTTGAAGCCTGTCCTCCCCAGTTAAGTTACCCAGGTGTAGAGAAAAGAATAAAGAATTTTTAAAAATTTAACCAAATAACCTAAAAAATCCTCAGTCTGATTTCCCTGTCCAGAGGCTGCTTGTCCTTCAACTCCTATTCCCTGTAGTTCCTGGGAAGTGTCTCCTTACTCCCCTTATCACTCAGGCCAGTTAGGCCTCTTTTTCTTTAAGGAATTACTAGGGATTGAATCCAGGACCTTATATGAGTGAATCAGGAGTTTAACAACTTAGGTACACCCGCTCCATTGGTTAGGTTAGGCTTCTGAAGGCTTGTCTGCCTGTGCCCACCCACTTACTTCAGGCCAGTTAGGCGTCTGATGTTTTGCTCGTTGCTTCTCCCGGCTTCCCACTCTCCCTGGCTGTTAGGTACCTGTCAGCCCACCCCCTCACTGACCCATTCCTCTCTCTCCCAGGGCAGGTGGATGTGGCACCCTGCCTGATCAGTTCTTCACTCTCCTCTCCCTGGAGCTGTTTCAGCACCATCTGACGTTGTTGTTGTTTTTTTTCTGGTCCACTCACCCTATCTCCCCTCCCTCCTACACCTGTCTCCCCCTGAGTTGGCTGAGTGTTGGTCCCCCACACCTCTTTACCCTGCAGCTCCCCCACCTCAAAAGCCTGCTTGGTACTGGTTGCCTGTATGGGAGGAAGCTTTCTTTACTCTCAGAGCTGGCTGAGCACTGGTCTTCCAGCCAGGTCACTTCCCTGGCTTCTGGGACCCTCTGAGTTGGCTTGAGTGCCCTATCTCCTATGAGTTCACTTTCACCTGGCCAACTGGGTCCCACCTCTCTAGCTGCCCTCTCCAGTTTCTCCACAGTCCCACGGCTTCCCTTTTTGCCAGGTAAACCTGCCTACCTTCCCGCAGTTTTTTGAGGAGGAGTGCAGCCTGCCATTCCTTACTCCGCCATCTTTGAGCTCCTTCTCCCTATATATTTTTTTGTTTTTGTTTTTGTTTTTTTTTAAGATTTTATTTATTTATTCATTTATCCCCTCCTTGCTGCTCATGCTCGCTTGGTCAGCCAACCACGCCGTGCGATGGGCTTGCCTTCACCAGGAGGCCCCGGGAACCGAACCCGGGGCCTCCCATATGGTAAATGGGAGCCCTACTGATTGAGCCACAGCCGCCTCCCCCTATATATTTTTTTAAAGATTAATTGTATTTGTTTATTTCTCCCCACCCCCTCATTTGCACTTTCTGTGTCTATTTGTCTTCCTTGTGTCTTTAGGAGGCACTGGGAATTGAACCCGGGACCTCCGATGCGAGAGGGAGGCACCTAATCATTTGAGCCACCTCTGTTCCCTCCTTTGTTCTGTGTCTCTCATTATATGTTTCTTCAGTCTCTTGTGTCATCTTGTTGCATCAGCTTGCCACTCCTGCCCATCATGCCAGCTAGCCATCTTGCTTATTCTCTTTAGGAGGCACTAGGAAACTCTGCTCCCTGCTTTTTTGTTGTGTCTCTCATTATGTTTTTCAGCTATCTTCTTTAGGAGGCACGGGAACCGAACCAGGGACCTCCCATGTGGTAGGCGGGAGCTCAATTGCTTGAGCCACATCTGCTCCCACCCCCCATATTTTTTATGTAACTTTTCTGTAGTCTAAAACTTCTTTAAAAATAACGTTTAAAAAATGTAAACCAAAAAAAAAAAATAGGCATGCTGCCTCACCTGCGGTTTAGAAATTCTCAGGCAATCAGGGTTGTTGACAGCATATTTGGCAGCATAAATATTTAAAATGCTAAATCTCCACAATTCAATATTTTCCAATTCATTTGTAAAATATCAAGTCTCAGCAGGGGGCACAGGTCCAAGATGTCATCCAGAAGTTTCACTGTAGTAATGAGAATAGAGTTGGTTTAATTCTATCTAATTTTATATGTCAACACATTAGGTTTGAAACAGCTTTTGGTGTGCCTTCTTTGTTTCCATTTGAAAATCAAATCCATAAGGACTCTGGAGAGTGTGAAGAGGACGAAGTTTCCTTAAGCAAGATTTATTTCCCAGAGTAGTCATTCCCTTTGTGGTTTTACCGTTCAAATCACTGCAGTCTTGAACTAAGATTCAAGGTCAGCCCGCAGGACCACAATTGTCCATTTTGCTAGCCAGAAGTAGAGTCCTCTGTCCATCCATGCACATGCTGCACTTTTGCCAGATTCCTGCTTTTCTGCTATACTTGTCACAAATAGCAGCTTGGGAAATAAAGATCTGGCTTTTTCATTTTTTCAAAGGTCCTGGTGTGACTGGTAGAGCTTGGCAGGGATGTGGTGCGCTCCTGAGTTGGGGATAGGTGTTGGCATATTGAGAGTGGGCTCTGAATAACTATGCAGAATGCTTTTCTGGGAAAGGGGATATGGTGTAGAGGCAGATAAAATAGGAATTTGAAGAAAGAGAGGCAGGGCAGTTTGTACCTCAGAAAAGTTGCATCTTTTGGAGTGCAAATGCCAATTATGGCCCATGCAATAACCATACCTTGGTATTTCTCCAAGCAACTCTGTAGTTGTTACAGGCAAGACATGGGGCTTCTCTGCTTTGGGTTCTTCAGCCTAATTGCCTTGGGACTGTTATAAAATTTTGTTGATAGTAGGTAGAGAAATGGCGTAGTTAATACTGGCTGGTTCTCCAATCTCATCACTCTTTTCCTGGTGGCATTTTGAGTTATCTTTCAGATGTATTAAGAAGGAATAAAATGTAGCCAGTGGCATATACCTAGTTTCACAAATTCAAAGGCCTTTTGGGGTCAGGCGTGCAAAGTAAAAGCATGAAGGATAAAATAATAAAAAAGTATAAATACTAAATAATAAAAATAAAATAATAATAAAATCCCTATTTAACAGATGAGACAACCAAAGCACAAAAACTCACTTGCCCCAAAGTTTACAGTTAGGAAGTGGAGTTTGGACTCAGGCAGTTGGTGGCTCTGGAGCTCATATTCTTAACCATCAGGAAACAGATTAGGTACAGGCAAGGGGAAATAGTGGAGATTGTGACAAACTGAAAACTTTTGTTCCCCATTAAAAGAGATTCAACCTCAATTTTGGGGTACTAAAACCATAGAAGCTAAATAAACCTCATTTACAGGCCACTTGTTTGCAATCTGATATGCATTGTGGCCCCAGCTATGCTGTAGACTTTTGGGATGACTTTGCCCTCTCTGGACTTCAGTTACTTCATATGATGAACGAAGGGGCTGCACTAGAGCAACTATTTTCAATTTTTTGCTTTGTGTTTGTTAGTTTGTTTAAAGCAGAACCAACTCTTCAAGTGAAATCTTAACACTAAATCTCAAGATACTCAAAACATAATCCCCACCCCCAGATATAAATCCACAAATGGATTATTTATGCACATTACGCTTTCCTAGTTTGGCAGAAAAATAATGCCTCAATGTTTTTGTAGAATCCTTGAAGCGTCTCCTCCAATTTTTCTGGAGCACAGTTGGAAAAACATTGTGGCAGTCTGTGACCATTTCATTCATTCATTCATTCACTTACTGTATTTTTATAATATTTACCTTAACTTTTTAAGAGAATGAGATCTATTACTATGAGGCAATAGGTCTCTGGATGATTAATTCATGGGGGCCCTCCTAAGGTTTCTTCCAAATGGTCCATATCTAAAGATTATTTTTAAAAGTTGTTTGAGCAGAGATTTTCAACCCTCATAGAGTCATTACTTTATCCTGGAGGTGTCTTAAAGATCTCCAAAAATATTTCCCCCTAAATTAACGACTATTTCAACTTTAATTGGAAACCAATATTACATATATCATATTCCCTCTGTTCCACAACTCTTCCTCAAGGGTCAGGGGGTGCAGCACATGACTCTCCCAGATGCTTCCATTCCAAGCATCCTGTGTTTTCATTAGTAGAGTAACTGAGTCTCCATATTAAGGACAAAGTATAAAACTACTGAATGAACTATAGGAGCCTACTCATTCCAGTCTTCTAGTTGTCTTATTTCAGCTCCTCCCAGAAGGATGAGAACAAGCACAACATGCTGAACTAATAAGAAAAAGCAGTGGAATTAAGAGGGATGACTGATTTGAATGTTGTTTTTTAATCCTTTTCCCCAGCTTCAAGACTCACACTCACACCCCTTACTCATATTGACAGTGTTTGCCCTAAAATGAATATTTTTCAGAGAACTAACAGCATAACCAGTCAGGACTAACATTTTCTGTCTAAACCAAGTTGATTTGATTTCCTAAATTCAAGGTGAATAATTAACTCAAAAGGATTCTGTGGTGAAATCAATGATAGACAATTCACAAGTAGAAAGCAGCCTTGTTTGCAGTTACTATTGTTACAAGTAAGCATACAGGATTGGAAAAGTCTTTTTACTTCAACCTGCAACAGTAGTGTGGAGTAGCTAGACAATACATGAAAATTAATTATGAATTGGAAATAACACAACTTTAAAAAATTTTATTAGTGACAATATACTAATAAAAATACTTCAATTCCATATTGTGGATACTTGGCAGGGATAGAAGAAAAGAAAAACACATAAAGATAAAGCAATAAAGGACAACATGAAAAAGCAGGAAAGGGAGATAAGGAAACCAAGAGAGAGAGACCAAAAAAAAAAGTGTGGGGAAAAAGGGAAAAGAAAAAACGAAAATATTCATGAGTTTATATGGACATAGAAGTTAGTTACTCTAATCTTCCTTATATTGCCATACCATCCTTTACAATGTCCCTAACCAATGGCTTTCAGCTTCCACCTGTACACTGTAGTGATGGACAGCTTCTTAACTTATGAGTCTGCTCATTATGTCCTTGTCCAGTTTTGACTCTTTTAGATAGTTCTTCTTTCTCTTAGGCCCAAAACTATCTTGCTATAATTTTCTCCTACTGGTTTCATCTCTTCCATCTGAAGTATCACAGAGTATATCTGATCCATCTTCTACACAATGACCCCTTTAAATATTTGATGACTCCTCTATTCTCCTCTTCTAGTCTTCTCTTCTTTAGGTTGAACATCCCCAGTTTATAGGTGTTCTTTACATGTAATAGTTTCCAGTCATCCTCCTGTGTACACATTTATCAACATCTGTGGCAATTTGATATTGTTTATGAATCCCAAAAATAGATATTGGATTATGTTTGTAAACTGGTCTGTCCCTCCAGGCATATTAGATTATATTGGATTCAGAGGTTTCACTTCTGCTTGATTAATGGTTAAGGCTTTGATTGGGCCACATCAATAATATGTTGCATCCCTGCCTCCTAGGTAGGCGGGGACTCACAGAGAAAAGACATGGCAGGGAACAGAGTTTGGAGTTTTAATGCTGGATCCTGGGAAGTAAGCACACAGAGGGGCAGAGGGAAGGCTCTATTAGACACGGCAGAGGCCCCGGGAAGAGAGACGAGTCGTTTGCCTGAAAGACTACAACTGGCCTTGAGGAGAGAGCAAAGCAGCTGAGCCTGGAGAGAAATGAGCCCTGGGAAGAGAGAAACCCAGGAAGCCTGAACTCTTGGCAGACATTGGCAACCATCTTGCTCCAATACGTGGCAACAGACTTTGGTGAGGGAAGTAACTTATGCTTTATGGCCCGGTAACTGTAAGCTTTTTTTTTTTTTTTTTTAAAGATTTTATTTATTTATTCATTTATCCCCCCCTTGCTGCTTGTGCTCGCTGGGTCAGCTAACCGCGCCGTGTGGGCGGGCTTGCCTTCACCAGGAGGCCCCGGGAACTGAACCAGGGGCCTCCCATATGGTAAACGGGAGCCCTACTGATTGAGCCACAGCCGCTTCCCAACTGTAAGCTTTTACCCCAAATAAATACCCTTTATAAAAGCCAACAGATATCTGGTATTTTTCATCAGCACCCCTTTGGCTGACTAATACACCATCTCACTTTAAAATGTGGCACTCATAACTAAATGTACTTTTCTAATCTAGGCAGTAAGCTAAGGATCACGTTTCTTCTGAACATAATTAATCCAATTTATGACTGGCTATCATGCAGCATTAATCAGTATAATCTGGGTCTGGTTTTCTACCAGCTACAATCCAGCAATCATTTCTCTTTCTTATCTATGGTAATATCATGTAAGAACTTGGTTGAAATCTGAGTCCCCTTGGTCTACTACATTCACAGGTTATCAAGCAGGAGATCTTAGTTTCCTGGATCAAGGCTTGTAATACCTGAAGAATGGGTTCTGCTTTAAGAGTGTTTCTCAGAAGAAGCAAGGAGAATTTATTAGTGTAGATATCTGCCAGTTCAAGGTGAAAGGCTTTTAAGGGCAACATGGGAATCCCAGTGGGTTCCGTGTAATATTTTGGGTAATCTAAGCACCTCTTAAAATATATGTATATATATATAACATTTTTGTAAGCAAATACACATATATGCATATATATTTATATATCATTTTGCAAATGTTTGTATGTATTGTGAGAATTTTGATTTTTACCCACAATAAAAATAAATTAAAAAAAAATAATAAAATAAAGTGTGTGACTTGTGAGTGTAGGTCCAGCTCAGTGGTTGAGGACCTGCTTCCCATGTACAAGGTGCAGGTTCAATAAAAAAAAAAAATATATATATATATATATATATATATATATATATACATATATATAAGTATATCACTCAAACGTAAATATACATAAACAATAAGTATACACTTATTTTAATATACATTAAAAATTGGGAAATTACAAAGCAAACATGCATAACATCATACAGGGATCCCACACATCAACCCACCACCAATGCCTTACATTGTTGTGTGATATTTATTACAAATTATGAAAAAATATCATCAAAGTCTTACTACTAACTATAGTCCATATCTTACATTTGGTGTATTTCTCCCCCAAACCAACATTTTATTATTTTTTAAATATATTTTTATTGCAGAAGTTGTGAACTTACAAAACAATCATGCACATGTGCAGAATTTCTATACAACAGCCCTCCATCAACACACCACACCATGGTGGAACATTTGTTACAGATTATGAGATAATATCATCATGAGATTATTATCACTAACCATGGTCCATAGCATACAGTTGGCACACTTTTTCCATACTCCCCCATTATCAACACAGTACATTTTTGGCATAGATGCAAGAATATTACAGTATTATTGTTAACCACAGTCCATAGGTCACTCTAGTAATATTTTTCCTATGCTTCTCCACATTCCCACCACCCTGCAATAGTGACGTATATCTGCTCTAGCTCACAGAAGACACTCTTGCATCTGTACCATCAACCACAATTCTCATCCACCTCTGGGTTCACTATATTATTCAGTCCCTAGATTATCCTCTAGCTTTCTTTCAATTGACATTTATATCCCTAGACTACCCTGTCCAGACATATTCCCATTTATAAACCAGCTGTTATACACTATAATGTGTTACCATCAACTCTATATATTTCCACATTTTTACAGTAAAGTTAATTAAAACTTCTATATAAATTAAGCATTAGTAGTCCATCTCAGCCCTCCTTTTATCTCCTTTAAGAATCCACCACTCAACACCAGGATTTGAAGATGTTTTCCTACATTTTCTTCTATATCTCTTCTTGCTTTTATATTTAGGTTTTAGATCGATTTTTAGTTAATTTTTGTATAAGGTGTGAGATAGGTGTCGTCTTTCTTTCTTTTGGCCATGGATATCCAGTTCTCCCAGCACCATTTAATGTACTGTTCTGCCCAAGCTAGGTGAGTTTGACAGGCTTGTAAAAAATCACTTGACCATAGATGTGAGGGTCTGTTTCTGAACCATCATTTTGGTTCCATTTGTCTATGTGTCTGTTTTTATGCCAGGACCATTTTATTTTTTACCAGTGTAGCTAGGCAATATGATTTAAAGTCTGGAAGTGAGAGTCCTCCAACTTAGCTTTTGAGAAGTTTTTGGCTATTTGGGACTCCTTACCCTTCCAAATAAATTTGATAATTGTGTTTTCCATTTATTTTAAAAATTCTGGTGAAATTTTTATCGGGATTGCATTGAATATGAATATCAATTTGCATAGAAATGACATCTTAATGACATTGGTCTCATATTTTCTTATCCATACACCAGTCTGTGTCTTTTGATTAAGGAGTTTAATCCATTAATATTCAATGTTATTACTTTAAAGGCAGTTCTTATTTCATCCATTTTGACCTTTGGGTTTTATATGTCATATTTTATTTTCACCACTCTTTTGAGATTTTCAGTTACTTTTACTGATATAATCTTCATTTCTAGACTCTCTTCCAAGCCTCTCTCCTGTCTTTTCTTTTCAGACTGTAGCACACCCTTTAGTATTTCCTGCAAGGCTGCTCTCTTTGTTATAAACTTGCTCAGTTTCTGTTTATCTGTGACTATTTTAAACTCACCCTCATTTTTGAAAGACAGTCTTTCCAGATATAAGATTCTTGGCTGGAAGGTTTTCTCTTGCAGTATCTTAAATATATCATACCACTGCCTTCTTGCCTCCAGGGTTTCTGAGGAGAAATTGGCACTTAATCTTATAAGGTATCCCTTATAGGTTATGCATTGCTTTTCTCTTGCTTCTCTTAGAATTCTCTTTGTCTTTGGCACTTGACATTCTGATTAGTATGTGTCTCAGAGTTGGTCTATTCAGATTTATTCAGATGGGAATACATTGTGCTTCTTGAACACAGATATCTATGTCCTTCAATAGGGTTGGGAAATTTTCTACCATTATTTCTTCAAATACTCCTTCTGTCCTTTTTTCCCTTCTCCTTCTGGGACACCCATGACACATATGTTTGCACATCTCTTGCTGTCATTTAGTTCTCTGAGACTTTGTTCAATTTTTTCCATTCTTTTCTTCATCTGTTCTTTTGCATGTTCACTTTTGGAAGCCATGTCTTCAAGTTCACCAATCCTTTCTTTTGCCTCTTGAAATCTGCTGTTATGTGACTCCAGTGTATTTTTTATTTCATTTACTGCACCTTTCATTCCCGTAAGATCTACTATTAACTGGGCCATATCTTCTTCTTTCTTGGTATGCATTGTGATTTTTTTGTTGATGTCTTGTCATCTGGCTTACTAGATGTATTTATTCTGGGTTCAGTTTCTTTCTTTAATTTTGGGCTTTCTTTACCTTTCTCCCTTGGTGGTTGTGTAGTAGGAGCTGGGGATGTAGTTGGTATTGTATGGTGTGGAGGCTCAAGCTGCCTGCATTGCCCCAGGGACTGATGAAGCTTCTCTCACCTTTCTCCTTTGCCAGGGATAGGGACAGAGCCACAGCCATGTGTAATAATCCAAGTTGTGCAGGCCAAGACTGTCTGTAGTTGCCAGGAGAGACTGATGAAGCTTCATGCCCCTTCCAGTCATGGAATATCTCTTAAGGTGGCTAATGTTGCTAGTGGAGGATGGGTACAGGCCTCTGTGGTGTGGACTGCTCTACTTATTAATCTTCTCTGCAGATAGGCAGTCTTCTCCTTCCATTCTTTCAAGGATGTTGCAGGATGCTCTTCTGGTCTCCTGGAGCCCCCAAACAAGTGCTTTATATAGCTCTGGGTGATTATTAACCACCTTGTAGGATGAGCTGACTCTTGGAGCTCTTTACTCTGCCACGATGTTGCTGGTTTTCTAAGCTGGAAGGCTTTTAAACTGAAAATTGAGGAAAGGGAAAACTATCCAAACAAAAACTGACAAATTAGCTAGTATAGGATACCCCTTATATGACAAAATAATAACAGCAGAAGAAACATTTAGTAAGTGAATAACTTGAAAGAAAAAAATAATGTTTAGAGCTTTAGTTGCACAAAGTTGAGGCAGTTAAATATTTGACACTAAGTCTTTAGCAGATGTAGGTAAATATGACTGCCTCAGTATCATGAAAACCTAGTGTGGGGGAATATATGGCATAGAGGTGAGAGTGTTAGTATAGAAAAAATAAATGCTATTATTGAGGGTGTAAACCATAGGCCACTTGGACAGAGAAAAGAACAATGTATATTTTTATCTCAAAAAGTCTTTAATTGTTCAAAATAGCACACAACCTAGAAGTTCTGGCAAGATAGCATCAGAGTAGGCAGGTGGGTCTCAACTTTCTCACAAAAACAACAGAGAAAGAGCCAAAAGCTGTCTGAGGGACTTGCTTTGAGGGTCAGCATACCAGGATAGTGCTGCACAACCCCCAGGCGGGTGAAGAACAAAGAGATGAAGAACTCAAAATGTCAACTGTGGGTTACTAAATCCCTGCACCATGGCTGGCAAGGGCACCAATCCCCCAGCTTCAAGGCATGCAGCCTGAATAAAACCCATAGCCCACTTCAGCTGACTGAGAGAGGAACAGATGTCTACCTCCCTGGGAAAAGGGAGGGTGCAGTGGAGGGAGAAAAGTGGCTTTGCTTCAGTGAATTTGGCCAGCAAAGCCCACTTGAAATCTTGGCTCTGGCCAGATCACAAACACCAGCAAGTGGAGGTTGAAAGAAATACTTCCATGGAAAGGTTTGCCAACAAGTGCCATCTGTTAGCCAGTCAGGAAACTGCAAGAGAAAAACTACATGTAAGTTTCAACCTGAAATCCTGGGAGAAAATCTGTGCCCCATTACTGAGTCCTTGGCCTGATTTTGAAAACTTAAAATGGGCAGTTTTAAATGTTCAAAATAAGTTGAACCAAAAATCAAAGAAGAGCCATGAAAAAAAAACACTAGGCAAGAGAGGGAAATTGACTGTCAGAGTAAATTCACCAATATGTTCAGATGCCTACACATCAGCAAAAAATTACAAGCCATACTACGAAACAAGAGGTGGCCCAGCCAAAAGAACAAACCAAATATCATGAAGAGATACAAGATTGAAGACAATTAATCAATGAAAATCCCACAAATCTCCTAAATCAATTCAAAGAACTAAAGGAAAATATGACTAAAGGGATAAAAGATATTATGAAGACACTGGGTGAGCATAAAGAACAATTTGAAGACCTGCAAGATGTGGTGGGAGGTGTGGGAGGTGGGCAACATGGGAATCGCAGTAGGTTCCATGTAATATTTTAGGTAGTCTAAGCACCTCTTAAAATATATTTATATATATATATAAATAACATTTTTGTAAGCAAATGCACATATATGCATATATATTTATATATCATTTTACAAATATTGGTATGTATTGTGAAAATTTTGATTTTTGCCCACAAGAAAAAATAAATAAATTTAAAAAAAAAAGAAGGCCAAAAAAAAAAAAAAAAAAGTAACAGAGCTTAAGGAAATGAAAGACATGATGGGTGAGATTAAATATACATTAGAGGAGAAGACCCAAGATGGCAACAGAGTAAGAAGCTGCACACTCAACTCTAATGCCCCCTGGAAGGAAGGTAAGCATGCACTCTCTCTGCTGGCATTGAGGACAGATTCACCCCGCTGACCTTGAACAGCTGCTGCACTCACATCCCCAATGTGCCCCAGGAAGGAGAGGAACCAAGAGCCATCTGATGACTCTCTCTCAAGACAGTGAAGGCAGAGTCACCTCATCTGCCTGGGTGGGCAGCACAGGGGTGGAAGTTGATCAGAGAACTCAGATCTCAAGGGCTGTGAGCTGTGCAACAATTTCATCCCCTGTAGGCAGGCAACCTCAGCCTCAATCATGCCCCTGCCAGGAGCTAAATCAGCTGAGAATTAAAGACACAGAATAACCTTAGGGCAGTAGGGAACAATGGAATACAGAACGCTCTACCTGCTGGGTTCTTTAGGAAAGCCTAGATTGGGGAAACATCGAAGACAAGATTGGAGGCCTTTAGGGTCTCTTCTCCAGAGCACATTGGAATCAATCAACACTCCCTTCATAGGTTCCCTGAGCCTCATTTGACTGGGAAATCAGAGCTGAGAACGTTGTCTCCAGGGGAACACTTTTACCAAAATCAGCCCTCTTGGAAATAGCAGTGAGAGAAGACAAAAGAAGTATTAAAAATATACAGAGGCAAATAAAAAACAAACAGAACAGACTAACCTTCACAGAGGAGGAACAGAAGAAGCTTTAGCAAAAAGCCAATGAATAAGAGAGCCATAGGCTAAAGAGAGAAACTGAGCACAGCATAAACACATAAAAAATCAGATTCCAAGACACCAGCAAAATATTACAAGACATATTAAGAAACAGGAAGATATAGCCCAGCCAAAGGAACAAATTAAACCCTCAGATGAAACACAGGATTTGAGACAACTAATCACAGATATCCAAACAAATCTCCTTAATAAAATCGATGAGAAGTCTAAAGGGATTAAGGATATTAAGAAGATATTGGCTGAACACAAAGAAGAATTTGAAAGTTTGCAAAAAAAAAGTAACAACTCTTATGGGAATGAAAGACACAATGGAAGAGATTAAAAATTCATTGGAAGCATTTAATAGCAGATTGAATTGGTTGAGGACAGAATGTGTGAGTTGGAAGACAGAGCATCTGGATTTGAAAATACAGGAGAACAGAAAGAGAAAACAATGGATAAAATGGAACAGAGTCTCAGGGAATTGAATAACAACATGAAATGCACAAACATATGAATACAGGTGTCCCCGAAGGAGAAAAGAATGGGAAAAGTGCAGAAAAATATATTTGCATATGTAATGCCCAAAAACTACCCAACCTTTATGAAAGGCATAAATATCAATTTCCAGGGAAGCGGCTGTGGCTCAATCAGTAGGGCTCCCGTTTACCATATGGGAGGCCCCGGGTTCGGTTCCCGGGGCCTCCTGGTGAAGGCAAGCCCGCCCACACGGCGTGGTTAGCTGACCCAGCGAGCACAAGCAGCAAGGGGGGGATAAATGAATAAATAAATAAAATCTTAAAAAAAAAATTTCCAATAAGGACAACACACCACAAACAGAATAAATCCAAATAGACCTACTCCAAGACACATACTATTCAGAATGTCAGATGCCAGAGAGAGAGAATTCTGAAAGTAGCAAGAGAAAAGCAATTCATTACATACAAGGGATGCTCACTAAGACTAACTACCAATTTCTCATCAGAAACCATGGAGGCAAGAAGGGAGTGGTATGATATAACAAAGGTTCTGAAGGAGAAAAACTGCCAGCCAAGAATTATTTATCTGGCAAAACTGTCCTTCAAAACTGAAGATGAGTTCAAAGTCTTTACAGATAAACAAAAACTAAAAGAGTATTTCACCAAGAGACCAGATTTACAAGATATACTAAAGGGAATGCTGAAACCTGAAATGAAAAGACAAGAGAGAGAGAGACCTGGAGAAGAGTGTATATATGAAGATTATTATAATAGTAAGGGTAAGTTAAAGGGTAAAAGGACAAACAATAGTAAGATACATCAATGGAAAGTCAACAGATATAATAGACAAAATAAGCAATGCCTTTACAGCAGTAATGTTAAATGTTAATGGATTGAACTCTCCAATCAAAAGACACAGACCAGCAGAATGGATTTTAAAAAATCAGCCATCTATATGCTGTCTACAGGAGACTTACCTTACATGCAAGAACACAGATAGACTGAAAGTAAAATTTCTGTTGGTGGGGATTTATAATGGTACAGCCACTGTGGAGGAATGTTTAGAGGACTGTAAGGAAGTTGAATATAGACTTGCCATGTGACCTGGCAATAACAGTACTACATATATGCCCAGAAAACTTGAGAACAGTGACACAAACAGACATCTGCACACCAATGTTCATAGCAGTATTATTCACAATTTCCAAAGATGTAAACAACATAGGTGTCCATCAACCAACAAATGGATAAACAAACTGTGGTATATACACACGACGGAATACTATGCAGCTGTTAGAAGAATGAGGTCGTGAAGCATGACAACCTAGATGAACCTGGAGGACATTATGTTGAGTGAAGCAAGCCAGACATAAAAGGACAAGTACTATATGATTGCACTATTATGAACTTAATATATTGTGTAAAATTATGGAGTTGATAATTAGAATATAGGTCACCAAAAATTAGAATGAGGGTAGAGAATGGAAAGCTGAGGATTAATCTGTGTAGAATTTCTAAAAAGATTGTTTGTAAATCTTTGGAAATTAATAGAAATGGTGAAAGCACATCATAACATTTGTAACTAGCAGAGCTGCTATATAAGTATGACAGTGTATGAAACAGAATGTCTAAGCACATGTATGTTACTAGAAGGAAAGCTAAAAAATGTAACATGGGACTGTATAACATTGTGAAACCCCATGTGAAATATGAATATGGGTAATATTGCATATATAAGATTGTTTTTATGAAATATAAATACAAATAAACTAGAGAGATGTAAACAGAATAGCAGCTATGTACAGCAGGGGAAGCATAGAGAGATTGAGAGGTGATGACTTTTTTTGTTTGTCTGTTTTTTTGTTTATTATTATTATTAAAATAATGAAAATGCTTTAAAAATGATTGAAGTGATAAATGCACAACTATGTGATTATACCAAATACCATTGATTGTACACTTTAAATGGATTTATGCTTTATTAATATGTATCAATAAAATTGATTTGTTAAAAAAAAATAGGTGAAATTTTTCAAGGATCTGTCCACAGAAGAAAGAATTCTAACAATTGTTTGCCTTTTCTGTTGCTCTTGGATATGAAATGACTGCTTCTCATGCTGGAAAAAAAAAAAGAAAGAAAAAATGCAGCCTACTCTATGGGAGGAAATATTTTGAAACCATATATCCGATAAGGGTTTGGTATCCATGTTATGTAAAGAGATCATAAAGCTCAATGATAAAAAGACAAGAAACCCAATTAAAAATGGGCAAAGACTTGAATAGATATTCCTCCAAAGAGGAAATACAAATGGCCAAAAAGCACATGAAAAAATGCTCAACATCACTAACTATCAGGGAAATGCAGATCAAAACTACAATGAGATACCATCTCATGCCTTATAGAATGTCCATTACTAAAAAACAGAAAACTACAAGTGCTGGAAAGGATGTGGAGAAACAGGAACACTCCTTTACTGTTAGTGGAAATGTAGAATGGTGCATCCTTTATGGAAGACAGTTTGGCAGTTTCCTCAAGAAGCTGAATATAGAATTGCCATAAGATCCAGCAATCTTGTTACTAGGAATATATTAAGAAGAACTGAAAGCAAGGATGCAAACTGACATTTGCATACTGATGTTCATAGCAGCATTATTCACAATTGCTAAATATGGAACCAGCCCAAGTGTCCATCAACTCATGAATGGATAAACAAAATGTGGTATATAAACACAATGGAATATTATTCAGCTGTAAGAAGAAATGAAATCAGGATGCATATGACAACATGGATGAACCTGGAGGATATTATGTTGAATGAAACAAGCCAGACACAAAAGGATATATATTGTATGGTCTCATTAATCTGAACTAAATACAATGACCAAACTCATGGAGGTAAACTCTAGAGTATACGTTACTAGGAAATAGAAGATGGGTTGAGAATGTAAGATGATACTTAATGTATGTAGCGCTATTAATAAGGTTAATTGTAAAAGTGTGGAAATGAATAGAATTGAGAGTAACACATTATAATGAGTATAACTAATGCTGCTGATTTATAAATGTGATTGTGGCTGAAAAGGGTAGTATATGGAAGCAAATACCAATTGAAAGGAAACTAAAGAATAATCTAGGGACTATAACATAGTGATTTCAGTGGTAGATGGAGAGTGTCATTAATAATATAAATATAATAATGTTCTTCTTTTACAAAGTGTTAAGAATATGGCGATATATGGGAAAATTAAAACTAATGTAACTCATGGACAATAATTACAGTAATATTGTAATATTTTACAGCAATGGCAAGATATTTTTTCAATACTAAGGGACAATAGGAGGGTATAAGTGGGAATGGATTTTTCCTTTTGGAGTAACGTAAACATTCTAAAATTGACTGAGGTGATGATAGCACAGCTTTGTGATGAAAATGAGAGCCACCGAGTGTACACTTTGAATGGATTTTACAAACATGGGACTGTATAACACAGGGAATCCAGTGGTGGATGATGGACTTTTGTTTACAGCACATATTTGGAATGTTTTCTCCTGAACGATAACAAATACATAATACTAATATAGGGTGTTAATAATTAGGTGGGTTGAGGGAAAATACACCAAATGTAAGATATAAGCTATAGTTAGTAGTAATACTTTGACAAGGCTCTTTCATAGTTTGTAACAAATGTTTCACAACAATGCAGGGCGTTGGTGGTGGGAAGATGTATGGGAGCCTTGTTTGATGATATGCATGTTTTTTTTAGTAAATTCACGAATTTTACTATATATTTATTGTTTCTGTATGTTCACGTATGAATGATATACTTCAATAAAATTTTATTTAAAAAGTAGCACTAAACAACATCACACTATGGTAATATCTTGCAAAGAGAATTACTCTACAATAGATGGGTGGGTGCACTGTTCTCAGAAACAAGAGAAACCAAAGGGCTTGTGGGCAGGAATTGGCATAAAACAAAGGGGCCAGACAAGTGGATTCAGAGGGAAAGTAGTGACATTTCCCACAGCGAAATATACTATATACAACGAACCAGAGTCTCTGGAGAGCACAGATCAGGGGTTGTGAGGTTTGTGAAGCATGCAGGCCGGGGAAGGCCCACCCATCCACAGCGACCTCTCCAGAGCAGAGATGGTGGCAGATCAGAAAAGATTGGCTTTAAAAACCTTGCTTGATACCTACAGCTTGGGTATTGGGGCAGAAATCAGTCTCCCTGATTGCTCTAAGTAGAACCCCAACCTCCCAAGCCTGACACATGAAAGGCTGGGATAGTCTTGGGGAACATGCTGCAAATTGATAGAACTAATGGTTGGTGCTGGTAGCATGGGGGAGGGCCCTGGCCTCTCCCCTCAGTCTCAGCCTCCCCTGAGTTGCTCCCACTGACTTCCAGATTCCCCTCAATTCTCTCCCCTTGTGGTGACAACTTTGTTTTGTGGGGACTGCTGGAAGCAGCAGCTCAGTGTGTCAGATTCCTGGAACTAGTTAAGCTGTGCAGGGAGGCTAGCTTTTCAGCCTCAATTCTGGGCCGGAGTGGTGTGGGGCCCAGGTGGGGTGGGGTCCCGGGCGGGTGAGGGAGCTTGTGAGCCTAACGCAAGGCTTTCTGTGGAAGCCTGGTTGGCTTCAGGAAGAACAATGTATTCTTAATGCTTAGACAAAAGTTGTTTTCTTATTGTTGACTCAATTTTATAATTTGAATATAATTTTTCATTTTCTCTGCCATCTCCCCTCTCCCTACAAGATTTCATTGTTCTCTTTCTCCTGGCCCCTTGGCACCATTCTTTTGTAAGCATCTCAAGGGTAAGAACAATAACCCTGAAATTCCTGTAAATTATAAATAGGGCTCAAGTAAACTGTGATTGCTCATGAACTGACCTTCCAATTGACATGCAGGGGTTCTTCCCATTAGTACTAACTTATTGGTTGGAGAAGTGAACAAAGAATGTATAGATGTGTGTATGTTTGGAGGAAAGGGAGTGGCAAAGAATTGTCTAGGTTGGGGGATCCTGAACTTAAATGCTTCCTGAAGTTGGAAATCCCATCTAAATAGGGCAGCTTTACTCTGTTCCAGCAGATTGTTGCCATTTAAAAATATAAGCCCAATGTTGACAGATGTTCTGATTTTTTAAAAGAAACAGGAAATCTGGATTTTTATATAAAATCTTTTGCATTTTAAATATTATCAATTAATTAAAAACTTAAAAAGTTAAGTGGGCCAAACAATATACTTCAATGAACCACCCCTTAGGAAATTCTAATTTAGGTGACTGATGGAATTCATGGCAAAGCCCTGATTTGTTGATTTAACCTTAGACTGGCTCTTTGTCCATTCAATATGGGTTTGGTTCCACATTGGTGGGTGTGAGTGCTTCTCACAAGTGGCAATCTTGCATATTGGCCGTATCCTGTAATATAAATGGGAACTTCCTCCGTGGTGATAATGGTAAAGAGACTGTATTTTTGGTTATGGTCAGTGTGTTCAATAGTAACTGAAAAATCAGTGGTCAGACTATGAGATTGGTAGAGAAAGTTACCAGAAAACAGCCTCTTTGTTGTGCTCTTTTTAAATACTTGCTCCCTTACCATATCATGAAGGGCCTTGAAAGATATGGTAAAAACATTGGATTTGGTTCTAAAAGTGATGGGAAACTATTGGAGGTATGTGAGCAGGGAAGGGACATGATCCAACTTCATATTCTAAAAGGAGCACTCCAAAAGGCTGGAGCTACAACCTGGAGACTTCCAGAAAAGCTGTCTTTACTGAACCCAGCTTCTTCCCCTACCACTTGCTCTTTCCTTAGGAGTATTATTCTCTTATTTGTTCATACTCTTCCTCCCCCAGTGGAGGTAGACCCATGGTTCTTGGGGCATGTGTCCTAAGAAACTTGAGGCCTATTTAAAACCTTAAGTCTGGGTTCTTGAATGAAGGCCTTTTCAAGGTAAAGATACCATGCAAAAAAAAAAAAGATACCATTCATATTTTGGTGAGAGATGGTGGTAACAGATCACTGATGTCCTACCAGTATGAATGTGTTATCCAAGGGCAACCAATGTCTTTTCTGATTGGATTAACTTCCCATGTTCTTGCCTGGTCCTCAGGCCATTTCACAGATATGTGACAGAGAGAGTATTGGAGATATCTGATCTTCCCATTAGGGAGAACAAGTGTGAAATGTCTTGATAATTGATCTGATTATTCAACTTTAGAAATCTCTCTTTCAGAAAATACTGAAGGAAGGACCACTGCTGAAGAACTGTAACTCCTTCAAGAGATGGAAGCTTAGATATTTTCTGGTTCGAGGACAAAGTCTCTGCTTCGCACACCATCCTGCGGTAATTATAAAATCTTGTCAGTTTGGGTTAGTGGGTGAGTACCAGGAGATGTTTGTGTGGGGAGATGGGCCTGTAGGTCAAGATGTATTGACAGACATTGGGGTGGGGAAGTTGACACCATCTCCTCTTCTTTCAACTTTTCCTTTGGACCAAATACTGGTCACTGGTCTTTGCCTTCCCATCCTTCTTTCCCTTCCCTTTCATAGATTCCTGAATTAGCATCTGTAGAAGAGTCTTAAAGACAATACACTCTTCAAAACTGCAGAAAACAGTTAAAGGGCTGTATTAACTGGGAAAGTGCCAAAACACAAAAATGCAGCTTCAAAAAGCCATAGCCATCTTCTGGCACTTTTGTTGAAACCTCTTTCATCACTTCTCCAGGTCAGCATGGAGCCATCTGATGCTCCCATTTTTGGTCACTGGCTTCATTCTAACTGAGAAAGACTGACCTAGGAAACTCTTCTCCAGCTTGTCCCTCCACTCTCACCCACCAGAATCTGCCCCCCACCCCCAGGAAAAGTAGCTTGGTACAGCTAATGCAGTGTAAGAAGCAATTAAGCTAAACAGCCTGGGACAAAGACTTCCCTCCTTTAAGTCTTACCATAGAGCACCCGGGAGAGGTAGAGGGTCTATTTCACAGGGAGTAGAGGGGGCATTCAAATTCCTATAAACAAAGGAACTCCTAGAGCCACTAGCAAGGACAAGCCCAGGCAAGACACTGGCCCAAAAAATATCTGGAGGACCCTGCACTTTGCATTCTCCTTGGGTTGATCATCTTGGTAGGAGGGCTGAACTACAAATGAGAGCACCAGCCAATGCAAAGCCAATTTGCAAAGACTGAGAATGATGTTTTTTGCATTGGTTTGTTTGGTCTTGTTACTTCCTGGCACACAAAGAAATCTCTGTCATACCACCAGCTGGAAGCAAACTTAAGAAACAAATAGCTGAAGAGCTGAGGGACTAAACCCTTGAGTTAATACTTTAAAATATTAAAATGTACAGTGTGCAATAAAAAATTATAAAAGAAAGGAAGAAACAGGTAAAGATGGCCAATACAAAAGAATAGGATAAAAATCCAGAAAACATAAACACAGAAGACAAGACTGTGGGCATACTGGAAAAAGACCTTTAAAAATGATCCTCAATATGCTCATGGAGAGGAAGAAAAATTCAGAGAAAGAACTAAAGGATATAAGAAAAACAAGGAATGAACAAAAAAGAAACTTTTTTAAAGAGAAAGAAACTTTTAAAAGGAGTGGGATGTAGCTCAAGTGGTTGAGTGCCTGCTTCCCATGTACATGGTCCCGGGTTTGATCCCCGGTACCTCCTAAAACAAACAAACAAAAAAACAACTTTCATTGGGGAGCAGATGTAGCTCAGTGGTTGAGCACCTGCTTCCCATATACAGGGTCCTGGATTCAATCCCTGGTAACTCCTTTAAAAAAAAGGAACTACTGGAGTTGAAGACGACGATAACTAAAATAAAAAATTCCCTAGAGGGTCCCAACAGCAGCTTGGAGCTGGCAGGAGAAAGAATCAGTGAACTCAAACATAAGACAACCGAAATAAGTCAGGCTGAAGAGCAGAAAGAAAAAGAATTAGAAAAAGCAAAAATAGCCTAAAAGACCTGTGGAACAACATCAAGCATACCAATATATGCATTATGGTTCTCCCAGAAAAAGAAGAAAAAGAGAAAAGTGCAGAATGAATATTCAAAGAAATAATGACAGACAACTTCCTAATATTAGCAAAAGATGGACATCTAAGAATGCCAACAAACACCAACGAGGATAAACATGAGTAGAAATTCAGTTAGACACATAGCAGTCAAACTGTTGAATGCAAAGGACAATGAAAGAGTTCTAAAAGCTGCAAGAGAAAGGCAATGTGTTATGTACAAGGGAATAAGATTGTGTCAATTTCTCATCAGAAATCATGGAGGCAAGAGGCAGTGGGATGAAATACTTAAAGTGCTGAGAGAAAACAATTGCCAATGAAGAATTTTATATCAGGTAAGACTTTATTTCAAAATGAGGGAGAAGTGTTTTTTTTAAATGAGGGAGAGATTGATAGTCCCAGGTAAACAAAAGTTGAAGGGGTTCATTACCACTAGACCTGCCCTATAAACAATGCTAACAGGAGTTCTTCAGACTGAAAGGAAAGGACACCAGACAGTGGATAAAACAGGCAAGAAGAAATAAAGACTTCTGTAAAGGTAACTATTATGTTGGTATTTACAAATGCCAGTACTATTGTCTCATATGTTTTTGGTATATAACTCCCACTTTTTACTTCTTGCAAGTACTAAAATGCAAATACAAGAAAGTAATGACAAATCTATGGTTTCAGACATTCAATGAACAAAGATATAAAAGCATGCTTGGGAGGTATGGTGGGTTCAGTTCCAGACCACTGCAATAAAGCCAATATTGCAATAAACTGAGTGACATGAATTTTTGGTTTCCCAGTGCATATAAAAGTTATGTTTAGGCTACACTTTAGTCTACTAAGTGTGAAATTGCATCATGTCTAACAAAAACAGTGTGCGTACCTTAATTTTAAAAAATACTTTATTGCTAAAGGATACTAACCATCATCTGAGCCTTCAGAGAGTCATAATCTATTTGCTGGTGGAGGGTCTTGCCTTGATATCAATGACTGCTGAGCGATCAGGGAGATGGTTGCAGAAGGTTAGGGTGGCTGTGGCAATTTCTTAAAATAAGACAACAATGAAGTTTGCTGCATTGTTTTCTCTTCCTTTCATGAAAGATTTCTCTGTAGCATGCAGTGCTATTTGATAATACTTTACCCACAGCAGAACTTCTTTTAAATTTGGAGTTAATCCTCTCAAACCCTGCCACTGCATTATCAACTAAGTTTATGTAACATTTTAAATCTTTTCTTTTAATTTCAACAGTGTTCACAGCATCTTCACTAAGAGTAGAGTCTACCTCAAGAAACCACTTTCTTTGCTCATCCATAAGAAGCAACTGCTCATCATAAAATTGCAGCAATTCAGTTACATCTTCAGGCTCCACTTCTAATCGTAGTTCTCTTGCTATTTCCACCACATCTGCAGTTACTTCCACCACTGAAGTCTCTTTTTTTTTTCATTTAAAAATTTATTGAAGTATATCATTCATACAGGAACATACATAAACAACAGTGTATAGTAAAAGTTATGAACTTACAAAACAAACATGCATAACATGATATAGGGCTCCCATACATCACTCAACCACCAACACCTTACATGGTTGTGAAACATTTATTACAGACTATGAAAGAGCACTGTCAAAATATTATACTGGCAAAGGGATGGTGGCAGAGTAGGGAGCTCCAAGTGTCAGCTCGTCCTACAGTACAGTTAATAATCAGTCAGAGCTATGTAAAGCACCTGTTGGGGGGCCCAGGAGACCAGAAGAGCATCCTGCAACATCCTTGGAAGAATGGAAGGAGGAGACTGCCCATCTGCAGGGAAGATTCCTGAGTAGAGTAGCGCAGACCGCAGAGGCCAGTGCTTATCCCCCATTGGTGCGGAAAGCTGCCTCAGGAGCTATTCTCTGGATGGAGTTGGATGCTCCATTTCCCAAAAACAGGAGAGGAAGAGATGGTTGGGCACCAAATTCAATTACTGATTAATAAATTTGACTGGGAAAGTCCAGTCCTAAGTACAGCTAAAGTTTGAACCTGTCCAAGTAGGAAAGAGGCCAGTAGCCTCCATTTTAATTCTACCACCAGCCCAAAGGGAAGCAGGGCTGATTGAAAATCAGAGTGACAGTAGGGATCAACTTCTTTCCACCCAGGTCAGACTGCTGCCCTAATATAGGCTCCAGCCCCGCCTCCAGCAGAGAAGATGTTAGGGGGACCTGCACCAGCCTCTGCGGGCAACTGTAGTCACTTTTGGCCTGCATGGACTAGATTGTTTGGCACACCTGTGGCTACATACCCACCCACAAGAGGACAGGAGGGAAGGTGGTGCTTCCTCAGCCTCTCTGGGCAACCTCAGGTGATTTTGGCCTGCACAGACAAGCTTGTTGAACACATCTGTGGCCCCATCCCTGCCCCTGACAGGAAAGGAGAGACAGTGCTTCCTCAGTCTCCCAGGGCAACTGCAGTCACTTTTGGCCCACATGGAGTAGCTTGTTGGGCACACTTGTGGCTTCATCCCCACCACTGACAGAGCAGGAGGTGGGGTGGTGCTTCAGCCACCTCTCTGGGCAACTGCAGTAGTCTTTGGCCTGCACTGCTTAAAATATTACCCATACCTGTGGCTCCATGCCTGCTTCTGACAGAGAAGGAAGGTGGAAGGGTCTTCGGCAGCCTCTCTGGACAACTGCAGTTGCTTTCAGTCCACACGGACTAGAATGTTCCACAAACCTGTGGCTCCATCCCTACCCCTAGCAGAGGAAGAGAGGGGCTGGTGCTTCATCAGTCTATCTTGGCAACTGTGGTCAGTTTTGGCCTACACAACTTAGTTTACTACCTCCATTCTCGCACCAGACAGGGGAGGAAGGGGTGTGGAGCTTCGTGAGCCTCTCCCGGCAACTACAGTCAGATTTGGCCTGCACAGCTTTGGTTACTGCATATGGTTGTGGCTCCAACCTGAGTCCTAGCAGGGGATAAAGATGGGATAAGCTTCATCAGGTCCAGGGGCAACACAGGAAGCTTCAGCCTCCACAGTTTACATTACCAACCACAAACCCAGCACCTACTCGGCCCCAGGGAAGGGAGAAAGAGCAAGAAACAGATGAAAAAGAGCGAAAAAATTCAGATTGGCTAAGCACAATCCATTTTAAAGTTACAAAATATGTTGAACCAAGTGTCAAAGAGAGGCTGTAGCACAAACCCAATCAAATAGAAAGCCATAGACTAAAGAAAGAAACTGAGCCCAGAATAAATACATCAGGAAAATGAGATGCCAAGAAACCAACAAAAATTACAAGCCATAGCCCAGGCAAAGGAACAAACTAAATATCTAGATGATATAAAGGGGCTGATATAACTAATCACAGAGTTCAAAAAAAAAATCTCTTGAATAAAATCAATGAGATGGCTAAGGAGGGTAAAGATGTTAAGACATTGAGTGAGCACAAAGAAGAACTTGAAAGCATACATAGAAAAATAACAGAGCTTCTGGGAATGAAAGGCAAAATAAATGAAATAAAAAATACGCTGGAGGCATATAACAGTAAATTTGAAGAGGTAGAAGAAAGGGTCACTGAACTAGAATACAAGGCCTCTGAAAGCAAACGCACAAAAGAAAGATTTTAAAAAGAACGCACAGAGTGGATGTGGCTCAAACAGTTGGGCACCACCTCTCACATGTGAGCAGACATGTAATGAGCAGATGCTACAACCAGGAGACACCGCAGATGCCACAATCAGCAGATACCAAAACCAGCAGACACCAAAACCAGCAGACACAGAAACCACAGCAACCAGCAGATGCCACAACCAAGGAGATGCTGCAACCACCGCAACTAGCAGACACTGCAACCAACAGATACTGCAACCAGCAGATGATGAATCCAGTGATGACGCAACCAGCAGGGAGTAGAAGTGGCTCAAGTGGTTGTGCACTCACCTCCCACATGGGAGATCCCGGGTTCGGTTCCTGGTGCCTCATAAAGAAGATGAGCAGACAACGAGCAGACAGACAAGGGAGCCATCTCAGGGATGGGGGGATTAAAAATAAAATAACAATAATTATTATTATTTTTAAAAGTTATAGAGCCATATAAGCTTAAGGTTTGTGTATTTAAAAAAAAAAAGAATGGAAAAACTGAACATGGTCCGTTTTGTTGATCTTCTCAAAGAGCAAATCTTTGGTTTTGTTAGTTCTCTTTATTGTTTTTTGTTGTTGTTGCTGTTCTCAATTTCATTTATTCTGCTCTGATCTTTCTTATTTCATTCCTTCTCCTTGATTTGAGAATAGTTTGCTGTTCTTTTTCTAGTTCCTTCACCTGTGAGTTATGTCACTTATTTTAGCTCTACAGTAGAATAATAATAAGTCTACTTTAGGGAAGCGGCTGTGGCTCAATCAGTGGGGCTCCCGTTTACCATATGGGAGGCCCCGGGTTCGGTTCCCGGAGCCTCCTGGTGAGGGCGGGCCCACCCGCATGGCGTGGTTGGCTGACCCAGCGAGCACGGGCAGCAAGGGGGGGATAAATGAATAAATAAATAAAATCTTTAAAAAAAAAAATAAGTCTACTTTAGTCCATTGTTCATTTCCCAACCTTGAGGATTTTGGGGTGATGATGCCCACTCTGCCCCTAACTGAGAAGGAGCTTAGATGCCATGGGGCAGATGGCTCTTGCTTGCAGTTGCAGACACTCTCTGTTCCTTGGGATGGGCATTGTCCATCATCATCTCCTTGTTACTTGTCCTGGGTGAGTCCAATGAACTGGAGAGTAGGTGTTGCAACTCTGCTGAAATTCAGGGCTCAACTGGCACATGGACGCATCAAAGATTTAAGTCCCTGGGATATATATTTATCAAGTATATTGTTAATTACGGGTTCAAATAAAAGGGGCATAAGCATAACCTATGTTTATTTATTTATTTTGTTTGTTTGTTTGTTTGTTTTAGCATAACCTATGGAATGACCTCCTGACTCATTATGAAATCTCTTAGCCATAAAAACTCATTTGTATTTACCATTTCCCCCTTTTGGTCAAGGTCTTTTTCCAGATGTATTGCTAGTTAGTACTTGATAATAATCCCTTGGTGTCAGGGAGGCTCATCCCTGGGAGTCATGTCTTATGCTGGGGGGAAGGTAGTGCATTTATATGCTGTTTGGCTTAGAGAGAGGCCACATTTGAGCAACAAAGAGACTTTCAGGAGGAAACTCTTAGTATATAATACTAGGCTAAGTTTCAATTTTATAAGAAAAGGTTCATAAATTCAATCATCAATATCAAGGGCCTGGCATAATGGTCTATCTTCCTTCACTAGGCACTGCCCTTGCACACAGGGGATTCTTGCTGGCCTATGAGAGAATGTAGCAGAATTCCTCAGGATGGGAATTCAATATTCTTTTGGTTATTGTTGGATCTCCAACCACCTAGACAATGCCCCATGAGCACTTGAACATAATCATATGCATTATAGGCATGCCACAGGTGAACCCCTTCCTTTGCATTCCTCCATCACTGACACCCTGCACCAATGATCCTCCCCTGCCACTGTTGTGTCCCTTCTATGATCCAAAAATGAAGTCAACAAAATAACCAAACAAAATTCATAGGAAAATGAAATAATAATTTTTAAAATAACCAATAAAATACAATTTTTATTTGAAATAATAAAAAATTTAAAAAAATTTTAGATGTGTCTTTCATCACTGTAAGATCTGTTGTCTTGTATGTACAGTGATATTTTCTTCCGTATATTTCCCCAGTATCTTATTTTTTTTTTTCATTTTATCTTCAAAGAAGCTTTAGGATACAGAAAAGTCATATAGAGAATATAGGGGATTTGCATATACCCAATGCCTTCCCCCTTTTCCCCTCTCCCCTATTAATAACATTTTACATATAGATGGTACATTTATTACAATTGATGTACAAATATTGAAGCATTGCTACTAACCATGGTCAATGGCTTACATTATGGTTTACATTTTGGATCGTACACTTTTATAGGTTTTGATGAAATTTGAAATGGCCTGTATCCGTTATTGCAAGATCATGCTGAACAATTCCGATGTCCTAAAAAGGCCCTACATTCCATCTATTCTATTCTTCCCTCCCCCTTCTGTCAGAATCTACGGTAACCACTAAATTTCAATTTTTGAAGAATAAAATTCATTGTTAATTGCAATATTATTGAGGGTTTGACATATTGGTCTGTTTTCTTTTATTGGGTACTGCCTATGTTCTTGAGGACATAGCAAGACTCCCCAGGATGGGAGTTTGATATTTTCTTGTTTATTGTGTGGGTCTCCACCCACTGATATAACACACTATGACAAGATGAACACTTAGATATTCCATAGAAGCAAGCCCCAGGTGTGCCCTGTCCCACATACCCCCCATATTCAACATCTTACACCAGTAACCCTCCCTTGACATATTTGCCAAAAGGACATTACCAATATTGTAGTTTTAACCACAGACCTGCAAATCCCCAGCGTTCACCTGTGCCTTCCCCTGACCCTACCCCCAGTTCCATGCAATTTTCAACTGAAGTCTTGAACCCCTCAAATTCATCCATGAGGGTAGGAATCAACTTTTTCCAAAGCCACGTTGATGTTGATATTTTAATCTAGTCCTATGAATCCCAAATGTTCTTAATAGTATCTAAAGTGGTGAATCCTTTCCAGAATGTTTTCAATTTACTTTGCCAAGATCCATCATAAGAATCACTATCTGTGGCAGCTCTAGCCTTCTGAAATGTATTTCTTTAATAATATAACTTGCAAGCCTTTGATCTATGAGATGCAGAATTGATGTTGTGTTAACAGGCATGAAAAATAACATCAAACTCATTGCACATCTCCATCAGAGCTCTTGTGTGAGCAGATGCATTGACAATGAAGACTAATATTTTGAAAGGAATCTTTTTTTTTTCTGAGCAGTAGGTCTTAAAAGTGGGCTTAAAATATTCAGTAAAAGATTTGTAAACATATGTGCTCTCATCCAATATTTGTTGCATTTATATAGCACAGAAAGAGTAGATTTAGGATCATTTTTGAAGGCCCTAGGATTTTTGGAATTGTAAATTAGCAGTGGCTTCAACGTAAAATCACCAGCTGTATTAGCCTCTTAGATAAGAGTTAACTTTTCCTTTTAAGATTTGAAGCCAGGCATTGACTTCTCTCTAGCTCTGAAAGTCTTAGATGACATCTTTCCCCAATATAAGGTTGTTTCATATACACTGGAAATCTGTTGTTTAGTGCAGCCACCTTCATCAAACATCTTAACTAGATCTTCTGGATAACTTGCTGAAGAAATCATTAACAGAGGAAGAAATGGGAAAATCACAAATATGTGGAAATTGAACATCATCCTCTTAAACAACCAATGGGGTCAAAGAAGAAATCACAAGGGATATTTGGAAATATCTTGAGCTGAATGGGAATAAAAACACAACATAGCAAAACTTGTGGAATGCAGTGAAAGGAGTGCTGAGAGGGAAATTTATAGCTCTAAATTCCTACATTAAAAAAGAAGAAAACCTCAAATCAGAGAACTACCCTCAAAACTGGAAGATTTAGAAAAAGAAGCACAAATTAAACTCAAATTGAACAGAAGGAAGGAAATAACATAGAATGGAGCAGAGATAAAAGAAGTAGAGAACAAGAAAACAATAAAATCAACAAAACAGAAAGTTGGTTCTCTGAACAGATCAATAAAAGATAACCATTAGCATCCTGATGAAGAGAAAGAGGATACAAATAACTAAAATCAGAAATGAAAAGGGGAACATTACTATTGACTCCACAGAAATAAGGAGGACCATAAGAGGATACTATGAACAATTATATGACAAGAATTTTGATAAAATAGGTTAAATGGACAAATTCCTAGAAACACGCAAACTACCTACACTGACTCAAGAAGAAATAGAAGATCTCAACAAACCAATAACTAGCAAAGAGATTGAATCAGTAATCAAAAATCTCCAAAAAGTAAAATCCCAGGACCAGGTGGCATCACAGGGGAATTTTATCAAACATTCCAAGAAGAATTAACTTGAAAGTCCTGCTCAAACTTTTCCAAAAAATTGAACAGGAGTGTGACAATTTGAAGTTCTTTTAAAGAGAACTAATCCATTCCTGTGGCTGTGAGATCCTTTTGACTGGACTCCATCAGTGAAGTGTGATTCAGGTTAAGTCTCCACCCTCTTGCTGGGTCTTTTAAAAACGGAGACACTCAGAGAAAAAGGGAGCTCTGCCATATTTGATCTGGCCACATAAGAGAGATAAGAAGCTGCTATATTTGATACTGCAATGTGAGAGAAAGGACTTCAGTTTCACCCACAGCTGAGCTGCAAGGAGAGAATCCCCTGAGTGGGCCAAAGAACTGAGACTCAGGGAGAGATGAGTGTTACGCTTGATAGCTTGCAGCTGAACTGTAAGCTTTTCCTCAAATAAATTCCCCATTATTAAAGCCAATCTATTTCTGGTACTTTGCATTGGCAGCCCTTTGGCACACTAATACAAGGAGGGAACACTACCAAACTCATTCTATGAGACCAAAATCTCCCTCATAACAAGGTAAGAAATGATACCACAAGAAAGGAAAATTACAGGCCGATATTTCTTGTGAATAAACATGAAAATGTCCTGAACACAATACTAGCAAACAAAATCCAACAGCACATTATGAAAGGAATTATGAACCATGGTCAAGTGGGATTTACCCCAGGTATTCAAGGATGGTTCAGCATAAGAAAATTAATTCACATAATACACCACATTAAGGGAATGAAAGGGAAAACATATTTGTTCATCTCAATTGATGCAGCAAAGGATTTGACAAAATCCCAGACCCCTTATTGGTAAATACTCTTAGATAAGTAGGAAAGGAAAGGAAATTCCACAGCATGATAAAGGGCATGTAAGAAAAATCCAGAGCTAACATTATACTCAATGGTGAAAGAATGAAAGCTTTCCCTCTAAGATCAAGAACAAAGGATGGGCATGGACATGGCTCAAATGGTTGGGCGTCCGTCTCCCATATGGAGGGACCAGGGTTCGATCCCCGGGACCTCCCGGTAAAAAAAAAAAAAAAAAAGAACAAAGCATGGAAGTCCAATGTCACCAGTGTTACTCAACATTGCCCTCGAAGTTCTAGCCAGAGAAGTTAGGAAAGAAAAAATAATAAAAAGTATCCAAATTGAAAAGGAAGACTTAGAACTTTCCTTTTTGCAGATGGCATGATCCTATAAATGGAAAATCCTAAAAAAATCCACAACAAAGCTATTAGAACTAATAAATGAATTCAGCAAAGTGGTGGGATACAAGAACAACACGCAAAAACACAGTTATTCTATACACTAGAAATGAACAATCTGAAGAAGAAATCAAGGGTAAAATTCCATTTACAATAGCAACAAAAGAATCAAATGTCTAGGAATACATCTAACCAAGGATACAAAGGACTTGTACACGAAAAACTAAAAAACATTGCTAAAAGAATTCAAAGAAGACCTAAATAAATGGAAGGACATTCTGTGTTCATGGATTGAAAAACTAAATTTTGTTAAGATGTCAATTTTATCCAAAGCAATGTACAGATTCAACACAATCCCAGTCAAAATTCCAACAGCCTTCTTTGTGGAAATGGAAAAGCCAATCATCAAATTTATATGGAAATATAAGTAGCCCTGAATAGCCAAAGCCATCTTGAAAAAGAACAAAACTGTTAGACTCACACTTCCTGATCTTAACACTTATTACATGCTGAGTTTGGTTTAGAAAGGGGCCATATTAGAGCAACAAGGAGGCTTTCAGGAAGTTACTCTTAGGCAATATATAATATTAGGCTAGGTTTCAATTACACAAGAACAAGGTTCATAAGTATAAGCATTAATATCAAGGGCCTGGTATATTCGCCTGTCCTTCTTTGCTAGGCACTGCCCATGTACTCTAGGAATTCTTGCCACTCTATTAGAGAATGTAGCAGGACACCCCAGGATGGGGATTCAATATTCTTTCAGTTATTGTGTGGGTCTCCAACCACCAAGACAACACCCTATGTCCACTTGAACATATTCAAATTCCATAGGGGCATGCCCCAGGTGCACCCCTCCCCACACAGCCCGCCACCACAGACACCCCACACCAGTGATCCTCCCTTGCCACAGTTGTGGCTCTTCTGCAATACAAAACCTCCCCCAAAACAATGCCATTGATTGGTCTGTTCCTCTGGGCATGATATCCTTTGATTGTATTATATTCAGCTGAGATGCCTTTGATTAAATTAAATTAACATTAGGGCTCTGATTCGACCACATCAGTGAGGTATAATTCAGTTTAAGTTTCAGTCCCCGCCCCTTTGGTGGGCTATGTAAATGGACACTCACTCAAGAAGACACACAGAAGGCAGCACAGGGAAAAAGAGATCTCCAAAGATACTGAAGAGGACAGAACTTAGTCATTTCGGTCTTGCCATGTGACAGAAAGGAGAAGGCTCAAACAGCTAAAGCCCCAGGGAGAGCTGAGGCATTCACCTGATAGTTTGCAGCTGAAGAGACCAGAGCCCTGAACAGCTGAGAAGGCCTGGAAAGAAATGAACCCTCCATCCTACAGCTGAGATCAGAAGAAGCTTTGCCCACAGAGCCTTAAGAGGAAGAGAAAGGCTGAACCCTTACAGAGATAGTCAGCCATCTTGCTTCAACACATGGCAACAGACTTTGGTGAGAAAATAACTCTTATTATACCTTGAGTTGGACTTCTTAGGGCCTTGTAACTGTAAGCATCATTAGGGCATGAAAGGTTGAGTTCCCGCCCTCCTTGGTAGGCTACGTAAACAAACACTCAGTCAAGAACACATGGAAGTAGATACACAGGAGAAGAACACAGAGGAATAGAGACAGCTCAATAGACACAGCAGAGGCCCCAGAAAGATAGATGAGCCTGATAGTCTACAGTTGATCTAGTGAAGAGAACAGAGCAGCTGAGTTCAAAAAGAAATAAGGCCTGGGGAGAGAGATGAGCCTTATGCCAGCCTACAGCTGAGATCAGAAGAAGCTGGGACCATGGAGCCTTAAGAGGAAGAAGGAAGGCTGAACCCTCGCAGATATCACCCGCCATCTTGCTTCAACATGTGGCAAATGACTTTGGGTAAGAAAGTACCTCTTAATGGTACCTTAAGTTAGATTCTTTGGGGCATTGTGACTATAAACTTCTACCCCAACTAAATAGCCTTTATAAAGGCCAACAGGGTTCTGGTACTTTGCATCAGCACCCCTTTGGCTGACTAATAAATTCTGTAATTTGGTACCAGGAGAGTGGGGTGGTGCTTTTGCAAATACCAAAATGCTGGAATAGTTATATAAATGGGTAAGGGGTGTTTTTTTGAGGAATTGTGAGATGCTTGATGGAAAAAGCCTAGATTGCTTTGAAGAGACTGTTGGTAAGAACATGGAGCCTAAAGTTATTTTTCATAAGGCCTTAGAAGGAAATAATTGTGAGATGCTTGATAGAAAAGGCCTAAAGTACTTTGAAGAGACTGTTGGTAGTTATATGGACACTAAAGAGACTTTTTATGAGGACTTAGAAGTAAATGATTAAACTATTATTGGAAATTGGAGGAAAGGCAATCTGTTTTTCAAGTTGCATAGAACTTAGCAATATTAACTCCTGATGTTTTATGGAAGGCAGAATTTGAAAATGGTGAGCCTGGGCATTTAGCTGAAGAACTTTTCAAACTAAACTCAGAGATTATGGCTTGGCTTCTCCTTGCAGCTTATAGTAAAATGCCAGATGAGAGAGATAAGCTGAGAACTGAATTGTTGGGCACAATGAAACCAGAAACTGATTCTGGAAATTCTAAGCCTCTGGAAATTAAGCCCCTTGATGACTGAAAATGCAGTTATGTGGGAAAGACTTATGGAAAGTTTTACTGTCTGATGGCTTGGACCCCTGCTTCCTGCATGCTAAACCAACAAGCTTTTTGTGAGAGCTGTGTGAACAAAACCACTATTAGCCTGGACTAAAAGGGACATGGAGGGGAGAGATGGAAGGGAAAATGGCTTTAAGAAGAAAACCATAGAAGCTAAGATCTGGAATTAAGACAGATCCTTGGGCCAAGAGAAGGACCCCACCCATGTGTACAGAGAGGGTGAGTTTGCCCCAGCATTTGAAGAGGGTGGATGTTCCAGCCCATTGTTCAGGGAGACTTTTGCTGCCCCAAGCTACAGAGAGGGTGGAGCACATTCCCCAAGGGCTGGTGAGAGTAAGGTTGACACCTCATAATTCTGAGAGGGGTGGGCTTGTCCCCCATGGATTAGGGAAGACCAGGTCACCAACTCATTGCTCTGAGAAAGTTGGGCCTATATACCAGAGATTAGGGAAGATGTTGCTGTCACCTCACTGTATTAAGGGAGCTGAGACTGTACCCCAGAGATTGGGGAAGAAGTGGCCATCACCCCAATGTTCTTGAAGGGTGAGGTCTGGAGCTCAGTTGCCACCCAGAAGCTTAATGAGGATGGATCCAAGACAATAGCATTGGACAAGCCTGTGGAAAGGGTGGGTCCCCATGATGTCAGGGTGAAGAAACCATCATCTTGAGCATGACTTCCAAATTTTGAAATCTAATGAAGTATGCCCTGCAGGTTTAAGGAACTGTAGGGGAACTGTGATTCATATTTTCCTTCCAAATTCTCCTCATGGTAATGCAAATGTTTATCCATTGTCTGTCCCTTTGTATATTGGAAGCAGAAAAATTGCTTTGTAAGTTTCAGAGGTCTACAGTCAGGCAGGACTTTGTTCCAAGACAAACTGTATTTCTATAAACTGATTGTGATGTGATTTTATACTTAGCATTGTTACTGATTAAGGATTTGTTTTTTGAATATTGTAATGTCTTTTTGGAATTCAGAAGGTGGTGTGTGGAATTCATAAATAGTTGATACTATTTATGAATTCCAAAAAGGAGATATTGATTATGTTTGTAAACTGGTCTGCTCCTCTGGGTGTGATACCCTTTGATTGTATTAGATTCAGCTGAGATTCCTTTGATTAAATTATGTTAAGATTAGGGCTTTGATTCATTAGAGCATGCAGGGTTAAGTCCCCGCCCCCCTTGGTGGGCAATATAAACGGACAGTCAATCAAGACAACATGGAAGTAGATATACAGAAGAACACAGAGAAATAGAGACAGCTCAATAGATACAGCAGAGGCCCTGGGAAGAGAGATAAGCCTGATACTCTACAGCTGACCTTGTGAAGAAAACAGAGAAGCTGAGCCTGGAAAGAAATGAGCCAGCCTACATCTGAGATCAGAAGAAGCTGGGACCACAGAGCCTTAAGAGGAAGAAGAAAGGTTGAACCCTTGCAGACATTGCCCACCATGTTGCTTCAACATGATGCAAATGGCTTTGGGTAAGAAAGTACCTCTTAATGGAACCTTCAGTTGGACTCTTTAGGGCCTTGTGACTATAAGCTTCTTCCCTTATAAAAGCCAACAAAGTTCTGGTACTTTGCATCAGCACCCCTTTGGCTGACTGATATAGAGAGAATGTGGAGAAATAGGAACATTTATTCATTGTTGGTGGGCATATAAAATGATGCAGCCCTTGTGAAAAACAGTTTGGTGGTTCCTCAGAAAGTTAAGTATAGAATTACCATATGACCTGGAAATGCCACTTCTAGGTATATACCCCAAAGAATTGAAAAACATAGACTCCAGCAGGTATTTGCACAATGATTGTGGCAGTTGAGATTATTTTATGAATCCAAAAAAGAGAAAGATTATGTTTGTAAAGTAATCTCTTCCTCTGTGTGTGATGCCCTCTGATTGCATTTAAATTCAGCTGAGGACCTTTGAATAGATTACATGTTAAGATTGATTTAGGGCTTTTGATTTGACTACACCAGTGGGTGTGACTCAGGTTGAGTCCCTACCCCTTTGATGGGTCTGATATAAAAGGACACTCACAGACACACACAGAAAGAGAGAGCTCCGTCATTTTAATTCTGCCATGTGGCCAAAATGAAAAGGCTCAAACAGCTGAGCCTCCAGGGAGAGATGAGCCATTTTGCCTGAGAGCTTACAGCTTAAATTGGGAAGAGAGCAGAACAGCCAAGACTGATATAAAAGGCCTGGAAAGAAACAAGCCCTATGCCAGGAGAGAGAGGACTACAGGATCACTTAAACATGAAGCCTAAAGAGACTGGGCCCACAGCGCTCAAGAAGAAGAGGAAGCCCGCAGGGAAGGAAAGCCCAGGCAGAGACCACCCACCATCTTGCTTCAAGACACGGCAGCTGACTTTGGGGAGAATGCATCTTTTATGGTGCCTTGAGTTGGACTCTCCATGGCCTTGGAACTGTAATCTTTTACCCCAAATAAATACCCTTTATAAAAGCCAAGAGATTTCTGGTATTTTGCATTAGCACCCCTTTCTAGACTAATACACTGTTGTTCATAGCTGCATTATTCACAATTCACAAAAGATGGAAGCCACCCAAGTGTCCATCAAATGATGAATGGATAAATAAAATATGGTATATACATTAAATGGAATATTATTCAGCTCTAAAAATGAAGAAGTCCTGATACATATGACAATATGGATGAATCTTGAAGACATTCTGTTGATTGAAATGTCAGACACAAAAGCACAAATATTGCATGATGTCACTGATATGACATAATTAGATTAAGCAAATTCATAGAGTCAGAAACTAAATATAGGTTACCAGTGACTGGGGTGGGAGTGGGGAATGGCCAGTTAATGCTTAAATTGTACAGAGTTTCTATTTGGCTTGAGGGAAAAGTTTTGGTAACAGATGGTGGTGACAGTAGCACATGGGGAACATAATTAATGACAGAAATGTATATTTGAATGTGGTTAAAAGGCAGAATTTTAGATTATATTTATACCACTAAAATAACAATTTTTTAAAAATGTAAAATAAGAGCACTGAACTCATTCATATGAAGAATCACTAGAAATTATACAATTTGTATTTAGTAGCTCATATATGCATATGTATTTTGTTCTTATCAGTATACAAATAGCAGAAAACTGCCTTAATTCTTAATATTTGCACATTCTACCAAGATTTTCTGTCTGAAAGGAAAAGGAACTATGAATTTCCCTTTCCTTCTATTTTCAGCATGAGTGGTTGGCTAATACAGGGAAGTAGCATGAATAAGAAAGAATATGACAGTGCTCCTTGGTTGCTTGTGTTTCTTACAAGTCTACCGCCTTGTTTTTCTGCATTCTGGCAAGTTCTGGTTTAAGTGGAAAATGTGGCCTTTTGGGGCTGTCAGCACCCTGCTTACTCTGTCATAGGTGTAACACACTTCCCTTATACTTGCTTTGAACTTCACTGAACTCCCACACATTGTGGATCCACTGGAATTCGATGCTCATGTGGCATGGCAAATGCCATATGCAAATGAAGTGGCAAGGTACAGAGATAGACATGCATATTGTGCATATCTCCTCTACTCACATTCATGATGCATTGGCCCATTGGACTTCACTTACAAATCACAAAATTCAAAGATAAAATTATTAAAAATTGCAAGATGATGACAGCAGAGCATTAAAACATACAAGACCCTTCTGAACATGGGGCCCTGTATCATATGCCCATGAAGCTGGCCCTGTATATACCCATGCTGCTGATTTCTTGCAGGTAGCTGGGTGGTATCTACTATAGTAATAATAATGGGACATAGGAACAAGGTCAAAGGCTGCCACCCAATAAAATAGGACCTAATAACAATCTGCTCCACCAGGCCCCTACCCAGACCACATCCCATTATTTTCTCCTGAATGAACCTTTATATTTGGATAATTATTACCTGACTAACCCAAGCCTTCTTAAAAATCCACATAAAAGTTTTGGGAAAAGATGCATTTTGGTTTAGTTTGTTTTGTTTTGTATTTGTTATATGATATATCAACAAAAATCATGCTGCTAAATAAATCCCAGCACTCAAACCAAAGAAATGACTGGGTCACAACTGCCAAAATTGCCTGTTATTGTGCTGAGTTTTTATTTTAACCTTCTAATGTCTCCTTGCTTCATTAACCAGAGTGGTTTCTTGCCTCTCTCCCTTTTATATCTTTCCAGTTTGCACGCTTTGAAACAATTGACCTTTCTCATGTCGCCTTGGCAGAAAGTAGCTGTAGGAACCTTTACCACAGTTTTTGTGTAAGTAAGACTGGAAATGACTGAATGGGCAGGGATGAAGACTAGCTGGGAAGAGGGGTTGTCACAGCCCCTTGTTGCATCTTTGGACTTCAGATTTCCCAAGTCTCCTTTGATCCCTAAGTGTGGATGGAAATCCACTTTAAGTAGCCTTGAAAATAAGTGCTGAAGATAATTCATACAAACATTTTCAACCAGTCCCCTGATATGGGGGAAGAGGTGATGATCTATTCCCCATTACTAGACTAAAATTGAACTGATTAGGAGGGTGATTATTTAAAAAATCAATCTTCCTGTTGAAGGATATTTAGAAGAGTATCATTGCGAGAATTTCAAGACAGCTAAACTATTGTAGAAAAAAATCAGGATAAATGAGCTACATGGCATCTTCTTTGATGAGGTAGATATGAATGCAAATCAAAAGTGAAAGCACCTCTGTGCTGTGATTACTATTGCGAATACCTCAAAAAATGCAGAGTTTTTTCTGGGAAGTACTGAAGGATTTAGCACTACTGAAATGTTATATGGCTTTGGTCTTCCAAGTGAATCCAGCCCACTGAAAAATAGCAATCCTATTGGCCCAGGAGTTCTTCTACATATCTCCTCAATACTGTCTTGTCTTGCCCTCAATAGTGGGTTATGGAGACTGGGGTTCTTCTTCAGGCGGGTGAGGGGAAGTACATAGCAGACTAATTGACTACAGGCCCAATAACTTGCTTTCATTGTTGGTTCACATGCCATCCTCCTTTGAAAAGAGATCAGCTGGATCTAAGAAGACCCTGCTCTCATTTTTCTCTTATTACATCACACTGACCCTGAGTGAAGTTGAGGTCTCTGTTGCCCTAATCTCAAAAAAGCTTAACATTTAGCAGATGAGCATACAGGTTAATGTTTTTAGTTTCCATTCTACAAAGGAATCACAAGGGCTAGGCTGCCCCTTACCTTAATTAAAACACAGAGGGGAGCAGATGTAGCTCAAGTGGTTGAACACCTGCTTCCCATACTATATATGAGGTCCTGGATTCAATCCTTCTGCCTCCTAAAAAAAAAAAAAAAAAAAAAAAAAAAAAAAAAACACACACACACACAGAATCACTGCTCATCAGCTCGACCAAAGAATGGGTTTGAACCAAAATAGTGGCTTTCATCACAAGCCAAATTAGCTCTTACTCCTATCTATCATGGAATTATGTTGTGCCACATGCAAAAGGAGAGAGAAATAGTTGGCCAATGTGTCAAGCTTTATTACCAAGCTTTGAGGGGTTGGTTGCAAGGACCACTGAAGAAATGACTAATGTCTTAATTATCCATTCTCCTTCCTGCCTTCTGGGAAAAGACTAAGTCCTGCCTATGGCCATTGCTACCTCTGCTAGGGCCTCAGCATGGCTTTCTCATTATTCTTGCCTGGGTTCTTGCACCAAGCTGGATTAATAGAGACAGCTGAGTTATTCCTGCCCCTAAGGAAGAAAGAAATGGGATTTTTGGACTCCTCACTCTACCTCCAAACAGAAAAAGGCACATCCTGTTGATGCATATACTCCTTTACCACTTTCAATTAGACACAGTGGCAGCAGTACCATAGGGTTTTCAGGCAACCACATTTGAAATAGATGAGTGTGTGACTTAATGTTTAAAACCATTAATCCTAAGGCTAACAAATCTGGATTTCATTTCTGGCTTAGCTTTTTACCTTCTGGGTGACTCTAGGCAAGTCATTTAATTCTCTTTGCCTTGGTTTTCCTCACTGTTAAATAGGAAACATAATAATGCCCATCTCATGGTGTTATGAGAAAAATTAAATAAATTAATGTACATAAAGGGCTTAGAACAGTACCTGGCACATGGTAAGTGCCATTAAACTGTTATTTATCATTATTGTTAAATTGGGTGGATATCTGAGGAGCTGCAAGTGGCTCTGGGAACTCTGGCTTGTCCTATTAAAGAGGCCTGGTTTGTGCTTGGTAGGTCTGTCTAGTTATTTGGGGAGTTCAAAGTTCTGCTTGAGGGGAACGTTGTGGAGTGGGAACCAACTAATAATGTGACTTTTTGTTTAGGTGATCACACCACAGCGAAAAGTCACCCTTGCTGCACCCAACCGAAAAGACATGGAAGAATGGATTAATGTCATAAAAACTGTCCAACAAGGAGAAATTCGTAAGGTAAGAGAAGTAGAGAATTCACACAACTCTCAGGGGTATATCTTTGATTGTATTAGTTAACTTGCCTTTCAAACAGGACAATAATAAGATGGAAGCTTTGACCATCTGGTCAGGAATTATAGATGGGTATTGTTAGGAAATCTATTTGGAACTATTCATAAATAGAAGTAATTCATCACACTCATACCTACTGAAGTATATGCTTCAGATATCTCTGTGCACATCCACTTGAGATGTGGCTGCCACTGTACACCCAATGAATGAGGCAGTCAAGACATGTGTGGGCAGCTAACTTAAATCCCCTGATGTTAGGGAAATTGCACTCAGCAGCCTTGACTTTGGTCTGCCGAGTGACTACAGTAACAGTTAAGGAGACTAAGGCTCATAAAGAGAAAGTAACCAGACCAAGATGAAATAACTACTCAATAGCAAAGCCAGGATTTGGACCCAGGCTATGTGACTCCAATGCCTGTGTTTTTAACCACTAAGCAATTCTGCCTCTTTGACTTCTGTCTATCTCAAAACGGATGTAGAGGGAAGAGCAAGGAAAAGTCTTCCCCAAAGCTTACCAGGGTTCTTTTTCTCATTGTCCATGTCAAACTCTTGGCCACTGCTCCCTGCAACAAGTGGTTCCACCATTCAAACTCTGGGCTATGCCCTCAGCCTGCTCTTCTTTGGCCCTACCACAGTTAGAAGTTAAACAAGTTCCAAGAGAGAAAAGATTTTTGTCTTTTGTTTATTTAGAGAAGTGACTGGCACATAGTAAAGGCTCAATAAATATTTGTTGAATGAATAAATGAATCTGAGGACAATCTTGAAGCTAGGTTTGGTGAGGGGATGAAACATCGCTCATCCTAAAGCGAGGTTCTGATATGAAGGTCTTAGAGATTTTTTAAAAAGATGAATCTAGCCTTTAAAAGAACCTGATGTCTTAAATATCTAGCAAAAGGCAGAGGATTGCCCTAGGAATTAGTGGTAGGGCATAGTGTGGAATGGAGCTCAGTAAATAATGAGACTTAGAGGTAAAAATAATGCCATGGAGAAGAAGCATCTATCTCTACTCCTCCAGGACTTCTCAAGCTTTTGACCACTTAGTCTTATAACTATATATTCTGCTACCTATAGCTATGATAGGGGAGCATGACAAGTTGGCTGACCTGGGGCCTGGGCACCTCTCCAAAGGCCCATATTGTATATGTTTAATTGAGAGATCCTTTGCTAAGAATCTGATGGTGGTCCTTACATGACCATCATTAGCACTCAGCAATTCACTCCTTTGTTGCTTCTCCTTCCTTTCCTGATAGAGAAGCACATCTCCCTCACCCCCTCCTGCCCATGAGGCTACTATGGCATAGCATTAGAAGTAGCCACAAAAGTTGTAAATTCTAATGTTCTTTCCCATCCTCATCCCTATGGACCAGTCCCTTTCTTTCCCTCAGCTTACCTCTATTTAAACTGAAGAACTTCTCATTAATCACATAACATTTTAAATTTGGCATAAAATATTATATAGGATATTTTGAATTTTAAAGCTAGTTCAAAAATGGTTAATCTGCTAGAGAAAACCATCAAAGAATTTCTTTTTTTTTTTTAAAGATTTTATTTATTTATTCATTTATCCCCCCCTTACTGCTTGTGCTCGCTGGGTCAGCTAACCACACCGTGCGGGCGGGCTTGCCTTCACCAGGAGGCCCCGGGAACCGAACCCGGGGCCTCCCATATGGTAAACGGGAGCCCTACTGATTGAGCCACAGCCGCTTCCCACATCAGAGAATTTCTATGCCATTCCCAATTCAGCCAATTTAACCTCCCAGGTATTGACTACCCAGCACAAACTAGAAAGGAAAAAAGTTATCTGCCTTTTTATTCTCTTGGAAGATTTGTGAATATCAGGTTGTAATCACAACTTCTGTAGAGCTGTTCCAGGGACCTAAATCTATTAAGGAACACTTTTAGCTAATAGTGAAATATCTCACCACCAGCATCTTAGCAATCTATCTTGCTTGAGGCTTGAATAAATATGCTTTCTCCCATGTGTACCTTATCTCTAATGGTCCTTTCTATCCTCTATCACCACCAGTGTCTGACAACTGGGGCAGGGGAAGATTAATCATGGACTCAATGGACTATTAAAGTCACTGCAAAGTAATTGGATAGACTATTGGAAACTAATAAATACACACCAATGAATAAGCCCTTACTAGGTGCCCAGTCTATTCCATGGGGAGTTGAAAAGAAGGTGTAGCCTTGTCTCCTGGCCTCAGTGAGCTTTTTAGGTAGTTAGGGAGACAATATATACAAAAAAGAAACAGTTAAATGCCATTATTTGAAATACATAGCAGTTTGCAGAGATGTTACAAGACAGTGTATGACTGATTGCCAGATAATTGAAACAGACAGTAAAGTAGTGTAGGAGTTTAGGGAAGAAAGAGATAAGTATGGGCTAAAGTCCTCTGGGAAGAGTTAGTAGAGGAGAAATTTGAGACTTTGTCTTGTTCATTACTATATCCCCAGCGCCTTGAAAATGCCAAGTACATAGTGGTTATTCAGTAAATGTTTGTTTAATGAATTATTGAATGAATTGGTTAACAAGGAAACTGCTGTGGCAAGTCAGAGCATGGTATTCAGAAAAAAATCTTGGGCAACAAGGCCCTGAAATGAAACTGTTGTCCAGGTAAAAGCAATGCTTTGCTTACCGACAGCAGTGAGACGAAGAAGAGGGGCACATATCTCCAGAAGGTAGCTAAAGCCTAACAAATGTCCCTTTGCCCAGGTGCCACCTCCATCTCTTCTCTGGTCACAGGACTTGGATATCATTAAATTTCCAACTCATCACGTCCTGTTGCTCATTACTGAAAGAGAACCAAGGCCAAGCTAAGAGTTTTTGCTTCGTCAAAACCACTACAGTGTTTTGGCCAAGCAGTATAAAGATTGTTGTCCCTGCCTTCAGCTCCTATTCCAAGATTTTATCCCCTATTCTTTTTCCTTTTCAGAACCAGTGGCCATCAGAGATAGGGGATTTGTTAGTTATTGGCTCTAACTTTCATCTTTCCCTTCACAAGCTCTGACTCCTATATAGCTGGCCATTTCAGCTTTAGCAGCAGAGATTCTGACTTTACCTAATCTGTCTCTGTGGTTAACTCTCCATTCGAATTTCATCTCTTTGATTTGTTTTAGATACCTGAAGCAGAAAACAACCCTTTCCTTATTGGAATGCACTACTGGTACTCCAGTCACAGCACCCGGACCCAGCACTGCAATGTCTGTCGCGAGAGCATTCCTGCCTTATCTAGAAATATTGTCATCTGCGAAGGTACCTTCCATTCTTTTAGGAAGTGGAGCAGGCAAAGGAAGTGGGTAGGCAAAGGGGTGAAGAAGCTCATATGGCTTTAGTATCATTGATTTACACTAGGTCACTGACTCCGGGTATGAAGTTAAACTGAACACTTAGACTGAGGAAAGGAGATGGAAGAAAAGTGGTATGAGAGGAATTCCTATGAATGAAAATGGAGGATTGGGTCTAGGGGGATGGGATGATAGGGCCACAAGGGTTAAAGAAAACAATCAATTTGCATTCATGTTGAGGTACTAGAAAGTTTATCCAGTATGAATAAAAAGAAACTGAATTATATGGGAAATCAGTCATTGGAGGTGAATTAGAACTATTTAGATTGCATCTGGGTTCTAACTTTCAGAGAAGCTTAAGGAATGGGATTAGAATATTGTCACCAGACTCACACCCATCTTTTTTCTTCCTTCTCTCACAGTGTGTAAAGTAAAATCTCACAGAGTATGTGCATTGAGAGCAAGCAAAGACTGCAAATGGAATACCTTGTCCATAACTGATGACCTCCTCATGCCTGCAGATGAAGTAGTGAGTGTCAGCACTGTCCTCCCACAGTCACCCTCTCCCGTCTCACCTTCAGCCAGGACACATAGAGGTTGTCTCCAGACAACTCAAGTAGATGTCTTTGCTAGGCTCACAATCCAACCAATGTGAAAGTCCCCACTCCCACCAGTCTTTGGTCACTAACATTGGAGGTGGGGAGGACAGCACCATGAAGAACTGCCTTGGGATTACCTTATGTCCTCCACAGGATAATGGGTAGTGTAATTATTCCAGCTAGTCCTTCTTCTTCTTATGTCTCTAACTTCTACCCTTTGTCTCTTTTTGCACTTCAGAGGACCATGCCCCATCAGTGGATAGAAGGAAACATGTCTCTCAACAGTCAGTGTGCAGTTTGTCATGAGAACTGTGGCAGTTACCAAAGACTTCAAGATTTTCGTTGTCTGTGGTGCAACTATGTCGTAAGAATCTTTTCATCTTCCTACTTAGAGAACTTGCCTTCCAGAAAATGGGTGGCTTGGAACTTGACTGTGCATACAAATAAGTTGAAATCTCTAAGACCCTTACCCTAAAATAGATTATACAGACTCCATAGTATAGAGCTCAATATCTTGCATTTCCAGATATGGCTTTGGGGTCTTTGGGAGAAAGATTTAAGATCCACATCTCTAATGGTTCTTAATTAGCAAGGCTCACTAGGAAATGAGTGCATTTTGCTGAACTCTCTTATGACAGCATGGGCAATTAAAAGACAAGTTCTGAGACTACACTTGAAAAAATCTTTACCTTCCACATTCACCATTTCTTAGGAACTCATATTCTTCATTAACTAATAATGGTTAATATTAACATTTTTCATTGTTATTGTTATTAATGCCACTATGCATTAAATGCTTTTTATGCATGATCTCATTTAATCCTTACAACAACCTTAAAACAGGCTTCATTGTCCTCATTTTACATATAAGGAAAGTAAGGTTCAGAAAAGTGAAGTGACTTGCCCAAGGTCATGCAGCCAGTAAGCAGGAGAATCTTGATTCATACATAATTCTGCAAAGACTGTGCTCTTAACTATAGCACCACAATGCCTCTAGGTTAGTGGTTCTCAACTGGGGGGGATCTGGCAATGTCTGTTAATATTTTTGGTTGTTATAACTGGGGGTGGGTATGTGTTACTAGCATCTAGTGTATAAAGGCCTGGAGTGCTGCTAAGCCTCCTACAATGAACAGGTCAGCCCCTCACTACAAAGAGCTATCTGGACCAAATTGTCACTAATACTGATCTAGGCTTTCCAGAGAGACCCTGATCTAGACTTTTCAACCTTTTAGATGTGCCTCTCAAACTGATCATTCTGGACAAGAAGAGACTGAAGTGTGTTCTTCTTCTTAGAAAACTTTGGTTGTAGTCTGGCTCTGTTTTAATTGCTTTTGATTAACTGGACCAAGTTCATGCCCATGGAATTGTGCAATGGTCCTGGAAATGGTGCCTGAAAATGTCAGAAATCTGGGACTAATGGCCACTTGGGGGAAAGGCAACAGAGTCTCAGCTCTGTCACTTCCCAGCTATTTGACCTTGGGCAAGACCCTTTACTTTTCTGAGCTTTAGCACCATCATTTCTAAAATGAATCTAATAATATCTTCCTAACCACACGCAGTTGTTGTAAGGATTGACGTGTGATAGCATATTAATAGGATTAATACTCTTATACTGCAAGTAAGCACCTCATTCCATAAGTCACTAAAATTGGGCCCTAGGATTGGTGGCTACTCAATGCCTATAAGTGAGTATCTTCTGAAAGCTCCCTTTGAAAGGACAAGAGTTCAGAGGCCACACTTAGGGACAACCCATGCTTGGGGTAGAGTGGGGATATCTGGTTGACTCAGGGATATGTGTATGGCACGTAAAAAGGGAGATATGAACACTTGAGAACCCAAATCTTTGGATTGGAATTCAAGGCTAATCAATGTTATTTATTTACCCCCCTCCCTTTTTTTTCTCTTTTCTGCTCTTGTCGTTTCAGGTGCATGATGACTGTAGGAGACGGTTTTCCAAGGAATGCTGCTTTGGAAGGCATCGAACATCAGTCATTCCTCCTACTGCCATCAGTGACCCTAAAGGAAATGGTGAGTATCTAAACCCTAACCTCAGAAACACAGTAGGGAGGAAGGGAAGGTGCAAAGTCTGGGAAGAAGGACTGCAATTAAGTTATTATCCTTAACCACTAAAACATTTTTGTTTATATATAATATAATTTTATATAAATATAATTTATATATATATAATTTTATATAGTATATATATTAATATATAATATCATTATATATAAATTTTGTTTATATATAATAGCTCAGGGTTCTCTTAAGGCCTTTGGGATGGTGAATGTCAATGTGAGTGATGTATATGTATGTGGGCATGTTCTCTGTCATGATTGTTTCTGCTTGATCAGAAAAGACTTCAGCTTTTTCATGATTTCCAGACACTAGATAATCTATTAATTAAGTTTGTGTTCAGGTGGTAAAAGAAGAACTGCATGAAAAATCCATTTTATATTATTTTCACAATGAAAACTAACACCAAGGTTGTCCTCAAATTTAAAACTAACACAGTCATTGCCCCAACACTCTCCATTGATGGTTTATCAAGTCCTGAACATTCAATCATCCTTAATTAAAAGGTACTTGAAGGCTACAAAGCAATCTTAATATACGGGCATTGCCAGAGCTCATGTTTATTGTGTATCCAGGATACTGAACTAATATGACAATCAACAATTAAAGGTAACATATGCTAAGTGCTTAAGGAGTGTAGAGACACTTGGAGATCAGAAAATGTTAAGAATGTTAGCCAATTGTAGGAGGCTGCGCAGAAATGGGGTAGTGATGAAGTCAATGCAGCAAGAGTAAACTTTGTATAGACTCTTTTATTAAGAAATCTAGCAATGTTAGAACAGAGAAAGCAAGGGCAAAGGGTAGGGTTGTTTTGTTTAGTTTTTGTGTTTGTTCTTTAAGAATAGATGAGACATGTAGGCAGCATGGTATAAGAGAAAAAACAAAAGCCAGGCAACCATGGGTTTTAGTCTCCTACTAGCTAGACAACTTTGAGTAAGTCACTAACATTCTCTGAACTTCACTTTCCCCATCTGTAAATGGGGATGATACTGCCCATTAAGAGGATAAATTATATGCATTAAAGGCCTAATTGAACAAAAACACAGGTCCAAAGGATCACAAAACTAAATGTCTAGTCTTCTGGGGCAACTAAATCTTTAGTCTTTTAGCCTAATGAAAACTGTAGACCCTCACAGGGATGATTCTGCAGTTATACTCTTTGGACTTGCTAATGATGCTTTTTGTATTCACCTTTCCTTTCCCACTTTTTCTTTGCTTCTATGAGACTTTCCCTTCTGCCATCCAATTGTTAATTTGCTTCTCCAATTGTTACTCATTACTAAAGAGTGGGAGCTATCAAGATCAAAATCACATATTACAACTAAAAAAGCCTGACTTATTTTAACTAATAATCTAAGAAATTGAGAAATCTAATATACTTGCCATTGGCATATTACTGTATCACTAAAGCAGGGAAGAGATACATTGCCCATTAATTTCACTTTGTGCATGGTTAACTTCACTCTATATATGGTCAACTTAACTTTCTGAAGGAAAGATCAAATCCCTGTAGGATATTTTATTCTATATTTCTCTAATATGCTTATTTATCCATCTCTTATATGTGGGATGTCCTCTAGTCCAGGAGTTATTAGTGACCCAACATTTCATTGACTTAAAAACTATACTCATATTGATTCTTGCTGTCCACTACATTGCCAGGGAGCAGCCATCTGGGAGCAAAGAAAGGAAAAGAAAAAAAAGCAGGTGGTTTCCTTAGCTAGAGAATGGAAGGGAACAAGGATTTCTGTGGTCCTTACAACACAATTTAGAACTAGACATAGCACACATGTATGTGTATGTACATATGCACACATACATATATACATACACAGCCACCCTAGCCTCTTTCAGTCCTTTTTTCAACCCTAACACAAATACAAATAGACATTGGTACGTGGAATGAGCCATTCACACAGGTTTCTACAGACAAGTTGTACACATACTATTCATAACGACAAGCACAGACACAAGCTAACCTCACTCAGGGGTACATGTATATATTATTTTCAGACCTGCTCAGATAAATGTCCACAGAGTCATCCACCAAATAGTTGACTAGAGAGACTTCGAGATTAATGACTTGGTAAATAAGAGATGTTCTACTGATGAGGAGAAGGAAGTGATGCAAGAGGAAAAGTAGCAACTGGTCAGCTGAGCAAACTCAGGCTGCTAATGAAATCAACCTAGGTTTGAATCTTTTTGCTCATCCCCACAGGGACCTGAAGAAGACATCTTTGAGCAGAGGGCCCATCTAATCACATATAAATCTCCACATATAAGTGTTAAAGGAGTTGCCACCTCTCCTTTGTAACTGGGCCAAACAGGTTCCATACTTCCTGCCCTTATGGAAGTTGTCTTTCTCTTTTTTTCCTATCCTATCATTTCTTATTCTTGTTATAAAGAACAAGATTAACTAATGACAATGCTACTTTCTTTTGCTTTCTACCATGGCATGATATTATTGCTTAGAAGCACCTGGGCTAAGCCATTCATTTTTGTGTTGTGTTTCAACTAATGCCCCATGAATTAACTCGAGCCTTTCTTCCTAGTCATCTGCAATCTTGATCCAATTGAATCTCACTCTATGTAGAGCCCTTTTTTTCTACCATGTATTACTTGGCCTGGGATTTCTTAAGAATGTCTTCTAAAACCTAAACCTTATAAGATTCTTCCTGGCTTCTTGGCCTCAGCAACTATGCTTCTTGATGGCTAGGTCCCATATTGGAAAGTCCCACCACAGAGGAAATTTTTTGTGCTTTGTCCAGTCACATAGTCTTAGAGATGGAAAAGTCCTTAAAGATGAACTGGTCCAACCCCCAGACAGGCTAGGGAATCCCTTTTCCAGCATCCCATGGGGGAGGAGTTGGCCATCTGGCTGATTACTTTCTGAGTTGGGTAGCACACATCCATTCACTCATTCATTTATTCAGTCAACAGACTCCAATTTCTGGGAATGTCCTCCTATTACCCCTGGACCCCCTACCGAGTCTGCATGATAAATTCGTTCTCTCCTCCTTCAAGATCCAGCTCAAAATCAAACATTAATTCCTCTGTGTGAAGGCTTCTGTAATGGTCCCTCCATACTTCCCCAGACAAATTAATTTCTTCCTTTGCTGTAAACCCAGAACACATATCTCAGAGCACCTAACACGCTCATTATAATTCATCACATCTGTCTCCTACCCCAGACTGTGAACTCTCTATATCCCTAGCACTTAACTCAGACCTGAGTGCATAGTATATGTACAGTCAAGATTTGATACATGAATTCATTAATACATTTGCTGAATACTGACTGTATGTAAAGCTCAGCTGAGCAATCTAGAGAATAAGAAGTGATTAAGGGAAGCGGCTGTGGCTCAATCAGTAGGGCTCCCGTTTACCATATGGGAGGCCCCGGGTTCGGTTCCCGGGGCCTCCTGGTGAAGGCAGGCCCGCCCGCACGGCGTGGTTGGCTGACCCAGCGAGCACAGGCAGCAAGGGGGGGATAAATGAATAAATAAATAAAATCTTAAAAAAAAAAAAAAAAAAAAAAAAAAAGAAGTGATTAAGACAGCATCTCTGATTTATATGGAGGCAAAACTGTGTAATGCTGTGGTTACCAAACTTGAGTGTGCATCAGAACCACATCAAAGGTTTGTTAAAACACAGATTTATGGCCCTTACACACACAGAACTTTTGACTCAGTGTGGTCCAAAGTGGGGCCCAAGAATTTTCATTTCTAACAAGTCACCAGATGATGCTATTGCTCCTAATCCTGGAAGCACGCTTTGAGAACAACTGCTTCAGTGGTTATGAGCACAGGCTCCAGAGCCAGGATGCTTGAGTTTGAATCCCAGATCCATTATTTACTAACTTTGCGAACTTGGGCAAGTTTACTAACCTCTCTGTGCCTCATCTGTCATCATCTTTTGCCAGTTGGGAATAATAATGGTATGCTTAGGTGTGCTGTGAAGGTTAAATGAGTTAACATTTGTAAAAGAAGAGTTAAAAAAATACAGGAAGGAGAACAGCAAGCCAACCTCGTGCCAATTTAGCATCCTTCTATGATGTGAACAAACTTGAGGCCTGTTAGCAACCTGGTCTGGGGCACTGTGATTATATTAATGCAGCTCAAAGACACATTAGCTTTTGTTGGCAGCCTCTTTCAGGCTGTTGACTCATCTGGAGCTTAAAGTCAACTAAATCCCCTAAGTCCTTTTCACACTTTATGGTGCCAAGCCAAGTCCCCATTGTCCTGTTCTGGTGCAATTTATGTCCTTGAACTGAAAGGCCAAGCTTCACATTTATCACGTCTCCATTTGATCTTCCTGACTTTGACCTATCGGCCTGTTGAGGTCATTTTTCTATCTTTTTTCTGTTATCCAATAACTTTCTATCCAACTTTGGGTATTTCAAATTTGACAAACCAGGCTTATATGTTTTCATCTGAATTGTTGATTAAAGTTGTTGAATAGTATAGGAGCTCTCTTCTAATTTAAAAGCAACCTTATGGGCACAGTTTAATTGCCTGGTTATGAATCTGCCTAATCATTGCTGCATCCCAGTCCACAATAATACACATGTCTGTCACCATGTTCATGACACTCTCTTGACCAAATTAGCCTTTCTCAAAAGCAGATGTTCTCTGACTCTGAGGGACATGTTAGATAGGACTGGCCGTGTGTTCTCCTGAGCCTGGCTTCCTGCCAGCCCTACTTCCCCTGGCTTTGCGTCTGTGACCAAATTAGATTTGATGCTGACGTTCAAGTGGCCTTAATTGCAGATTTTTCTCTTTATCTAGCAGTTTCCCATCTCCAACCTACGTTGTTTTATTAATCATTGCAGCATGGTGCTTTTGTACGTGAACAGCCAGAGAAGTTAAGATGTTTGCTCTAAGTTAGTAAATAAATCTAAAGGACAGCCAGCTGTGGCAAACTTACGCGTTCTCTTGTAGAATACACTGCAGAAGGTAGCCTGTGCTCCAAACTGCCAGATGGACTTAAAATGATTTTTAGATACACCCTCATGGCCATTTAACATTCTTTTTTCCTGATTCCTAATTTAATTATTAATTAATGAATTAATTTACATGGTTCAAGAAGTTTTAAAAATAAATAGATGCATGTATATATACACACATATACACAATATTCTGTGAATAATCTTACCGTTTTCTCTGATCTGCTCAATCGCCTACAGCCCGCCCCACCCCACCCTATTCACAGTTAACCACTGCCATTAGTTTCTTGAATAATTGAGTATTTCTTTATGCATATTATAGTAAATATAAATATAGATTCTTATCCCCCCTATTTAACACTATGCACATTGTTCTGCATCTTGCTTTTTTCTCCTTCACAGTATATTCTTGAGATCTTTCCATATTAACAAAAGAGAGCTTCCTCACCACTCTTTTTTACAGCTGACATCCCATCATATTAATATACCATAATTTATTTCTTTATTTGGGGTTTTCAGTATTTTGCTATTACAACCTTATACCTGTTGTTTGACATCTAAATCTATAGGAAAATTTCCAGAAGTGGAATTACTGGGTCAAAATGCCTATACCTTTGTAATTTTCATAGATACTGTCAAATTGTCCCCTATACAGCTTGTGTCACTTTGCATTTCCATCCTCAGTGTATGAAAGTGCCTATTTCCCCATGGAAATTAGTATGTTATCTAATTTTTGGATTTTTGCCAATCTGCTGGTCAAGAAATAAAATGTTGCCATGGTCAAGTTTAAATCTGTATATTTCTTATTACGACTAACTTTGAGTATCTTTTTCATTTTTAACACCCAAATTATATTTCCTTTTTAATCAGCATAATTTCCAGCTTTTAAAGATTCATTTTCATCTAACTCTGGGAAACAGATTAGTTTTTTGGATTGCACCATTTTGCAGATAGACACCAAAGCCCAAATAGCACACAGTGGTTGGCCTCACTGCCACTGCTGCCTCAGCTTTAGAAAGGGACTACTTCCAAAAGACCTGTGACACTTATAACCATTGGGAGCATAGACAGGTCTATCCCAGGCTCTCTGGCAAGGTGAATCTTGCTTCCGAACACACTGCACTAGATGTTGATAAGGAGCTGTTTCCATGAATTCTTTAATTGTGGTACATATTCACAGTCACACATTCACCTAGAGGGGCTTGACAGGAGGTTTCTGAGTGAGGAATGGGATCACAGAGCAAAGCCAGGTCGTAAAATTATGGAGAGGAAGAACTGGACCCAGACCAGGGGTTAAGGCCTACATTGTTGGTTGGTAGGGGAGCAAGTACATAAAACGATACCACCTTTTGACTCCTTTCTTTTTATATCTTATGATCTGACCTCAAATGTTCGATCCCATGCTGAATAGTCTCACCCTTGTTTTTGCACTGTTTTCTCTAACATCTTGTTGTCATCTTATTGGCCCCCTGTCACCTCCCTGACCTCCTCCTCTGCCACTCTCCTCCACACTCACTCCACCCCAACTACATTAGTCTCTTCACTGATACTTAGGCACCCCAGACATTCTTCCTACTCAGGGTTCTTGCACTTATTCTTCTGCCTGCCTGAAACACAACTCTCCCAGGTAGCTGAATGGTTCACTCCCTCACTTCATTCAAGTCTCATTTCAAATGTCACCTTCTCAGAGAGGCCATTCCTGACCATCCTATATAAAATAACACCCCCTTTCAATCTCTGTCCTGTTTCCCTGCTTTATTTTTCTTCATAACACATTATTTTATTTTCTATATTTATTTTTTATAGTCTGTCTCCCTCCCTTTTAAGGTCTTTCTCCCTCCCTCCAAAAGAGCAGACACTATGTTTTTCTTGTCTACCACTGTGTTCTCAGAACATATAATGACAGGCACAGAGAATATCCTCAATACATATTTGTTGAATGAATGAATGAATGACTCTTAACTACCATTGTGTCAACATATTACCGTTTGTAAAAAAAAAAAAAAATTTAAGTGTGCTTTTTTTTTGGATAACGTGTTAACGGAGAGTAACTATTTCCCAGCTATGCTACTTAGGGGACACAGCAGGCCATCTTTGTAGCTGTGAGTCCTGGTAAGCCAGGAAAATTTGGTACATGGCTGGATAGCTGGCATAAGATCCCTTCAAGCTCTGCTAGTCAATGAATTAGTATTGACCCATAGAGGAAGCCTGCCTTAAATTTTTCCCTACAAAACAGCCATGAAATCTGCCCAGGTCAGCAGTCTTCCTTTAGGCTCCTTTTCACCCAGATCATAACAAATGGGGCATCTCAACCCACCTCCTTGCCCTCAGCCAGGAGAGAGCCACTTGTTTTTTTCCCTGTGCATTTCTTTTTTGTTGGGGCAGCCCTGGCAAGCCATGAACTTGGAGGCTCATGATTTCTCTAGCATCACCTAGGGGGGCATTCCTCACTGCCTCTCTCCCTGCCAATAGGCTCTAAGACTCAGCAGAAGCTGGCAGGTTTTGAGTATTTCAACTGCTATATCCCCACTTCTCTTTAGGGAACTTCAGTATTGAAAATTATTAAAAGCCTCTCCCTTGTTCAGACAATTTCCTTATAATCTTACTTCCCCCTGAAAATTGGTGTGAAAACATGGATTGCTCTGTCAGGACCTTAGAGAAGTAATTAAAGCTCCCTGCTCAGCCCCACATTGGTATGTTCTGTTGTTAGCTTCTGGCTACATGACAACCTTTTCCCCTACTTGCTCCAGATCTGGTGTCTTCTTACTTTGATAACTGAACTATCCCAGGCAAAGAAAGAGAGGACTACTTGGTGTGCAGATAGTCTTCCCGGATTCTCAAATCCCTCCTTTCACAGTTTCCCCACAACATTTTACTAATCCATGGTTGTGGTACCAACCAAAGATTCCCTGTGTTCCAATGTGTATAGCTCTGTCTGACCATATTGAGGGCAAGAATGTGCCCCTAATAGTATCTAGTGTGATGCTTGGCATCTAATAGTTGATCAGCAAATGCTGTTTACCTGTTCACAGCTATATATAAAGAGTTTTAAGCCCTTTTAGGTTGTGTCCTAAGTTTGCCTTTGCTCCTCCAGCCTCACAAGACAGTTACTCGAAAAGTCCTTGCAAAATGTGATGTTAAGTTATGTCTTGCTTCCAGCTCAATGGCTCTGTTCTTTTTCTTCTTCTTTTTGTGTCTGTGTATGTATTAGGCAAATTAGTAGTCTCCTCAGACTTCTGGAGTCTCGATTGGTCATCAGCCTGTTCATGTCCCGTCCTCATCTTCATCAATTCAAAAAGTGGTGATCATCAAGGGATTGTTTTCCTCCGAAAATTCAAGCAATACCTTAACCCTTCTCAAGTGTTTGATCTAACAAAGGGTGGACCTGAAGCAGGGTAAGCATGGGGTAAGGGATATAACTGGGCATATAGAAGGGACTCCTCCCTCTATGCATTCTAGACTAGGGTAGGCTTTATGGAATCAATCCTTGTATATGGGCAGGAAAGATCTATTTTCTCAAGTCAGGACACAAACACATAACTCTAGAACATTTTGGGTTGGCTGGTAGGAAGACTTTTAGCTCTCTCCCAGAGAGTCCTTCAAACCTGCATCCTGCATGCAGATTTGCTATATCCTTTCTGGTTGGAAGAAAAAATATTACATCTCCTGATCCTAGAGGAAGAGACAAATGGATATTGCCTAGCCCATCCACCTTTCCTGCCATTCACTTTTTTTCCTTGGGTCAACTAGATATATCTCTGCTACAGGCTTGCTTTATTTTAGGACCATCTGGCCACTCAGCCCTAGTTCCTGTAAGCCCATTGGGCACCATGCAAGGTATTCTTACTGGCCTTCAGGAAATTAGGTTTGGCTGGGTGGCTTCCAGAGCAAGGTTGTGCACAGCAGAGTATGTGTTGAGGCAAAGATTGATCTTTAGAATTGCCTGTGATAATATTGCCTGTGTTCTTAGGTGCACAGGACTAAGAGAAAGAAGGCAGGTAGCCTTTTAGCAGGATGTGGAAACAGTAGTCCTGGGATCCTGACACACTGTAGGAAAGAGTTAAAAAACCAAGCAGTTCATGAAATGACCATGTTTTCTCCTCTTCCTGCCAGGCTGAGCATGTTCAAGAATTTTGCTCGCTTTCGCATTGTGGTTTGTGGTGGAGATGGCAGTGTGAGCTGGGTCTTATCTCTGGTTGATGCCTTTGGATTACATGAAAAGGTAAGTCCCTGGATGACTCATGTATCCATTGGTAGAGAGACTAAAGTTGTGGAGCTGATCATCCCAAGAAAACCCTGGTCTTCACTTTACCTTTCTGTAAAATACATGCTTCCTGCTGGCTTCATAGACAACTTGACTGGTAGATTCCCAGTCTAAGCTTGCTCATCTAAACCATTTTCTGGAGAAAGGAAGGAAGGATAAATGAGGGTGTTGGCAGAAGGAATGAGCAATGCTCTATTCCCCAGGCTCCAAAGTGAAGAATCAAAGGGGAGGAAAAATAAGGGGAGGGAAAAGAAGTGGCCTTGGGCAGCATTTAACCCCCCAATTTCCTTCCTCTCCTGAGGCCATTGACTTTCTTCCCTGAGTCTCAAGAGTAGCAGAAACTTTCCTTTTCCTCTACTCTCTCTCTTTAAGGAGCCCCCCACCCCAGCTCTTCTGACTGTAGTAGCTTTGTCTTCTGAGGCACTCCATCTCACTGGTCTAACCACAGAGTTATGGCTATATTTGTCTTTCATAAACATGGCTATGAGATATTGGCATATGTCAGCCACTTTTCCCTATAATGAGTAGGTGCTGTATTGTTAAGGTTGGGGTCCTACTCCTTAGAGAAAATTTGACTTGACTTCAAACTTCCTCCCATTGAACTTCCTAGAATCAGAAGTCCCTTATCACCATAAGCTTTGGGACCACAATCCTTCCCAAAGAGCACTGTCTGGACTCTTTTTTTCTAATAATAAACTTTATTTCTAGAGAAGTTTTAGATTTACAGAAAATATAAGGAATCCCCATATAATCCCCCGCATAGACCCACATATGCCTGGGCTCTTTTATGGGTATAATTTGGTAGAAAGAATGCCTGAAAAGAGTGCCTGGTTTTGTTCTTGCAGTGTCAGCTGGCAGTCATCCCTCTTGGAACTGGCAATGATCTGGCCCGTGTACTGGGCTGGGGTGCATTCTGGAACAAACGCAAGTCACCTCTGAACATCCTCAACAGGGTGGAGCAAGCTAGTGTGAGGACTCTAGACAGGTAAGTGATCAAAAGACCAAGCCCTTGTACCTCTTCCAGTTCCACACCAGTTACTCCCAAGTGACATTTCCATCAGAAATATTCTAACCTCTCTCACAGAGCTTTATTTCTTTTATGGCTTCTGTACAGTACAGTTTTGGAGGCCTTGTCTCTTAGGAAGCCAGGGACTGCCATGTATCCTTCAAACATCACTTAAGCCCTCTTCAAACCTAAGAGATCCTAGAACAGGGGCCCCATAGATAGATTTCAAGTGTTCTCTGAGCCTCCTTCAAATTACATAGCCAATTATTTATGTAAGCATATCTCTTCTTGGGGAAGAGTCCATAGTTTCATCAGTTCTCAAAAAAAAAAAAAAAAAAACTCAGATAAATGAAGTTCAGAAACAAATGTCCTAGATCATCTCTGCTTTAGAAAAAAGAGAGTATAGCCATCCTACTTCCTGAGAAAAAAGACTTTCTGTGGTGGAGCATATGTAAGTATTTAATTTATGGCTGCCCATCATGATCTCCTGGGGAGCTTTTTCAAGATACCAAGCTGGGCCACACAACAAAGATTCTTACCAATAGATGTTAGATAGGGTCCTGCTATGTGTATTCTACAAAAGCACCTCAGGTAATCTTGATGGCTACCTCTGGTTGAGAACTACTGCTCTTTAAGGACCCTGTCATGATTCCTTCCATTACACTGGTCTATAGCAGTCATGAGGCAGAGGCCCCTCTTGTGGGGTATTCTAAGATCAGATGGCCAGATCTCAACCCATCTCCTCCAACACACAAAAATTTTTGGCCTTTTTGTTGATCTATGAAGCGTTGACTCCAGCCTCTGATGAAATAGAGCCCTAAAGATGTCTTTGAACTTTATTTCAGATGGAGTGTGATGATCCGTGAGACTCCCAGACAAACTCCACTGCCAAGAAGACAGGTTGAAATGGACATACCCCGATTTGAGGTAATGATTCAGACAAACTCCTTTATTACATAGTGAAATAACAGACAAAGCCCAGTGGGAAGCTTTTGTATAGTCCCTTAGTTCCATAAGGATGAGATCATTGAAGAAGAGGTACATGTTCTTCAAAAACTGTAGTAGGCATTGGGGATATAATTCATTCAGCCATGTTTATTCATTCATTCAAAAATACCGTGAAATGGGTTGACTTAAACAATGGGAATTTATTAGCTTACAAGCTTACAGTTTTGAAGCTGTGAAAATGTCCAAATCAAGTTTCATCATCAAGGTCATGCTTTCTTCCCAAAGACCAACTATCGGCAATCCTTGGCTCCTCTGCCACATGGCAGGGCACATGGCAGTGACTGCTGGTCTCTCCCTTTTCTTCTGGGCCTCATTGCTTTCGATGTCTTGCTTCCACAGCTTTCTCTGTGCATTCATTCTGTTTATAAAGGACTCCAGTAATAGGATAAAGACCCATCTTGAATGAGGTGGGTCACACCTTAACCAAAGTAGACACCTCAAAAGGTCATACTTACAATGGGTTTACACCCACAAGAATGGGTTAGATTTAAGAACGTTTTACTGGGGGTACACACAACTTTAAACCACCACAGGTAGTTTGTTCATATGAAACATGTAGAAAATAGTACCTCATTAATAGGAGTTTTTTATTATAAATTTAAATAAGAGAAAATAAATATGCATCCCTTATTTTATGGAATGTATAAATAATCTATGGGATTATTTTCCCACAACAAGAATCCTTTGATTATAATTATTTCCAGAAAGGCAGTTGAATTGCTGATAAAAATCAGTAAGAAATAATGAGAGACTATGGGTGGTAAAGATGGGAAGCACACTGTTAAACTGATAAGATTCCAGGCTGAACACTTTTTTCCCTTAGGCTGCTGCCATCCAACACTTAGAATCTGCAGCCACAGAGTTGAACAAAATCCTGAAGGCCAAGTGCCCCACAGAGATGATCATTGCAACCAGGTCAGTATTCCTTTGTCTTTCATGTTTTGGAGTGTTTTCGCCTCTCACGGGCTGTTCTCAGGTCAGAGATGGGGTACATTTTTATAGCTTGAGGTGTTGAAGCCAAATAAAGTATATGCCTTCCTTCCCAAAATGAATTTCTTCTAACTCAAACCTACTGAGTGGAAAGTTTGGGAAAGAAAAATGAGATTGAGGTGAGAGCCTCTGCTACTCCAAAAAAACAAAATTGCAAATCAGAGATTTGGAAGAAGGGAAACACAACACTCCAGACCACTCAAGAACAGAGCAAAGCTCCCTAGAGTCAGGACAGCTTGCCTTCTATTTTTACTGTTGGGAAAGTTCTCTGTAGTACCTACATACAGCTGCATTCTTACAGTCTGGGCAACACATCATCTCCTTTCCAATACCTAGGTCATTCATTCTTCCTGAGACTCTTTGGGGAGGGAGATTCCTGCTCATACTACTACACTCTGTTTTGAGAAGTACCCCTCACAGGGGTAGGTCTCCCAATGTCATATGTTTGTACTAAATTAGCTGGACCCTTGAACTACAGCTGATTTGACCTGGGATGAAATCCTGACCCAAGTCAAACCAATTGAATTCTCTTTCCTGGAAATTGGATATTATGATTAATACATGTTAGTTAGACTTTCTTAGGTGCTTGAATTAGGAAGTGGTATGAAACTAGACTGAAGCGGGAATGGAACATATTTCACCATATGTAAACAAAGATGCAGGAAAAAAACAAGACAGAAAGAGAGAGAGAGAGAGAAATATCAGGAAAGAGAGAAGACAGAGAAAGAGGAGGATGAAGATGGAGGTGGAGACTGATGATATTATAAAAGAGAAGATTCTGGACTACATGATCCATGTCACATTCTGCCATCTATCTTATCTTTCCAGATTCCTTTGCTCAGCAGTAGAAGATTTTGTGGCTGATATTGTAAAGGCTTGGAGTCAGATCAAACAGGACAATACAGCAGTAGAGTCTGTGATTTTGAAAGTAAGTTTCCATTTCTTTTGTCCTATACTCTTTTTGGAGTCAGGACCCTATTTTTAATAAAACCAAATATGCCTCTCACCAAGAATTTGTAAAAGAAAGGCAAGAAGAAGCAGTCCATAAGCCCCCCTGATGGAGAAAATCCAACTTTATGAAATTTCCATCTTTCTCCAAATGAAGAGTGGCCCTACAGATCCCATATGCCTAAGCATATACCAAACATTTGTTCACTCTTACACACAAGTGTGCCCCAAACATGTCTGCACATGGTTGTATACCAGAACATGTTTGAAAACATGTAAATACAAATACACACTAGAAATATACCCCCATTCACCTCTACAACAAAACAGCAATGACAATAACTAGTATTATATAGCACTTTCTGTGTGTCAGGGACTATTCTAAGTACTTTTAAAGTATTAACTTATTTAATCCTCACCTCGGCCCAGAAAACAGAGGTACAAAAAGGTACTTGCCTCGGGTCACAATATCAAGTGATGGAGCTGGGAATCAAAGCTATAACCATGTGGCAGATGTACATCCCCAAACATATACACCTACAAAAGCAGCCACCAGGCACCCATGTAAAAGCACATCCTCATCCATAGGAGCATGGCTATGAAAACAATCCAGAAATTTTCTTCTAGTTTGCCATATTATACATCATTTTTCAGGCCAGTCTGACATAAGAAAGACTCAGAAACGTACATTGATGCTTGGAACTGCTCAGAAATGAATAATATATATTTGATCCCCTAACATCCTTTGGTTATCTTATCACTTCTACCCAAATGTTCATCTTTTCCCTCTTGTGGCTTTCTAGACTCAGTCCTCCTAGTCAACTACTCACCCCTGCCCCACCCCATACTGCTCCCAGCTCCTCATTCTGTCCTTTCAAGTACTCATTCCTCATAACAATACCCCATCTCCTTCTTCCCTATATAGAGCGACTTAATGCATGATAAGCTCAGCATCCTGATTGATATCCTGAATAAGGAGGCAGCATCTATGCCTGTTGAGAAAAGTGCTACAGTATGTGCAGACAGTGGCAAGACAGCTGGAAAGCACCCCATCCCTCAAATAGACCACATATCCAGGTGCAAGTTGGAGCTGGTCACAAAGGCCCAGAAACTGCAGAAATCCTTGAAACTCATCATATTCCAGGTTGAACAAGGTAAGGTGCCCATGGTTGTGGTGGCTGAGGCAAGGGAAAGAGAGGATTCCACTGGATGGTATATTGGTTTCCCTCACTATGGATTTGCTATCTGACTCCAGTACCAAAATTTAACTTGATTCTGTATTTATAAAACATTCAGTGTCAATACTCAGTCTCTGCTGATTGGAAAATCCTCAGTCCTGATAAGTTGCCTCTCTAGCTTCTCCTACCTCTCAGACACACAAATCTTGCTACTCATTTATTTTTGGAACTAACACTCATCCTATGCAATTATAGCTGCTAAATGGCCAGGCTCAAAGCACAGTCAACCTCCACCACAAGTCATGGGATTTTTTCCCACCTGCTTCTGTTTCCTTCCAACCACCAAACCTATGACTATTTTAGAAAGAAAATGGTATTCTTCTCTGCATATCTTGCACAGCATTAATCAGGCATAAGGGCCCCAAGAGTGGGCCTTTGACTTTTAGCCATGTTATCTTCCCCTGCCTTGGCACCTTTAAGGACAACCAAGAAAAAGGGAAATCTCCCTTCTGCAATGTGGCATAATTAAAGTTTGCCTCTGTTTCTGTAGTTGGTTTTAAAGTAGTGGAGATCAGATTAATCTGATATAGCCATAACCCTGTCACACCCAACCTTCAGCCTGCTCCAGCTCCATCAACATATTCGTCAGATTTTGAAGTCCAGCTTATGGCCATAGGACAAAGAAAATCTCCACTGGAAGAGTGGGAATTGAACCTATGACCTTTGGCATGGTCTAAGTATCTGAGCTATGCAAGATATAGGCTAGTGAGAAGAATAAAACTTCTCAAATGTTTTAGGTATGGGTAGGACATTTCAGTGAACGAGAGACACGGTCCTAGAGGCTAAAGTCTGGACAAAAGTCATGTGAGTAAATGAGCTAACAAAGAAGTTAAGATGGAGGTAGAAGAGTAGAGGATTTCCTCCCTCCATCCACCCACCCCCTCCTCAAGCTTCTACTCACAACCACATTTACTGGCTGACAGAAAAAGAGAAACCAGTAAAACAGAGAAAGCTCAGGCATGGTTATGAAGAAACATGGGGGCAACAAGGAAGCTAGGACTAACAACAGCATGATGAAGTAAAGGTAATGGTCAAATGGGAGTCTCAGTTATCTACCCACACAATGGTTGGCATTAACTGAGCACAATAGATGCTCATTTATATGTTCAATAAATGTGACCAACCTTCCTTCCTGCTCTCCCCCTTTCCTCCCTCCATCCTTCCTTCTCTCCATCCCTCCCTCCCTTCCTTCCTTTTTCCTTCCACTTATTCTTTATAGTTCTGGATGATCAAAGCAGACAGGCAATATCTGTTAAGAACTTTACTTCAACTTTCTTCCTGGAAGATGACTCAGAGGATATTAAGAGAACAAGTCCAACACAACGTAAGGATCTTTCTTTCTCTTCTTCTTCTCTTATTTTATCCTTCACCACTGTCTCCCAGTTCCCAGAGAATAAAGTTGTGTTTTCAAACATCATCTTTAGCCATAATCCTACTCTCCAGTAGATACCCCACTCCCTTTTCCAGAAACCTCACACCATAAGATCCCAAGGCAATGTCTGTAGAAATGAACTCATTGGGCATTTGAAAAGGCTGGTGTAATGAAACTCAAGATTTTAATTAGTTTTTACTGCCAGCAAGCAAGCAGCCCAGCATTACTATTCTCTCAGTCAAAGCCCCTGTCCATCCAAGGGATCCCTCTTTGAAATGCAAACGCTGAATGTTATCTAGGAGAAAGTAATTGAGCTAGACCCTGACCCATACAAAAAATAGGGTAAAATACAAGTTGGGGGAGGGGTTTCTTGTTCGCATCTGACACCAGTGTGATGTATTTTTGTCCAGGTTCTTGTCATGGCACTTTGTCTTCTATATCTTCTCTCAAAAGTGAGGACCTAGATAACCTCAACCTGGAGCACTTACATTTTATGCCTGAAACTATGTAAGTATTTAACCCTAACATCTTTTTATGCCTTCTTCCTTTCTCTGGTTAAGAGTACAGTCTCAAGATACTCATATTCAAATCCTGACACTACCACCTTATGCAGGTGATTCAACCAATCTGAACCTCAGTTTTCTCATGTGTAAAATGGAAATAATAGTAGGAATTGTTCATAAGTTTGTTGTATTTATTCAGTTTATATATTTAAAGTATTTAGAGCAGTACTTGACACTCATAGTTAAGTGCTATGTGTGCTAGCAGTTATTATTACTGTAAATAATTAATAAATGTTATTTGTTGTTACTTCAGAGAACTTGTTTTTTCCATTGTGCTGCCTTAAAAAATAATTGGTAAAAGATGCTAAAAAATAAATGGGCACTAGGAGACTAGGCAGTAAATCTAAGTCTGTCTGTCTCACCAGCCCTACCTCTTTAAAATATTCCCAGCAGCCAAGCCCCATCACATTCACTCTTTTTGAGCTCCATTAAGAAGATCAGTTTGGAATCAAAGAAACCTCAATGTCTGGACTGTTCAGGGGAGGCAAATCTTATGTGAGACATTTCTCACATAAGAGGGGTCAGCTTAGTAACAAAAATATCTGTGATCGAGTAGCCAAACTGTACCTATTTTCAGTTTCTCAAATGACAAACATAGCTAGCAATTACTTGAGTTTTCTGGAGCTTCCCATTTATTCCTACCTCCCTCCACTTCACCATTGGGTTAAGTTCCTGTCACAGGTCTCAGGGACCTACCTAGTAAATTTTATTAGTGACATACTGACAAACATATAACAACCAGCTCTCTAGGTTAAAGAATTTATATCATTGATGTGGAGACAGTGGCCACTGGCGGTGCTGTAATCAGGGAGAGGGAAAAAGAGGTGTAATATGGGGACATTTTCAGGACTTGGAATTGGCCTGAATGACATTGCAATGACAGAGACAGGCCATTGTATATCCTGCCATAACCTACAGAATTGTGTGGGAGAGAGTATAAACTATAATGTAAAGTATAATCCATCCTTCGTGGCAATGCTCCAAAATGTGTTCATCAATTGCAATGAATGTACCACACTAATGAAAGAAGTTGTTAATGTGGGGAAAAGTGGGAGGTGTGGGGATGGGATATATGGGAATCCTTTATATTTTTTAATGTAACATTTTATGTAATCTAAGTATCTTTTAGAAAAAATAAAAAATATATTTAAAAAAAAGAAAAAAACCACAAAGTCCTGTTTTATTCCTGTTGTAAACCCTCCCACCATGGTTGATTTCAAGCTACTGATGTGATGTCAATGAATGTAGAGTTGGGAAGAGATATGCATAACAAGCTTTCATGAGCTAGTATGAACTGACTCTAGGCCAACACTGGTCTTGGTGTCGACAGCTTGGAGAGAGTACCCATTCCATCACCCTAAACAGATGCAGGGGACTCAAAAGACTTCCTGACTTTTTTGTTGTGTACATATCTACCCTCATTTATGAGTCTTTACCCCCAAATATGTGGTCACTTTGTCCTTTGATGTGAAACTGCTGTAAGGGAGTCAGACATCTCTGAGAGCAATGAAGACTTAACACTCATAATACATTTTTTTTCTAGAATGCTCAAAAGTTCTTTATGGGAAAAAGCCTATAACCCTATTTCCCTTTATTAAATGTGGAGAAAATACTGGCCACTCATATCAGAGAGCCTTCAAAGCTGACCAAGATCATGAATATTGCTTAGTATTCATGAATTATTATGAATTACAAGCCCACTCAATCCTCCAAGCTGGCTGGGCACCTTTCTTACAGCTAACAAGCTAGCTGTGTTTCTTGAGAACATTACAGCTTGTGCCCAACATAAAGGAGCTCTTCCCTCAGGGGTTTTTGATCATGCAGATGAAGCTTGTTTCCCAATGAGTGCAGCACCTCCTTAAGGCACCAATTTCTGTCCTCTTCTTCCTTTTGGCTAATTTCAGATGCTTTAAAGAAAGGTGCGTCATGAACAACTATTTTGGAATTGGACTGGATGCTAAAATTTCTCTGGAGTTCAACACCAGAAGAGATGAACACCCAGGACAATACAAGTAAGGAAAAGAAACTCCCTTCCTCATACACACATAATCACAATATACACACATATTCCTACCTTACCTTTCTCTCAGACAAGTGACAGAAAAAAGAGGTACTTTGGAATAAAGTGTATCTGTCCCAAGGATAGCAGAGTGGAACAACTTGCCCCAAATGTTGGACAAATGTTATGATGGCTCTGTGCTAGCATCCTAAACTTGGAGCTTCCTACATCGTTTAGTCCTGTGGATTGCTGTGAAAACACAGCTAACTGTGTTACTATTATCAAGAACAGATTATGTTGACTTGATTCAGCAAATTGCCTATCTTTGTTCTGTCTGTGAGAGGTTGGCCAGGTCCCAGTAGTGGCTTCATCTCTGTTTTGTTTGGCAAAACTGCAAATATCAAAGCTCTTTCTGCTGCTTCTTGATGTTCCTAACGTGGTTCCCCTTGACTCATTCATTCCACCCCATCCAGTGTTGGCCTGCTTGGCACTTTCTGGGACTTTTGTACCACAAATATACGCTAAGGTAGCCTCAGAGTTCTTGTGATAAATTGAAACTACAAGTAAAAAGAAGTACCCCTTTTCCCCCATCACCTGCCTCCAGAACCTCTTTCTCAGATCAGGCCTGAGAATCAAGAAGGATCCCCACTTAAAAGATTTGCTGAATCATGAGATCAAAAGATTTACACTTCTTTAAGTCCAGGCTTGGTGGAAAGTTTGCACTTTTAAAGTTGAATTGTTTTGGGCTAGTTAGGCCCAAGAGCATGAAAATCTCATGATCACTTGTTCCCCATTACTGCCATTCTGTAACTTGAAAAATCACTTAAAAATAACTTTATTAAGGCATATTTTGCATATCATATAATTTACCCTTTGCAAATGTACAATTCATTTTATAGTAAATCTACCAAGTTTGTGCAAACATCACCATATATTAGTTTTAGAACATTTTAATCCCTCCAATAAAATCCTTCTTGCATACTCAATGTTAATCCCCATTCCCCACCTCCTGCCTTAGGCAACCACTAATCTACTTTCTGTCTCTATAGCTTTGCCTTTTCTGGACATTTCATATAAATGTAATCATACAAGACTTGGTCTTTTGTGTCTGGATTCTTTTACCAAACATAATGTTTATGAGTTTCATCCATGTCATAACATGAACTGTAGTTTGTTCTTTATTATTGCTGCATAGTAGTCCATTATATGGATATACCATATTTTGCTTATCATTCGTCAACTGATAGATATTTGGGTCGTTTCCACATTTTTGCTATTGTAAATAATGCTATGAATATTCATGTACAAGTTTTTATGTAGACATATGTTTTCATTTCTCTTGGTTATATACCTAGGAACAGAATTGCTGGGTCATATGGTAAATGTAGTTTAACTTTATAAGAAACTGCCAAACTGTTTTCCAAACTTGCTGCACAATTTTACATTCCCACCAGCAGTGTACGAGGGTTCCAATTTCTCCACATCCTTGCCAATAATTGTTATTGTCTGTCTTTTTTAATATAGTCATTCTAGTGGGTGTGAAATGGTATCTCATTATGGTTTTAAATTGCATTTCCCTAATGACTAATGATGTTGAACATCTTTTGATGTGCATATTAGCAATTCATAAAGCTTCTAATGAAATGTCTATTCAGATTTTTTGCCTATTTTTTAATTGGTTTCTTTGTCTTATTATTGAAGTATAAATGTTCTTGGTAGATTCTGCATATAAGTACTTTATCAGATAAGTGTTTTGCAAATATTTCCTCCCAGTCTTTTGTTTGTCTTTGCATTTTCTTAATGGGTTCTTTTGAAGCACAAATCTTTTGAATTTTGATGAGGTCTACTTCAATCATTTTTTTTTTCTTTTATGAACCATAATCTCGGTGTCATGTCAAAGAAATCTTTGCCTAACCTAAAGTCTTAAAGATTTGCTTCTAAGTTTTCTTTTAAAAGTTTCATTGTTTTAGTTTTACATTTAAGTTTATTGTCTTTAGTATGCTATGCTGCTATGACAAATACCATACAATTGGTCAGTTTAACAACAGGAATTTATTGGCTGATGATTTAAAAGGCTAAAAGTCCTAAATCAAGGCATTAGCATTCTGGTGCTGGCTTTCCACAATCCTTGGTGTTCCTTGGTTTGACCCTTTGCCTCCTGTCACATGGTGATCTCTCTTTCCTTCTGTCTGTTTTTTGTTTGTTTGTTTGTTTGTTTCTTCTGACTTCCAGCTTCTTGTGGTTTTCTCTGACCTCTTTATATAGCTTCCAGTAATATGGATTAAGGTCCACCCTGAATCAGTTGGGCCACACCTTAACTAAAAATAATATTTTTTAAAAGGTCCTATTTACAATGGCTTCACACCCACCCACAGGGACCTGGATTGAGATTATTAACATGTGTCTGTTGGGGTACATAATTCAGTTGACCACATCTATGATCCACTTTGAGTTAATTTTTGTGTATGATGTGAATTGAGAGTCCATCTTTTTCTTTTTTCCATGTTGCTATCCCATTGAAACAGCATCATTTGTTGAAGAGAATATTCTTTCTCTATTGAATAATTTTGTCACCTTTGTCAAAAATCATTTACTCTAAATGTAAGGTTTTTTTTCTGGACTCTCAAGTCTGTCCCATTGATCTATAAATCTATTTTTATGCCAGTATCACACTGTCTTGATAATGGCAGCTTTATAAATAAGTTTTGAAATCAGGAAGTGAAAGTCCTCCAACTTTGTTCTTTTTCAGAATTGTTTTGGCTGTTCTAGGTGTTTTGCATTTCCATATAACTAAAATCCCATTTTCATATTTTCATAGATGAGGAAACTAAAGTGCCCAGAGAACTTACGGGCTCAAACAGAATCTAAATAATTTTGTGCTAGCCTTTTTACCTTTCAAAATTCATCCCCTGAGGTGGTTCATATCTGTGGCTCTACTTTAAAAGTTCATAATAAGATGTATCTAGTCTTTCTAGTGATTGTAAGCTCCTTGCTTGTATTTTATCAGAGGTCCTACAGTCAGCAGGGCCCTGCCTTTCCCACCTTCACCGCAAGTCTCCTCATATTCTTGCTTGAACAATATTCTCTCTACTGACTCCTCCTCTAGAATCTGCCCATTAGGTTTCATTCTAGTCTTTGGCACTGGATTAGGTATTTGATTCTGTGGCTAGTGCTTGGAAAAGCCCTCCACTTTGTCACCAAAGTCACTGCTTCAAAGAACTTGCAATCTAGGAGCTATTTCAAATTAAATTGACACTAAGCAGCTGAAATCTTGTACTCCTGAAGTGGCACTTGTCGGGGTAGTTGGTGTGCCAGCCAGCTATACTCACAGCTTTTTATTAGCATTGATATCGGAATATAGCCTGTCTCTTGCAAGTCTGGACCAATATCAGCAGCAAGGAGAAGTGGCAAAATCACCTACTGATGGAGTACTAAGGCATCAAAGGGGCCCAGGAATACATTTCAGCAAGTGTTTGCATGGGGATCCCACTTATATTATCCCAGCAGCCCCTCTTGTATCCAGTGGCCATTCAGCACGAATCCTTTCTATAAGAAGGCAGTTGAGAAATAAATTGGTTTTCACATCTGTTTTTCCCCTACACTTATCTTTATATTATTCATCCTTTGACCACCTTTCTATACTCTTATCTACCTGTAGCACCCGCCTTAAGAACAAGATGTGGTATGGACTTCTGGGAAGCAAGGAACTTTTGCAGCGCTCTTACAGGAAACTAGAAGAACGAGTACACTTGGAGGTTAGTGGAAAAGGGGGTGGTCCTTCTTGAGTATGGGGAAAGAAAATTTCATGACCATGGGAATCAACTTTCCCCTATATGCTTGGTTCTTCCTGAGCTTTAAATGTGTAGTCCTCACTTGCAGCCATGGGAGGAAGGCATGAAAACAGATGATCATTTTATATATAAGAAAATGGTAGTATAAGAGAAGATAGAGCCCACCCCCATCATGTAAATGTCCCTTCACATTGGTATCTGAAGAGCCAGCCAATAAGAACTACATTTTTCTTTTAGTGTGATGGAGAAGCCATTTCTTTGCCAAACCTTCAGGGCATTGTAGTGCTCAACATTCCGAGCTATGCTGGAGGTGTCAACTTCTGGGGAAGCAGCACAGCAACCACGGTGAGTATGGAACAAGAAACAAACGGAGAGGGAGAAAGGCATGACCCCTCTAAGGCTCTCAGAAAGTAGAACTGGACTGGCGGGAGTGAGGACAATGGAGGAAGAGGGGGTGGGGAGCTGGAAACCTTTAGCAGCAACTGTATGATCAATTTTTTTCTGAAAATTACCATCCCAGAGCACAAGAGTCTACCAAAGACCTCAGGATTAGGTCACCTCTTAGGTGTTCCCTGGGCTTTGAATTTTCCACTCCTCAGGCCTAATGGATACTTGAAATGTTACCTATACAATGCTCTTTCTCCTCCAAGGCCGTCTGGCTATAAAATCCCCTGGGAAACTGGCCTTGAACCCTTTCCTCTAAGATAATCAAAGAAGGCCATGAGGCCAATGGGACTGGCCTTGGGGACTTGTGATGCAAATTGAACAAGGAGGCAAACAGCTCAAAGTTTTTATCTCAGTGTCCTTTTCCCAAATTGGCTTACTGACCTTATCTTTTTCTCCTTTAATATGTAGTTTCTCCACTTTTCATGATCTAGAAAATTTCTCACCAGGAGCCTTTAAAGCATATCTGCTTCTTTTTAAAATTTTTATTTATTTTTTAAAAAAAGATATTTAGATTGCATAAATATTACATAAAAATATAGGGGATTCCCATATATCCCGCTCCCTACACCTCCCACATTTTCCCACATTAACAACATCTTTCATTAATGTGGTACATTCATTACAATTGATGAAAACATTCTGGAGCATTGCCACTAAACATGGATTACAGTTTACACTGTAGTTTACACTCTCTCCCACACATTTTTGTAGGTTATGGCAAGATTCATAATGGTCTATACCTGTCATTGTAATGTCATTCAAGACAATTCCCAAGTCCCGAAAATGCCCCCATAATTTCACCTGTTTTTCCCTCTCCCTCCCCTCAGAACCTCCAGTGGTCACTGCCTCCACATCAATGATATAATTTCTTCCATTGCTAGAATCACAATAAGTCTATAGTAGAATACCAGTAAGTCTACTCTAGTCCATAGTTCATTCCCCAATCCTGAAGATTCTGGGATGGTAATGCCCACTCCACCTCTAATTGAAGGGGGTCTTCAATCCCATGGGGCAGATGGAAGGGACTCTCTTGCTTCTTAAAGGCAAGGTAGTTCCAAAAAGGTAGGAGATGTGATACAGGTATCTTTCCTCAGGAATATGAGGCTCCTGCAATAGATGATGGGAAGCTGGAGGTAGTGGCAATCTTTGGTTCCATGCAGATGGCAATGTCCCGTATCATCAGCCTGCATCATCATCGTATTGCTCAGGTAGGCAGGGGCTTGGTGGGAACTGAGTGGCTGAGCTTAGTGGTTCCAACCCAGGGTGTGGTAGTCTCAACAATTAACTGGATATAAGAGTGCCCAGGTGGAGGGAAGAGGTTATCTGGTAGGTGGCAAGTTGCTGGCTATGGTTGGAGACAGAGATGACAGGATTCAAAGGAGTGAAAAACCTTCTGTAGACTCCAGACTGATGCCATTCATGGTCACAGTAAACAGGTGTTTCTCCCTAGGATAATCAGATACACATCTGTATTAGTCAGCCAAAGCGTGCTGATGCAAAATACCAGAAATCTGTTGGCTTTTATAAAGGGTATTTATTTGGGATAGAAGCTTACAATTACCAGGCCATAAAGCATAAGTTACTTCCCTCACCAAAGTCTATTGCCACATGTTAGAGTAAGATGGCTGCTAATGTCTGTGAAGGTTCAGCCTTCCTGGGTTCCTCTCTTCCTGGGACTTGCTTCTCTCTGGGCTCAGCTCCTCTGCTATCTCCACAAGGCCAACTATAGACTATCAGGCAAACAGCTTGTTTCTCTTCCCGAGGCTGTTTCTCTTTCCTCAAGACCAAGCTCCTCTGTGTGCTTACTTTCCAGGGCTCCAGCTCAAAAACTCCAAACTGCCTTCTCTGCAGTGGGGTTTCTCTGTGAGTCCCCACCCACCAAGGGGGCAGGGATGCAACTTCCTATTGACATGGCCCAATCAAAGCCTTAATCATTATTTAATCAAGTAAAAGTAAAACCTCTGAATCCAATACACTCTAATATGCACAGAGGAAAAGACCAGTTCACAAACATAATATTACTTTTTGGAATTCATCAATAATATCAAACTGCTACAACATCCTTGCCTGTACTTCTTCAGATACGCATTAAGACCCTGACTGTAGGATTATCAGCTTGTTCTATAGCAGTTGCCTCATTTCTATCCCCCATTTCCCTCCTTCTCTTCTCTGGCAGTGTCGTGAGGTGATGATAACCATTGATGGTGAAGAAGGTATCCCAGTGCAGGTGGATGGGGAGGCCTGGATTCAAAGACCAGGCCTTATCAAGATTAGGTACAAGAATGGTGCCCAGATGCTGACAAGAGATCGGGTAAGAGGGTAAAAATTCGTCTTGGGCTCCTACACTGCCTCATCTACTGTTGTCACTTACGTGCTGAATACTTCCAGTTAAGCAGAATTCCTCAAAGAAAGTCTGTATTCCCTTTGCACCAGAATCACCTGAGCCCCACACCAGTGGCCTCACCGTTGAATTAGAATGTGCCTGGGTAGTTCCCAGAAATGTGTATTTGTATTTGTAAACAAGCTCCCAAAGACATTCTGATATATACTGACATAAGCAGACTGTCATTCAAGAGAATGAGATGAGGAGCTCCCTCCTGTGGTTTTGGATAAGGTTGCCCTCCTCCCACCACTACACCAAGAGCTAAAGGCCTCAGGTGGTTATGGAGGAATCTGCTCTTTCAACAACAAATCTAGCATGGAGTGTGGCCTTTAGGTTCCTCTAAGCTTCCTTAAAATGCTAAATTCACAAATGTCACCCCATTCAGCTAAACCTTCTAAAGCTAGAAAGGAGCTATTATTGGTCTTATGTACAGTGCTTAGAGACACTGACCTGTGGACAGTCCATAGAAACAGCAATAGAGAGGGAAGGAGAAGTTCACTTTAGAAACTACCTACTTTGTGCTGGGCATTTTTACATCTATTCTTTCATGTAGGTCTGCCCAACAATCCTATGAGGTAGATGTACTTATTCTCATTTTAGAGATGAGAAAAATGAGGATCAGAGAGGATAAATAATCTGCTAGTAAATAACAGAAGAAGCATGATTTGAAATTAAATTAGATATCTCTGCTCTAAAATCCACTACTACAATGTATTGCCTAGACTTGGTAAAGAAGGGAGGGAGTATAAAAGTTGCTTTACTATTTTATTGATCATCATGCACTCATATAGGAGCTTCTGGAAGGCAGGTATCTGTCTGATTGTAGCCTGTTGTCCCAAGAACCAGCATAGTAACAATAACAAAAAAATAATAAATATTAAATAAAATGATGGATAGATGTATCAATGAGTGTATGGGGAATGAATGGGAGCCAGCTTTTCCCTTTGTCCACTAGGTCCACAAATATCATTTTCATAGACATATCTGTCATATCCCTATTAACTACAGTAATCAGTAGGGCTTACTACTGTCATCATCTCCAGGATTTTGAGAACTCCATGAAAATGTGGGAGCATAAGCATACTGAAATTCAAGCTGCCCTTCAATCCCAGTTGGACCCCGAGGAGTCTCAAGATAGCCTCTCTGATGAAGAGTATTCCCAGATGCAGCACTTAGCTCAGCTTGCAGAAAACCTCATCAGCAGGTAAGTGGATTGGCCTTGTTTTAGCAGATACAGGGCTTGGAATCCCAAGAAGGGATAGGGAGAAGAAACCAATATACACAAGGAACACTAGGAAGCCTGGTCTCAGAAAGGTGTCTCACCCAGAGTTCAGAAGATTTATGGGGACCTCAAAAATCCAGGCAGGAAATCTCCATTGTGCTTAGCAATAAGCCAGCTTGGATCTGGATCCCATTAGGCCCAGAAATGAATTTGATCTCCTGATGCCCCAGACCCAACAGGACAAGAATGTTTATCCTTGCCGTTAAATATTAAGAGGATCTTGGAGTTCCCGGAGTCAGCTGACTTCCTCTACTCTGGCCTCCCACCTTCCCCAAGGTCCCAACATCTAAATTCTGGAGATCATCTTCTTGTCTCCATCTTCTTGGAGACAAGGATGGACAAAGCTAACTACCTAGAGAAGAATAGAAACAACATGATGGAGTAAAGAGTCACAGTCAGGCACTCAGAGATTTCATTTCTTTTCTTACATCAACCCTCACCAGCACCCAGGCCAGAAGTCTTTCAGAACTCCTGACTCATCCATCTGTCCTTGCTTAATTACAGACTTACTGACCTGAACAAGGTCCACCAGCATGTGTCTGTCCTCATGGATTCTGTGAATGCCAGTGCTGAAATCCTAAATGATATCTTCTATGGCCAAGACAGTGGCAATGAGACAGGTGCAGCTTCCTGCTCTCCCGTTGAGGTAAGGGGGTGGAGGACAGATGAAGGAAAGGAGTCAAATCAAATAGGAAAGAGGATAAAGGGGAAGGAAAGGGAGCCAGAGGCTGGGTGGAAAAAAGTCAGCAGATGCTATGGCAGGAAACTGATAGAGTGGAGGGGGAGGTAGATATTTCTTGACTTGTTACAGGTCCAGGGTGGCTTCTGGAGGAAACCTACAGCAGATTTCATCAGTCTGAAAGCTGGAAATCTTCCCTGGTAGCCATCCACCGTACCTGCCTCCGGGAAGAAATGGCCATTAGATGGAGAGGAACTTGGTCTTAGCTTTTCCTCATACCAGGTGGATCCCTATATAACCTGATAAGGTGACACCTGTCAATGGAACCAGAATTCCAGTGTGCCTTGGTTTCCCTCTTGAGGGAAAAGTCCAGATTAATACACTTGATGTTAATTAAACGTGACTTTACCCACTGCCAGAAGATTTAAGAGACACTTTTATTTATTTATTTATTTTTAAAGATTTTATTTATTTATTTATTTATCTCCCCCTTGCTGCTTGTGCTCGCTGTGTCCATTTGCTGTGCGTTTTTCTGTGTCTGCTTGTCTCCCTTTGTTGGGTCGTCCTGCTGCGTCAGCTCACCGCGCTGGCTGGCTTACCTTCACCAGGAGGCCCCAGGAATCGAACCTGGGGCCTCCCATATGGTAAACGGGAGCCCAACCAATTGAGCCACAGCCGCTTCCCTAAGAGACACTTTTTAAAAGTAAATTTTGTGCTAGGCAAAAGATACAAAAAGGCCACATATCAGGTAAAGGCCTGCTAAAATGTGGGTTAACTATTTATTTTTGACCACATCTTGGTTGGGGAGGCCTGAAGCGCAAGGTCTGGAGTCTCAAGAAGAGAGATGGATGGGCCTAACTCCACCTATCATGGGAAAGTAGCCTTATTTTGCTTTCTGCCTTGCATATTTTCTGTTTCCCTATACTCACAGCACTCAAACAATGATGCCAAAAGCCAAGCTGTGCTGCTCCACTTTGTAGGACACACCATTATAACCTGGCCCTGGTAGTGACAGCTGGCATCAGTTCTGATTGGCTGATGTCCATGCCGTACCAGTCGTACTATACTTTGGAATTAGTTTTTTATCTACAGCCACATCCTGCTTGCCTGCCCTTACCTTCCCATGGTGAAGCCAGCTGCATGCTCACTAACCAACAACTCCTCTTTGTCCTTTCCTTTCCTTTCTTCTTGTCTCAGACTCTAAGCAGAAATGATGCAGTGGATGTTACATTTAGTCTTAAAGGGCTCTACAACGACACCAAAGCTTTCCTGGATGAAAACCTGGTGAGTTTAGGGGGTTGGAGCATGGGAGGGCAAAGTATCCCATCTGAGGACATTCACTGTCTATGCTTAGTTTTAGAGCATTAGTGATATGTGAGGGCATTTTGCTCAGGTGCTTGCCTGGCAGTCCCTGCTGTGCCATCCAGGATTGTCATTGATTGTATTACTTCATAGGTTATGCTAATCTATAGGGACTACCAAACCTTGAAAGAAAGTCTTTCCCTCACATTGTCCTCTGACAAATGTCTCCTGTGTCCAGATCAGGCCAATCAAAAGTAAGGTGTACTCAGCTTATGTAAGAAAGCCACAGTAGGAAAGGGTAAGCTCCTTTTAGCTACTGTGTATCTCCCTTATTGCTTTCACCATGTGGGAAGACAGTATGGAACAGTGGGAAAAGTTGGAGGGATCTGGGTTCAAATCCCAAATCTTCCACTTACCAGCTGTGTGAGGTAACTTCACCTCTCTGGATCTCAGTTACCGTATCTACAAACTAGAAACTGTAATCCCTACCTCCCCAGGTCATTGGGAGGATTAAACGAACTGTTGAACATTAAGTGCCTAGTAGTGCCTGGAACATAGCAGGGGCTTGCTAGATGGTAGCTTTTATTACTGTTGGGAAGAAGAGACTTGAGGCTCAGGGTTTTTTTTTGTTGTTGTTTTTTTACCTATAAGAAGAGGTGCATATTTCTCAGAATGCAAAGCCCATAGGCACACCTGGTGAGTGTTCTCTGATTCTGACCACCCTACTTTTGGATTGCTGAGGCCCTGAGTCAGGAGCTGTGTGTGCCTCTCATCATAATTAAGGTTTATTTGAAGAGAGCCTGCTGAGTTGATATTGCAAGAAGTGCATCCACTTCTCCTTTTCCATTTGCACATCTAATTAACACACTGCACAGACGGCAGAGGCCCTAAGGCAATCAGGCCAACCTGTCCCAGCATCTGAACCACACGTAGGATGGATATAAGACATTTCATTTGGGTATGTTTCCTCCCCTTGACGAAGGAGGGAAGTAGGGAGCTCAGTTTTGGCCAAGGGTCTAGAGAGTTATGATGAAGTGAATCCTACCCAGTAATTCTTACATTCCTTATTTGGCAACCTCAATTGTACTGTGGCAAGTGATGTGTTAGGACAGGAAATGAGCAACAACAAAAAGTCCTCTGAGTCAGTTTGCACGTTTATCTCAGAGAAGAATCCTGGACAAGTTCTCCACTGGAGCCAGAAAGATAGAAGATAGAGCATGAGACTCAAGCCCACTCACCTACTATTTTTCAGAGCCTGAGTTTTCCAGATGCCAAATAAGAAACCCTTAGGAAGCCATTTTATTCTTCTCCTGTTGTGATTAGGTATCATTTCTCAGGGCCCCAAGCTCCTTTTTCCTCTCTGTGACCTTGGATTTGGCTACCAGACCACTAAGGACACCCTGCTTCTTTTTACTTACCTTTAAGTGATGGTCATTTCTAACTGACACCCCTTTGCTCCCCTCCACCTCATGCATACCCATGTCCTGTGCTTCTGACCTCCTCTGAATTGTCCTAAATCATTAGTTGTAAAGCAAAGGAGACTGTCAACAGTGATTTCTTTCTCCCTAATATCACATCCTAAAAGGCTGCAACACCCCACCCCACCCCACCCCATGTCTGTTCACCTGCCACTCACTTGTGACAGTTGGCAAGGCTTTACCTACAGCTGGAGCAGCAAATGGCCCATGTAAAGCTGAGAAGCCACATTACTGCCAGATTAAAAATAGACTGCATGAAGTATCTCACCAATATTGCTGGTCTAGTACTTGGTTCTGAGTGAGAAGGTGGTCCAGACAAATCCATTTTAAATCTCTCAAAGACTGTACAGAGGTTCATCCTATGGGTGCTGGGGGTTACTAGGGAATACTTAAGCTTTGTTTCATGAATCTGTGGGACAAGCTATTTGGAACTCATTTTATTGAATTAAATTTTTAGCTGCTAGGTGCTAAATAAAGCATAGCTTAGGATGCAAACCCTCTGACAGGAAGGGAAAATTTGAGCCAGTCTCTCCAGCCATCCCCTTGTTTCACAAAGCAGCCTTTAAATTATGGTAACTGTGTAGTAAAAATCCCCCAACATCTGGCTACCTCACATACATTTTCTGGGGCAGTGAGGTATAGAAGGAAGGCAAACAGATCTGAATTCTGTCTAACCATGTGATCTTGAGCAAGTCACTAAACTTCTTTTAATCTGTTTTATTATCTTCAAAATGAGAACAATAGTACTTTGTAAGGTATTATGAAGTTATTGAAAAGATGTAATGAAATCATGTTTATACAGTGCCTGTGCTCAAAAATCAGTAGCTATTATTATTCAAGGGACACTAGAGATTCTCCAGGGACTAGAAGGACCCTTTCTCTGGACCCTAAACTGTAGTGTTAGTTGATACTGGTCAAAGTTGATACTCAGTGTTAGCTGATACTGGTCAAAGGGCTTCCATGCTTGCCAAACTCTGAGCATGCCCAGTCCCAAGGAGAGCCCCACCATGTGACTGTTTCCTGGATCTCTCTATTGAGAAAAAAAAAAGAGCTGGCTACAGTGCCCAGTGACCCCAAGGCCAAAGCAGACACTATGGTCTCTTGGCCAGTAGCAAGACTGGGACTGGAAGAGAGGGAGAGAGCCTGAGAGTAGGATGCCAGGCATTGGATGCTCACTCTTTTTTCTATCTGCAACAGCTGAAAAATACTGAGGATGAGGCCACATTGCAAACCACCCTGGATGCCATGAATAAGGAGTTTGAAAAGCTGTCAGAGATAGAATGGATGAACCCATTCCTTGTTCCAGAGGTGTGTAACCTAGGGATTGATAAATAAAGGGGAAGAAGGATTCTCCCTTGGTGCCTTACCTTCCATTGTAGGCCACGGCACAGTAATTGATGTAGCAGGAGGAGTACAGTGGTGGTTTTCAACTTGGGTGTAATGGAGCCTCCTCCCCATCTCATCTTCATAGGTAGACAGGATAAGGCAGAAAATTCATAGAAAATTTAGGTGACCATGAAAAAACAACCAGAAAGAAAACCCACTCTGTGGCAGAAGATGATGGGAAAAGAAAAAGCAATAGTGTTTTTTCTGTGCTGGCTCTCCTGACCATAATTCCTGCTCTCTGTTCAGTGCCTGCTGATGGGACCAAATTTCATCTGGTAAATACCAGTACTGCCATCCCAGTTTTTCACTGCCAACATCTGCTCTAAATGTTTAGACGCTGAGCTGACTGGCGGTTAAATCTTCCAAATATCACCTCTCCCGGCTGCTTCCTATCCTTCCCCCTCTGGGAGGGCAGCAGGCTCTCTCAGTGTATCCCCCTAGCAGTTGCATGGTCTAAAAAAAAAAATCAAACATGGCAGTAGTGGCTACAATATAACTGTAGGGATTCTATCATTTTTGGACAACTCTGAGTGCTTTCCTAAGATTGAAAAAATCGTCCTATTTCATAAATCAAATAACCTAAAGATGTCAACCTGTCACTTGGTAAATTATTCCCTTTATATGGTCTGACAGAGTTTTCCTTGAAAATTCCTTACCATGAAATCACTCATTTCAACCTGTTGGAATCCCTACTCATTATACCTGATTTCTGGAGCCATACACAAGTTATATGCATGTAAGCAAGCCATACAGGCATGTTTGGACTAGTACAGCAACCAGGCTACCACTTCAGAAAAAAATTCATATTCAAGTTCAGGTCTTAAAGGATTCAATAACTTTCTCTTTCTGATATGCCTTTGCTAATGACCTAAGCACTTTCCAAGGTCCTTTGTGGCCCACTGCTCCCTCTGAGGGAAGAACATACACTGTTACGAAGAAAAGGAAGCAAACTCTTGTTGCCTCTCCCCCTTGCTCTATTAATACCCAGTTCAACTCCCTCTCACCACACACCTGAACTAGGCAAATAAACTGGATATTGAGAGAAATGAGGCATACACAGTCCATGTCTGAAGTCCAAATTTTTATGTGAGTCTGCCCAACCTAGGGCATCATTTCTTGTTCTGGGCTCCAGTATGCCTATAGAGACAAAGACCTAAGTCTCTAAAGAAAGGCAAAGTGATAGAAAGAAAGCAAGGAAGATGTTACTCATTCACTTCACATCAAACTTGCCACCTCAAGGCCACAGAAGATTCAAATCCAATTTTGTGGGGAAAACAGGATGAGAGTCAATTATTCACTGGGTTTTACAAGGCTCTGGCTGAAGAGGAAGGTCCTTTGGCCTTCCTTGAGGTTTTTGTCTGAAAGGCAATTGTGGAGGCCAGTGCATAAAGCCAGGAGCAGTACTAGAGGAGAGGGCAAGTGGGAGTCAAAACAGAAAGATGTTTATACCCTTCTAATGGGTGGGGGCAAAAGTATAGAGAATCCCAAAATAAGATAATCTCAAAGTTTCTTGGAATGTATTTTGCTGTATTTTATGGCCACAAAGTAAACTTCAGAACTATGTGTTCTGAGACCAGTAGTAAAATAAGCACACTTGAGCACAAGCTAGAGACTGGGAGGCTGAGCTGGAATTACAGAGACAACAAGATCTGCATAGCAGAGAACTCATATTCATAATGAAGAGCTATGTTTAGAGAACCCTCTTTGCATTCCAGACAGGGAAGCAGGTGGCCTGGGAGGCAAGTTCGTCCCTAAATGAAGGTATTTGGCCAAAGGGGAGAGTTGGGTCTCACCAAACCATTTTTCTGAAGGAAGGAGTGCTTTTTCTAATTCACACAGAGGTGTCATATGGGCTTATCAATATCCCTAGCAATCTCACCCTTTCGATCCCTAACCACGTGACCTCAGATGAAATATTTGACCTCTTTGGGTCTCTGTTTTCTGATTTGTAAAGCAGGGATGGAAATAGTCACCTTGCAAGGTTGTTTTGAGGCTTATATAAAAGCATTTACTAAAGTATCTAGCAAGGCATCCAGAAACAGAGTAGGATCTTGGTCGATAAAGAGTAGTTGCCTTCCTAGGCATGTGACCTAGGGGTGGCTCTCATGCTTGAATACATAGCAGATCTGCCTGTTTTCTGCAGCTGTCATTGCCCATCACCTTTCCAGGCCTCTAGGAAATGTTTCTGAATATTAGGCAACTAACTTTTTTTGGAAGCTAACATTTTGACCTTTCTCTTCCTGTGGTTTCCCAGGAAATATCTTCAGACACTGACAGTAGACACCTCAGGTTGAAAGCTAAGTTCCCTAAACTGGGGAAAAAGAAGCTAGAAGAGGAAGACAAGCCTAAATCAGGCCAAGGAATCCAGAGTTTTATTGGTAAGTATCCCCCACAGGCAAAGGGCTAATGAAGACTTCCCCCAAAACCTGGATACCTCCCAGGGCCCTGAAGCCCCCATTAGAAATGGCATGGTGGTGATTCAGGTGGTGGTGGTAGCCAGCTATGAGCCAACCTTTGGCAATGCCAAGCAATCTCTTGAACAAGTTTGAGTTAGAAAGTGATGTGGACACCAGTAGGGGGAGAACCTGAGAAAGAACATTGCTGTGTGGTCTCTGTGATATATGCAACAGGGGAGAAAAAAGTAAACAGGCCATTGTTGGTCTGCTTGACCCATTCTTGTCCCCTGTTGCTAAATTATAGCAAAACTGTCATAATTAGATCTCTCTCTCTCAGTCAAATACAACTTAAAGTTTTTGCTCCTGCTCCAGAAAGCAGTATCATTTGATATGGGTTGGGGGTGTCAGTGCTGGGCAACCAAAGGGTCAGGAGCAGGTTCCATGGTCTATCTAAATCCTTGTTTTTTGGTCTGTTATAGTAATTCTCTGGAAATGCAAAATCTCTATGTTTCATTGTTTGAATTGTGGTTCTATCCTTTCTTCAGAATAGGTCCTAAGCATTACTGATATGTCAGTGGAACTCAAAAGAAGGCTCTATCAGAGTTGTCAGTTGTTCACTCTTCTGATGTCTATAGTTTCTCCTAAAGTTTAGGCCTAGAAAACCTAAAAACTTGAAAGATACAGCAATAGTGGATATGAGAAGAAAAGGAAGGAGGGTAGCAGTGTCTTTTTATATATGGTAGAACATAATGAACTTTCCTGTCCTAAGAACACCCCACCCTGCTCAACAAAAGAGCACAGTACCTCCAGAGTGGGTATGGAGGCACTTTTAAGCTTGATAAGTATCACTGTCAGAACGCACACTCCAATTTGTTAGGTCAGAGGTTGCCTCTCTTGAACTAAATTGATGTGGCAAGGTCATTGTCTCAGGTCTCCTTAGCACTCTAGTACCTACCACTCTTCTTCCCCTCTCCACCCAATCAACTCAACATCAACTCCTAAGGCTTTGCCTTTTGCCCTGCCAATGTGAGTTTGGGCATATGGCACTGAACTAACCAGCTCAAACTGAAGAGTTACAATCTCATCTGATTTCCTGATGAGATGATATCAGGGAATCTGAGAGCCTCATGACAGAGCTAAGATAGGTGTGTGTACAATTCAATTACCCATTTCCCCAGCCCTATACTAAGTATCTTCAGGGTCTCAAGGGAAGGAGAAGACATAATCCCCATCCTCAAGGCATCATCACTTTTTTTTCATCATCTTAACCCTTTCTCTGAAGCCAAATGCTTCCCAGGCTAAGGGCCCATCTTCTGGGCTATTGGTTTACATTGCCATCAGAAGTTCCCAAGAGCTTGCTGTTACTCATCTGAGTCTCTCACCCACTCTTCCTTCTTCTTTCTCTGACCTTTGCTTGTGGCTTCTCTCTCTCAGATGTATGAGTGTGAATGTATGGCTCTTGCCCACTTGCTCTTCTCTGTCTCATAATGAGATGGTCATCTTTAACTTTCTTTTTTGTTAGTGGACTCATAGGGCACTGAGGAATTGGCTTATGTGCTCCATGCTTGGTTTAGGGGAATACAAAGACATTTTACCTACCATGATATCCAGGCTCAGAGCTGACTCCTTTGTGAAACATGGTGGCTGCACCATTGGACATAGACCTGGTATGACCTCTGTCGCAGCCAGAATTGGCTTGCCTTTGCCCTGCCTTCTTCCACCCAGAGATTTGGTAAGAAATGGTAATCTATTATCTCATGGTGCCCACTCATCTTATCTTGGAAAGAGAGCAGTAACCATGGTACAGAGAACAACAAATAGCCTTTGGTGCATAGTACAGGACAGAAATGTCTGGGTCTGGAAGAAACCAAATTTACCTTCAAAATATTCAGGTGGATTCTGATCTCCCTTGGCTACCTATGTGTCTGTGTATTTCCAGAGGAAAGACTTTCCAATAACCAGGACAGGGCCTACCTCTAGTATTCTATTAATCCTCACTGTCAGAGACTTTTCCTCCTACTTAATATCACTTTTCGTTTTCTTAAGTCTTATACTTAACCCATTTTGTATCAGGCTTAGTATGGCCATCTGCTTTTATTTGTTCCCAAGGTACATTCACTCTCTAGGGCATTTCTTCCTTTTCCTTCTCCTCTAACTTCCCTTCCACCTCCACCTCCACCTGTGCTTGGAAATGATGCTACCAGAGTTCAAAAAATGCAGGATCTTGTGGAACCACAAATATTGCCATTTTATGAATGAGAAAGCTGAAGCTACCTAGTCTAGTCCCCAAAAGTAATGGGGCTGTTTCTCCCTCAAAAAGCTGCTTTTTGCTTTGTTGATCTTTCTTTCCCTTCCCAAATTTACAAGTCTGAGATTCTGGGCTTTGCCACAGGAATGTTCTGAGATGAAAACTTATGTCCAGGAACTCACAACATGGAGGGGATGTGAGACTTCCCTTTCAACCTCTTTGTACTTAACCAAACCTAAAACCCAGTAGGCCAGCACAGATGATAAGCTGAACAGAATCCTTCTCCAGAAAGAGCCTACAGAGGGGTGGAGGTTGAGTGATGCATAGAGACATTAGCTGGGTGGGTAAGTTACAAGGTAGACATTCTGCCTCGGATCAAAAGAGCTTGATATCACTGCAGCTCCACTATCATGTGGCTCTCTCTCCACTGACCATGGCCAATTTTTCTGGATTCTACAGCCAGTCTTGTATTCAAGCTTGTTAAAAATCCCCTATGTCATCTTCTCAATAATTGTGTATTTTGTTGGTTTCTCCTGTTTGTGATATTTATTACACAGTCTCCTAAATCTGCTTTATTGATATCTCTACATGCGAGTCCCAGGGAAATGTGCAAGGAGACAGTTATTCTTGGGCTAGTGCTTTGCAGAGGACTCAGAGAGATGCTGATTCTCTCTCCCCATGGACAGTTGAGCAGTGATTGGACAGGCTACTATTGCTTCCTTACCTTGTGTGGCACATAATTTCAGGATATCAGGCATGTCCATTTTAAGTTCAAGGATTGTGTTTTGACTTATATCTTGTACAATTCTGCTCAGCCTTCCAGTCTTAAAAATGACCCAGATGTTAACTATGTTTCCTGATCATTCTGGTAACAGAACTATTCTCTGTGCTATAATGATAGATACATCAGGCTGGCAGGGCATGAGGCCTTATTAGAAAGAGCAAGAGCATTAGGGTCATTCACATCTGAAATCCTGGCTTTCTCATTTACTAGCTCTGTGACAATGGGCAAATTAATTAAACTCTTTGGACCTCAGTTCACTCATCTGTAAAATGGAGAGAATAACAGTGCTTAAAGCAGAAGGTTGTTGTGAGGATAAAATGAAATATATTGACACCACGTGTCTGGGACACAGTGGGTCTTCCTTTCTTCCATTAGCAAGTTACTGGTATATAGACTCCTAGCTTTGACTGAGAATTATAATGTTAGCCATAGACCTAGGAGGTAAGAGGATACCATGTATTGACTTGACTCCCCTTGGAAGCCTTCTCTCCTGGCAATGTCCCAGTCCTTTGGAACACTGTATTGAAATACCAACATTACCCACATTTCATTTGACACAGCTCTGTGTTGAGCACACTTTGGGTTCCTGGAAGCTGCATAATGACAGTACCTCAGGCAATTCTATAGGGTCCCAATCTTGGAGAGGATTTGTGTTTGGTTTGTTTGTTTTGGAGGAACTGAGTTTGAAGAGATGCCAAGAGAGACTCTCCTGGACCAAATTTATTTTTTCAGGTTTTCCAATTGGGAGATCATTGTGAGTAGACTTACTGGTATTCTGCTATAGACTTATTGTGATTCTAGCAATGGAAGAAATTATGTCATTGATGTGGAGGCAGTGGCTACTGGAGGTTCTGAGGGCAGGGAGAGGGAAAAACAGGTGTAATATGGGGGCATTTTGGGGACTAAGAATTGCCCTAAATGACATTGCAATGACAGGTGCAAGCCATTATATATTTTGCCATAACCTACAGAATTGGGTGGGAGAGAGTGTAAACTACAATGTAAACTTTAATCCATGCTTAGTGGCAATGCTCCAAAATGTGTTCATCAATTGCAATGAATGTACCACACTAATGAAGGATGTTGTTAATGTGGGAAAATGTGGGAGGTGTAAGGAGCAGGGCATATGGGAATCCCCTATATTTTTTTTGTAAAATTTGTGTAATCTAAGTATCTTTTTTTTTGTTTGTTTTAAGTCTTTCTGAAGAGGTCAGTAGCTGTCCCATGGTTTATTGGGTTCTAAGAACTCAAACCATTTGAGGTTCACATTTTGGGCATGTGGAAATGTGCTAACCTCATTATTTCTATACTTGTTTTTTCTATGAAGGCAATTTGTGGCATCGCAGATATCGTGAAGATGAAGCAAAAGATGATGATCCTCCAACACCATAAAGACCTCAACTGTAGCCTTCAAGAGCTGGAAGGAGAGTTCACAGCATTTAGAATTCTACTACAAAACTCTTGAAACCTCAATACAGGTTGGACTAAATTATTTCAGAACAAATATGAGCACCACCAAGATAGATCCTTCAATCCTTTACACTAATACATTTTTCCTAGACTCAGCTGGGGCTCCTTAGAGGTTTACATTTTCTCATTAGCCAAAGATCCTTGTTCCGAGTTGTTTTATTCAGTTCTCTTTCTCTTTGTGTATCTTGAGCAATTACGGTATTTAATGGGGATAAGTTATTTATGGCAGCCTGGTATTCAAGTGGACTCACCTCTTCAGGGAGTTTACGAATGGTTTCTTCTAACTGGCAGAGGAATTGTTGATGCTAGTGAATGAATGAAAGAAAGACTCTCAGGGAAATGAAGAGAAGAGGCAGGGCAACAAGGCTTAGCTTTGTCTCTCCCATAATCCCTGCCAATAGCAACTTGCAATGTCAGGAGGTCTTTTCTAGTTGTTATTAAAATGATAACTAGGCCCTGGGGGCTTGTCCTCTTGCCTGTTACAATGACCAGGTGAAATCTTTTCTTGTAGGCATGGTGAGCACCCACCTCTCTCTGCAAATCGTTTTCTGTTTATCTAGGTGTGCACATATGTCTTTGCACATGTCCAGGTGGTGCTCTGGTGGCTGGGTGGGCCCATTGGTTAGAACTCAGCCCTTATGACAACCATACAAGCTCCCCTCCTACTGCTTTGATCCTAGCCTGCATGCGTCCATAGAGTGCTTGCCTGCATTCTCACTGGAATTTTTACTAAATGTATTGCTGCTGTGCTGCGGTATAGATTATAGAGACATATAGACATAAAGGTGTATATGTGTGTGTATATAAATATATACATACGTATATATATGAACTGAAAATACAACTCGACCTCTAAGTGCCCCTATAATTTATTGCGATAACCCAGGATTCCCTCCGCACCCAGATCTCACCTCCATCCCCCATTGCCCTACACACACATACACCTATACCAACTACCTAGTTCTTGGTGGAGCTTCTACTCTTTTGGTGCATTTTCAGCGTCTTGGAAGTGGCTGGCATCTGCCTATAACCCAGCTGATTCTGACATCCCCTTAAAATTCTGAGCCAGGCCATGGAAAGGGGATTAAAAATATTAGTGCCCTATAGAAGGGGGCTAAGCTGGCATACTGCCATTTTTGCTCTATTTGTCCTGGACTCTACATCAGCAGCTGCCCATACTTGTACTGTCCCCTTCTCTAATAAAAAGACCATATGGAGCACTCAGGCCTTGAGATCTGTGACTTAGAGGGCTGAGCTAGGGAATTACCCTGACAATCAAGTCACAACTTAGGCCCTTCCCCATAAGCTCCATCTTGGCATGCATCTTCTGGACTGGTTGTTGGGTCAGTCCCCAAATCACCTTAAAATCTCCCATCTTGCCCCTTTGCCTTGAGTACAGAGAGGCATGCAGAGTGACCAGAAAGAGCAGGGCCAGAGGCAAGAGAGGTTAAAAGCTTCAACTTCCTCATGGCTCTTCTTCCAAATTTTTCACAAAAACAAACTGCTTGAATTACTCTAAATCCTAATTTGTATTTTTTGAATGCTTATTCCTAGTCAGGCAAATCTTATCAAACTCCAATGTCCAGAGAAGTTCTCTCTGGTCTTCCTTGCATCCCCACCCCACCCTCAACTCAAACCTTTGGGTAAATATCCATCCCTTCCCATTTATCAATGGAAAGCCAGAAAACTGGCCTCTCCCTAGTTCAGACAAACTTAGTGTGCTCAATTACCTGACTCAGTCCAATGGCTGGTTCATTGAGGTGCACATTCCAGATGCCAAGCCCTGGTTCTCAACTCTGGGACTCCACCAGCCTATCCCACTTAAACCAGCCACCTGTGTTCCACCTCTAAAGGGATGAGGAGAAAAATACTAACAAGGGGATAGTCCCCAGACATCTGATTGCCATGTCAAAGAAACAAATAAAAAAGTCCTAGCTCTACAACCAGAGAAGCAAATAATGGAAAAAAGATGAGAGAAAATACGTAAAACTTATTTAAGCAAAAGAATGTGTTAAGTTATTGCATGTATTGGGTGGGGGTTGTGGCCAAAAGTCTTTGGCTTTCTCTGGCTTCTCTGTGGTATGCATTAACACCTGCATGCACACTCTCACAGAGCTGGGATCCAAGTTGCATTTTTTTTTCAGAAGAGCCTTTTCGAAAATGGACAAGCAAATTTAAGAAAGCAGAAAGAAGTACTGGAAGAGGGTAGCCTTATCTTGGCAGTACCTACGCAGGGCTGTGTCATATAATTATTTTTATCACTAATGATAGTAAACTGCAATAGGACTCCATCTCTTGTGCTTACTTTGCTGAAGTAATATAATATACATTTTTATTATATATATCATATAATAGCACTGTAATTGTAATACTATTGTTGCTCTGTTGTACCATCTGAATTCCCTCTCACCTACCCTACCTATGTGTCCTCCCTCCCTGAGTCAGAATGATATTGAATGAAACTACTCGACTTTAGGGCTGGAGTAAGCTCATGGGGCAGAATTGATAAGTAATGCATCCCAGGAGTAAGTGCAGCTTGCTAAATTGCTCCTAAATCACTTAGTTAACAGTTAATTCCAGAAAAGGAAGACAGCTTGTGGAGCACCTGTTCTTGCATGTATCAGCTTGGAAACAAAGCAAAATGTGGTGCTTCTCTTAAGGGAGCTGTTTTAGCCCCAGGGAGCATAAGCCCCTTTCAGTACTTCATTGTTAACTGCTTGAAGCAATACAATTGCCCAGGCAGTGGGAACAGACACCAAATATCCATCTCAATCATTCAGAGACACCAGTAGGAGTTCAAAGCTCTGGGGTTTGGTTCCCTCTGTGGTAGCACTTTCTGAGGAATTGATTGAGTGAGCAATTCCTGGTCCAAAGAAAAGTAAAGAAGGAGAAAGCCAATAGATTTGGGCTGCTGCAATTGCTTCTGGTTTCAATACTATGGGTGGAGGGAGGCTATCAGTCCTCTCCCCACAAAGGCCCTGTGCGTATCCAACAGAGCAGGGGAGGAGTAAGGAAGAGATTTGAACTTAATAAATTAAAGATTGATCAGAAGAAATTGTTGGGGTCAACACCATCTTCCCTTGAGATACCATAATATCTCACCATAAGGTGGAAGAGCTTTAGTTTCTTAAGAAGAAGTAGAACACTAATACCAAAGCAACCAACCCACTAGCATCATTCCATCCTATAAAAGACCCCTATTGCTATAGGGTTTGTGGAACTGCATTTATTTGTCTGCTAATCTGTTATCCATTGTTATTTTCTCTTGTGTTTTTTTGTTTCTTCAGATGTCCCTGCAAATAAGCAGCAGGGCCAGGGGCTGGCTGGGGGAGGAAGATAGGGCAGTTATAGGACAACCAGAAAAAGCAGAAAGAAAAAGTCCACAAAGTGTGCTCATTCCTCCCCCCCCCCCCCCAAAAAAAATGTAACACCAGTCTTCAAAGTTAATAAAGTATTGCTTCTCAAATTATTTTAATAAATGGATAAAAATAGTCATTACCAGTGCCTCATCATTTAACATGGCATGGGGGGGGTTTGAATGGGGGGAGGTAAAAATGGGGGTTAGGTTTGGGTGGTCATTAAAGCTTTAAACAAGCCACATGCAGCTATGGAAGGCAGGTGAGGAAAGAAAGCAGAAGCACAAGCCAAGAATCTCCACCATGGTTGATCATAAAATCAAAAGGGCTGCCACATAAAGTTTTAAAACCTAGCTCAGTACAAGCCTGTGGGAAAATAGCTGTCACTGTAATTTTTCTAGAAACCAGTTATCTGAAGCATCCAGCCCTCAATTAAATAAGTTAATACTGAGGAGGTGAGGTACAATGGAGATGTACACCCCAGACTACTAAAGAGATGTCAAACAATACCTTGAAAACGTTTTGACAATACAGTCTGCACCCCCCAACTTATACATTCCTCTTCCCTACACAAGGGCTTGAAGTGGGAAGAAGAGGGACTGTTCTGTTCAGATACAAAATTGGATAGGCCTAAGCTTGAAAATATTTTAGTTTCTTCCTTACTAACAGTGACCCTGGGAGCAAGTTATAGTCACATTTAATAAGTAGGCAACTGAGGTATAACGACAAGGATTCCACAAAATGCTGCATCACAGTGACAACTTGGGTTTTCTAAATGCTTGACTTTCCACTACTAAAAACTGTCTCTTACTTAGAAACAAAGCATTTGTGACCTTTAAGACCCTATTTCTGTCCAACTCTATGAAAACCACATTCTTAGCCTTCATAAAAGAAATAGTCTTGTTCCTAAGGAGCTACTACCAGGATTGGCCCTGTAATGCATGTTAAGAAGTTTGGACCGCATCCTGCAGGCAAGTGAAGCACCAGCAGAATTGAAATTTTTAAGTCTAAAAAATTGCCTTTTTTGCTTTGGGTGTAGAGTTCAATGAATTTTAATACATGTAAATATTTTGTAATCACCACCGTTATCATAATACGGAAGAGCTTCCATTGCCCCATAAAACTCCTTTGTGTTTTTCCTTTATAGTCACACCTTACCCCTGCACCTAACCACTGATCTATTTTCCATGTAAAACTATAGTTTTGTTTTTTCAAGAAAGCCATTTGAACTGATTCACAGAATATATAACCTTTGCAAAGGCTTCTTTCACTCGGCATAATGCCTATCAAGTTTGTTAGGCATGACTCAATAGATTGTCCCTTTTTTTTTTTTATCCAACATCCCCCTCCTTTTCCCCCTTCTCCTATTAATAACATTTTATATGTGGATGGTACGTTTGTTACAACTGATGTACAAATATTGAAACATAGCTACCATCGTGGTCAATGGTTTACATTATGGTTTACATTTTGGACCATACACTTTTATAAACTTTGATGCAATTCAGCATGGCCTGTATCCATCATTGCAAGATCATGTAGAACACTTCCATCTCCCCCCAAATGCCCCCTGTTCCATCTATTCTATTCCTCCCTCCCCCTCCCCTCGGGACCCACAGCAACCACCAAGCTTCACTCCTTGAAGGACAAGATTCATAGTTACTTGCAACAACACTGATGGCTTGACACATTGCTCTGCCCTCCCCTATTAGGCACCTCCCATGCTCTCAAGAGACTCCTGCCCCTCTATTTAAGAACATAGCAGGCCTCCCCAGGATGGGAGTCCATTACCTTGCCACTCATTATGTGGGTCTCCACCCATTGATATAACACTCTATGGCAAGATGAACACTCACACACTCCCTAGAAGCCTGCCCCAGATATACCCTGCTCTGAATGCCCCCCACATCCAACACCCCTAACCAGCAACCCTCACTTGCCATATTGCCAAAAGAGCATTCCTAGCATTGTAGTTTCAACCATGTACCCGCCAATCCCCAGTGTTCACCTGCTCCCTCCCCCAACCCTCCCCCCAGTTCCATGGACAGTCCAGCTCCCCCTCCCCACCCACCCCCTGACATACCTGCACTGCCCAACCTAAAAGTATCATTACACCACTGTCATGCCCCTCCACTGTACAACTACACACTTCCTCCTTATCATAGATTTTGCTCATATGGGCATTGGCTCACAACCTTCTTCTCCTTTTCTATTTCCTGTAAACCTATCTTCCAGACTCTGTGAGTCTGCTCAATTTGCTTAATTCATATCAGTGAGGTCATGTAATATTTGTCCTTCAGTGCCTGCCTTGCTTCACTCAACTTAACGTCCTCAAGATTTTGAATCCACCAGTTTGTTTAACCATTCATCTGTTGTTTCCAGTTTTTTGGCAATTACAAATAGAGCTGCTAAAACCATTCACATACAGGTTGTTGTGTGAACCAGAGTTTTCATTTCTCTAAGGTAAATACCCAGTGGTAGGATTATTGAGTCATATGGTAAATGCATGTTTAACTTTATAAGAAACGTCCATGCCATTTTCCAGAGCAGCTGTACCATTTTGCCTTCAAAACAGCAACATGTGAGAGCTCCACTTGCTTTGCATCCTCACCAGCTCTTGGCATTGTTAGTAATTTTAATTTTAACCATTCTAATAGATGTGGCATGGTATCTCATCATGGTTTTAACTTGTATTTCCCTAATGCCTAATAATGTTGAACAACTTTTCATATGTCATAATTATATCTTCTTTGGTGAAATGTCTATTATAATTTGGTTATTTGTTTACTCATTGTTTATTTTTCAGTGTTCTTTATATATTCTGGATCCAAGCTCTTTGTCAGACATATGATTTACAAATATTTTCTGCCAGTCTGTAGTTTATCTTTTCATTCTCTTAGCAGTGTTTCTCACAGAAAAATTTTATATTTTGATATTGTAATTTTTTTCTTTTATGATTTTTGTGTAGTATCTAAGAACTCTTCCTCTAACCCAGTGGTTCTCAACCAGGGGTGACTGCCTCCCAGGGACATCTGGCAATATCTGGAGACATTTTTTGGTTGTTACAACTGGGGTGGGAGGACGGTGTGTGCTACTGGCATCTAGTGGGTAGAAGCCAGAGATGCTGCTAAACAACCTACAATGCACAGGAAATTTGCTCATAGCAAAGAATTATCTAGCCCCAAATGTCTACATTGCTATGGTTGAGAAACTCTGGTTTAACTCCAGGTCACAAAGATTTTCATTTATGTTTCATTCTAAAGATTTTACAGTTTTGTGTTTTACTTTTAGATCTATGATCCATTTTTTGTCTTCTTTTTCCTTTATAAGAAACATTGTGGGTTTACAGAACAATCATGCATAAAATACAGGATTCCCATATACCACCCCATCACCAACACCTTGCGGTGGTATGGAACATTTATTACAATTGATGATAGCACGTTTTTATAATTGTACTATTAATTTAAGTCTATGGTTTAACTTAGGTCTCACTGTGTAGTGTAGTTCCATGTATTGTTTTAAAAATTTTATTTTGTTACCTTATACACAATCTAATATTTCCCCCTTTTAATCATATTCAGATATATATTTCAGTGCTGTTAATTGTGTTCATAATGTTGTGATACTATCACCATCAACCATTACCAAAACATTTCTATCATTCCAAACAGGAACCCTGTACATTTTAAGCCTTAACTTCCCATTCCCTATCCCCACCCATTCCCTGGCAACTTATATTCTAGATTCTGACTTTTATAAGTTTGCTTATTCTAACTACTTCAAAACAGTTAGATCATACAGTATTTATCCTTTTCTTTCTGGCTTATTTCACACAACATAATGTCTTCAATATTCATCCATATTGTTGTATGCATCAGGACTTCATTCCTTTTTATGGTTGAATACACAGCCATGCCATACATGGTATGTATATACCATGTTTTATTTATCCATTCATCAGCTGATGAACACTAGGGTTGCTTCCATCTTTTGGCAATTATGAATAATGCTGCTATGAACATTGGTGTGAAAATATCTGTTCAAGACCCAGCTTTCAATTCTTTTAGGATTGCTGGGTCATATGGGAGTTCTGAAGAAGCACCAAACTGTCTTCCACAGTGGATGCACCATTTTATATTGCCACCACCAATGAATGAGTGTTCTTATTTCTCAGCATCCTCTCCAACATCTGTTATTTTCTGTTTTTTTTAAAATAGCATCCATTTTAAGTGGTGTGAAATGGTATCTAATTGTGGTTTTAATTAGCATTTCCATGATGGCTACTGATGATGACTATCTTTTCATGTCCTTTCTGGCCATTTATATATGTTCTTTAGAGAGATATCTGTTCAAGTCTTTGGCCCATTTTGAATTGGCTTTTTTGTCTTTTTATTGTTAAGTTGAAGGATTTCTTTATAAATACTGGTTATTAATCCTTTATTGGATATGCGGTTTCCAAATATTTTCTCCCATTGTGTAGGCTGTCTTTTTGCTTTCATGATAAAGTCCTTTAGGGACCAAAATTTTTTTTTTATTTTGATGAGGTCTCAATTATCTGTTTTTTTCCTTTTGTTGCTTGTGCTTTGGTTGTAAAATCTGAGAATACATTCCATACCACCAGTTCTTGAATATGCTTTCCTATGTTTTCTTCTGGGAGTTTGATAGTTCTAGCTCTTATATTTAGGTCTTTGATCCATTTTTAGTTGATTTTTGTATATGGTATATGGTAGGGCTCCTCCTTTTTTTTGCAAATGGGGATATACTTGTTGAAGAGACTATTCTTTCCCAATTGATTGGTCTCTGTCACCTCGTCAAAAACCAGTTGGCAGGAGGAGAAGCAAGATGGCAGCAGAGAAGGGAAATCCAAGAGTCAGCTCATCCTACAGTGCAGTTAGGAATCAGCCAGAGCTACTTAAATCATCTGTTTGGGGGGTGGGGCAGGAGAACAGAAGAGCATCCTGAAACATTCTTGGAAGAAAGGAAGGAAGAGACTACCTATCTCCAGTGAAGAGTCTTGATTAGAGAACTCCATGCCATGGAAGCTGATGCTCATCCCCTGCTGGCAGGGCAAGCCACCTCAGAAGCTATTCCCTGGTTAGAGTTGGAAGCTCCAATTCCCCAAAACAGGGGAAGGAGAGACAGTTGGGCACCAACTACAGCTACTGATTAGTTAATTGGCTGACAAAGTCCAATCCTAAGGACAGCTAAAGTTTGAACATGTCCAAATCAGAAAGAGTCTGGTAGCATCCATTTAAACTCTGTCCCTGGTATGAGGGGAAGCAGTGCTGATTGAAAATCACAGTGATGATAGGGACCGGTTTCTTTCCACCCAGGTCAGATTGCTGCCTTGGCTTGGGTTCCAGCCTTGCCTCCAGCAAGGAGGAAGCAGGGTGGACCTGCACCAGTCTCTCCAGAAAAATCTAGTTACTTTCAGCCAGCATGGAGTAGATTACTGGGCATCTATGTAGTTATATCTTCACCCCCAATAGGATGGGGTGGGGTGTTTCCTCAGCCTCACCTGACAACTGCAGTCACTTTCTGCCTGCACAGACTAGATTTTGGGGCACATCTGTGGCTCCATCCTGCATCTGGCAGGGAAAGTGGGGGGCTGGAGCACTGTCAGTATATCTGAGCAAATGCGGCCAGTTTTGGTCGACATCACATAGTTTACTGCCCATACCTGTGGATCAATTCTCACCCTAGGCAGGGGAAGAAAGGGCCTGGAGCTACAATAGTCTCTCCAGGCAACTAAAGATAGTCTTGGCCTGTACGACTTGGATTACTGCACATGACTGTGACTCTGTCCCCACCCCTGGCATGGGAGAAAGGAAGGAGAAGCTTCACCAATTGCTGGGGCAAACTGGGCAGCTTCAGTTTCCATGGCAACAGTACCAACTGCAACATCAGCTCCTACTCCAAACCTTGGAAGGGAAATGGCCAAGAAACAGTTGAGAAAGAGATGAAAACTTCAGATTGGCCAAACATGAACCATTATAAAGTTCCAAAATAAGGTAAACAAAGTGTCAAAGAGGGCTGTAGCAAAAAGCCAAACAAATAGAAAGCCCTAGACTAAAGAGGGAAAATAACTCAGAATAAATAAATCTAGTAAATAAAATGCTGAGACACCAACAAAAAATTACAAGCCATACAAAAAAACAGGAAGTTATGGTCCAGTCAAAGGAACAAACTAAATCTCCAGAAGACATAAAGGAGTTGAGACAACTAATCACAGATGTTAAAAAAAAAATCCCCTTTATAAATTCAGTGAGATGCCTAAGGAGATTAAGGATATAAAGAAAACACTGAATGAGCACAAAGAAGAATAGGAAACCATACATAGAAAAATAGCAGATTTTATGGGAATGAAAGTCACAATAAATGAAATTAAAAATATACTGGAGGCATATAACAGCAGATTTGAAGAGGAAGAAGAAAGGATCAGTGAGCATGAAGACAGGGCCTCTGAAAGTGAACACACCAAAGAACAGATAAAGAAGAGAATGGAAAAAATTGAGCAAGGACTCAGGAAGTAAAAGACAGCTAGAGATGTGTAAACATATGTACATGAGAGTCCCAAAAAAGAAGAGAGGTGGAAAGGGGCAGTAGGAATATTTGAAGAAATAATGGTAGAAAATTTCCCAAACCTATCAAAGAACATAGATATCCATGTCCAAGAAGCACAATATACTACAAACCAAATAAATCCAAGTAGACCTACTCTGGGACACATTCTAATCAGAATGTCAAATGCCAAAGATAAAGAGAGAATTCTGAAAGAAGCAAGAGAAAAGTGATTCATCACATACAAAGGATGCCTAAAAAGTGCTGATTTCTCATCAGAAACCATGGAGACAAGAAGGTAGTGGTATGATATATTTAAGATACTGAAAGAGAAAACCTCCAGCCAAGAGTCTTATGTCCAGCAAGATTATCTTTCAAAAATGAGAGCTAGTTTAGAATATTCACAGATAAGTGGAAACTGAGAGAGTTTGTAACCAACAGACTGGCCTTAGAAATAATAAAGGGAGTACTACAGCCTGAAAAGAAAAGACAGGAGATAGAGGCTTGGAAGAGAGTCTAGAAACAATGATTATATCACTAAAATGTAAAAAGCATGGTAAAAAAATAAGACGACGCATAAAACCAAAAGATCAAATTGGACAAAGTATTGCATTTACAGTAATAACATTGCATGTTAGTGGATTAAACTCCCAAATCAAAAGATACAGACTGTCTAAATGAATAAGAAAACATGAACCATCTATATGCTGTCTACAAGAGACTCACCTTAGACCCAAGGATACAAATAGATTGAAAGTGAAAGGTTGGAAAAAGATATTCCACACATACAGTAACCAAAAAAATAGCTGGGGTAACTATACTTATATTGGATGATATAGACTGTAAAAGCAAAGCTGCTCTTAGAGCCAAAGAAGGACATTATATATTAATAAAAGGGCAATTCAGCAGGAAGAAATAACAATCATAAATGTATATGCACCTACTCAGGGTGCCACAAAATACATGAGGCAAACACTGGCTAAACTGAAGGGAGAAATAGATGTGTCAATAACAATAGTTGGAGACTTCAAAACACCACTATCATAATTGGATAGAACATATGGGCAGAGGATCAAAAAGAAAGAGAGATGAATAATATGATAAATGAACTAAACCTAATAGGCTTAGCTCATTAGAACATTAAAATATTGCACCCCCAAACTGCAGGGTATACATTCTTCTCAAGGGCTCATGGATCTTTCTCCAAGATAGACCATATATTGGGTCACAAAACAGAGCTCAGTAAATTTAAAATGATTGTAATTATACAAAGCACTTTCTCTGATCGAAATGGAATGAAGCTGAAAATCAACAATAAGCAGAAAAGGGGAAATTCACAAATATATTGAGATTAAACACCACACTCTTAAATAATCAGTAGGTCACAGAAGAAATTGCAAGAGAATTCAGTAAATACCTTGAGACGAATGAAGACAAGAACACATCCTATCAAAACCTATGGGATGCAGCGAAGGCAGTGTTGAGCAGGAAATTTATAGACATCAATTCTTGCATTTAAAAAGAAGAACAAGCTAAAATCAATGACCTAACTACACAGCAGGAAGAACTAGAAAAAGAATAGCAAGCTATTCCCAAAGCAAATAGAAGGAATTAAATTAACAAAGATCAGAGCAGAAATAAATGAAATTGAGAACAAAACAATAGAGAGAATTAATAAAACCAAAAGTTGGTCTTCGAGAAGATAAACAAAATTGACAAACACAGCTAGACTGACAAAGAATAAAAGAGAGATTATGCAAATAAAAAATCAGAAATGAGAGCAGGGATATTACTACAGACTCTCCCAGAAATAAAAAAGAACATAAGAGGATACTATGAACAATTGTACACCAACAAACAATACAATGTAGATGAAATGGACAAGTTCTTAGGAACATAAAAACAACCTACACTGACCCTAGAAAAAATAGAAGACCTCATCAAACCTATCACAAGTTAAGAGATTGAAACAGACATCAAAATCATCCCCAAATTAAAAGCCTTGAACCAGATGCCTTCACAGGTGAATTCTACCAAGCATTCAGAGAAGATTTAATACCAATATTATTCAAACTCCCAAAAAATTGAACAGTAAGGAATGCTAAAAACTCTTTCTATGAAGCCAACATCACCCTAATACCAAAGCCAGATAAACATACTATGAAAAAGAAAATTATAGACCCATTTCCCTAATGAGCATAAACGCAAAAATACGCAACAAAATACTCATTAATCAAATCCTACAACATATTAAAAGAATTACTCATCATGATCAAGTGTGTTTTATCCCAAGCATGCAAGTGTGGTTCAACACAAGAAAATCAATCAGTGTAATACATTACATTAATAAACCAAAGAAGAAAATCACAAGACCATCTCGTGTTATGAAGAAAAGGCATTTGACAAAGTACAGCATTCTTTCATGATAAAAATACTCTGAAAGATAGGAATTGAAGGAAACTTTCTCAACATGATAAAGGGAATATATGAAAAACCCACAGCTAACATTGTACTCAATGGTGAAAGACAGAAAGCTTTTCTGTTGAGATCAGGAACAAGACAAGGATGCCCACTGTCACCACTGTTGTTCAATATAATGTTAGAGGTTCTGGCTAGAGCAATCAGGCAAGATAAGGAAATAAAAGCCTTCTAAATTGGAAAGGAAGAAGTAAAATTTTCACTTTTCACAGATGATATGATCCTATACCTATAAAGTTCTGAAAAATCTACAACAATGCTACTAGCACTAATAAAGAGTTCAGCAGAGTGTCAGGATACAAGATTAATATGCAAAAATCAGTATGTATTGTGAAAATTTCGATTTTTACCCACAATAAAAAAAAATCAGTAGTGTTTCTATACAGTAGTAATGAGCAATCTGAGGAGGAAGTCAGGGGAAAAAATTCCACTTACAGTAGTGACAAAAATAATCACATATTTAGGAATAAACTTAACCAAGGATGTAAAGGACCTGTACTCAGAAAACTACAATGCATTGCTAAAAGAAATCAAAGAAGACCTAAATAAATGGGAGAATATTCGTGTTCATGGATTGGAACACTAAATACTGTTAAGATGTCAGTTCTACCCAAATTGATATACAGATTCAATGAAATCCCAATAAAAATTCCAACAGCCTTTTTTAAAGAAATGAAAACCCCAATTATCAAATTTATATGGAAAGGTAAAAGGCCCCAAAAGCCAGAAACATCTTAAATATGAAGAACGAAGTTGCAGAACTCTCACTTCTGGATTTCAAGTCATATTACCTACCTACAGTGTTAAAAACAGGAGTGTACTCACATAAAGACAGACATATAGACCAATGGGTCTGAACATATTGTTCAAAAACAGACCCTTACGTCTATAGTCAAGTGAATTTTGACAAGGCTTTCAAGCCCACCCAGCTGGGGCAAAAAGTCTATTCAACAAATGGTGCCAGGAGACCTGGATATCCATATTCAAAAAAAAAGAAAGAGGACCCCTCTCTAACACCGTCTGCAAAAATTAACTCAAAATGGACCAAAGACCTAATAATAAAAGCTAGAACCATACAACTTCCAGAAGAAAATATAGGGATACATTTTTAAGACCTGGTGGTAGGTGGTGGTTTCTTAAACCTTATACCCAAAGCACGAGCAATGAAAGAAAAAATGGATAAATGGGACCTCCTCAAACACTTTTTAAACACTTTTTTTTGCCTCAAAAGACTTTGTCAAGAAGATGAAAAGGTAACCCAACCAATGGGAGAAAATATTTGAAAGCCACATATTCGATAATGGTTTGATTTCCATACTATAAAGAAATCATACAACTCAATGATAAAAGGGCAAAAAATCCGATTTAAAAATAGGCAAAAAATGGAAATAATTACAACATTAATGTGGAGCCAGTGGCCACCGGATGTTTTGGGGGCAGGGAGAGGGAAAAGCAGTTGTAATACAGGGCTTTTTCGGGACTTGGGAATTATCCTGAGTGACATTACAACTACAGATATAGGCCATTTTATATCATTATATACCATGCAGAACTGTGTGGGAGAGAGTGTGATCTACAATGTGAACTATGGTCCATGCTTAGTGGCAAAGCCCCAGGATGTGTATATCCATTGCAGGTGATGTGCCACACTAATGAAAGATGTTTATGTGGGAGGTTGTGGGAGGAGTGGGAGGTAGGGCATATGGGAATCCCTACAATTTTTGTGTAACATTTATGCAATCTAAGTATCTTTAAAAAAAATTTTTTTAATTATTAAAATAAAAAAAAATAGGCAAAAGACTTAGACAATTTTTCAAAGAGGAAATACAAATGGCAGAAATGCATAGGAAATACATTCAGTTTCACTAGCTATAAGGGAAATGCAAATCAAAACTCCAATGAGATATCATCTCACAACTCATACAATTGCCATTATCAAAAAAAAAGAAAAGAAAACTACAAGTGCTTGTCACTGTTGGTGGGAATATAGAATGGTGAACCCTCTGTGGAAGACAGTTTGGTGGTTCTTCTGGAAGCTAAATATAGAACTGACATACGATCTGGCAATCCTTCTATACGAATCTATCCAGAAGAACTGAAAACAGGGACACAAACAGACATACGCACACTGATGTTCATAGCAGCATTATTCATAATTGCCAAAAGATGGAAAAAAACCCAAGGGTCCATCATATGGTGAAAAGATAAACAAAATGTGGTATACACATATGATGGAATACAACACTGCTGTATAAGAAGAAATGAATTGGGTCACATATGACATCATGGATGAAACCTAAGGACATTATGCTGAGTGAAATAAGCCAGACACAAAAGGACAAGTATTGTATGGTCTCACTTGTATGCAATTAAATACAAAGAATAAATGCATGGAGTTCAAATCTAGAGTATAGTTTATTAGGAGATAAGATGAGGGCTGAGGAGGGGTACTGATGCTTAATGTGTGTGGAATTTTTAATTAGTTTTACTGTAAAAGTGTGGAAATGGATAGAGTTGATGGTAGCACATTATTGTGAGTATAACTAAGATAGCTATTTTATAAACGTGATTGTGGCTGAAAGGGGTAGTATAGGGATGTAAATGTCAATGGAAAGAAAGCTAGAGAATAATCTAGGGACTGCATAACATAGTGAACCCAATAGTGGATGAGGTTTGTGGTTAATAGTACAAATACAAGAATGAACTAGAGCAAATGTACATCACTATTACAAGGTGGTAAGAATATAGTAATGCATGGGAAAAGTACAATTAATGTAACTTATGGACTATAGTTAACAACAACATTGTAATATTCTTGCATTGATGTCAAAGAAAGTACGATATCAATGCTAAGAGTCAAGAATAGTGGGATATGGGATTTTTTCTTTTGGACTAGAGAATGCTCAAAAATTTACTGAGGTAATGACTGCACAACTCTGTGATGAAAGTGAGAGCCAATATGTGTACACTTGGATGCATTGTACAAGGCATGGTACTGTATAACACAGTGAACCATGTGGTGGATGATGGAATGTGGTTAACAGTACCAATATGAGAATGTTCTCTCATGAACTATAGCAAATGTACAATACTAATACATGGTGTTAATATTAGGGACATATATGGAAAAATATACCAAATGTAAGTTATGGCCCATAGTTAGTAGTAACATTTTTTAATTTTTAAAGGAAACTTTAGATTACATAAATGTTAGATAAAAAATATATAGGGGATTCCTATATGCCCCAACCCCCCACACACTTTCCCACATTAACAACGTCTTTCATTAGTGTGGTATATTTGTTACAATTGATGAACACATATTGAAGCATTGCTACTAATTGTGGACTATAGTTTACATTATAGTTTACACTCTGCCCTGCACAACTTTATAGGTTTTGACAAAATGTATAATGGCCTGTATCTGTCATTTCAATGTCATTCAGAACAATTCCAATGTCCAAAAAATGCCCCATGTTACACTTAGTCTTCCCTCTCCTTCCTGTCAGAACCTCTGGTGACCACTGCCTTTATATCAATGTTACAAGTTCTTCCATTGCTAGAATAATGAGTCTTCTTTAGTCCATAGCTGCATTCCCCCCTTATGCTTGTTCATTCTTCATTCTTGAGGATTATGGGATGGTGATACCCACTTTGCTTCTGACTGAGACGGGGCTTAGATCCCATGGGGCAGATGGATGGAACTGTCTTGCTTGCAGTTGTAAATACCCTCTGTTTTTTGGGATGGGCATTGTCCATCATCATCCTTTTGTTAGTTGCCTTGGTTGAGTCAGATGAACTGGAGAGTAGGTGTTGCACCTCTGCTGAGATTCAGGGCTAAACCAGCATATGAGCAGACAGAAGATTTAAGCCTCTGAGACATATATTTAACAAATATAGTGCTAATTATAGGCGCAAATAAAAGAGGCAGAAGAGCCATGTGTAGGGAAATTATATATGAGTCTAACTCTGTTACATTGGGGAACATATATTCCAAGGTAAGGCCCATTGACAGGGCACCGAATTCCTGAGATTCTCTGCCTTGTCTGTAGTGTCTAGGTATCTCTAGAGCCCTCTGGAGCACCCCTGCTTGAGGCATTGTTTACTCATGCACTTATATTTGAAAACTTAGATGAAATGGACCAAGTCCTTGAAAACTACAAACTAACAAACTTCACCTAAGATAAAATAGGTAACCTGGAGAGTCCTATAACTAATGAAAAATATTGGAATTACAGTATAAAATCTTCTAAAAAAGAAATCTCCATTCCCAGATATTTTACAATCAAGTCTATCAAACATTTAAAGAAGAATTAACACCAATTCTACACAATCTCTTCCAGAAAATAAAAGAACGATTACTTTTCAATTCATTTCATGAAAGTAGCTTTACTCTGTACTCTAATACCTAACTGTATTAGTCAGCCAAAGGGGTGCTAATGTGAAATACCAAAAATGGGTTGGTCTTTATAAAGGGTATTTATTTGGGGTAGAAGTCCACAGATACCAGGCCATAAAGTGTAAGTTTCTTCTCACCAAAGTCCATTGCCACGTGTTAGAGCAAGACAGCTGCTGGCGTTTGCCAGGGTTCAGGCTTCTGGGGTTCCTCTCTTCCCGGGGCTGCGTTTCTCTCCAGGCTTAGCTCCTGTTTCCTCCACAAGGTCAGCTGTAGACAATCAGGCAAACGGCTTGCTTCTCTTATTCTGGGGCCTTCTTTCCAACATCAAAACTGCTTCTCAAAAGACTGCTTCTCAAAAAACTGCTTCAACTGTCCTTTGCCTTGCCTTTTTTTTTTTTTTTTTTTTTTTTTTTTTTTTTTTTTTA
>JAKSZT010054419.1:9802707-9883050 GCA_026826555.1 Tolypeutes matacus | reverse complement strand
TTTTTTTTTTTTTTTTTTTTTTTTTTTTTTTTTTGTCAATCGTTTTTAATAGTTGTTTTTGTTTTTTTTTTTCCAAAAAAAATTTATTTATTTTTATCCATTTTAACATCCCCCTCCCGCCCTGGTTTTGCTTTTTTTGTGTCCATCTGCTGGGCAATTCTCTGTGTCTGTTTCCTGCCCTCTCCTCTCATCCTTCTCCTCCTGTCTTTGCCAGGATTCAATCCTCGGAACCTCCAATTTGGGAAAGAGGCGTCCTACCGCCTGCACCACCTTAGTTCCAGGTTTTTTGGCACATCTCATCTTGGCTCTCTCTTGTGTCACTCTCTTGTTACATCATCATCTTGCTGTGCGGCTTGGCGGTGCACCCATACATGGGGCCTGACGGCCCACACGCCTTCTATATTTTTCTTTTTTTTTCTTTTTACCGGGAGGTCCCAGGGATCAAACCCAGGTCCCTCCCTATGGGAGATGGACGCTCAACCATTTGAGCCACATCCATCCCCCAGCTACATCTCTTAAGGTTGACCAAAGATACCCAGAGTTACAGTCATTTCCCATACAGGATGGACATAAAATAAATCAGACTTGGTTTATTACCAGCATTCTATAAACCAGACCTAGGGAAAAAAATTAGGTCTGGGGACACATGCATGGTTTCTAATATAGCGAATATTTAGCCTACCCTGATTATCACAAAATCAGGACAGCGAGAATATTCGCGCTTGCCTTGCCTTTTATATTCGATTCCCCACCCACCAAGGGGTGGGGCTCAACGCCCTAATCCTAACCTAATCATGCCCAGATTAACAGATCAGTTTACAAGCATGATTCAATTATATTTTTGGAATTCATAATTACATCAAACTGCCACACTAACCAATCAAAGACAGTATAAAAAAAGAGAACTACAGACCAATATTTTTCATAAACAGAGACTCAAATATCCTTAATAAATTCAATCCAGAAATATTAAAAGGAATAATACATCATAACTAAGTGGGGTTCATCCTGGAAAGGCAAGACTGTTCAATACGTGAAAAAATAAATCAATGTAATCTACCATATCAATGTTCATTCATGAAAAAAATGACCAAAAAACAATAATACATGGGACCTCCTTCAACCTCATTATGGGTGTCCATAAAAATTTACATGTAGCATCTTATTTAATGGTGAAAGACTGGATACTACCCCACTAAGATTAGGAACAAGGCAAGTATAACCATTCTCACCAATTTTATTCAACATTGTACTGAAAGTCTTAGCCTATACATTAAGGCTAAATAAATAAAATAATAAATTACTAAAATGGATGCAGATTATAAAGGAAAAAATAAAATGTTATAATTGCAGATGTCATGATTATATGTATAGACAGTCTGAAAGAATTTACCAAAAAAAAAAAACACAAAAAACAAAAACTCCTTAGAACTAATATGTTTGTCTAGTAAGATCATAGAACACAAGATCAATACACAAAAATTAGTTGTATTTCTATATTTTGGCAATGTACAAGGAAATTAAAACATTAAAATGCTAATTATAATAGCTCCCAAAATGGAAAGCTTCAGTATAAATCTAATAAATCATGCACAGAACATATATGGTGAAAACTGTAAAGTGCTGATGAAAGAAAGCAAAGAAGACCTATATAAATGGAAAGAGATGTGTTCATGGAACAGAAGTGTCACCTGAGTAAAGATGTCAGTTCTCCTAAAATTGATCTGTAGATTTCATTCAATACCAGTCAGGATTTTTTTTGTAGATATAATCAAGTCGATTCTAAAATATATATGGAAAGGGAAGGGGACAGGAACCAGAATACCTAAGACAATTTTGAAAAATAATAAATTGAGAGGAGTCATGTCATCTGATTCCAAGACTTACTATACAGCTACAGTAATGCACATATTGTGATATTGGGGAGGAACAGACAGATAAAACAATATAACATAATACAGAGGGCAGAAATAGATCCACTATTGTGGGCATTTCATTTTTTTATAAAGTTGCAAAAGCATTTCAATGGTAAATCAGACCTTTTACTGCATGGTGTTGGAAAAACTGGACATTCAATTCATAGGCAAAAGAATGAAACTTCACCTAAACCTCATTCATTATACAAAAAATAACTCAAAAGTGATCATAGACAGAGAGTTCCAGGGAATATAGTGGTGTAGGGAGCTCTAAGACTCAGTCCCTACACCAAAAAAAAAAAAAAAAAGGAATTGAAAAAGACAGGAACTGGATTTCTGGGAAGATGGAGGATTAGAGGGGCAAAGGGATCACTTCTCTCCCAGAAAAAATTCAGGACACAGACAGAGACTGTCTGGAGGGCTGCTTTGGAGTTCAGGACACCAAGGGAAGGTGGAACACCACCCAGAAGAGTGACAGGAGAAGGAAAGGAGTCTCAGCTGGCTGAAAAAAATCCCCTGAGTAGAGCTGCAAAACCAGCAGCAGGTACCCTTCACCTCACGTATGGAACAAATAGTCTGTGGACCAAAGTGGCTATAGACTGCAGTGGCTGCACACTGAGGGGGTTGCAGGGATCCTCTTCCCCAAGAAAGAGGATAGGGAGGGACACAACCTACAGCTAATTGAGATTTTAGCCTGCAAACTTGGTCTGTCTCATTGGAGGGGATCCACACTTCCAGGCCGGGTGGGACCATGACATTGTTTGCACTAAGAGCCTGCAGGGAGCTAAAGATAATTTGCTTTCTCAAACACCCTTCCAACTGCCCTGGACTGGTTGCTGAGGAGGCAGAGGGAGGAAGGATGTGGCCAGCCAAAGGTAGAGAACAACCTCTGAGAAAGTTTGTGAGGCTTGGCCAGACCTGAGGTCACTGCTTCTGTACCACCCGCCCACTTGAGGAATTACTCTGCATACATTCCACCCTAGCACCTGGAGTCTGAGCTGAGAGGTCTGCCAAGGAGTGACATATGCTGGCCAGACCAGAAAAGTGCAAGAAAAGGGAAAAATAATAAGAAATAAATAAAAGAGGCAAGCTGGAGTCTTTACTGTCACCCTCTCCAAGGCCCTTGGAAACTGGCCTAATCCCATTACTGGGTCCTTAGCCCTGGTTTGAGCAGTTAAATAGGGGTAATTCCAAATATCTAGAATAAGTTGAACCAAGAGTCAAAGGACAGTGGTAGTGCAGAGTGACTTAACAGTAAATCCCTAGGCAAGATAGAGAAACTGAACATCAGCATAAACTCAGCATCAGAATCAAATGCCTAGACATCAGCAAAAAATTACATGCCATACAAAGAAAAATTTGAAATCTTGGATTTAAAAATAGTAGAGCTCATGGGAGTGAAAGACACAAAAAGTGAGATTAAAATTACAACGGGGGAGGGGACATGGCTCAAATGGTTGGGCTTCTGTCTGCATATGGAGGGACTTGGGTTCTATCCCTGGGACCTCCTGGTAAAATTAAAAAATATATAGAAGGTATGTGTGCCACTGGGCCCCGCACACAGGTGTGCTGCCAGGCCCCACCAAGCCATGCAACAAGATGATGACATAACAGGAGAGAGACACAGGGGAGAACCAAGACGAGACACACCAAAAACCAGGAATTGGGGTGGCACAGGTGGCAGAATGCCTCTCTCCCACATCAGAGGTTCCCAGGATCAAATCCCAGTGAAGACTGGAGGAGAAGGATGAGAAGAGAAGGCAGGAAACAGACACAGAGAACTGCCCAGCAAATGGACACAAAACAGCAAACGGGGGCGGGGGGCTTAAAATGTATAAAAGTAAATAAATAATTAAATATTTTTTAAAAATACAATAGATGCGTACAACAGCAGATTTGAAATCATGGAAGAAAGAATCAGTGATATAGAGAAAAGAACAACTGAAATTGAAGAAAGAGAAAAACAGAGATAGAAAAGAATGGAAAAAAAATGAGCAGGGGTTTAGGGAGTTGAATGATAACACAAAACACACCAACATATCTGTTATGGGAGTTTCAGAAGGACACAAGAAGGGAAAAGGGGCATAAAGAGTATTTGAGGAAATAATGGCTGAAAATTTCCCAACTCTCATGAAAGACATGAATATACATGTCCAGGAAGCACAGCATACTCCAATTAGAATATATCCAAATACACCTACCCCAAGACACATAATATGCAGAATGCCAAATGCCAAACTAAAGCAGCTAGGGAAAAGAGAAACATACAAGGAACGTCCAATAAGACTTAGTGCAGATTAATCTTCAGAAACCATGGAGGCAAGAAGGCAGTGGTATGATATAATTAAAGTACTGAAAGAGAAATACTGCCAGCCAAGAATTCTTTAGCTGGCAAAACTGTTCTTTAAATATGATTGGGGAGCTTAAAATATTCACAGATAAACAGAAACTAAAAGAGTTTGTAAACACTTTTCTGTAGCCAGAAAAGAGAAGAGAGGCAGGCTTGGAGGAGAGTGTAGAAGTAAAGTATATCAGAAAGGGTAACCAAAAACATAAAAAGATGGACAAAAATAAGGTATGACATTTGAAAGCCAAAGGATAAAATGGCTGAAGTAATTAATGCCTTTACAGTAATAATACTGAAGGTTAATGGATTAAATTCCCCAATAAAAAGACAAGCTGACAGAATGGATAAGAAAGCATGAGCCATCCATATGCTGTCTGCAGAAGACTCTCCTTAGACCCAAGGATGCAAATAGACTGAAAGTGAAATGTTGGGAAAAGATATTTCACACAAATAGTAAAAGGTAACAGGGGTAGCTATACTGGTGTCAGACAAAACAGACTTTAAATGCAAAAAAGTAATAAGAGATGCAGAAAGCTATTATATATTAATAAAAGAGACAATCCACCAGTAAGGAGTGACAATCATAAGTATCTACTCGCCTTACCAGGGTGCCTGAAAATACATGAGGCAAACTCCGGCAAAACTGAAAGGAGAAATAGATGTCTCTACAATAATATTTGGAGACTTCAACATGCCACTCACATTAATAGATAGAACAACTATACAGAAGATCAACAAGGAAACCGAGAAAATGAGCAATATGATAAATCAGCTGGACCTGACAGACATACACAGAACATTGCACCTCAAATCAGCAGGTTATACATTCTTCTCAAGTGCTCATGGATCTTCCTCCAGGATAGACCACATGTTGGGCCACAACACAGGTCTCAATAAATTTAAGAAGATTGAAATTATACAAAGCACCTTCTCTGATCATAACAAAATGAAGCTGGAAATCAATACTAGGAGGGAAAAGGGAACTTTTGCAAATATATGGTGGCTAAACAATATACTCCTAAAAAATCAGTGAGTCAAAGAAGAAATTGCAAGAGAAATTAGTAGATATCTCAAGACTAAAGAAAATGAGAGTACAACTTATGAAAACTTATGGGATATAGCGAGGGCAGTGCTGAGAGAAAAATTTATAACCCTAGATGACTATATTTAAAAAGAAGAAAGAGCTAACTGAACAACTGGAGAAACTGGAGGGAAAAAAAACCAGCAAACTAATCCCAAAGCAAGCAGGAAGAAAGAAATAACAAAGATTAGAGCAGAAATAAATGAAATTTAGAACAACAACAACAAAAAACAATAGAGAAACTCAACAAGCTGGTTCTTTGAGAAAAGCTGGTTGGAAGCTGGTTCTTTGAGAAAATCAGTGAAATAGAGGAACCCTTAGCAAGACTAACAAAGAAAAAAAAGAGAGAAGATGCAAATAAATAAAATTAGAAATGAAATGGGGGTCATTACCTAAACATAAAAGCCAGGACCATGACACTCCTAGAAGATAACATAGAGAAACATCTACAAGATTTTGCAATATGTGGGAGTCTCTTAAACCTTATACCCAAAGCATAGCAACAAAAGGAAAAATAGATAAATGGGACCTCCTCAAAATTAAACACTTTTGCACCTCAAATGACTTTGTGAAGAGGTTAAAAAGGCAGCCTACTCAATAGGAGAAAATATTTGGAAATCACACATCCGAAAAGGGTCTAATATCCATGACACTTAAAAAGATACTACAACTCAACAATAAAATGACAAATGACCATATTTTAAAATGGGCAAAAGACCTGAAAAGACATTTTTCTAAAGAAGAAATACAAATGGTGAAAAAACATGAAAAAAATGTTCAACATCACTGGGTATTAGGGAAATGCAAATAAAAGATAGAATAAGATATCATTTCGTACCTACTAGAATGGGCACTATAAAAAATAATAATAATATTGAGGGCTTGGCATATTGGTCTGTTTTCTTTTATTAGGCACTGTCTATGTTCTCGAGAGATTCTTCTCCCTCTAATTGAGAACATAGCAGGACTCCCCAGGATGGAAGTTTATTTTCTTGTTTATTATGTGGGTTTCCACCCACTGAGATAAAATACTATGACAGGATGAACACTTTCATATTCCATAGAAGCATGTCTCAGTTGTGCCCTATCCTGCATATCCTCCCACCCCCAAAGCCCACCACCCTCCCCTGCCATATTTGCCTAAAGAACATTCCCATCGTTGTAGTTTTAACCACAGACCTACGAATCCCTAGAGTTAACCTGTTCCTTCCTCCAGCCCTCCGCCCAGTTCCATAGATAGCCCCACCCAACACCGCCACCCTACTCCCCCTCACATTCCAGTATCGTCGAACCCAATCACTTCACTGCACCGCTATTACCCCCATTCACTGCCCAAACTCCCCCTTCCACCTTATCATAGGTTTTGCCTATATTGAGCATCACCTCACCAAACTCTATTCTTTTTCTGTCTCCTGATAACCTATCTTCTAGACTCTAGCTCTGTGTGGGGGATACAACTATGGACTAAGGTAGACCTATTATTATTCTAGCTATGGAAGAACTTGTAACATTGACATAAAGACAGTGGTCACCAGAGGTACTGAGGGGAGGGAGAAGGAAGAATAGGTGTGACATGGGGCATTTGGGAGACGTTGGAATTGTTCTGCATGACATTGCAATGATGGATACAGGCCATTATACATTTTGACAAAACCTATAAAATTGTGCAGGGCAGAGTGTAAACTATAATGTAAATTATAGACCATGATTAGTAGCAATGCTTCAATGTGTTCATCAACTGTAACAACTTTTGCCACACTAATGAAAGATGTTGTTAATGGGGAAAAGTGTGTGTGTGGGGTTATATGGGAATCCCCCTATATTTTTGATGTAACATTTGTGTAACCTAAATCTTCTTTCAAAAGAAATAAAAGAAAAAAAATAGAAAACTATTGGTGTTGGAGAGGATGTGGAGAGATAGGAACACTTATTCACTGTTGGTGGGAATGTAGAATGGTACAGCCACTGTGGAAGTTTGTTTGGCATTTCCTAAAGAGGTTAAATATAGAGCTACCATGTGACCCAGCAATACTGTTACTAGTTATATACCCAGAAGAACTGAGGGCAGTGACACAAACAGACATCTACACAACGATGTTCATAATGACATTATTCACAATTGCCAGAAGATTGAAACAATCCAGCTGTCCATCAACTGATAAATGGATAAATAAACTGTGGTATATACACATGATGGAATATTATTCATCTGTAAGAAGAAATGAAGTTGTAAAGCATGTGACAACATGGATGAAACTGGAGGATATTATGTTGAGTGAAGCAAACCAGGCACAAAAGGACAAATATTGTATGATTCGGCTATTATGAACTAAATAAAAGGAGAAAACTCATGGACTTAATAGCTAGAATATAAGTCACCAGAGAAAAGAATGTGGTTGGAGAATGGAAAGTTGAGGTTTAATCTGTGCAGAATTGGTAAAAAGTTGTTTGAAAAATGTTTGGAAATGAATAGAAATGGTGAAAGCACATCATAGGATTTGTAATTAGTAGCACTAACATATGGGTATGATAGTGGTTTGGTTTTTGTTGTTTTTCTTTTTTTGGAGTAATGAAAATGCTCTGATATTTATTGAAGTGATGAATGTACAACTCGGTGATTATACCATATGCCATTGATTGTACTTGTTAGATAAATTATATGGTTTATGAACAAAACATATAATAGGGCAGGTTGGGGGAAAATACACCAAATGTAAGATATTGGCTATAGTTAGTAGCAATATTTTGATGATGGTCTTTCATAAATTTTGACAGTTTCACAACAATGCAAGGTATTTTTGGTAGGGTAAATAATGGGAGCCCTCTATGATATTATGCATGTTTGCTTTGTAAGTTCACAACTTTTAATACACACTTATTGTTTATGTATGTTCATACATGAATGATATACTTCAATAAATTGTTTTTAAAATGAAAAACAGGCAGGAACTGTATGAAACAATTATTTTGAAATTCCAGATGCCAGAGGAACACTGTACAGAATCCATGGAAAAGTAGATGTAAGAGGCTGAAAAATTATGATAAAGAACTCTAAATTTCTCTCTCCACATAGCAGCTACTGGTGCCTATGCCCCCTGCTCACAGCAGACCACCATGAAGTCCAGTCCCTGGCTGGTTGCTGGTGACAGAAAGGGACATAAATATTCTCTTCCCCAAGAACAGGGTTGGGAACAGATGAATCACTGATCATAGCTTTTGATTAGCCAATCTGGTTTGCTGGGTCCTTGCTCTGAGGATAGCCATTGTTCCAATCCTCCCCAGACAAGGCAAAGTTGGCGGAGCTATAAAGATGCAAAACTTCCTCGGGACTGTGGGGAAAAGTTAGCTGAAGGGATGCATTTGCTGGGCAGGCCAGGAAAGCTCAGCTTGTGGGAACCATTGGAGAATTTTTGGATGCCGTTTCTGACCCCTCCACAAGGAACTTTGGAGCTGGTCTGCACCCCTTTCACGGGTCCCTAGCCCTGTTTTGACTGGGAAATACCAAACTTGGAAAGTCCTCCCCCAGGTGACCCCCCTCCAAGAATTTGTTCTCCAGGCAAAAGCAGCTTGAGACAACAAAAGTAGTGTAAAAAAAATTATAGAGGCAGACAGCCAGGAACCAAAGCCTATCAGCTTCAGATATATGGGAGTGGGAAGATTGTCCCATGGGAAACAGAGAGTATAACCAAAATCCTGTAAACAGGGGAACTCCAAAACAACTAAGAAGCAAAAGCCCAAAACAAGACAGAGGACCATTAAGACAGGGAAAACCCTGCACAGTGCATTCACCTTGGGCATACCATCCTGATGGGAGGGCAGAAGGTCAAGAAAATCTCTGTCTTATCACCAGCTCATTACAAAACCAGGAAACAGACATCACAGGGAATAAATCCCAGAGTTAACATTTTAAAATATTAAAATGTACCATGTACAACAAAAGAGTACAAAGCAAACAAAGAAACAGGAAATGATGGCCCATCCAAAGGAAGAGGCTAAAAATATAGAAAACACCAATGAAGAATGAGAATGCAGACATATCAGACAAAGCCCTTTAAAAATGATCTTAAAAGTGTTAAGGAGATGAAGTACAGAGAAAGAACTACAAGATACCAGGAAAACAATGAATGAGCAATATGAGAGTCTGGTAAATAGATAGATATTTTTAAAGGGAAGCAAACAGATCTACTGGAGTTGAAATACCATAATAACTGAAATGGAAAAGACCCAAGAGGGTTTCAAGAGAAAAATTAAGCTGGCAGAAGAAGAATCAGTGAACTTGAAGACAAGACACTTGAAATGAGTCAGGCTGAAGAGTAGAAAGAAAAAGGAAATATTAAAAGCAAAAATAGGGTAGCAGGTGTAGCTCAGTGGTTGAGCACCTGCTTTACATGTACGAGGTCCTGGGTTCAATGCCCAGTACTCCTAAAAAAAAAAAAAAAGGCAAAAATAACTTAAGACAGCTATGGGACACCATGAAGTACACCAATATATGCATTATGGGAGTCCCAGGAGAAGAACTGGAGAAAGGGGCAGAAGGAGGCTGCAAGAGAAAAAGCAACATGTTATATACAAGGGAATTCCAATAAGATTGTGAATGATGATTTCAAATAAGATAACATGGAGGTAAGAAGGCAGTGAGTTGAAATACTTAAAGTGCCGTAGGAAAACAACTGCAAGCCAAGAATCTGGCAAAACGTTTTTAAAAATGAGGGAGAGATTAAGACATTCTCAGAGAAACAAAAACTGAGGGAGTTTATCACCACTAGACCTGCCCTAAAAACAATGCTAAAAGGAATTCTTCAAACTGAAATGAAAGGGCTGGGGGGAAGGGAACAGTCAAGATCTAATGGGGTGTTTGGTGGTCATGGGGAAGGTTTTTCATTACCTTACAGTAATGGACACAGGACACGGTAAATATCAAAATTATTAAACTGTATCATCTAAATTGTAAACTATACTGTAAATCATTGACAATGTTTAGTTGCTATATTTTGCTTTCTGTATAACAGCTATAACAATGTTAACATCCAAAAAAAGGGGGGGGGTTTATATGGGGTGGGGAAGGGGGGGTGGTTTGGTATCTGGGAGTCTCCGGCACTCCATGTGTGACTTTGCTGTGACCTAAAACTTCTTTGAAAATTAAATGAAAAATTGGGAGACAATGGGGATTGAGAAGGGTAAGATGTCACGGCACACCGGACATCCGATAACACAGTGATAAAAGGAAGGAAAAAAGATGAAAAGAGAAAGGAAAAAAAAAAGAATATATATATATATATATATTTTTTTTTTTAAAGGCATTTCCTTTGCTATTTTGCCCATTTTTTTGAATGTCCCAATCCGCTAATTATATTTTGTTTTGTTTTTTGTTTGTTTGTTTGATTATTTGGTTTTGTTTTTGTTTTTTTTCCCTTCTCTTTATTTTTTTTTCCTGAGTTTCCTTATGTTTGTCTCTTGCATGTAAGCTTATCATAGTTGTTTCTTTTTCCTAGTAAATGTATTTAATTATTTTATGGACTACATGTTCATGGAGGATTTGGATCACAGAAGGGTTACAATGGGTACTGCAGGGGATTATTGGTGGGGGTGTCTGGGAGGGGGGATTCATGGGAATTAGTTCATCTGAATATACATGAAAGAAATACAAAATCATTCTAAAGATCAAAAGATGGGGCATGGTCACGATGGGTGGACAATCACACAATAAATGATGGAATCTGAATTCCTAGCCTGGTGAGCTCTGCCATAGTCTCCAAGGGAGCAGCAATAGTCCTCTGAGTGCAGGAACAGTGTCTGTCAAAAGAGGATGACCCACTGATGTGTTCTTTTTATTGATGACTACCCTTGTGAGTCTTTGCTCTTGTAACTGAGACTTAGCCTGCAGTTGTGGGGTGTCTAAGGGTTGCCACCTGAGAGCCTCCTTGTTGCTCAAATGTGGCCTCTCTCTAAGCCAAACTCAGCATATGATTGCATTACCTTCCCCCCAACGTGGGACATGACTCCCGGGGATGAGCCTCCCTGGCAACGAGGGATTAATACCAAGTGCCAACTGGCAACACAACTGGAAAAAGACCTTGAATTAAAGGGGGAAAAGGTAAAGACAAATGAGTTCAAGTGGCTAAGAGACTTCAAAGAGAGTCGGGAGGTCATCCCAGAGGTAACTCTTACACACACCTCAGCAGGAGCTCATAGAACATCTAAGTGCCTATCACCCCACACAGTGGGGCTTCTGAGAGCTCTGGAGACACCCAGGTCCTATATAAGGGGGGATAGCCCCAGAGACTGATGCCTTATCAGTGGGCTCTATTTTGGAATCTGTGCTCCTGAGAGTGACAGAATTGGACTCAAATAAGTCCTCCCTGCACATGGTTCATCAGTCCCTTCTATTCAAACCTATATGTGATGCAGAAGTTTTTAGGGATACTTCCAGAGACTGGAGCCTCTGGCCTACCTATGTGCCAGGTGTGCATGGAATCTCGGTGGAGCTGCAACTCCTCCCCTACAGCTCAATGGACTCATCCAAGTCACCTGGCGAGGAGACAACGATGGGCAACGGTCATCCCAGGGAATGGAGAGGGCCTGCATCTGCAGGAAGGATCATCCCACCCACCATATCCATAGGATATAAACCCTCTCTCACTTGGAGGTGGAGTGGACATCACCATCCCCGTCCCCTCAGGATTAGGGGAAGAACTATGGACTAGAGTGGACTTGATGGTATTCTGTTGCACACATATGGTGATTCTAGCAATGGAAGAAATTATAACAATGAGGTGGAGCCAGTGGCCACTTGACACTTTTGGGGCAGAGAGGGGACGAGTAGTTGAAATACAGGGGCTTCTTTGGGATTTGGAGGTTGTCCTGAGTACCGTTGTGGCAATGGATGTAGGCCATTTTAAATCAGCACACACCACTCAGAACTGTGTGGGAGAGAATGTGGTCTATGATGTGAACTGTGGTCTATGGTTGGTGGCAAGGCCCCAGGATGTGTAAGTCCATTGAGGGTGGTGGGCCACACTTGTGGGAGATGTTTGTGTGGGATGTGGTGGGAGGTGTGGGAGGTGGGCAACATGGGAATCCCAGGGGTTTCCGTGTAATATTTTAGGTAATCTAAGCACCTCTTAAAATATATTTATATATATATAAATAACATTTTTGTAAGCAAATGCACATATATGCATATAGATTTATATATCATTTTACAAATATTGGTATGTATTGTGAAAATTTTGATTTTTACCCACAATAAAAAATAAATTAAAAAAAAAAAACAAAAAACTGAGGGAGTTTATCACCACTAGACCTGCCCTAAAAACAATGCTAAAAGGAATTCTTCAAACTGAAATGAAAGGACACTGGGCAGTGGTTCACAGTGGCATAAAGAAATAAAGAACTTCAGTAAAGGAGTAATTATAAATGCCAGTATTATTGTATTGTGTTGTTTGGTATGTAACTCCACTTCTTACTCCCAACAGGTACTAAAATGCAAATGCATAAAAAGTAATGATAAATCTAGGTATTTGGATATACAATGTACAAAGACATAAGTGGTAACAAATACAAAAAATAGTAGGAGGCAGAGGAGTATAGGAATATTATATGTGCATGCTATTGAAATTAATTGGCATCAAACCAAGTATAATTGTTGTATGTTTAGGATGTTAAAATTTAACCCTATAGTAACTACAAGTAAAACAGATGAAAAATATATCCAGATAGAATACATCTCTGACAGACCTGGAGCAGTTAATGTCTGCTGCTAAGGTTTCCACCACAGACACAAGAAATAAAAGTCCTCATGCTTTCTGTCTGTTTGGTTGTGGCAGCCAAGATCAAATGGGGGAATACAGGAAATTCTATAAACACGGGGAAGGAGAAATAAAATTTTCTGCAACTCAAAAATAAACTTGTAAACACAAAAAAATATATATCCAGATAGAAATGAGAAGTCATTAATATGGTAGTTACAACACAAGGAAGCAAATAAATATAAAAGTAGGTGTTAAGGGAAGTGAGGAACAAAAAAGATATAAGATGTACAATGGCTAAATAGCAAAATGCCAGAAGAAAGATCTGTATTATCAGTAGTGACTTTAAATGTAAATGGATTAAACTCTCCAGTCAAAACAGAGAGACTGGCAGAATAGATAAAAAAGCATAACCAAACTATATGCTGTCATATAGGTTAAAGTCAAAGATATGAGTATGCCAATGGTAAAAAGATGGAAAAAAATATACCATGCAAGAAGTAACCAAAAGAGAGCTGGAGTGACTATACTAATATCAAGTGAAATCTACTTTATAAATAAAAAACAGTTACAAAGGACTAAATTGGTCATTACATACTGATAAAGGGGACAATTCAACAGGAATATGTAACAAATATAAATATATATGCACACAACAGTAGAGCCTAAAATATTTGAAGCAAATACTGGCAGATTTGAAAGGAGAAATTGGTGACTTTAACACACCACTCTGAATAATGGATAGACTATCTAGTCAGGAGATTAATACGGAAGTACAGGACTTTAATGATACTCTAAACAAACTGGATCTAATAGACATATATAGAACATTTCACCTAATGGAAACAGAATACACATTCTTCTTGAGTGCACATGAATCATTCTCCAGGATAGACCATATGTTGGGTTACAAAGCAAGGCTCAAGAAATTTAAAAATATTGAAATCATATAATGTATATTCTCTCTGACCATAAGGGAATGAAGCTAGAAATCTAAAACAGAGGAAGAAAAGGAAAATTCACAACTATGTGTCAATTAAACAATATACTTTTAAAAATCCAAGGGGTTAAAGAGAAAATCAGAAATGAAATCAGGAAATATATTCAGGGAAATGAAAATGAAAATACAACTGATGAATGCAGTGCTGAGAGGGAAATTTATAGCTCTAAATGCTTAAATTAAAAAAAGAAGACTTCAAATCGGAGACCTAACTTCAAACCTGGAAGAATGGAAAAAGAAGAGCAAATTAAACCCAAAGCAAGCAGAAGGAAGGAAATAATAAAGATTAGAGTGGAGATAAATGAAATTGAGAAAAAAATAGAATCAACAAAACCAAAAAGTTGATTATTTGAAATTATCAATAAAATTGACATACTTTTAGCTAGACCAACAAAGGAAAAAAGAGAGGATAAAAATAATGAAAATCTGAAATGAAAGGGGGACATTACTACCAATCCTGCTGAAATAAGGGCTGTAATAGGATACTATGAACAACTCTACACCAATAAATTAGATAACCTAGATAAAATAGACAAATGTTTAGAAACAGACAAACTACCTACATTGAGTCAAGAAGAAATAGAAGATCTCTACAAACCTATTACTTGTAAAGGGATTGAGTCAGTAATCAAAAACTTCCCAACCAAGAAAAGCTTAGGACCAGATGGTTTCAAAGGAGAATTCTACCAAACATTCCAAGAAGACTTAACTCCAATTCTAATCAAACTCTTCCAAAAAACTTGAAGAGCAGGAAACACTCCCTAACGCATTCTATGAGGTCAATATCACCCTCATACCAAAGATGGATAAAGATACCACAAGAAAAGGAAACTACAAGCCAATATCTTTCAGGAATATAGATGCAAAAATTCTCAAGAAAATACTAGCAAGCCAAATCCAACAGCAGATTACAAAAATTATACACCATGATCAAGTGGGATTTATCCCTGGTATGCAAGGTTGGTTCAACATAAGAAAATCAATTACTGTAATACACCACAATAACAGAAAGAAGGAAAAAACACATGATCATCTCAACTGGTGCAGAAAAGACATTTGTTAAAATACAGAATCTTTTCTTGATAAAAACATAACACTAGGAATAGAAGGAAACTTCCTCAACATGATAATGGACATATACTAAAAGCCCCCAACTAACATCCTACTTAATGGTCAAAGAGTGAAAGCTTTCCATCTGAGATAAGGAACAAGACAAGAATGCCCATTGTCACTACTGTTATTCAACATTGTACTGGAATATTCTTGCCAGAGCAAGAAAAAGAAATTAAAAAAACCCATCCAAATTGGAAATGAAGAAGTAAAACTTTCCCTATTTGCAGATATGATCTTATACACAAAAAGATACTGAAAAATCCACAACATAGCTCCTAGAGATAATAAATGAATTCAGCATAGTAGTGGGGTACAAGATCAGCACTCTAAAAAGCAGTATAGTGTTTCTATACACAAGTTATGAACAATTGGGACAAGAAATCAAGAAAAACATTCCATTCACAATAGCAACTAAAAGAATCAAATATCTAAGAATAAATCTAAGAAAGTATGTAAAGGAGTTGTGCATAGAAAACAACAAAACATTGTTAAAAGAAATTAAAGATCTAAATAAATTGAAGGATATTACATGATCATGGATTGGAAGACTAAATATTTTTAAGATGTCAATACTACCTAAAGCAATTTATAGTTTCAATGCAATTCCAGTAAAACTTCTGACAACATGCTCCACAGAAATGGGGCCAGTCATCGAATTTGTGTGGAAAGTTAAGGGGCCCTGAACAGCTAAAGCCATCTTGAAAAAGATGAATTAATTTAGAGGACTCACACTTCCTGATCTTAAAAAACTTATTATAAAGCCACAGCACTAAAAAAGGATGATACTGGCACAAGGACAGACATATAGACTAATGGAATAGAATTGATAGCTCAGAAATGAACACTCGTATTCATGGCCAACTGATTTTTTTTAGTTTTTTTTATTTTATAATATATATTTTTATTAGAGAAGGTTGTGATCTTACACAACACTCATGCATAACGTGCAGAAATCCCATACATCACCCCTCCACCAACACCTTGCACTGTTGTGGAACATTTGATACAGATATGAAAGAACATCATCAAAATATTACCACTAGCTATAGTAGCTTTGATGTATATTTTTCATGACTTCCTAGATATAGGATCATATCATTGCAAATAGCAAAAGTTTTACTTCTTCCCTTCAATTTTGACACCTATTATTTCTCTTTTTTCTCTTGATTGCTGTAGCTAGAACATCTAGCACTATATTGAAGAACAGTGGTGATGGCGGGCATCCTTGTCTTGTTCCTGACCCCAATGTGAAAGCTTTCAGTCTTTCACCATTGAGTACAATGTTAGTTGTGAGTTTTTCATACATGCACTTTATCATGTTGAGAAAGTTTCCTTCAATTGCTATCTTTTGTAGTATTTTTTTTTTGAGGTACCAGGGGCCAGGGATTGAAACTGGGACCTCGTATGTGGGAATCCATATGAGGCTCACTCAAGCACTGAGCCACATCAGCTTCCCTGGGTTGGTTTTTTCATTTGTTTTGCTTGTTGTTCATTTTTATTTTTTCAGGAGGCACTGGGAACCAAACCTGGGATCTCCCATGTGGGAGGCAGGAGCTCAACTGCTTAAGCCACATCCATTCCCTGTAGTAATTTTTATCAAGAAAGGATGCTGTGTTTTGTCAAATGCCTTTTCTGAATCAATCAATATGTTCATGTGATTTTTCTTCTTCAATTTATTCATGTGCTATGTTACAGTAATTGATTTTCTTGTGCTGAACCATCCTTACATGCCTGTGATAAAACCCACCTGATCATGATGAATAATTATTTTAATGTGTTTTTGGATAATTAGCAATTTTTCAGGATTTTTGCATCTGTATTCATTAGGGAAATGGGTATGTAATTTATTTTTCCTAATATCTTAAATGGCTTTGGTATTAGGGTGATGTTGGCTTCATAGAAAGAGTTTGGTAGCATTCCCTCCTGTCCAATTTTTTGGAAGAGTTTGAGTAAGATTGGTATTAAATATTCTCTGAATGCTTGGTAGAATTCACCTGTGAGGCCATCTGGTCCAGGGCTTTTCATTTGAGGGAGGATTTGAATACTTTTTCAGTCTCTTGACTTGTGATTTTTTTTTTTTTTTTTTTGAGGTCTATTTCTTCTTGGGTCAGGGAAGGTTGTTTGTTCCTAGAAATTTTTCCATTTCATATGTTGTCTAGTTTGTTGATGTACATTTGTTCATGGTATCCTTTCATGATATCTTTTATTTCTGTGGGGTCAGTACTAATGTCCTATTTTCATTTCTGATTTTATTTACTTGCATCTTCCATTTTTTTGTCAGTATATCTAAGTGTTTGTCCATTTTGTTGCTCTTCTCCAAGAACCAAGTTTAGGTTTTGTTCATTCTATTGTTTTGTTCTCAATTTCATTTATTTCTGCTCCGATCTTTGTTATTGTGTTCCTTATGTTTGCTTTGGGAATAGTTTGCTGTTCTTTTTCTAGTTCATCTAGCTGTGTAGTTATGTCATTGATTTTAGTTCTTTCTTCTTTTTTTATGTAAGCATTGAGGGTGATAAATTTCCTGATCAGCACTGCCTTGGCTGCATCCCATATATTTTTTTGTTTTTATTTTTGTTTTTCTAGGCAAGGGTGTAAAGAGTTTATTAAGAAACCAGAAAAGAGATAAGTACACAACCCAAGACATGGATTGTGGACATGCTACAGGATGAGTTGCACACTTGGGGCCCAGATTACACCTTTTAAGTCCTTTCTTCCTCCCTTTTCCCATTGCTGGGGAGGAGCCCCAGCTGTTTGCTGTTCTGACTGATTGTCCCACTTGTTAGCTCTCAGAAGGCCAATGATAAGGCCTTTTGTTTGGGGTTATCAGGGGCTTCCATTAACCCAGAAAGAATTCCAAATGGGATCTCATGGCCAGGGTCTCGGTGGGTTCTTTCTGGCTTTGTTTCAGTAGCAGAGGATTTCTGGGTGGGGTTCCACCACCATGTTCTCTGCCAGATCCCAGACATCTTTGCTTCTTCCCTACACTAACCTGCCTCAACTCCCCCCTCAGAGAGTTTACACCCTTATTCTTAAGGTGGAGCTGAAGGGCTATAGTTAAACTTCTGTAGGTGCTTCCTGATGGTTAGGGGGAGTAGGCCCTGCCTGACAGAGTGTAAAACCCCTTGGCTATTCTATTGAGGTTGAGGGAAGATGGGTCTGGCACTGTTGTTGGAACTGGATAAAATCCCCACATGACTAATATCTTGTTCTGGAAGGCATTGATTCTGGAAGAAATAAACTTAGTTAGAATTTAAGATACATGGTCCTAAAAGGATAAAGAAGATGATCATAAGCAGGCCCAAAAAGGGGGCCAGCCATGACATACTGGACCACAAGAGTGAGAAAGGCCAGGCATCCTCCCAAAGTTGATGGGAAACAGCATTCTTCCTTCAGTTATTTTATGCTGTTGGTTAACTCTAGGGAGAGATTTTGGTAGACCTGCTGGGTTTGGTATAAACTGCTAACCCCAGTTCCCACACCAGTGGTTATGCCTAGGACAGCTAGGAGAGGTATGAGGAGAGGCACTACCCTAGACATAAACTCACAAAGATGATATTGGCAAAAACAAGGCAAGCATATGGCAAGCAAATAAAGATAGTACTTAAGAAAGCCATTCCTTTATCTTATAGGCATTTTCATTAACTATTTAGAAAATGAATTAAATTTACCAGGTGATGTACTGTAAGAAAGTTATTATTAAGAATTGTGAATTCATAAGCTTTCTAATCAACAGTCGCTGCCTTTGGAATGTTGTAATGCTGCTATGCAGGCAACTCCATCACCTAGTAACTAAAAACAGTGTTTAGAAGGAGCAAGTCACCAGACATGATATCTGCACATCCTGTTTGTATCCCCTGTAAAGTTAACATGAAGTTAAAGCTGATGTGTATTGAAACCTTCATGTTCCTGTCTAGTGTACCATGAACAGAATAGAACAAAAGATCCCTCAAAACACTGCAGAGGGCTGGCCACCCCCCAGCCCACCCCCGCCGCTGGATGGATTCAGTTACTTTCAATGAGGTCATTCCTCATGAGTTGCAAGACCCATTGGAGTTCTGAGTTTCAGAACCCCTTAAAAGGGATAGCCCCTAAGCTGCCAGTCAGAGCCTTACCCAGGAAGGAATGCTCTGCCTGGGACCATTTTTCCAATTGGGGCTCTGATCAGCTGCAAAGGGGCTCCCAGCCACGTGAGAGTTCAGATGTTGAGTTTTCCCCCAATTTGGTGAGTGGTTGTATATACTTTCATTCTTTCCTATGTCTTTAATTAATTACTCTTCTTCTTTGTGATTTCTCGATTGTTATAATCATTTAATATAACCTGAAACTTATTTGATTGAATAAAGCTGCCTTGGCATAGCATTTAGAGTTTCTGCCTCTTCTTTAGCAAGACACTGTAAAATACCATTTAAAAGATCTCTTTGAAGGCTCTTTCTAATTGTTCTAATCTGCAATGTGACCATGCATTTTTGCACAAGAATTTCGTTCTCTATTGGTTTATAACCAAATCATTTCCAAATGCAAAATACAATCTACAACATTTTCCTTTACATCAGAGCTCTGCTTCTTTCCCACTTCAACTTTGTCAGACCTTGGATGAGCAACACGAATTTTATTATACATTCACTGAGTTCATTGAAGTCTCAAGGAAAACTGGTTTCTTTTCATGAACTGCTGCTTTTAGAATTCTTGACATTCAAGGACTCCCCAGTCCTTGGAGATAACAAGACTCCAGTAGCCACTGGACTGGAAGAGGGGGCATCCAACCCTGAGAGGATTCCATGAAGCAGCAATCTCTTTAAAGTTCATGGGGGTCCCTCTGGTCTCTTGCCCAGAGTAGGCAAATTGGAGACAACTGGATAATCATGAGAGAAAGGATGGGTATTAATAACAGTGGAAGGAAAGGAGATGGGATGTCTCAAATTTTCCTTTTCCCAAGCCATGGGGAGCAGAAGTTGCCATGGCTACAAACAGAGGAGAATAGAGTAGTTATCATTACAAATGTGAAGCCAGCATTGAAATAACCATAAATAAAGGGAAACCCAGTTTCCTCATCACAATAGCAAGCATAGGTAAGGGTGAGGCTTGACCTGAAGTAACTATAAACAAAGGTAAATTAGCCTAAGAATACCATCACAATAGTAGGTATAGGTTAAATCCACCCAGTTATAATAATTTCAGCTTTTGTTGTATTACAATAAATGCATATATATAATGATTTTGTCTTAACTCTTAGTTACAGTTTCTAGTAAGTTTTCACTCTAAAACAAATTGGTCACAATGATTCTAAAATGGTGACAGAGTAAGGAGCTGGAAGAGTCAGCTTGTCCTACAGGGCAGTTAGTAATCACCCAGCGCTATCTAAAGCACTTGTTTGGGGGCACTGGAAGACCAGAAGTGCATCCTGCAACATCCTTGGAAGGAGGAGGCTGCCCATTTGCAGAGAAGATTCATGAGTAGAGCACTCCACGCCATGGAGGCCGGTGTCCATCCTCCACTGGAGGCACAAGCCAACTCGGGAGCTATTCCGCAGCTGGAATTGGAAGCTCCACTTCCCAAAAATGGGGGAGGAAGAGATGGTTGGGCACCAACTTCAGCTACTGATTAGTACATTCAGCTGGCTAAAGTATAATCCTAAGAATAGCTAAAGTTTAAACCTGTCCAAGTCAGAAAGAGGCCAGTAGCTGCCATTTTAACTCTGCACCCAGCATGAGGGGAAGTGGATCTGACTGAAAATCACAGAAGACTGGCTTCTTTCCACCCATATCAGATTGCAGCTCTAGCCTAAACCCCAGCCTCACTGCCAGCAGGGAGGAAACTGGGGGGACCTGCACCAGCCTCTCCAAGAAACTGCAGACCATGCCTCAGAAGCCAGTGCCCATCCTACTCTGGTGGCACAAGCCACCTCAGGACCTATTGAGTGAAGCTGGAAGCTCCATTTCCCATAAATGGGGAAGAGATGGTTAGCCACCAACTTCAGCTACTGATTAGTAAATTCGGCTGGCTAAAGTATAATCCTAAGAACAGCTAAAGCTTGAAACTCTCAAAGTCAGAAAGAGGTCAGCAGCTGCCGTTTTAACTCTGACCCCTGCAAGAAGGGAAGTGGGCTGACTGAAAATCACAGAGAAGTTAGGTACTGGCTTCTTTCCACCAAGCTTGGATTGAAGCCCTAGCCTAGGAGCCAGCCCCAATTCCCTCAGAGAGGAAGCTGGAGGAACCTGCACCAGCCTCACCAGTTAATTGCAGGCATTTTTGGCCAGCACAGACTGAATAGTTGGACACTTGGGGCTCTATCCCCGCACCCCAATAGGATAGGAGAGGAGTGCATTTCCAGGCTTCTCTGGGCAACTGCAGATGCTTTCAGCCCACAAGAACTGGTTTGTTGAGCACCTTCAATTTCATCTACACCCCTCCACCCACAAAGGATAGGAGGGGGCTGGTGATTCTTAAGCTTCTCTGGGCAACTGCAGGTGCTTTCAGCCAGCACAGACTGGATAATTGGGCACCCGTAGCTCCATCTCTGCCCCCCAGTAGGATAAGAGGGGATCTGTGTTTCCTCAGCCTCTCCAAGCAACTGCAGTCACATTCAGCCCATGCAAACTGGTTTGTTGCACACCTTCAATTCCACCTCCACCTCTGCTGCCCCATAGGATAAGAGGGAATTGTGTTTCCTAAGCATCTCAGGGAAACTGTAGGTGCTTTTGGTCTGCACAAACTCAACTGTTGGGTACCTGTGGCTCCACCCCCACCTCCCAATAGAAGAAGAGAGGGACGGTGTTTCCCCATCCTTTCCGGATAACTGCAGGGACTCTTGGCCCACAGTGACTGAATAGTTGGACACCTGAAGCTGCAGCCCTTCTCCCAAGTAGGATGGGGGGGAACTGGGTTTCCCTAGCCCCTCTGGGCAATGGAAGTCACCTTTGGCCTGCACAGACTGGACTGTTGGGTGCCTGTGGACCCACCCCCACCCCCTAATAAGATAGAGGGGTCTGGTGTCTCCTCAGTCTCTCAGGGCAACGGCAGATACTCTAGGCCTACAGGGACTGAACTGTAGGGTGCCCATGGATCCACCCCCACAACCCAATAGGATAGGAGGGGGCTGGTGTTTCCTCAGCCTTTCTGGGCAATGCAGGCACATTGGGCCTACACGGACTGAACTGATGGATGTCAGTGGTTCCATTCCAACCCCCTAAAAGGCCGAAGGAACAATAGTCACTCATCCTCTCAGGGCAACTGCAGGCACATTTGGCCCACACCAATTAGATTGTTGGACATGCCAGAGGATCCATCCCCACCCCCAGTGGGGGGGCGGTTCTATGTCAGTCTACCCAGGCAACTACAGATCATTTTGGACCTGCACAACACAGATTGTTGCACACACCTGCAGCTCCATCCCTGCCGCTGGAAGGGGAAGAAGGGGAATGAAGCCTCATCAGTCTCTCCAGGCAACTACAGACAGTCTGGGCCTGCACAATTTGGATTATTACACATGGATGCAGATCTGTCCCTACCCCTAGCAAAGGAGAAAGGTGGGAGAAGCTTCTTCAGTTCCTGGGGCAACACGGGCAACTTCAGCCTCAACAGCTTACAGTGCCAACAACATCCTTGGCTCTTACTATATAACTACCAAGGGAGAAAATTCAAGAAAACCCTAAATTAAAGAGAGAAACTGCACCCAGAATAAATACATCTAGTAAGCCAGATGCCAAGACACCAACAAAAAATTACTATCCATAACAAGAAACAGGAAGATATGGCCCAGTTAAGGGAACAAGATAAGCCTCCAGATGATGTAAAGGAGTTGAGACAACTAATCATAGATGTTCAAACAAATCTCCTTAATAAATCCAATGAGATGGTTAAAAAGAGATTGCAGGTATTGAGAAGAAACTGGGTGAGCACAAAGAAGAATTTGAAAGCATACATAGAAAAAGAGTAGATATCATGGGAATTAAAGGCAAAATAAATGAAATTAAAAACACAATGGGGGAAGTAGATGTGGCTCAACCAGTTGGTTACCAACCTACCACAAGGGAGGTCCCAGGTTTGGGTCCCGGTGCCTCCTAAAGAAGACAAGCAGACACCTGCACCCACTGCAATGAGAGCTAGAAGCTCCACACTCCACCACAACAAGAACTAGGTACCCCACATCCCAACACAATGAGATCTAGATGCCCCACACCACAGTGCAATGAGAGCTAGACACCTGCAACCCACAGCAATGAGCAGTTGCCTAAAAATGCACAGTTGCCTAAAAATGCACAAAAGCCTGCAGGCACCACAGCCCACTGGGAGTGGATGTGGCTCAGGTCATTGGGCATTTCCCTCCCACATGGGAGGTCCCGGGTTCAGTTCCCAGTGCCTCCTTGAGAAGGCGAGCAAACAATGAGCAGACAGAAAAGAGAACCATCTGGGTGAGGGGTGGGAGATAAATTAAAATAAATAAAGTAAAAAATAAATAAATCTTTTTAAAAAACACACACTGGAAGGAGCAGACATGGCTCAAGCAGTTGAGCACCCGATTCCCACATGAGAGGTCCCAGGTTCAGTTCCCAGTGCCTCCTAAAAACAAAAAAACAAACAAACAAAATAAATGAAAAAATCAACTCAAGGGAGGTGATGTGGCTCAGTGGTTGAGCACCAGCTTCCCACATATGAGGTGCCAGGTTCAATCCCTGAGACTAGTACCTCAAAAAAAAAAAAAATACACTGGAGGCATATAACAGCAGATTTGAGGAGGCAGAAGAAAGGATCGGTGAGTTTGAAGACATGGTCTCTGAAAGTGAACATACAAAAGAACAGATGAAGAAAAGAATGGAAAAAATTGAACAGGAACTCATAGAACTAAATGATAATGAGTGGCATACAAATATAAGAGTCATGGGTGTCCCAGAAGGAGAAGAGAATGGAAAAGGGGCAGAAGGAATATTTGAAGAAATAATAGTAGAAAATTTCCCAACTCCATTGAAGGACATAGATATCCATGTCCAAGAAGCACAAAGTACTCCCATCCAAATAAATCTGAATAGACCTACTCCAAGACACATATTAATCAGAATGTCAAATGCCAAAGACGAAGAGAGAATTCTGAGAGCAACAAGAGAAAAGCAATCATAGCATATAAGGGATACCCAATAAGATAAAGTGCTGATTTCTCACCAGAAACCATGGAGGCAAGAAGGCAGTTGTATGATATATTTAAGATAGTGCAAGAGAAAAACTTCCAGCCAAGAAACTTATATCCAGCAAGATTGTCTTTCAAAAATGAGGGCGAGTTTAGAATATTCACAGATAAATAGAAACTGAGAGAGTTTATAATAAAGAGACCAGTCTTGCAGGAAATAGTAAAGGGAGTGCTACAGCCTGAAAAGAAAAGACAGGAAAGAGAGGTTTGGAAGAGTCTAGAAATGAAGATTATACCAGTAAAAGTAACTAAAAGTGTAAAGAGTGGTGAAAATAAAAATGACTGATAAAACCCAAAGTTCAAAATGAGTGAAATAAGAACTGCCTTTACAGTAATAACCTTGAAAGTCAAAGGATTAAACCCTCCAATCAAAAGACACAGAATGGGATAAGAAAATATGAGCCATCTATATGCTGTTTGCAAGAGACTTGCCTTAGACCCAAGGATACCAATAGATTGAAAGTGGAAGGTTGGGAAAAAAATATTCCAAGCACAGAGTAACCAAAAAAAAAGCTGGAGTAGCTATGCTTATATTGGATGAAATGGACTATAAGGCAAAACTGTTATAAGAGACAAGGAAGGACATTATATATTAATAAAAGGGGCAATTTACCAGGAAGAAATAACAATCATAAATATATATGCACATAATCAGGATGTCCCAAGATACATGAGACAAACACTGGCACAACTGAAGAAGGGAACAGATACCTCTACAATAATAGTTGGAGACATCAATATACCATTCTCAGCACTGAATAGAACATCTGGGTTGAGGATCAATAAAAAAACAGAACTTGAATAATATGATAAATGGTCTAAACCTAATAGACATATACAGAACATTGCACCCCAAAACAGCAGGATATGCATTATTTTCAAGTGTTCTTGGATTTCTCCTCAGGATAGACATTATGTTGGGTCACAAAGCAGATCACAATAAATTCAACAAGGTTGAAATTATACAAAGCATTTTCTCTGATCACAATGGAATAAAGTTGGCAATCAACAAGTGGTAGGGAAAAGGGAAAATTCAAAAATATATGGAGATTAAACAACACACTCTTAAATAATCAGTGGGTCAAAGAAGAAATTTCAAAAGAAATCAATAAATATCTCAAGATGAATGAAAACAAGAACACAAAATATCAGAATGTATGGGATGCAGTGAAGGCAGTGCTGAAAGGGAAATTTATAGCCCTCAATGCTTACATTAAAAAAGAAGAAAAAGCTAAAATCAATGGCCTAACTACACAGCTAGACAAACTAGAAAAAGAACAGCAAACTAATCCCAAAGCAAGTAGAAGGAATGAAATAACAAAGATCAGGGCAGAAATAAATGAAATTGGGAACAAAAATACAATAGAGAAAATTAACAAACCAAAGTTGGTTCTTCAAGAAGTTTAACAAAATCGACAAACCTTTAGTTTTTTACATTGTCAAATGTAAAAAAGACAGAATATGCAAATAAATGAAATGAAAAATGAAAATGAGGACATTACTACTGAGCCAACAGAAATAAAAGAGATCATAAGAGGATACTATGAAAAACTTTACACCAAAAAACACTAGACAATGTAGATGAAATGGAAAAATTCCTTGGAACGTACAAACTACACTGACCCCAGAAGAAATAGAAAACCTCCAAAACCAATCACAAGTAAAGAGATTAAAACAGTTATGAAACATCTCCCCAAAATGAAAAGTGCAGGACCAGATGGTTTCACAGGTGAGTTCTACCAAACATTCAAAGAAAATTTAATACCAATGTATTCAAGCTCTTCTAAAAAATTGAACAAGAAGGAATGCTACCAAACTCATTCTATAAGGCCAATATCACCCTAATACTAAAGCCAGATAAAGATATTATGAATAAAGAAAATTGCAGGCCCATTTCTCTAATGAATATGGATGCAAAAATCCACAATAAAATTTTGCTGATCGAATCTAACAACACGTTAAAAGAATTATTCAACATGATCAAGTGGGTTTTACACAAGGCATGCAAGGGTGGTTCAGCACAAGAAAATCCATAAGTTATGGCAAAATATATAATGGCCTGTACCTGTCATTGCAACATCATTCAGGAAAATTCCAATGTCCAGAAAATGCCCCCATATTACACCTATATTTCCCCTCTCCCTTCCCTCAGGACCTCCAGTGGCCACGGCCTCCACATTAATGATAAAAGTTCTTCCATTGCTAGAATAACAATAAATCTATAGTAGAAAAACATTAAGTCTACTCTAGTCCATTGTTCATTCCCCTATCCTGAGAATTCTGAGATAGTGGTGCCCTCTCCACCTCAGATTGAGAGGGGCTTAGAGCCCATGGAGCAGGTGGATGGGACTATCTTGCTTGCAGTTGTAGACTCTCTCTATTTGTTGGTATGGTCATTGTCCATCATCATTTCCTTGTTAGTTGTCCTGGGTGAGTCCAATGAACTGGAGAGTAGGTGTTGTAACTCTGCTGAGATTCAGGGTTCAACTGGAATATAAATAGACCAAAGATTTAAGTCTCTTGGACATATACTATCAAATATAGTACTAACTATAGGTTCAAATGGAAGGGGGAGAAGTGCCAAGCATAGGGAAGCCACAAATGAGTCCAACTCTGTCACACTGGGAGCATAAATTCCAAGGTAAGGCCCAATAGCAGGGTGCCAAAGTCCTGAGCTGTCAGCCCTGTCTATAGTGCCTGGATTTCTCCAGAGCCCTCAGGAACCCTGCTATTTGAGGCAATATTTATTTTGGCAGTTAATGAGATCCTGCTGAGATGTGCATAAGCATAACCTCTGGAATGACTTCCCAACTTCCTTTGAAGTCTCTTAGCCATATAAACTCATTTGTCTTTACCCTTTCCCCCTTTTAGTCAAGGTCTTTTTCCAGTTGCATTGCTAGTTGGTGCTTTGTAGTAATCCCTCGGTGCCAGCAAGGCTCATCCCTGGGAGTTATGTCCCATGCCAGGGTAAAGGTAATGTATTCATATGCTGAGTTGGCTTATAGAGAGGCCAGATTTGAATTTAGCTTAGAGAGAGGCCACATTTGAGCAACAAGGAGGCTCTCAGGAGGTAACTCTTAGGCAACCTATAATACTAAGCTAAGTTTCAATTTCAAAAGAAAAGGTTCATAAGTACAGTCATCAATATCAAGGGCCCATCAATGGTCCACCCTCCTTCATTAGTCACTGCCACAGTATTCAGGAGGTTCTTGCTGTCCCACTAGAGAATGTAGCAGAACAACCCATGATGGGTATTGGATATTCTTTTGGTTATTGTGTGGATCTCCACCCACTGTGACAATGCCCCATGAGCACTTGAACACATTTATATGCCTTATAGGTATGTCCCAGGTGAATCTCCTCCCATGTATGCTCCATCACTGACACTCTGCACCAGTGATCCTCCCCTGCCACAGCTGTAACCCTTCTGTGATTCAAAACTTCTTCAAAAATGAAGCCAAGGTGGGAAGCGGCTGTGGCTCAATCAGTAGGGCTCCCGTTTACCATATGGGAGGCCCCGGGTTCGGTTCCTGGGGCCTCCTGGTGAAGGCAAGCCCGCCTGCACGGCGTGGTTGGCTGACCCAGCGAGCACAAGCAGCAAGGGGGGGATAAATGAATAAATAAATAAAATCTTTAAAAAAAAAAAAAAAAAAAATGAAGCCAAGGGCACAGATGTGGCTCAAATGGTTGGGCGTCTGTCTCCCATATGGAGGGACATGGGTTCGATCCCCTGGTAAAATAAATAAAAATATAGAAGGTGCGTGGGTGCACTGAGGCACGCAGCAAGATGATGACGTTAGCAGGAGAGTGACACAAGGGAGAACCAAGACAAGATGTGCCAAAAAAAAAACAAAAACAGGAACTAAGGTGGCACAGGTGGCAGAATGCCTCTCTCCCACATTGGAGGTTCCCAGGATCAAATCCTGGTGAGACAGGAGGAGAAGGATGAGAAGAGAGGGCAGGAAACAGACACAGAGAATTGCCCAGCGAATGGACACAAAAAAATAGCAAAAATGAGGGAGGGGGGTTTAAATAGATAAAAAGTAAATTAAACAAAAAAGGAAGCCAACAAATTAACCAAATAAAAGAAATAAGAAAATGATATAATAATGATAGTTTTTAAAATGACAAATAAAATACAAAAAATTAAAAAGAATTTGAAATTAAAAAGAATTTAAAAATAAAATAAAACAAATTTTGGCATTATATCTTTCATCACTGTAAGGTCTGTTGTCTTGTATGTACAGTGACATTTTCTTCCATTTATTCCCCCAGTGTCTTTTTTTATTTCATTTTATCTTCAAAGAAGCTTTAGTTTACAGAAAAGTCATGTGTAGAATATAGGGGATTCACATATACCCAACATCCTCCCCCTTTTCTTCTTTCCCCTATCAAAAACATTTTACAGGTGAGTGGTATATTTGTTACAAATTAATGTACAAATATTGAAGCATTGCTACTAAGCATGGTCAATGATTTACATTTTGGTTTACATTTTGGACCATAAACTTTTATAAATTTTGAGAAAATTTAACATGGCCTGTATCCATCATTGCAAGAAAATGTAGAACAATTCCATCACCCCCAAAATGCCTCATGTACCATCTATTCTATTTCTCCCTCCCTCTCCCCTCTGGACCCACAGCAAACACCTAGCTTCACTCCTTGAAGAACAATATTCATAGTTACTTGCAACAACATTGAGAGCTTGACATACTGCACTGTCCTCCTCTATTAGGCACTGCCTATGCTCTTGAGAGACACCCGTTCCTGTTTTTAGAACATAGCAGAACTACTCAGGATGGGATTCTAACACCTTACCGTTCATTGTGTGGGTCACCACCCACATATACAATGCACTATGACAGGATGAACACTCACACACTCCCTGGAAGCCTGCTCCAGGTGCACCCTGTCCTGCATGCTCCCCATATCCAACACCCTAAACCAGTAACCCTCCCCTGCCATATTTGCCAAGAAAACATTCCCAAAGTTGTAGCTTCAACCACATAACTGCAAATCCCCAGAATTCATCTGCTTCCTCCCCTGACCCTCCTCCCAGTTCCATGGACAGTGCAATTACTGCCACCCTACACCCCTCACAGGCCAGCACCACCAACCCAACAGAATCACTATACCACTGTCATGTCTATCCACTGCACAATCTGTCTTCCAGACTCTAGCTCTGTGAATCTGCTCAAATTGCTTAATTCATATCAGTGAGGTCATGTAGTATTTGTCCTTCAGTGCCTGGCTTGCTTCACTCAACATAAGGTCTTCAAGGTTCATCCACGTTATTCCATGTGCTAATACTGTATTCCTTCTTACAGCTGAGTAATATTCCATTGTATGTATATACCACAATTTGTTTATCCATTCATCTTTTGAAGGGCATTTGGGTTGATTCCAACTTTTGGAAATAGTGAATAATGCTGCTATGAACATTGGTGTGCATATATCTATTCGTATCCTTGCTTTCAATTCTTCTGGGTATGTACCTAGCAGTGGGATTGCTGGATCATATGGCAGTTCTATAGTTAGTTTTCTGAGGGACAACCAAACCGTCCTCCACAATGGCTGGACCATTCTACATTCCCACCAGCAGTGAATGAGGGATCCCATTCCTCCACATCCTCTCCAACACTTGCAGTCCTCTGTTTTTTTAATAGCCACCAGTTTAATGGGTGTAAATGATATCTCATTGTAGTTTTGAATTGCATTTCCCTAATAGCTAGTGATGTTGAGCACCTTTTCATGTGCCTTTGGCCATTTGTATTTCTTCTTTGGAGAAGTGTCTATTCAAATCACTTGCCCATTTTTTTAAATGGGTTGTTTGTCTTTTTATTTTTGAAGTGTAGGAGTTCTTTATATATGCTAGATATTAGGCTCCTATCAGATATATGATTACCAAATATTTTCTCCCATTGAGTAGGCTGCCTTTTCACTTTCTTGACAAACTCTTTCGAAGTGTAAAAGTTTTTAATTTTGAAGAGGTCCCATTCATCTATTTTTTCTTTCATTGCTTGTGCTTTGGGTGTGAAATTCATGGAACCATTACCTAATACAAGATCCTGTAGATGCTTCCTTACTTTATGTTCCAGGTCTTTATGGTCTTGGCTCTTATATTTAGATCTTTGATCCATCTTGACTTAATTTTTGTATAAGGTGTGAGATGGTGTTCCTCTCTCATTCTTTTGGATATGGATATCCAGTTCTCCAAGCATCATTTGTTGAAGAAGCCATTCTCTTCCAGTTGAATGAGCTTGGTGACCTTGCTGAATATCAGATGGCTGTATATGCAAGGATCTATATCAGAACTCTCAATTCAATTTCACTGGTCAGTATGTCTATCCTTGGGCTAATACCATGCAGTTTTGACCACTGTAGCTTTGTAGTTTGTTTTAAAGTCAGGTAGTGTAATTCCTCTTATTTCATTTTTCTTTTTCAATATGTCTTTGGCTAGTCAGGGCCTCTTGCCCTTCCAATTAAATTTCAGAGTTAGTTTTTCCAATGCAGTTAAAAATGCTGTAGTGATTTTTATTGTGATTGCATTAAATCTGTAGGTCAGTTTGGGTAGGATAGACATCTTAATGATGTTTAGTCTTCCTATCCATGAACAGGGAATATTCTTCCATTTATTTAGATCTTCTTTGAATTCCTTTAACAGTGTTGTGTAGTTTTCTGCATACAAGTGGTTTACATATTTAGTTAAATTTATTCCTAGGTATTTTATTCTTTTAGTTGCTATTATAAATGGGATTTTTCTTGATTTCCTCCTCAGGTTGCTCATTATTGGTGTACAGAAATGCTACTGATTTTTGCACATTAATCTATGAGCTGCCACTTTATTGAACTTATTTATAAGCTCTAGACACTTTGTTGTAGATTTCTCAGGGCTTTCGAGGTATAGGATCATGTCCTCTGCAAATAGTGAAATTTTTACTTCTTCCTTTCCAATTTGGATGTCTTTTATATCTTTTTCTTGCCTAAGTGCTCAAGCAAGTACTTCTAACACAATGTTAAATAAGAGTGTTGTCAGTAGGTATCCTTGTCTTGTTTGAGATCTTAGAGGGAAAGCTTTTAGGATTTCACCATTGAAGATGATGTTAGCTGTGGGTTTTTCATATATACCCTTTATCATGTTGAGGAAGTTTCCTTCTATTCCTATCTTCTAAAGTGCTTTTATCAGGAAAGGGTGCTGTATTTTGTTGAATGCTTTTTCTGCATCTATAGAGAAGATCATGTGATTTTTTTTTTCTTTTGATCTGTTTATGTGGTGTATTATATTGATTGATTTGCTTATGTTGAGCCATCCTTCCATACCAGGGATGAAACCCGCTTGGTCATGGTGTATAATTCATTTGATGTGTTGTTGAATACAATTAGCAAGTATTTTGTTGAGAACTTTAGCACCTAGGCTCATTCGTGAGATTGGTGTATAGTTTTCCTTCTTGTGGCGTCTATGTTTGGCTTTGTTACCAGGGTGATGTTGGCACCATAGAATGCGTTAGGCAATGTTCCCTCCACTTCTATTTTTTTGGAAGAGTTTTAGCAGGATTTGTATTAGCTCTTTCTGGAATGTTTGGTAGAATTCGCCTGTGAAGCCATCTGGTCCTGGGCTCTTCTTAGTTGGGAGGTTTTTGATGACTAATTCATCAATTCATGACTGTTCCTTATGATTGGTCTGTTGAGTTAATCAATTTCTTCTTTCATCAATGTTGGTTGCTTATGGTGTTTCTAGGAATTTGACCATTTCCTCTAAATTATCCATCTTTTTAACATACAATTTTTCAAAGTATCCTCTAATGATACTCTTTATTTCTGTGGGGTCAGTGGTGATATCCCCTTCCTTGTTTCTTACATTATGTATTTGTATCTTCTCTCTCTTTTTCTTTGTTAGTCTAGCTAAGGGTTTGTCTATTTTATTAATTTTCTCAAAGAAACACCTTTTGGTTTTGTTTATTTTTTCTAGTGCTTTCTTATTTTCAATTTCATTTAGCTCTGCTCTAATCTTTGTTATTCCTTCTTTCTACTTTCTTTGGGGTTAGATGTTGTTCTTTTTCTAATTTCTCCAGGTGTGCAGTTCGGTCTTTGATTTTAGCTCTTTCATTTTTTTAAATATAGGCATTTATAGTTATGAATTTCCCTCTCAGCACTGCTTTTGCTGCATCCCATAAGTTTTGATATGTTGTGTCATCATTTTCATTTATTTCAAGGTAGTTACTGACTTCTTGTGCAATTTTCTCCTTGACCTACTGATTGTCTAAGAGTGTGCTGTTTTAACTTCCATATCTTTGTGCCTAATCTGCTTCTCTGCCCCTTACTGATTTCCAGCTTTATTCTATTGTGGTCAGATAAATTACTTTGTATAATCTCAATCTTTCTGAATTCATTGAGAGTTGTTCTGTGGACTCCATGTGGTCTGTATTAGTCAGCCAAGAGGGTGCTGATGCAAAATACCAGAAATCTGTTGGTCTTTATAAAGGGTATTTATTTGGGGGTAGAAGCTTACAGTTACCAGGCCATAAAGCATAACTTTCTTCCTTCACCAAAGTCTTTTGCTATGTGTTGGAGCAAGGCAGCTGCTGACATTTGCCAGGGTTCAGGCTTCTTGGGTTCCTCTCTTCCCAGGGCTTCATTTCTCTCCGGGCTTAGCTCCTCTGTTTCCTCCACAAGGTCAGCTGTAGACTATGAGGCTCTTAAGCTTTGCCTCTCTCCACAAGGCCAGCTGTGAACTGTCAGGTGAATGGCTCATCTCCAGCTCAAGACTCGGCATCAGAACTCCAACTCAAAAAACTCCAACTCTGTCCTTTGCCATGTCTTTTATCTTTGAGAACCCACCCACCAAGGGGCAGGGCCCAACACCCTACTGACATGGCCCAATAAAAATCCCTAATCATAACTTAATCATGCCCAGATGAACAGACCAGTTTACAAGCATAATCCAGTATCTATTTTTGGAATTCATAACTATATCAAACTGCCACATGGTCTATCCTGGAGAATGATCCATGTGCAGTTGAGAAGAATGTATATCCCACTGTATTTGGGTATAATGTTCTGTATATGTCTATGAGGTACAAGTCCTTTAATTTATTATTCAAAGTCTTTGTTTCTTTATTGATTTTCTGTCAAGATGTTCTGTCTAATGGTGATAATGGTGTATTAAGATGTAGAGGCATCTATTTCTCCACTTAGTTTTTCCAGTGTCTGACTCATGTATTTTGAGGCACCCTGGTTAAGTGCATAAATGTTTATGATTGATCTTTCTTCTTGACAGATTACCCCTTTTATTAATATATAGTCTCCTTCTTTGTCTCTTACAAGAGTTTTGCATTTAAAGTCTATTTTGTCTGATATTAGGATATCTACTTCCTCCCTTTTTTGGTTATCGTTTGCATGTAAAATTGTTTTCCAACCATTCACTTGCAGCCTCTTTGCATCCCTGGGTGTATGGTGAGTTTCTTGTAAGACAGCATATAGATGGGTCACATTTCTTTATCCATTCTGCCAATTTGTGTCTCTTGATTGGAGAGTTTAAGCCATTAACATTCAATGTTATTACTGTCAAGGCATTACTTACATTAGCCATATTTTCCTTAGGTTTATATATGCCATAGTTATTTTTATTTCTCTTCTTATCTTTTTAGTTATTCTTACACTGTACTCCCATTCTTTCTCTCCTGTTTTTCTTTTCAACCTGCAGGTCTCCCTTTAGTATTTCTTGAAGGACAGGATTCTCATTGACAAACTGTCTTAATTTCTATTTATCCGTGAATATTTTGAACTCTCCCTCATTTTTGAATGCCAGCTTTGCCAGATAGAGAATTCTTGGCTGGAATTTTTTTCTTTAACACCTTAACTGTGTCATACCGCTGCCTTCTTGCCTCCATGGTTTCAGATGAGAAATTAGCAGTTAATCTTATCAAGCTTCCCTCGTGTGTGATGGATCTCTTTTCTCTTGCTGCTTTCCATATTCTCTCTTTGTCTTGAGCATTGGACAATTTGACAAGTATATATCTTGGGTTTGGTCTGTTAGGATTTATACTGTTTTAGGTGTGCTGCACTTCCTGGACATGTACGTCCATGTCCCTCAATGGAGTTGAAAATTTTCAGCCATTATTTCCTCCAGCACTCCTTCTGTCCCCTTTCCCTCCTCTTTTCCCTCTGGGATGCCTATAATGCATATGTTTGTGTGTTTCATCTTGTCATTCAAATCCCTAGGTCCCTGCAGGATTTTTTCTATCTTTTTATCTATCTCTTCCACTATCTCTCTGATTTCATATGTACTGTCTCCCACATTGCTGATTCTTTCCTCTATTCAAATCTGCTGTTATGTGCTTCCAGTGTAGTTTTGATTTCTTGGGTTGTGCCATTCATCACCATCATATCCATTATCTTTTTATGTATGTTTACAATTTCTTCGGTATGTTCTCTGTGTCTTCTTAATATCCTTAATCTTTTCCTTCACGTCATTAAGTTGATTCATGATTTTTGTTTGGACATCTCTGATTAGTTGTTCCATGTTCTGCATCTCCTCTTGTTTTTCAGTTTGTTCATTAGACTGGGCCATGTCTTCTTGTTTCTTAATATGGCTTGTAATTTTTTGCTGATGTCTAGGCATCTGTTTATCTTGATGGGTTTATGTGGTTGGTTAGCTTCTCTTTCTACTCTAGGGTTTTATTTTATTGTTGGTTTTGTGTGTGTGGTAAGGTGTCACTTTGACACTTCATTCCTCTTATTCTATTTCCTTGCTGTTGTCTATGTTCCCTTGGGAAAAAAAAATTAGGACCAGAGAAAAGGAAAAAGGTAAGAAGAGAAAAAGATAATAGCAATAATAATAAAAAAGGTAGAAAAGGAGCAATTCAAGACCTAGTAAAATAAATAAATAACATGAGTAAAAAATCATAAGAATTACAGAGGAATAAGAATAAACATGTGGAATAGAAAATGAAATGAGAAGCAAAATAGAGAAAAATAAATAGAATGAATTAAAAGGCTGAAATGATGAGAACAGAGGAAAAGAAAAAAGAGAAAAGGTGAGAAAGCCACAGAAGAAGCTGAAAACCAACAAAACCTGGAGAAGGGAGAGACGAGCAGATGCCACCATGTGCCTTGCCATGTGACAGAGGAGTCCAGGATCACTGGCAGCCAGTCTTTGGGAAGAAAACAACGCCTGATGATGCCTTGATTTGGACATTTTTCTCAGCCTCAAAACTAGTAAAATTAATGAAAGAGCTGGCAGCAGTAGGGAAGCTGTGTTGTCTTTTTACTGCCCTGGGAAGCAGAACTCAGAGAGGAAGCACCCAGCCAGAGACCCACGCCCCCAGCAACTCCCGAGGACTCCACTGCGGCCGCACTCACCAGCACTAGGAGCGGTAACACAGCCAGGCGAGCATCCCCCGGTCCGCCGCCCCGCGCAGCGCGCAGCCAGCTGCCAGCAGCGCAGCGCACAGCAGCAGCGAACCGCTCACCACCGCACTCAGAGCTCAGGCAGCTTCTAGGCATCTCCTCCCACCAGCGCCTAGGCCGTGTAGATACGCCTCACCCCGCCCAGCGCCCAACCTGTGTCCGTGCTCCTCCTCCCGCCTAGCGCCCAGTCCTCATCCATGCTGCTACTCTGGACGCCAGCCGCCGTGGGAAGTGGGCGCGGGCCAGGACGAGGCTCCGTGGGAAGGCGAGGCTTCAGGACCCAGGTGAGGCCTCTAGCTGGGGCGCGGCTTCCTTCCTGGTCTCTGAGACCGCAGCCGGTCCCGGAGCTTCTCAGACCTGCCCCCAGACGTCCCTCAGGGGTCAGGCTTGTGCTCACTGACTCGCTCAACTGTGTCGATCAAACCTGTTCCCAGGCTAGGCCCATGGCCTGGTCATGGGTCATGCCTTGGATGCGGATTGATTTCTGACAAGGCTCAAGAGCTGAGCCACAAAGTACAGTCCAAACGGTGGAAATTTTGCCAGTTGGCGGTGGGAATTTTAGGGACAAAAGGTCCTCCTTGGGCCTTTGCAGGGCGTGCTGAGCGATACGGGCAAAGGTCATTTGCAGCCACCAGCAGGCTTCTTAAAGCCCTTGTTGCTGACTATGACCCTCTTTCCATTTCTTAAAAATCCAGAAAAGTGGCAAACGTGTGAGGGAGAGGGGCAATAGGTGATACCTGCTTGGCACTAGATGCTTTTGACCACATAGACTTCTTACTTACAGACCTAGCACTGCAGATCCAAGTCACAGTTAAAAGAATGTGACGTTTAACCCACTCAGTTTCTTTCACTTAGGACAGCCAGGTAAACAGGGACACCCAGATACATTTGAACATTGCAGATCAGCCACGAATGATTTTTTAGTCTATACTGCTGAAGCAGGCTAGTAAGATAGGGAATCAATAGAAGGATCTGGAACCATGTGGACATCAATACCCCAAAATGGCTGCTGGAAGACACTTGCGAGATTTCTCCCTGAAGCCAGGAGAAGCCCCTAATATTCTTCAAGGCCCTAAAATTGGGCCTTCCTGGGGGATTGATTGGTGGGATAATCAATCAAAACAGCGAACACCTGGGACTCCTCCCATGTCATTAGCAAAGGGGTGGAATAATTAATAGTTTAAAAAGCAGGCGCAAAACCTTTCTTGGCCCTGTTGCTCTTGGCCCTGCTGCTGCTCTCCGCCCTCGTGGCCACTGTGCCCTGCTCTCGCCATGTCCCCCCTGCGCAGATCAACACGCAAGTAAAACCTGGGCATTTATCATCTATAATGGGAAATTGCAGTCTATAAATCAGCCCTCTCTATCACTCTTCAGCCCCTTACCCTCTACCGGGGACCTGTGATCTGCTATTTTCTCCCATTTCTCTTCCCTACCTTAATAAATTGCTAGCCTCACTCACCTGACGTGCTCTGAAATTCATTTCTGCAGCATAAATCAAGAACCTAGATTAAATCCGGTAACACTGACACTAAAGTAACATGAGGGTACTTATACTGAAAGAAAATTGTTGATCTGAAATTCAAATTTAACCGAGAAACCTATATTATTTACTAAATCTGGGAATATTGGTTTTCATCTAAGACCTGCCATATTATTTACATTTGAAATGAAAGATACCAGAAGGAATAAAGCACCAATTTACATTTTAAATAAAAGATAACAGAAAGGAAAAGAGAAAAAAAGAAAAGAAAAAAAAGTAAAAACAAAGGATACCAGAGAAAAAGAGTGTGAGAGAGAAATAACACAAAAAATTGAAGACCAGACAAAAAGAGGTGGAATGAATGATAGAAAACAGAAGATAGGAAAATGAAGGAAAGAAAAGAAATAACAGGTAGAAAAAAATTGGTAAAAGAAAAAACGGGGGGGTGGGGGGGCAAAGAAAGGGCAAACACAACAAACAAGAAACAAAACAGAAGCTTAAAAAAAAAACAAAAAACGAAAAATAGCCTTCCCTCTTAGGCCCCTCAAGAGCTTCTCAGGCCCCTCAAGAGCTTCTCAGGCTGTCAGTGTTCATCAATCACACTGTAGCCTGTCCTCGTAGGTGATGTTCCTGGTTTTAGTGAGTAAAATAAGGGGAAAAAAGGAACCTTATAAAAAAAAAACAGATCCAAGAAAGCCTAAAACAAAATGAATGTCTATATATTCCCTCTCATAAGGTATCAGCTGGATGCCTGAGAACCAGGTGGATCACTCTCTGGGTCACTTCTCTAAGGAGACCCAGGAATTGAACCAGGGGCCTCATATATGCAAGACAGGAATTCTTCCACTGAGTTCAATTGCCTCCTTAGGGTAATTAGTCCTCGGAAAGCCATCTGCCCCTTTCCCCCCAGGTGTTTTAGACTTATACAGCTTCCTAGAGTTCTGCTGATTAGGCACCTGTCCCTGTCCCCTCTCTAATCTAGTTGCTCTCTCCCCCCTGTGGCTGGGTGTGACAAGCCTGCCTGAGCAGATCACCCCTCCCCTCTCCCTGTCAGGTCGGGGTCCCTTCCAAGATTCAAAGGGGGGCTCAGCTGGCCAATCTCACCACAAAGAAACCACTCTCCAACTTCTGTAAGACCCCTCTCCCTCCCAAGGAACGCCCCCTCCCAGTCTCTTGGCAGCAGGGAGCCAGGGGTTCCACTGAGGCTACTTGCCCTGAGGGAAGAGTATATGTGCCATTTCCAGCCACAGGGAAGAGCAACTCACAGTTTTCCTTTGGCTTCTTTCTCTTTCCAGTACCCTCCAAGATGACTCAGAGAAACTTCCCATTCTATATATATCCAAAGCAGCTCTTTTAGATAGGTCCCTGCCTTCTCTCTGCTTTTTTTGTGAAAGGGGCAGACTATGCCTACCTACTTCGCCGCCATCCCCCCCCATAAGGATTTGATTTCCATTCTATATAAAGAGATCATACAACTCAACAATAAAAGAGCAAGCAATCCAATTTAAAAATGGGCAAAAGACTTAAATAGACATTTCCTCCAAAGAAAAAATACAAATGGCCAAAAATCACATGAAAAAATGTTCCATATCATTCGCTATTAGGGAAGTGCAAATCAAAATGACAATGAGATATCATCTCACACTGCATAGAATGGCCGTTATTTAAAATACAGTAAACAATAAGTGCTGGAGAGGATGTGGAGAAATAGTAACACTCCTTCATTGTTGGTGGGATTGTAAAATGGTGCAGCCTCTGTGGAAGACAGTCTGGCCGACAGTCAGGAAGCTAAATATAGAACTGCCATAGGATCCAACAATTCTTCTACTATGAATATATCCAGAAGAACTGAAAACTGAGACTGTGACAAGAACAGACATCTGCACACCAAAGTTCATAGTGGCATTATTCACAATTGACAAAAGATGGAAACAACCCAAGTGACCATCAACCAATGAATGGATAAACAAAATATTATATATACATCCAATAAAATACTGTGCTGCAGAAAGAAGAAATGAAATTGGGACATATATGATAACATGGATGAATCTTGAAGACATTATGCTAAGTGAAGTAAGCCAGACACAAAAGGACAAGTATCGCATGGTTTCTTTAATATGAACTAAATATGAAGAATAAATGCATGGAGTCAAAACCTAGAGTATAGATTATTAGGAGATAGGAGGACTGAGAAGTCTACTGATGCTTAATGTACATAGAAGTTTTAATTAACTTGACTGTAAAAGTGTGGAAATGAATAGAGTTGATGGTAACACATTATAGTGAGTAGCAGCTGGTTTATAAATGGGATTTGGACTGAAAAGGGTAGTCTAGGGATATAAATGTCAATTGAAAGAAAGCTAGAGAATAATCTAGGGACTGAATAATACAGTGAACCCAGAGGTTCATGAGAATTGCGGTTGATGGTACAAATGCAATACTGTCCTTCTGTGAGCTAGAGCAGATGTATGGGAATGTGGAAAAGCATGGGAAAAATACAATTGGTGCTACCTGTGGACTGTAGTTAACAGCAATACTGTAATATTCTTGCATCAATGCCAAAGATGTACTGTGTTGACAAAGGGGGGTTATGGAAAAAGTGTGCCAAATGTACACTATGGACCATGGTTGGTGGTAATAGTCTGATGATGTTATCTCATAATCTGTGACAAATGTTCCACCACTGTGTGGTCTGTTGGTGAAGGGGTGTTGTGTAGGAATTCTACACATGTGCATGATTGTTTTGTAAGTTCACAACTTCTGTAATGAAAATATATTTAAAAACATAATAGAGTGGGTTGGGGGAAAATACACCAAATAGTAAGATATGGACTATAGTTTGTTGGAGGCAGTCAGAAAGAGGTGAAGCTAAAAATGCACATAATGGCCGACCAACAACAAAGAACAAGCTCCATCCCATATTTAGCCTTCTTGGAGGAAGTAGCTTACCCTGCTCCCGCGCGTGCGAAACCTTCCTGCCTTCCACAAATAGCAAACCCTCCCTAGCAACCGTGTCCAATCCCAGCCTGCCGCATATGCCTTACACATACTTCCCCTTTCTCATGATATATATATCACCACCTCCCTTAATAAAGCAGAAGCATGTAGAAAATCTCTCCTGTGTGTCTGTGTCAATTGTCTTTACATCCCTCTCGCTGTGTCGGCGCGAGCCCCGGTTGACTGTCCCGCTGGCCGGGACAATAGTTAGTAGTAATATTTTGACGATGCTCTTGCATAGTTTGTAAAAACTGTTTCACAACAATGAAAGCTGTTGGTGGTGGTTTGATGTATAGGAGCCCTGTATGATGTTATGCATGTTTAATTTGTAAGTTCACAACTTTTACTATACACTTATTGTTTATGTATGTTCATGTAAGAATGATATACTTCAATTAGATGAAAAAAGAAAATAAAACAGATTGGACACTTTCGTTTATTAACTAAGCAACTAAAACAATTTCATTAGTAACAACGTTGCTAAGTTTTTCTGCTTTTCTAGCAGATGAACTAATTCTGCTTGTGTTTTATACAACAAATCCAATTGCAAAATAGTATTGAAATTTAAAGCCTCATTTTTAGGTTACCTTTCACCATTATCCAATTTGTAACAGGCAAACCCCAAATCTGATTTATGAGTTACTAGGCACAAGCAGACTGACAAAGTTAAAGTAAGCACAGATTAGAACAGAAGAGAATTTTACACAATTTAGCATAGGGAAAGATCTGACTTAAGCCATTCTCCAGGAACTTTTTAATCTTATTTGATAGCATATGAGAAGGTTCCTTATTCTACAGGGGAGAGGCTTAATAAACAGCCAAGATCTTGATTCCCCATTTGCTCCCCTTATTGGGCACAACTGAGGCTAGAGAGGTCTGGAGTGGCAGTTCAGGACCGAATAAGTGGCTCTCATGTTAACTTAAAAATTAAGAATCTTATCTGCCACATCAAGGGCCACCTGAGCCTCCTCCTGGTTGATAGTTCACGCATGGCTTCAGGCCCCTTCCATACTCCCCCAGGGCAAAACCCCAATGGTCCAGGTAGTGAGGCAGCTTGGGGCCAGGTTCCTGCTGATTTGGAGCTTGGATTTACATGGCCCTGAGGTGATGGTGCCTTTAATGGCAGCAGTTAAATGGTGAGCCTGTCCCAGACCCTGCACCTGCTGCTCCCTAGCTTCTCCATCTTGGTGCATGGTCTCAATTGTTGAAAACTGAGAAGGCTGTTTGTAAAAGGGAGTTAATGGAGGGAAGCAGATGTGGCTCAAGGGATTGAGCACTCGCCTACCACATGGGAGGTCCCTGATGCAGTTTCTGGTGTCTCCTAAAGAAGACAGTAAGCTGGCATGACGGGCAGGTATGGCAAGCTGATGCAACAAGAGGCACAAGAAGAAAAACATAATGAGAGACACAACAAAGCAGGGAACGGGAGGTGACTCAAGCAATTAGGCTCCTCCCTCCCACATCGGAGGTCCCAGGTTCCGTTCCTGGTGCCTCCCAAAGAAACAAGGAAGACTAACAGACACAGCAAGTGCAAACAACAAGGGGATGGGGAGAAATAAACAAATAATAAACAATCTTTTTTTTAAAAAAAGGGAGTTAATGGAAATTTGGGGGCCCAGGGAAAGTTTCTTCAGCTTTCTATGAATATCCAAGGCAGACTGGCTAATAAAGTTTGTTCCTAGGAAGATCTGTTCTTCCCTAGAGTCAGGAACTACCAGAGGGTATTTTTATTGCCTCTACCAGCTTTCCTTGAAATAAGGCTGGGTTTTTTCCCTGCCTCTGAGTAATTTCCCTGAGCTTATAATTGACCGATTTGGTAGTACATTTCCTCATCCCATTAAGTTGACAAGTGACCACTTGGTCTCTGGCCCTCATATCTGTCTGTCCCCTCCTTCCCTCTTACACAGGTTTAACTGGAATTCAGGGTCCCACACAGAGGCCACACTTGGCCATACTGCAGCCATGTGGTGTGGCAGGAAAAGATTAGTTTCTTCGTTTTTAGACCATCAGTAGGCAGGTTGTCCCAATTCCTGAGATGACACCCCAGTGGAGAGTCTGCTGGAATGCTAAAGGCCACACCCATTGCTCTAGGGAGAAATGGAAAAAAAGTCTGTCAGCTGATCCAGCATCCCAGATCCCAGCCTCACTAAACTTTTGGCCTCCAAACAGAAGCACTCAAACCATGTAAGTCTTGGGGGACATTTGGAGTTGCTGCTCTGGTTCCCAGCATCCCAGAAATTGCAGAACCCATGCCATGGGCGTCCCTGGGGTGAACTAGGACTTGGGAGATGTCTGGGCCTAGGTGCTGGACCAAAGCAGCCAAGTTGAATTTTTTTCCCTAGAAGAGGGGCTGGCTTAATATGTGTCTTTTGGCCTACTCTTGCAGAGGTCTTAGAAAGGTTGGCCGCGAGAGAGGCCACTGCCAGGGACCAAGTTTAGCAGTTAAACCCAGACATTAAGAGGCACATTAAAAAGCCAAAGAATGATTGTTCTGTGGCTTACAGGCAAACAGCCTTGACGGGCCCAGAGGTAATGGACTAAGAGGAACCTCAGGGCCTCCCAGGGGCTGAATAAGGAACAAATCTCTGGGCCTGGCCTAGGGAGAGAGTCTCGGGGGCCTTGCTAATAAAGCAAAAGAGGGCACAGACAGGATTTAAGTAAAAAACACATCAATCTTCAGCAAGGGTTGGGGAGCATTACTTGCCTCTTTGTCTCCTGCCCTGGCTTGCCAAATATGTTAGTGGAATGCTCTGGGTTCTGGGCTTCTAGGTTCTTGGCTATGTCACATAAAAGAATTTAAGAACATGCCATAGGGTAAGCAAGGGAGTAAAGAGTTTAAGAAACAAGAAAGGAGATAATTACACAACCCAAGACATGGATTGTGGGCATGTTACAGGATGAGTCGATTCCTTATGTTTTGATATGCTGTGTTCTCCTTTCATTCATCTCAAGATATTTACTGAATTCTCTTACAATTTCTTCTTTGACCCACTGATTATTTTAATAGTGTGCTCTTTAATCTCCATACATTTTTTTTTTTTTTTTTTTTTTTTTTAGGTGAACGGCTTGCTTCTCTTCTCCTGGGGCCATACATTTTTGAAATTTTCCTTTTTCTGCCTGTTGTTGATTTCCAGCTTCATTCTATTATGATCAGAGAAAGTGCTTTGTATAATTTTGATCATTTGAAATATATTGAGACCTGTTTTGTGACCCAACATATGGTCTATCCTGGAGAAAGGTCCATGAGCCCTTGAGAAGAATGTATATCCTGCTATTTTGGAGTGCAATGTTCTGTATATGTCTATTAGGTTTAGTTTGTTGATCATATTATTCAAGCTCTCTGTTTATTTTTGACCCTCTGCCCAGATGTTCTATCTAATTATGAGAGTGGTACATTGAAGTCTTCATTATTATTGTAGAGACATCTATTTCTCCCTTCAGTTTAGCCAGTGTTTGCCTCATGTATTTTGAGACACCCTTGTTAGGGCATATACATTTATGATTATTTCTTCTTGGTGAGTTATCCCTTTTATTAATAAATAATGTCCTTCCTTGTCTCTAATAACAGCTTTGCTTTTAATGTCTATTTCATCTGATATAAGTATAGCTACTCCAGCTTTTTTTTTTTTTTTTTTTTTTTATTGCACGCTTGGAATATCTTTTTCCAGCATTTCACTTTCAATCTGTTGTATCCTTGGGTCTAAGGTGAGTATCTTATAGACAACACATAGATGGCTCATATTTTCTTATCCATTTAGACAGTCTGTGTCTTTTGATTTGGGAGTTTAATCCATTAACATTCAATGTTTTTACTGTAAAGGCAGTTCTTTATCCAGTTTGACCTTTGGGTTTTATGTGTCATATCTTATTTTCACCACTCTTTTTGCAGCTTTACTTTTACTGATGTAATCTTCATTTCTAAACTCTCTTCCAAGCCTCTCTCTCCTGTATATTCTTTTCAGGCTGTAGAACTCACTTTTGTATTTCTTGCAAGGCCAGTTTCTTGATTATACTCTCTCAGTTTCTATTTATTTGTGAATTTTCTAAACTCTCCCTCATTTTTGAAAGATAATCTTGCCAGATATAAGATAAGATTCTTGGCTGGCAGTTTTTCTCTTACATTATTAAATATATCATACGACTGCCTTCTTGCCTCCATGGTTTCTGATGAGAAATCAGCACTTAATCTTATTGGGCAACCCTTGTATGTGATGAATCACCTTTCTCTTGCTGCTTTCAGAATTCTCTATCTTTGTTATTTGACATTCTAATTAGTATGTGTCTCAGAGTAAGTCTATTCAGATTTATTCATATTGGAGTACCTTGTGCCTCTTGGACATGGATACCAATATCCTTCAATAGAGTGGGGAAATTTACTACCATTATTTCCTCAAATATTACTCTGCCCCTTTTCCCCTCTCTTCTCCTTCTGGGACACCCATGACATGTCCGTTCACATGTTTCTTGCTGTAACTTAGTTCCCCGAGACCCTGTTTAATTTTTTCATTCCTTTCTTTATCTGTTCTTTTGTGTGTTTACATTCAGAGGCCCTGTCTTCAGGGTCACTGATCTTTTCTCCTTTTTTTTAGTTCATTGTTCTATCTTCTTTTAATTTTTTTTTATTTTTAAAGAAGCTTTAGATTACATAAATGTTGCAATGCTTCAATAAGATCCTGTCTTTTGCCTCTTCAAATCTGCTGTTATATACCTCCAGTATATTTTCAATTTCATTATTGTGCCTTCATTCTCATAAGATCTGCTATTCTTCTATGTATGCTTTCAAATTCTGCCTTGTGCTCACCCAGTGTATTCTTAATATCCTTAATCTCTTTAGCTCTCTCATTGAATTTATTAAGGACATTTGTTTGAACATCTATGATTTGTTGTCTCAACTCCTTTATGTCATCTGGTGGCTTAGTTTTTTCTTTTGACTGGGCCATATCTTCCTGTTTCTTGGTATGGATTTTAATTTTATTTATGCCTCAGCATCTGATTTACTGGGTGTATTTATTCTGTGCTTAGTTTCTCTCTTTAGTATAGGGCTTTCTATTTGATTTGCTTTGTGCTACAGCTCCTCTTTGATACTTGTTTCAACTTATTTGGGAACTTTATGGTGACTCTTATTTAGCCAATCTGAAAATTTCAGCTCTTTTTCATCTGTTTCTTGCCCATTCTTCCTTGCTGGGGCTTGAGTAGGAGACGAGGGTGTAGTTGGTACTGTAAGCCATGGAGGCTGATGTTGCCTCTGTTGCCGCAGGAATCTATGAAGCTTCTCTCACCTTTCTCCCCTGCCAGGTGAATGGATGGTGGTCCAGTCATGTGCAGTGATCCAAGGTTTGCAGGCCAAGACCATCGGTAGTTGCCCAGAGAGACTGATGAAGCTTCACGCACCTTCCTCCCCTGCCTCAGTCAGGAATGGAGCTGCAGCTGTGGGCGGTAAACTAAGTGGTACGGGCCACAATGGACCAGAGTTGCCCAGATAGATTGACGAAGCACCTCCTACCTTCCTTCCCTTCCTGTGGTGGGGATGGAACCATAGGCGTGCCCAACAATCTTTTCTGTGCAGAGCAAAAGTGACTACAGTTGCATGGAGAGGCTGGTGGAACACTGTCCCTTCTCCTGCCCTGTCATTGCTGGGGATAGAGCAACAGGTATGCCCAAGAATCTAGTCCTTGTGGGCCAAAAGCACCTTCATTGCCCAGAGGGCTGGGGAAGCTTTGCCCCTCTCCTGTCCTATTGGGGGTGGGGATGTAGCCACATTGGTGCCCAACAATCTAGTCTGTGTTGGCTGAAGGTGACTGCAGTTGCCTGGAGAGACTGTGGAGACACCACCCTCCCTCCTGTCCTATTGGGGGTGGGGGTGGGGGTGTAGCCACAAGTGTGCCCAAAAAACTTGTCTGTGTGGGCTGAAAGTGACTATGGTTTCTGCCATAGGGGTGCCCCAAAATCTAGTCCATGCCAGCCAAAAGTGACTACAATTGCCTGGAAAGGCTGGTACAGGGCCCTCTAGCTTCCTCCTTGCCAGAGGCCAGGCTATGGCAGCAATCTGACCTGGATGGGAAGAAGCCAGTCCCTACCATTGCTGTGATTTTCTATCAGCCCCGCTTCTCCTCATCCCGAGGGCAGAGTTCAAATGGAGGCTATGGGCCTCTTTCTGACTTGGACAGGTTCAAAATTTAGCTGTACTTAGGACTGGACTTTAGCCAGCCAGATTTACTAATCAGTAGCTGAAGTCAGTACCTGACCGTCTTTTCCTCTCCCGTTTTTTGGAAATGGAGCTTCCAGCTCTAGCCAGGGAATATCTCCTGAGTCATCCTTCCCTGCATGGCATGGAGTGCTCTACTCATGAATCTTGACTACCAATGGGCAGTCTCCTCCTTCTGTTTTTCCAAGGATGTTACAGGATGCTCTTCTGGTCTTCTGAGCCCCCCAAACAGGCGATTTACAAAGCTCTGGCTGATAACTGCACTATGGAATGAAGCTGAGTCTTAGAGCTCCCTACTCTGCCGCCATCTTGCCCCTCCTCCCTTAATAGCCTTTTTTTAGGAGGTACCAGGGATTGAACCCAGGACCTTGTACATGCAAAGCAAGCACTCAACCACTGAGTTACACTGACTCTGCCTTAATAGCCTTTTAATGTATGCAAGGTCTGTAGTGATTTCTCCAATTTCATTGTTCATATTAGTAATTTGAGTGTTCTTTCATTTTTCCTTGGTTAACCCGGACAGAAGTTTATCCATTTTATTAATCTTTTCAAACTCATAGCTTTTGTTTTCAGTGATTTTCTCAACTTTTTTTGTTTTCAGTATCACTGATTTATGCCATTTATTCTTTCTTTCCTTCATTTGAATTTATTATTTTTTTTCTAGTTTAAGGCAGAAGTGTAAGCTATTGATTTCAGACCTATTTTTCTTTTCTAATATGAACATTTAATGCTATAAATTTCCCTCAAAGCACTGCTTTTGCTGTATCCACTAATTTTGATATACTATATTTTCATTTTCATTCAGTTCAAAATATTTCTAATCACTCTTGAGACATTATCTTTGACCCATGGATTATTTAGAAGTATGTTATTTAATTTTAAAGTGTTTGGAGACTTAACTATTATTTTTAAGTTATTTACTTCCACTTTAATTCCACTGTGGTCAGAGAACACACTCTGTATAACTCCAATTCTTTCTCATTGGTTAAGGTTTGTTTTATGACCCAGGATATGGTTTATCTTGGTGAATGTACCATGTGTATTTGAGAAGAATATAAATTCTGCTATTGTTGGGTGTAGGGTTCTCTACATCTCTGCTGGATGCAGTTGGTTGATGGTGGTATTTGTTTCTTCAATATACTTTCTGATATTTTGTATGCTCATTCTATGAAGTACTAAAACTATAATTGTGACTTTGTCTATTATATTTTGAGTGAGTTTTTCTAGGCAGCTTATGGTTTGGTCATATTTTTATCCATTCTGACAATCTATGTCTTTTTATTGGTGTGTTTAGACCATTTCATATATTTATTGATGTGATTGGATATAGGTCTGCTATTATATTGTGTGTTTTTTTTTGTTTGATCCCTCTGGTTTTTATTCCTGTTTCACCTTTCCTGCCTCCGTTTGTATGGTTTGAACATATATAATATCCCAATTTAGTTTATCTATTGTGACTTTGACTATATCTCTGTATAATTTTAGTTGTTGCTCTAGGGATTACAAAATACATACTTTTCACAGTTTACTTAGAATATTTTGTCACGTCCATTGCATTGTAGAAATCTTACCAGCATATTGGTCCCTTTGTCCTTCCCCATTTATGTTATAGTTCTATGGATTAATTTGAAAATCCTATCAGAAAATGTTGTTTGTGGCTTAAATCATCAAACATGTTTTACAAAACTCAAGAATACCCTATTACATTTACCCAGATATCTATCATTTCTGTTGCTCTTCCTTCATTCCCGCTATTCCAATTTTCCTTCTTGTATCATTTTATTTTTGTATGAATAAATAACTTTAGTAATTATTTTAGAGCAGGGGTACTGGCTCTTAATTTTCTTAGTTTCCCTTTTTCTTAGTGTTTATTTCATCTTCATTCCTAAAGGAAATGTTTTGCTGAGTATAGATTTCTGAGCTGATAATTCTTTCCTTATAACACTTGCAGAATTTTGTCACTTTCTCCTGATTTCCATGGTTTCTGATCCATAATCATTCAAATTGCTATTCCTCTATACACAACGGGTCATTTCTCTCTAGCTGCTTTGAAGATTTGTCTTTATTTTTCAGCATTTTTGTTTTGATGTATCTATGGGCTTCTTTTGATTTATCCCATTTAGGGTTCACTCATTTTCTTGAATCTATAGGTTTGTGTCTTTCTAAACTTGGGAACTTTTCAGCTATTGTTTCTCCAAAAAATTTTAGGATCACCCTCTCCTCTCCTACTGGGACTCTGATGACATGAATAATAGACCTTTTGTTATTGCCCCACATGTTCCTGAGGATTTGTTCATTTTTTCAATCTTTTTATCCCTATCATTCATATTAAATTCTGCTTTAGCTACCTTCAAGTTTACTGGCTCTTTCCTTTGTCATCTCCCTTCTGCTATTGAGTCTATCCAGTAAGTTTTGAAATTCAGTTGTATTTTTCAATCCTAAAATTTCTATTTGGTTTTTCTTTATGTCATATATTTCTCTAATGAGGCTTTGTAGTTTAACCTTTGTTTCAAGTGTTTACAATTATTCATTTGAGTTTTTTATAATAGCTGATGTAAAGTCTTTGTCAGATAATTCCAACATCTGTATCCTCTTGTTGGTATCTATTGTCTTTTGCCATACTAACTGAGATTGTCATGGTTCTTCATATGCCTAGAAATTTTACAGTATATCCTGAACATTTTGAATATGACATTACAAAATGTCATATTCAAAATGTTCTTTAAATTCTATAGAAAATGTTTATAGTTCTTCTTTAAATTCTATAGAAAATGTTTATATTTTCTACTTAGCAGTCAATATAATTAGGTTCAGACCACAAATTCCCACCTGCCTTCTGTGGGTTGAAAGTCCAATATCAGTGCAGTTTTGGTATTCGGATCTCTCCAGCGTGTATAACACTAGTTGGTCAGTCTAGAACCAAGAGGGATGTCTATCTATTAGCTCAACTTTCAAATTCTTTGTTTGCTAATTAAAATCTGATCAACGCAAGCACAGGATGGGGGTTCACATCCAAGAGTTCAAACAAAACCTTTGTAGGGTCACTTTCCTGAGTTTCTCTCTCTCCAGATTCTCCCCAGTACTACCCAATAGCTGGGGCTTCACTTTCAGTCCTCCATCCAGAAACTGCTCTGCAATTGCATCACATCTGAAGCCAAATATTGAGAGGACACAGAGAAAATATTGAGAGGACACAGAGAAAAAAGTAACAGTGTTTTATTCTCTGCTATCTTGTGGCTGCTATCTTGAGTACTCTCTCTGAGCTTTAGGAATTCTCTTTCTCATTTCTTGAACCAGAAATAGTGGGCTTCTCCTGGAGCTCTCCCTGTCTGTACTGCAGTGCTTCACTCCCAAGTTTATGGCTGCAGAAGTTCAGGCTGGGGGCTCCTGGAGGGAAAAAATGATAAACTCACCACCAGTTTGTTGCTATTTCAAATTCTGGTGTTCTTTTTTGATCTGCCTGCTGCTATTTATTTTTCAGAATCCTCAAATAGCTGTGTCATGCATTCTGTCCATGTTTTATTACTGGGTTCATTGGAGGAGAAAGGGTATCAGGTGCTTAATCATCTTACTCAGAACTGTAATCTCAGAATTGAATTTTAAATAAATCATTCTGGTGGTTGTGCAGAAGGTGAATTTGAAGGAAAAAAGATTGAAGATAGAGAACTACTTAGGAAATTATTGCAGTAATCCAGACAATTAATGATATCTCAAACCTGGGAAGCAGCAGGAGAGATTGTGATGAGAATGCCAATTCAAGAAATATTTGGGAGGTAGAATCAGTAAGATATAATGAGGTCACCTTTTATAAAGCCATAATTGAAATGTGTAAGTCTGAGGCATGAGAGACAAGGCTTAAAGTTAGGGTCAGAAGGTAAAAAATCAGAATGATTGGTTGATCAGATATTAGGGAGGGAAAACAGAGTCTAGATGAACTCCTGGGTCTAGATGAACTCTAGATGAACTCCAGAGTCTAGATGAACTCCTGCTTTGGGAGACTGCGTAGATGGTGAGGCTGCTTATTGAGACAGATTGTATTAAAGATAGAATCATGTTAGTAGGAAAAAACTCAGTTTTGGAAATGTTTGGTTTGAGTTACCTGTGACATTCAGGTAAATATGGACCTCAACTGAGGGCCACAGGTCTGGGCTGAGGACCAAGTCTCAAAACTCAAGGGCTTTGTAGTAGTCAAAGCTATTGGAATGCCCAAGACGACCCAGAGAGATAAGACAGAGGACCAAAGCTGGTATTTCTGGTAATTTGCATCAGCACCCCTTTGGCTGACTAATACACCAATCTTCAATATAAAGTAGATTCCTTCTCTTTTTCTCCCATCCTAGGCCCCATCACTCTCCATCATACTTTTATTTTCTTCATAGCATTTACCACAATTTTTCATTATCTTATTTCTATATATGTTTCCTTTTTTTCACGATACTTACATTACAGTGGGTGAGACGGCCAGAACATTGTCTTTTACAGTTCTACCACTGGCACCTAAGGAAAACAAATGTCTGGCACATATTAGGTGCTCAATAAATATTTGTTGATATTAGAATTAGAAGGGACCTCAGGATATCACCCCATTCATTTGCTTGATTCTATACAAGCAACATTATTTTCCCTTTGCTGCCCAGAAACTGAGGTTCAGGGATATTAAGTGGTTTTTTGCATCAGCACTCCTTTGGCTAATACAGAATTTGGTACCAGAGAGTGGGGTCATGCTTTTGCAATTACCAAAATGCTGGAATGTTTTTATAAATGGGTAAGGGGTATTTTTTGGAGGAATTGTGAGATGCTTGATGGAAAAGGCCTAGATTGCTTTGAAGAAATTATTGGTAGTAATATGGAGCCTAAAGTTATTTTTGATTAAGGCCTTAGAAGGAAATAATTGTGAGATGTTTACCAGAAAAGGCCTAGAGTGCTTTGAAGAGACTTTTGGTAAGAATATGGACACTAAAGAGAATTTTTATGAGGCCTTAGAAGTAAATGATGAAACTATTATTAGAAACTGGAGGAAAGGTGATTCATGTTTTCAAATCACAGAGAATTTAGCAAGATTGACTCCTGATGTTTTATGGAAGACAGAATTTGAAAATAGGAAGCCTGAACATTTAGCTGAAGAACTTTCCAAAGTAAACTTGGAGAATGTGGCTTGGCTTCCCCTTGCAGCTTATAGCAAAATGCTAGATGAGAGAGAGAAGCTGAGAACTAAACTGTTGGGCACAACAAAACCAGAAACTGATTCCAGAAATTCCAAGCCTCTAGAAATCAAGCCCCCAGATGATAGTGTCCCATTTGAGGACTTAACTAAACTTGGAACTTGTATATCAGGATTGGAAATGCCGTTATCTAGGAAAGACTTGTGGAAAGTCTTACTGTCTGATGGCTTGGACCCCTGCTTCTTTACATGCTAAACCAACAAGTTTTTTGAGAGCACTGTATGAACAAAACCACTGTCAGCTTGGACTAAAAGGGACATGCAGGGGAAAGATGGAAGGGGAAACAGCTTTAAGAGGAAAACCATGGAAGCTGAGATATTGAATTAAGACATCACCTTGGGCCAAGAGAGGAACACTACCCATGTGTACAGAGAGGGTGAGTTTGCCCCAGCAGTTAAGAAGAGGGTGGATGTTCCCACCCACTGTTCAGGGAGAGTTTTGCCACCCCAGGGTACAGAGAGGATGGAGCACATTCTTCAAGGATTAGGGCAGTTAAGGTCAGCACCCCATCGGTCATGGGGGTGTGCCTGTCCCACATGGATTTGGGAAGGCCAGGTGGTCAACTCGTTGTTCTGAGAGGGTTGGGCCTGTATGCCAAAGGTCAGGGAGGATGTTGTCTTCACTTCACTGTACTAGGGGGATTAAGACTTTAGCCCAGAGGTCCAGGAAGGTGTGGCCATCACCCCAAGGTACTTAGAGTGTGAGTTCTGGAGCTCGGTTGCCACCCAGATGCTTGATGATGGTGTAACCAAGAAAATGGCTGTTGGACAAGCCTATGGAAAGGGCCTCATGAGGCCCCAGGGAGAAGAAACCATCATCTTGAGAATGACTATCAGACTTTGAAATCTAATGAAGTATGCCCTGCAGGTTTATGGAACTATAGGGGACCTATGACTCATGTTTCCCTCCCAATTTCTCCTTATGGTAATGCAAATGTTTATCCTTTTTCTGTCCATTTGTATATTGGATCAGATAAATACTTTTGTACGTTTCAGAGATGTACAGCAGATGGGACTTTGCCCCAAGACAAACTATTTTTATAAACTGATTGTGATATGATTTTGGATTTAACATTGCTATGAAATAAGGTTTTTTTAATATTGTAATGTCTTTTTGGAATTCAGAGGGTGGAGTGTAGCAGTTTGGCATTGTTTATGAATTCCAAAAATAGATATTGAATTCTGTTTATAAACTGGTCTGTTACTCTGGGCATATTATATTGTATTAACTTCAGAGGTTTCACTTTTACTTGATTAAATTATGATTTGGGCCACATCAGTAGGACAACCCAAGGGGGAGAGGACTCACAGAGAAAATGACATGGCAGAGGAGAGAGTTGGAGTTTTTGATGCTGGAGCCCCAGGAAGTAAACACACAGAGAAGCAGATACATGAGGAAAGACAGAAGGCTCCATTAAACAAGACAGAAGCCCAGGGAAGAGAGAGAGCCTGAGAGTCTACAGCTGACCTTGTGGAGAGACCATAGCAGCTGAGCCCAGAGAGAAATGAGCCCTGAGAGAGAGATGAGACTTATCCCAGCCTACAGCTGATATTGGAAGAAGCTGGGATCACTGAGCCTTAAGAGGAAGAGGAAGGCTGAACCCTTGCAGACGTTGGCAGCCATCTTGCGCCAACACGTGGCAACAGACTTTGGTGAGGGAAGTAACTTATGCTTATTGGCCTGATAACTGTAAACTTCTACTGGAAATAAATATCCTTTATAATAGCCAACAGATTTCTGGTATTTTTCATCAGCTCCCCTTTGACTGACTAATACAGGGGTGATTTTTAAAAGTTCTCAAATAGGCTGTAGTGATGAATGCACAGCTCTGAATATACTAAAAGCCATTGAATTGTACACTTTAAATAGGTGAATTGTATGGTATGTGAATTATATCTCAATAAATCTGTTAAAAGTATAAGGTTACAAAAAACAGTTATATTGAAGTAGAGTAATCAAAATATAAAAACAAATTATTGATAAAAATAGAAGCACTTCTTTATTAAGGCATTAAATATCAAGATCTAGTTCTAATAGCTATCTAAATTTTAAAGTAGTGATGAATATAAAATTGAGACATTTACAACAACAAAAAAAGGCAGATGGTTAAAAGAACAGCAGCGATGGAAGAAAGTGGGGGGGTGGGGAGGGAATAAACTAATTTTTCCCTTGATGTACAACTCCAGAACTAAAAGGCAGGTACAAGACACTTCTTTTTAGTGAGGCTGGAGATTTGCAAGATCAATTCCAGCCCAGGGGTTATAGTACATTTATGCAAAGTTGGCTAGGCCAAGCAGCTTGGACCTCTCTAGTTATAACCTTTAGTCATCTTGCTTGCTGAACAGTCGACAGGGCAGGAGGGAAACCTAATGATGTCTTGTCTCCAAGGCAAAGCAAGTGGGGAGAGGGAATGGGAAACTAACTCAAAGGGAAAGAAAGTACTAATACACCTAAGGCTTGGTATGCTCTCCCTCTAGTCCCTAACTCATAAGAAAAGGTGACATGACCAGACTGAGCATGGGGACTCTCAGACCAGAATTGAGGAGGATTGCTCCCCATAACTTCCTCATTAACTGTCCCCTCCACCAGATGTTCACCCCCAAGGATTTATATTCAAAATATTTGGCAAGTGTCCACAAATGGTCACAGATGTCCACAAATGGCCACGGAGCAAATCAAAACAGTTGCCAGCCCTAGTACTAGAAAGGGCCCTGAAGTTCTCCTGCTATGGCAGACATTATTTGCTTCAGTTGCTGGGTTGTGCAGAGGTCCAGGAGACCCCAGAGGAGGAATTGAGGCAGTGTCTCCTTATCAACTGGCAAAGAGGGTGGTCATTCTTTTTTTTTATTAGAACAGTTGTAGGTTTACCCTAAAACCATGCAGATAGTAAAGAGTTTATGTATAGGCTTTCCACCCCTACACAATTTTCCTTATTATTAACATTTTGCATTAGTGTGGTTCCTTTGTTCCCACTGATGAAACAATATTATAATTCTATTAACTATACCCCATAATTTATATTATGGTTCACTCCTTGTGTTGTACAATTCTATGGGGTTTTTTAAAAATTTTTATTCTGGTAACAAATATACAACCTAAAATTTCCTATTTTGTCCACGTTCAGATATACCTTTCAGTGGTGTTAATTATATTCACAATGTTGTGCCACCATTACCATCATTCATTACCAAAACTTTACTATCACTCCAAACAAAACCCCATACCAATTAAGCATTGATTCCCAATTTTCCACCCCCACCCAGACCCTAATAACCTGTATTCTAGTTTCTGACTCTATGAATTTACATATTCTAATTATTTAATATTAGTGAATTCATACAATATTTGTTCTTTTGTGTCTGGTTTATTTCACTCAACATGTCTCATTCCTTTCTACAGTCAAATAATATTCCATTGTATGTATACACCACATTTTATTTATCCACTCATCTGTTGATGGACGCTTGGGTGGATTCCATCTTTTGGCAATTGTTAATAATGCCGCTATGAATATCAGTGTGAAAATATCTGATTGAGTCCCTGCTTTTAATTATTTGGGGTATATACCTAGCAGAGGGATTGATGGGTTATATGGTAATTCTATACATAGATATTCAATATTTTAATGACTGGAACAGTTGTACCAGTAAATATAATCCTAAAGATAGGATAGAGAGAGGGATCAGAACCTCCTTAAGGCCTTACAAATGACAGATTGGGCAATTGGTTGGTGCTTGCATTTGTAGGACATCTCACTGATTTCACAGGTGGAATTTTCTTCTCTTGGCATAAGGTAAGGGCCAAAAAATATCTCAGTGTGCCATTTTTTTTTTTTCAAATGCAGACTATAGAAAGCCACCCAACCATGAAAGTGGGGCTACTTTTGGGTTAAAATCCTGATCCCCATCTTTTCAGCATCTAGGAAGAGGCAAAGAAAGCAAGAAACCTGACACCGAGACTTAAGAGTATGTGCCCACACAACCACCTGTCCCAGATCTGAACACTGAGGCCTGCCTGCTGGCGGGGTGGGGGGCTCTCTCCTTCGACTGGGCACCACCCCAGACTCATCTTATACAGACTCATCCATCAGTTCACACTTAGCTTAATTCTTCTTCCCATGAGGAGAAAGCCTCCAAACAGAGGAGGAAATTTGACAAGCTATATCAAATAGTAAGGCACAGCCTTTACTAGGTAGGAAAAAACTTTCCTGGACTGCGCATGGGGCTCCTGAGCAATAAGAGTGGAGGGAGGCATTTAACAGCCATTAACTTCTTTATTAAATTCCTAATCAAATACTACAATAATTTCTTCTTTTTCATAAAATACTTAAATATTTACAACATTATCAGTTTGGGAAAAGACAAACAACAGAAGGTAAAAGTGATTAAAGACATATTCAAACAGAATAAATACAGTCCATTAAAGTATCTGTCTGGCCCCAGTGGCTGCTGCAAGGGTGCCAGACCCTCAGCCTCAGAATTAGGAGTAGTTAAAAATCTCCTCCAGCTTCAACACGTCCAAGGGGGGAATTTTGGTGACTTCAAAGAAGACTCTGCAAAAGGAAGAGTGATCTTCTCAGCATAAAATAGGCCAAAGCCATGCAGGCTCTATGGGACAAGGTGAACACAGAACCCCTTGTACCCTATCTTGCTTTAACTCCAGAGCAGAAAGGAAAATGAAAAGCATCTGAATCCTTTTTCCTTAAGTGAGGTTAATCTGGGCCAAGTGCTTTAAGGCTTCCCCATGACCGAGTACAACCCCAACCTCAACCAGGGCTTGGTACTTACTGATGAGAATACTTGGAATACACAGTCTTGAGCCTGTCGCAAGACTGGAATGTCAGCAGGGTGTTCAGCTGCCTGACCAATGGGTGAAGCTCGGCAGTCTTGTAGCCACTGTAATATTCTAGGGTAGGAGCCTGGAAGCAGCAGCAAGAACCGTGACTTCTAAAGTAGACCATTCCTCCATCTCTGCTACCCCAAGTCCAAACCTCCCATCCATTTCATAGGCAGGGGTGATATTCAATATATTTTTAAAACTCATACAGCACAGACACTGTCCAATAATTATAGGGTAGTATTCTAGAAAAATGAGTTCCACTCACAAACTACTGGTATGGCTATATCCATATGTACTAGATGATATTAGCCATGATCATAGGTGATCATGTAGCTGAAATCCACCCAAGAATCTAAGGGTCTTGTAATTTATTCACTCTTAGGTCCAGAGCCAATAGCCCGACAAACCCCAGCACAAACTTTAGGTACCAACTCAATTGCCAACAGGAACTAAAAGACTGTTCCTCCTCTCTGGTTTTAAAATTATCATTCCATACATTTCTGTTTTGCTTTTTGTTTTTGTTTTTTTTTTTCATTCAACTTCAAAAAGGTCTATCATGTGGCAGAAGCAGTATAGCAGAGAATTTAAGAGTAAAGGTTCTGGAGGCAGACTGCTTGGATTCAAATCCCACCTCCACTAACAGTGTGGCTTTCAGCTAGTTATTTAACCTCTTAGTGTCTCCATTTCCCCATCTGCCAAAAGGGGATAATTAACATAATTATATCATAGTATTAAATGAGCGTGTGTATGTGTCTGTATGTGTATATAGCACTTAGAACAGGGTCTAGCACATAGTAAGGGCCCAACGAATATGATCAATAAGATTGATATTACCAAGCCCCATGCAGGACACTGGGAATACAAAGATGTCCTTGAGGAGTCTATAATCTAGTGGGGGAGACAGAGGATGGCTAACTGTGTAGTAAGTGCTATGATGGAAGTAAACATGGGATACTGGAGGAACAGAAGACAAGAACCAATGAACTCTGGTCAGAATAATCACAGAAAGCTTCATAGAGGAGGGCAAATTTACAATGGATATCGAAAGAAAAGTGGGAGCTCAACAGGCAGAGAAAGGAGTAGGATTGATTTTTATAAGTTGGTGGTTGCCTAAAAATGTTTTAAATTATTTGCAATATATTTTACCTGGAAGTTGGGGGTCGTGACCTAGAAGCCCACAATTTGGATCCCTTTATTTTTCACATGGTCCCTGAGACAGGAATCCCAGAACACTACTGAATACTGTTTGGAAACCACAGTATTTTGTCATAGGTACAAGGCAGTCATTGGTGTGAGCAGGGGAGTAACACATTATATTGGGTGTGTTAAATAAGATTAATGGTCCCACCGCCACTGCATTGGTTCAGACCCTCAATGCTTCACCTTAACTATTATAATAGCCTACTTGCTAGTATTCCTATCTTTAGACTCTTTCTCACCTTATGTCTTCTGTATTGCTACACCACTATTGTTTTCAAAACACACAAACAGTAGTATGTCTGTGCCGTAAAAAAAATCTCCAGTGCCTTAGGATGAAGTGAATTTCTCAGCATGGCATACAAAGTCTCTTACAATCTGACTACAACCAACCATTATAGTCTCATCTCTCACCATTCCCTATTAATATACCCTCTGTTCTATCCATATAAGACATCTTATTTTGCCCTAAATTCATCACACTCTTTCCTTAGTGCCTTCATGTCTTTTCAAATATTGTTCCCTCTAGCTAGAATGTCTCCTCTCACAAGTTCCTACTTATCTGAGTCACAGCTCAAAGGTCGCCTCTTCTGTGAATCCTTCCTTATCTATAGGAAAGGCAGTATAACAGTGGACTGTGGAGCCAAACTACCTGAGCTTAAAACAGAGCTGGTATTTAGGTGATACTCACTGATAAAGCCATACCAAATGTTAAGACATTGAAATATTTCTGTACTTGTTGGCAAACTCTTTGCTGCTCTGAGACCCTCAGTTGTCTCCTCAGGACCCACCAGACTTCCCAGGATCCAAGGAGCAATGTCTTACTCAGCATGGGACCTCCAGAACCATGGCTCCAGAGCTATGGCCACATCCATTCTGATTATGCAGTAGTTATATATTTTGAATATCACTCTTAGTTCCTAAAACCTAGCTCTATCTCTTACCACCAGTATCAGCATGGAAAGTTATGTAAAGTTTCAGTGCTTCAGTTTGTAAAATAGGGATAATAGAACTGATCACATAAGGTTGTTGTGAAGATGAAAGAAGTTAATACACAAAGTGTTTAGAACATTGTCTAAGTACTCAATAAATGCTAAACATTATTATTTATTCTTTCTTTCTATCATCATCACTGCCATTTATTGAATGATTTCTCTACCCCCAAGAAATTTCAATATGACTGGCCCAAGTTCACACAACTGTTTGTGGGATTCTCTCTCAGTACACAGAGGCTTTCCCATCAGTAGTAGCTCTAGAATGTCTAGGTAGGAGGAGTTTAGAGGTAGTTGGGAAGGGGGGCTGCATTTGCACAGTGAGCATACTCTTTTTACATGGATTGCACGTTACACATCAATAAAAATTCAAATATTTCTAAAGTTTTTATTCACAATTTTTAAGAAAGGCTCAAATATAATTTTTATTTGTATTGCGGTAGGAAGCTTTGGGGACCCTCCCCTTCAGAGAAGAGCACTGGTCATTATCTCTGAGTCCTTATTATACACATGAACAGCTGCTTTCATGATCCCACTTTCTAGGTCAGTGCTTTTCAAACACTGTTCCAACAAGTTGCCTTGGGGACCAGCTTTGCTGAGGGGACTACCACGGGCAAGGGTGGAAGGGGGTCTAGGATAAGAAGTGCTCCCTACCCTGGCCTCAACCAGAATAACTCAACATTAGTCTGTTTTTGTGATGTTGGGCTTTCAAGTAAGCTTACTTTGGAACAAAGGGTACTGTGAATAAGAAAAATAAAATAAAATATTTCAATGTAGAAACCATTTTGGGTGGCCAGGCCCCTAAGATGTACAGGTGTTAAAGAATTCATAAATGTGGGTATGTGGCAATTTTTTCACCTACAGTTTCCCACTGCCCTAATCTATACCTTCTCCCTGAGCCAACCCTATTCTTTTCAAGCCCTACTCTTTGTCCTGCCCGCACCCACAACAAGTATTTACCCAGTGTCCAAGATTCTTCATGTAGAGGGCCAGGAGGAAGGAACCAGCAGCTAGTTTGGAAGCACGCTCCTGAACATAGTCATATTCCTTCAGGGTCATCTCACAGATGAAGCGGGACAAGGTCAGGGTCTTCATGTTGGCATGGACACACTAAATGCAGCAAGAAGACGGGCTTAACAATCAACTTGGAAAACCAGCACCAAACAGAAGACTCCCCCACACCTACTTTCTCCAATGATCCCACCCAGACCTAAATATCTTTCTGCTTTAGCAATTTACCTCTCCTACCCATATGACTCATATTCACGTACCTACCTACTCTCAAAACACAGAATCTTTATGGGAGGATTCTGAAATCAGGAGTGGGATTTGCCACTTTTATGGTTTTCAACCAAATTATCAAGTGTTTCTGATACCCTCCTACCACCCCTTTCTGTACCAATCATCCTTTGAAGAGCCAAAGTCCCCCAACTATGACTTTGCACATGGTTCCAACCTAGGAGGTGTTCCAGGCTCCAAAAGAACCCCTTCCCTTTTCTTGCTTGTGTGGTTTTATTCCCAAAAAAAACATGTGACCTATAACACACACATATACAGAATTATATAACACACTTCTGTGGAATACAATAAATAATTACAAAGTGACCTCCCATGTACCAATAACCTGATGAAGAAAGTGAACACTGCTAGCATCTCTCCCAAACTGCCCATATGTCCCTTCTTGGTCACAGAATCTTTTTCCCTTTCCCTACTCTGCCGTCACTTTAAAAGCTAAAGGACACTGTGGAAATCAGCAACTTTACCCCCCTATATCATAAAGATTGCCAACTTTTAATCCAAATTTCACTTGCTCCCCAGTTGCCCCCCTTTCCCTTTTCTTAACATTCAGGCAACCACTCTGGGTATAGAGGAAACTAATCCTACAGTGGGAGAATGAAAATGTACCTCTGCCCTCTTACCCTAGCATATCTGCGTAGAAAATGATAGGCGATGGGAATGTTGATGTCAAATTTGAGGGTTTGAAGGATGCTGATTTCCATGGCAAGCATCTCATCTCGTTGATAAATATTATCACAGATGTACAGGAAGTCATCCACAGAAGGTGGGCAAGATTCCTATGGGTGGAGAGTAATATTAGTCACAACCAGGCAAAGATGACCCTCTCCTCTCTGGTTAGTGCTAAAAGGTAAAGGAGGAGAGGGGTGAGGGATTAGTAGCCAACCACAGTTCTTGTTATAAAACTTCAGGGTAGCTCTGAGAGCCAGATTCTGGTTGATTTCAGTGGCTCATCAGAAAAACAAAACCTGAGGGGAGGGAAGGAGGGAGGGAGGAAGGGAACAAAAACAAACAAAACCCCACATTTTTAAACTCTGAATTTAGCACAACTTGCTACCTCTCTGCTCCAAAAGAATTAAAATGGTTAGTTGGATCAATTATGGTTATGAGGAAAAGACCAGCTATTCACTTTATACTGCTATTTCAAAAATTACTATTTCAGATGGGGGCAAGATGGGGGCAGATTAAGGAGCACCAAGAGTCAGCTCTTCTCCATGTTGCTCAAATGTGGCCTCTCTCTAAGCCAAACTCAGCATATGATTGCATTACCTTCCCCCCAACGTGGGACATGACTCCGGGGATGAGCCTCCCTGGCAACAAGGGATTAATACCAAGTGACAGCTGGCAACACAACTGGAAAAAGACCTTGAATTAAAGGGGGAAAAGGTAAAGACAAATGAGTTCAAGTGGCTAAGAGACTTCAAAGAGAGTCGGGAGGTCATCCCAGAGGTAACTCTTACGCACACCTCAGTAGGAGCTCATAGAACATCTAAGTGCCTATCACCCCACACAGAGGGGCTCCTGAGAGCTCTGGAGACACCCAGGTCCTATATCATATGGGATATAACTATAATTATGGGATAGCCCCAGAGACTGATGCCTTATCAGTGGGCTCTATTTTGGAATCTGTGCTCCTGAGAGTGACAGAATTGGACTCAAATAAGTCCTCCCTGCACATGGTTCATCAGTCCCTTCTATTCAAACCTATATGTGATGCTGAAGTTTTTAGGTATACTTCCAGAGACTGGAGCCTCTGGCCTCTTGAATTTCAATTCAAGCTCATGAACCCTTGTTAAGAACCCCTGTACTAGAGCTAATAAATGAATTCAGCAGAGTGGCAGGATGCAAGATTAATATACAAAAATAAGTAGTGTTCCTATACACTAATAATGAGCAATCTGAGGAAGAGGTTAGGAAAAAAATCCATTTACAATAGCAACTAAAAGAATCAAATATTTAGGAACAAACTTGACCAAGGACATAAAGCCCTTGTATTCAGAAAACTACCATGCATTGCTAAAAGCAATCAGAGAAGACCTAAATAAATGGAAGAACATTCCATGTTCAAGGATAGGAAAACTAAATATCGTCAAGATGTCAATTCTACCCAAATAGATATACAAATTCAATGCAATCCCAATAAAAATTCCAACAGACTTTTTAAAGAAATGGAAAACCCAATCATCAAATTTATTTGGAATGGTAAGGGGCACCAAATAGCCCAAAACATCTTAAAAAGGAAGAATGAAGTTGGAGGACTCTCACTTCCAGACTTTAAATCATATTACCTAGCTACAGCGGTAAAAACAGCATGGTACTGGCATAAAGATAAACATATAAACCAATGGAACCAAATTGATGGTTCAGAAACAGACCCTCACATCTATGGTCAAGTGATTTTTGACAAGGCTGTCAAGCCAACCCAGCTGGGGCAGAACAGTCTATTGAACAAATGGTGCTGGGAGAACTGGATATCCATAGCCAAAAGAAAGAAAGAGGACCCCTACCTTATACCTTATACAAAAATTAACGTAAAATGGATCAAAGACCTAAAAATAAAAGGCAGAACCATAAAGTTCCTAGAAGAAAATGTAGGAAAACATCTTCAAGACCTGTTGGTAGGTGGGTGTGGCAGTTTGAGATTATTTATGAATTCCAAAAAGAGAGATTATGTTTGTAAACTGGTCTGTTCCTCTGGGTGTGATAACCTTTGATTGTATTAGATTCAGCTGTGATTTCTTTGATTAAATATGTTAAGATTAGGGCTTTGATTCAACCACATCAGTAGGGTATAACTCAGGTAAAGTCCCCACTCCCTTAGTGAGGTATATAAATGGACACTCACTCAAGAAGACACACAGAAGATGATATACGGGAAGAGAGAGCTCCATATATGCCAGAGGAGAGAATTTTATCATGACACAGAAGAGGAGAGAACTTTGATCCTGTGGTCCCAGAAAGAGAGACAAGCAATATACCAGCCTGTAGCTCAGAGAGAGGAAAGCTGAACCCTTGCAGAGATCAGCAACCCTCTTTCTTCAACAACTGGAAACTGACTTTGGTGAAAAACCAACCTTGAGTTGGACTCTTTAGGGCCTTGTAACTGTAAGTGTTTACCCCAAATAAATACCCTTTATAAAAGTCAACAGATTTCTGATACTTTGCATCAACACCCCTTTGGCTGACTAATACAGTGGGGGGTCCTTAAACCTTACACTGAACTACCCATTTAATTAAACACATGCTCACATACACACATCTTCAAACAGAAAATAGAAAAATCTTGATGATGCCAGGAAACAGATACACCACCCTGCTTGTGGAAGATAGACAAAATTTTGGTAGGAAAAAAATTATACCTGTATGTGCGTGTGTAATCGTATACAAAATATACACACACACATGCACAAATGTATATACCCACTTGTGTGTATATGTGTATACATATCTCCTTTCCCCACTGGCTCGGAAAGAAGTTCAATTAGTTCTCTCCAGGCACTATGGTCTCAGGCTCACCTCAAATTTTGCTGCAATCAGAAAGGCTGTGGAACCAAGGAGTTGTAGTTTGTCCCTTCTGCATACTACCTCCATTAGGTAGTGATCCACCAGCTTCACTGCCAAGTACAGGGTCTCATGACACATCTCAAAGGCCATCTAGAAAAATACACAAAAAGGGTGGGAATCTGGATATGGTCAAGCTCCAAAGCCACAACCAGACAGATCTAGCTACATGGAATGTCTGCAATATCAAAAATAGTGGAGCTGCCAGACCTCACCAGCTAGGATTTTGCTATGAACATGGGAACTCCCTCAGCTAGGAACCTGGGTGTATCTCCTATTCTTTTGAGTATCTTGATATTATCTATCCTTACACCTTTGGATAGATGGGGCAAATGACCAGTCTTAGAAACCAGAGAGCTGCTCTGCCTTCTCCCCTTGATTTCCAATACTAAGATTTTTCCTTTCCTCATTTGCTACTACCTTGTACAATGAACTCCAAAAAAAAAAAGATCAAATTTACTTAGCTCTGAAATACTCAGAGACCTGTTTATTAGTAAACAATATTAGTTTACTAATAAACAAAATTAGTTTAACTAGTTTCTCTTCCTATCTAGATATGCTGCTAGAATTATCGACTGGCAGCAAGTACCAGTAATACCATTTGAAAGTGAGCTAAGAGAATGGAGAAGCCAGAATGAGATTAAAGAATTAGTAATATAATCCTCCTTCCTTACCTTCCTCTTATTTATTCTTGTCTTGCTTTCACCAACTTCAAGAAGTCAATTCCTATAGCCCTAGTCTGGGGTTAGTGCTGGCCTAGATGACACCTTTGTGCCAATTAGGAAAAAGTGCCTTCTTTGGGTGAATGTAGCCCTGCAGATACACATCTTATCAAGTAAACAATACTTTGTATGAATTACAAAAAGTGCCCCTTTCTTAGGGCACAGGATCCCCACAAACAGAATGAAAAGCCTGTCAAACAGTATGAGCTGGATTTTACTGCCCACTTTCCCCTTTGGCTATAGGCCTTGTGTAGGCACAATTTACACAACTGTACCCAGGTGTCCCACCCAATCCTCAGAGAGGCTTCTTCCTCACAACTCCTCAAATTCTTAGGATTCAAGAACAATAAAATGCATACCAGGCCACGACTGCATGATTCCTCTCTAATGTCTCCACTAAATAGTTGTTCAGTTACTACCATAGCACCTCCATATTCAGCCCAATCTATATTTGCATGCTTCTAACAGAAAACCCTTCCCTTTATTGAGTAGAAATCACCCTCCCTGTAAGCTTTACTTCATTGGCTCTTCTTTTGTATAAGCTACTCTCGATTATTGGAGCCTAGATAATCAAAAATATAATAGATCAATCCAAAGCATCAGAGAAATGGATGTATATTTGCATGGGCAAGTGATCAACAGAAGGTGTCTGGCTATAACAGTTCAGAAAGAGACACATTAAGTTTCTGAATAACAAATACCAAGTAGCGGTTCTTAGTGTTCCTGGGATCTTCTCAGAAACTGGTCTGTATTAGTTTCTTTCTTTTTTTTTTTTTTTTTTTCATTTTCATTTTTTTATTTTTTAAAGGTTTATTCATTTATTTCTAATACACACACCCTCACTGTTTTGCACTCGCTGTCTGCTCTCTGTGTGTTCTTCTTGTGTGCCCATCTTCTCTCCAGGAGGTACCAGGAACCAATCCTGGGACCTTCCAGAGTGGAAAGAGGCTGCTCAATCTTTTGCGCCTCCTCAGCTCCCTGGCCTGCTGCATCTCTCGTTGTCTCTCTTCTGTGTCTCTTTTTGTTGCATCATCTTGCGGTGCCAGCTCTCCACATGGGCCAGCACTCCGTGCGGGCCAGGTCGCCGCACAGGCCAGCTGGCTTTTCACTAGGAGGCCCCGAGAACCGAACCCTGGACCTCCCATATGGTAGACGGGAGCCCAATCACTCGAGCCACATCCGCCTCCCTTATTTTTTAAGAGATACTTAGATTACATAAATGTTATACAGAATATATAGGGGATTCCCCTATGCCCTGCTCCCTACACCTCCCACATTTTCCCACATTAGCAACATCTTTCATTAGTGTGGTACATTCATTGCAATTGATAGACACATCATTTTGGAGCATTGCCACTAAGCATGGATTATAGTTTACATTGTAGTTTACACTCTCTCCCACATAATTCTGTAGGTTATGGCAAGATATATAATGGCCTGTATCTGTCAATGTAATGTCATTCAGGACGATTCCCAAGTCCCAAAAATGCCCCTGTATTAACAACTGTTTTTCCCCTCTCTATATCCTCAGAACCTTCAGTGGCCACTGCCTCCACATCAATGATATTTCTTCCATTGCTAGAACCACAATAAGTCTATAGTAGAATACTAGTAAGTCAACTTTAGTTCATAGTTCATTCCTCAATCTTGAGGATACTGGGACGGTGATGCCCACTCCACCTTTAATTGAAGGGGGCTTTGATCCCATACAGCCAATGGATGTGACTCTCTTGCCTGCAGTTGTAGACATTCTTGGTTCCTTGGTATGTTGTTGTAACAAATTAACACAAATTTAGTGGCTTAAAATAACACAAAGTCATTATCTTACAGATCTGGAGGTCAGAAGTCCAAAATGGGTCTCACTGGGCTACAATCATGGTGTTGGCAGGGCTGTGTTCCTTTCTGGATGTCTAGTAGAGGATTCATTTTTTTGCTTTGTCCAGCTTCTAGAAGCTGCCCACATTCCTTGGTTTGCAGCCTCCTTCCATCTTCAAAGCCAGCAATGGTCAGCCAAGTCTTTCTCACACTGAATCACTCTTCTGCTTCCCACTTCCATTTTTTTTTCTTTTTCTTTTTTTTTTTTTTATTATGGGTAAAAATCAAAATTCTCTCAATACATACAAACATTTGCAAAATGATATATAAATATATATGCATATATGTGTATTTGTTTACAAAAATGTTATTTATATATATATATATATACATATATTTTAAGAGGTGCTTAGATTACCCAAAATATTACACGGAACCCACTGGGATTCCCATGTTGCCCACCTCCCACACCTCCCCCCACTATGGTTGGTGGCAAGGCCCCACTTCCATTTAAGGGCTCTTGTGATTACACTGGGCCCATGTGGATAATCCAGGATAATCTCCCTATGTTAAATTCATATGATTAGCAACCTTAATTCCATCATTAATCTTAATTCCATAAACTAATTTAATTCCCCTTTGCCATGTAAGGTTACATATTCACAGGTTATGGAGATTAGGATGCGCACATCTTATTTCTTCTGCCTACCACACTGTCCAAAAGAATATATTGGGAAATGGATGAGGAGAGCTCATGCAGATGAACGGTAATGATCACCACTTAAGTATCAAGGGATTTAGGTCAGGAAATTGCAAAAAAGAAAAACAAGGAGGAGAATTGTGTGGCAGTTTGATATTGGAATTCCAAAAACAGATATTGGATTAGGTTTGTAAACTGGTCTGTCCCTCTGGGCATATTAGATTATATTGGATTCAGAGGTTTCACTTTTACTTGATTAAATGATTAAGGCTTTGATTGGGCCATGTCAATAGGATGTTGCATCCCTGCCCCCTTGGTGGGCAGGGATTCCCAGAGAAACCACAGGGAAGGGAGGTTGGAGTTTTGAGCTGAAGCCTGGGAAGTAAGCACACAGAAGAGCAAAGCAGCTGAGCCAGGAGAGAATTGAGCCCTGGGGAAAGAGACAGAGCCGGTTGCCTGATAGTCTACAGCTGGCCTTGTGGAGAGAGCAGGGCAGCTGAGCCCAGAGAGAAACAAGCCCCAGGAAGAGAGGAACCCAGGAAGCCTGAACTATTGGCAGACATAGGCAGACATCTTGCTCCAACATGTGGCAACAGACTTTGTTGAGGGAAGTAACTTATGCTTTATGGCCTGGTAACTGTAAGCTTCTACCCCAAATAAAAACCCTTTATAAAAACCAACCAATTTCTGGTATTTTACATCAGCACCCCTTTGGCTGAATACAAATGGTAAGAATAGAAAGCAGCAGTTCTCTGAGGATAATGTCTCTGTGATCAAATGACACAGCCAGTACTTGTATAACCTCCCTCCAGGATCTCATGTAGCACTTGGCCACCTATGCACACATGCTGGTATCAAATGGTAACATCTCAACATGTAGGTAACATCTGAATGAATGTTTGGAATTTATAGTCAATAAATATTTAAATCAGCAGCTGTGTCAGTTATAGCAACTCCTTCCTACCCTTCTACCCTCCAATCCTTCTAACATAATCCTACCGCTTAGGACTGCATGGAACAAGTCTAATCCTTCTATGACAGCCTTTCAGATAATGAATACAGTTATGTCTCCATAAATCTTCTCCATTCTAGACCAAATAAATTAACCTCCTCTAACTATTCTTCACATAATATGGTTTTCAGTCCTCTCTGCATCAGGACCCAAATAAGGGTCTTTGTGTCATTTAGAGAAGATTGGCAGTGCTCCAGGTAATTTCAAGCAACTACTATAAATGTGATCAAGAAGGTCTTCAACACAGTAGCAAAGTTCTCTTCCTCATGACGGCCTCTAGCTAGAGCACCCTTCCAATTCTTCATAAACACTGCTTTCCTCATCTGGAGATGAGTAAGAAGAAAAGGGACGTAATAAATAAACCAAAACTATAGAAAATAAAAGCATTATTCTTAATCTTGCACTAAAGATAAATATGACAAAACCCATTTCAAATTCCAAAATCCAAAAAAACCCTTCTACAAAAATGAATAAACAGAGAATAAACCAGATAAGTGAAAAAGAATAAGTAATTTTTAAAGGATAAACATTCTGAGGGAATTGGAGCAAATGTCTACCTATGAAACCTTTTCACTCCAAATAATTGGGAAAAAAGTTTTAAAGTATATTCTCAACAAGATATGATAGGACTTTGAATTTACAAAAATAGAATCCAGAAAGACTGATTTCAGGTGAAAAAACATTTACTTAATTTAAAACTGTTAATAGATGTTGTGAACAGATCAGATACTGTCAAAATCCAAGCCAGTTATTCCAATGGCCACTTTAGGAAATTCTTCCAAAACTGAGACATAAAAGAGAATTAAGAAAATGAGTTCAAATTTGAGAAACATGCAGAAGCGATTGTGGAGATACACACATTCTCACACACATTCACATATATACATATATAATCAAAAGGAGAGGAGAGAGAAGGCAGAACAGAAATAATCAAAGAAAATAGGTGAAAATTTCTCTGAGCCAAAGAAACACTTGGACCTTTATATTGAAAGGACTCACAATATACCATACAAAAACAGATCCACATATAGACATAATAAGTTTTAAATTTCAAGATAAAGATAAAGAATAAAGGCGGAAAATCTTATGAACATCCAAGCAGAAAACCAAGTTACTTAAAAGGGGAGAAACAAAAATCAGTTTAGCATTAAACACTTCCATGACACTGAATGCCTGAAGATAATGAAAGAATGTCAATGACATTTTGAGGGAGAAGATTGTGACCCAAGAATCTGTAAGTAGTTAAACTATGGGCAGAGGAAACAGAAATATAGAGATTCTTAGACATTGAAGTATCCAAATTGCATGCCACAAGAGCATGTTTATTTAAGAATTTACTTAAAAGTGTTTCAACTGATTGAGAAGTAAATCAAAATAAATGAACAAGTATGGGGAAGCATGGTGTCTTAGTTTGCTAGGCTGCTATGACAAATACCACACAATGGGTTGGCTTAAACAATGGAAATTTATTATCTCACAGTTTCAGAAGCTAGAAAGCTTGCTTCCTCCTGGAGTCAGTATCTGGTGCTGGTCTGCCACAATCCTTGGAATTCCTTGGCTTGCATCTAATGCCTCATGTCACATAGCAATGTCCCCTTCTTTCTCTTCCAGGTTCTCACTGATGTCCTGCTTCTCCCTGTGGCTTTTTCTAGCTCTGGCTTCCAGGTTATTCTTTTTATAAGGCCTCCAGGAATCAGTTTAAGGCCCACCCTGCTTCAGTTGACCACATTTTAACAAAAAATAACATCTTCAAAAGGTCCTCTTTACAGTGGGTTCACACCCACAGGGATGTGGATTAAGATTAAGAACATGTCTAAATTGGGGTATATAATTCAATCTACCACACATAGTACAAAATAAATTTTGATAAAAATGAAGCCAATGAAACAAAAAGTTCATACTCAAATAATTATTGTAAGTATGGCTATAAAACTTCATGAAAATGTCAAAACTATTTCTTCATAGGGAAGATAATGTATTAAAAAATAATAATGTGGATCTAAAAGCTTAGATTAACTAAAAACAGAATAAGAAATGAGGTAAACATATGCAAAATATATCATCCTAATTGAGGTGAAATTAACAGAACAAGTTCATCAAAGGGGTTGGGTAACTAAATAATGCTTACATCCATAGAATATTATGCAGCAATTTAAAAGAAGGTAGATCTATACTTATAGAAAGATTTCTAATATTTATTCTTAAGAGAAAAAACAAGTTGCAGAGCAATGAATACAGCATGGCTTATCCATATGACAAAAAAAGGATGTTCATTTGAGAGGTTGTAGGAGGTGTGGGGAGTGGGGCATATGGGAATCCCTATATCTTTTGTGTAACATTTATGTAATCTAAATATCTTTTAAAAATAATAATAATAAAATCATTAAACCCACACCCATTAAAAATCATATTTTTATATGTGCCCATATTCATGAGTATCTATGCATTTCATTTATGTACTTCTTATATAATTATAATTTTTAAAGAAAGGACAGTGAAAATTTTAATAAAAGTGGTAAGGCACAGAAAACCTAGAAGGATACACTCTAAATTTTTATAATTGTTATCCCTGAAGAATAAGAATAAAAGAAAAGTGTGATTGATTTCATATGCACACTTACTTACACATATATGTACATATACACACACAAACATATACACATACACCCATATGTATCATAAACATGTAAGAACTTTGTAATTAAAATATTGTAGGGGGAAGGGGGTTAAGGTGGGATGGCAGAGATGAAGAAATGTCAAGAGAAATTAACTATACAACAATGACTGTGGGTGGTTACTACACTGATTTTAGACTTTGATGAATCAAAGAGACCAGTGCCCATCCCCTGCTGGCAGCACATGATGCTTCAGGAACTATTGCTTGGTGGCTGGAGTTGCAAGTTCCATTTCCCAAAAGCAGGGGAGGAAGAGTTAGACACTGACTTCAGCTAATGATTAGTAAATTCGGCTAGCTAAAGGCCAATCCTAAGAACAGCTAATGTTTGAAACTGTCCAAGTCAGAAAGAGGCTGGTAGCCTCCATTTTAACTCCATCACTGGCATGAGGTTAAGCAGGGCTGACTGAAAATCACAGTGATGGTAGGGACTGGCTTCTTTCCACCCAGGTAGCATTGCTGCTCTAGTCTAGGCTCCAGCACTGCCTCCAGCAGAGAGGAAACTGGAGGGACCTGCACCAGCCTCTCCAGGCAAATGTAGTCACTTTTGGCCCACACAGACCATATGGCTACATCCACACTGACAATAGGACAGGAGGGAAGGTAGTGTTTCCTCAGGCTCTTCAGGCAACTGCAGGCACTTTCAGCCTGCACAGACAAGATTGTCGTGCACACTTGTGGCTCCATCCCTGCCCCTAACAGGAAGGAAGAGGATTAGTGCTCCCTAAGCTTCCCTGGGCAACTGCGGGCACATTTGGCCTGAACAGACCGCACTGTTGGACACATCTGTGTCTCCATCCTATCCCCTGACAGGGAGCAGGAGGGGCAATGCTCCCTGATCCTCTCCAGGCAACTGCAGTTGCTTTTGGCCCACTTGGAGAAGACAGTTGTGCACACTTGTGGGTCCAACCCCACCACTGGCAGGGGAGGAGGGAGGTTGGTGCTTCATCACTCTATCTGGGCAACTGTGATCAGTTTTCACCAGCACACCTTAGTTTGCTGCTCATACCTACAGCTCGATCCCCACCCCAGGAGAGGAAGAATGGGCATGCAGCTAGATCAGTCTCTTCACGCAACTACAAACAGTCTTGGCCTGCATGGTTTAGCTAAGTGTACACAGATGCAGCTCTGTCACTACCCTTGTCAGGGGAGAAAGGTGGGAGAAGCTTCATCAGATCCTGGAACAATGTGGGCAACTTCAGCCTCCATGGCTTACAATACCAACTGCACCCTTGGTTCTTACTCCACAACCAGCAAGGGGGAAAGGGCAAGAATCAGATAAAAAGAGCTGAAAAAAATTCAGATTGGCTAAACACAAGCCACTATAAAGTTCTGAATTAAGTTGAACCAAGTATCAAAAAGGGGCTGTAGCACAAAGCCAATCAAATAGAAGATTCTAGATTAAAGAGAGGAACTGAGCCCAGAATAAATACATCTAATAAATCAGATGCTGAGACTCCAACAAAAAATTGCAAGCCATACAAAGAAACAGGAATATGGCCCAAAGGAACAAATTAAGCCTCAGATGACATAAAGGAGTTGTGAGAACTAACCATAGATGTTTAAACAAATCTCCTTAATAAATTCAATGAGATAACTAAAGATATTAAGGACATCAAGAAGTCACTGGAAAAAATTAAACAGAGCCTCAGGGAACTAAATGATGGTAAGAGAAATGCAAACATACATGTCATGGGTGTTGCAGAAGGAGAGGAGAAGGGGAAAGGGAAAGGGACAGAAGGAATATTTGAGGAAATGATAGAAAATTTATCAACCCTTTTGAAGAACACAGATATCCATGCCCAAGAAGCAAAATGTACCCCCATCCGAATAAATCTGAATATACCTACTCTGAGACACGTATTAATCAGAATTTAAAATGCCAAAGATAAAGAGAGAATCCTGAGAGCATGAAGAAAAAAGTGATATATCACATACAAGGGATGCCCAATAAGATTAAGTGCTGATTTCTCATCAGAAACCAAAGAGGCAGAAGGCACTGGTGTGATATATTTAACATATTGAAAGAGAAAAAAAATGCCAGCTAAGTTTTTCTCTTATATCTGGCAAGATTGACTTTCAAAAACAAGGGTGAGGGAGTGGATATAACTCAAGTGGTTGCACTTGCTTCCCATGTATGAGGTCCCAGGTTCAATCCTTGGTACCTCCTAAAAACAAACAAATGAAAAAACCAACTCTCATTGGGGAGTGGATATAGCTCAATGGCTGAGCGCCTGCTTCCCATGTACAAGGTCCTGGGTTCAATCCCCAACACTGCCTGAAAAATGAAGGTGAGTTCATAATATTCACAGATAAACAGAAAATGAGAGTTGTAACCAAGAGACTGGCTTTGCAGGAAATAATAAAGGGAATGCTACAGCCTGAAAAGAAAATACAGGAGAGAAAGGCTTGGAAGAGAGTCTAGAAATGAAGATTACATCAGGAAAAGTAACTGAAAGTGTAAAAAGAGTGGTGAAAATGAGATATATAGATAAAATCCAAGGTCAAAATGGATGAAGAATTGACTTTACAACAATAACATTATATGTTAATGGATCAGAGCAGAAATAAATTGGGAACAAAAAGAACAATAAAGAGAATTAAAACCAAGTTAGTTCTTTGAGATCAACAAAATTGACAAGCCCTTAGCTAGACTGACAAAAAAAGAGAGAAGATGCAAATAAATAAAATCAGAAATGAAAACAGGGACATTACTACTATCACACAGAAATAAGAGAGATCATAAGAGGATACTATGAACAACTGTACACCAAAGAATGAGAGAGGAAAAGCCATTGGGGTTGACTGTGTGTGTATGTGTGTGTGCATGTGTGTGTGTTTTGATATTTGGGAAGACCTACAATGTTATTGAGCACTTGAGTCAGGAACTGTGCATTGCTTTAGAAATATTATTTCATTTCATGGATTTACAGATGAAATTAGAAGAATGTAGGAGAGTGGTGGGGATGGAAGTCAGTGTGCTGGAGGTTAAGGAGAGGGTGGATGGATACAGACAGTCATTGCAGAGAGGAAAGGTGATAAAAAGAAGGAAACTAGAATGTTAGGTAGAAATGTAAGGAAAAATATAAGTGTGGGGAGCTCACTTAGAATGACTTTGATTTCTTTAAGGTGGGAGGCAAGATTGATAGCTTGAATGGAGCTTGTTTGACAGGTGTTGTGGGAAATGTGATAGGGAGTCATAAGATCCACATAAAATAATTTCAGCATAATTTCATGAACTCTTTTATCAAGGTCCACAAGGGTAGAATTTAAGATTACAGAAGACAGGGGTTACTTGTGTATTGGCAGAAGTTTAAGGAGGTCGAGAAATTGACGCTACCAATTCCCTAGTCACTTTTTCTTAATCTTGAATGTACAAATATCTTTCAGGAACCTATTTCAAACAAACAGTAGTGACAGCTCAAATCCATCCTCTATATTGCAATATCACCTATGTGTTGGCAGAAAAAGCTTTGAAGGCTTCAACCACCTCCCTTCCAAAATCTAAAAGAAAACTAACTCATATCAGTTGGTCCATGGGAGCATTTTCTCTATCCCTCCATAAGTAGCTGTAATTCAGAAAATATGGCTGGGAGTCTGTCTGACCTGCAAAGAGACAGAAGATTGGCTGGGATTAGTGTGGGTTGACAGAGCCTGGGGCTAGGAACAAGTAAAGAGATTAGTCTGGGGAAGGGAAAACCAAGACTGGCTGATTAATAGCAGTACAAATATGACAGCCTCTGAGCTCATGGATCATAAAATTCCCAATAGTGTTTGCAATGTGACTCTCAAATCATTTTTGTGCAGACTCTGTTCAGTTAGTGAGTATTGGAAATATCAGACTATCATAGATTCTTATTCCCATATAAGTCTTTGAATAGTTTGAAATCCACTGTGATATTTATTTCCCCTGTCCTTATCCCTTCTCTTTGTGTCTATTCTTTTATAGCTTTTGTTGGGTTCATTAAAGTTTCTGAGCTACACATACAAAGAGCTGTTCTGGACAAAGTTGTGAGCAAAGGCAATTAATTGGCTATTTCAATATTGGACAGGGGATTCCAAAAACTGGATTTACATATAGCCATAGCTCTACCACAAATGGCTCTGTAACCTTGAACAAGTCCCTTCTCTTACTGGGCTTTAGGCTACAGATCTTTAAAGTGAAGGGACAGGAACATATCAACTAAAGGTATGCATCAGAAGCAACAAGAGATATGTTTTTTTGAAAATGTGGGTGCCCAGGACTCTTTGTTGGAGCCTCATTAGATGTAGGGTAGGGCCTAGGCATCTGTGGTTTTAAAAAAGTGACCCAGCAAACAACAGAATATACATTATTCTCAATTGCTCATGGATCTGTCTCCAGGATAAACCATATGTTGGGTCACAAATCAGATCTCAAAAATTTTAGAAGACCAAAATTATACAAAGCCCTTTCTCTGATCATAATGAAATAAAGCTGGAAGTCAAAAACAGGCAGAAAAAGTGAAAATTCACAAATATATGCAACTGTGGGTCAAAAAAGATATTTCAAGAGAAATGAGTAAATATCTTGAGATGAATGAAAATGAGAACACAATATATTTGAACCTATGGGATGCAGTGAAGGCAGTGCTGAGCGGGAAATTTAGAGCCCTCAATGCTTACTTTAAAAAATAAGAAAGAGCTAAAATCAATGACCTAACTATACAGCTGGATGAACTAGAAAAAGAACAGGAAATTATTCCCCAAGCAAGCAGAAGGAATGAAATAACAAAGATTAGAGCAGAAATAAATGAAATTGAGATAAAAAAAATAAAAAAAAGAATTAAAACCAAAAGTTGGCCTATTAAGTCTATTCAACAAATGGTGCTGTGAGAACTGGATAACCACACCTTATATAAAAATTAAGTCAAAATGGTTCAAAGACCTAAACATAAAGGCTAGAATCATAGAACTCCTAGAAGAAAACATAGGGAAACATCTTCAAGACCTGGTGGTAGGTAATGGTTTCTTAAACCTTACACCCAAAGCACAAGAAACAAATGAAAAATGGAGAAATGGACCTCCTCAAAGTTTAACACTTTTGTATTTCAAAAGACTTTGTCAAGAAGGTGAAAAAGCAGACTACTCAATAGGAGAAGATATTTGGAAACCACACATCCAATACAGGTTTGATTTCCATGCTATATAAAGAAAGCATACAACTCAACAATAAAAGAGCAAGAAATCCAATTTAAAAATAGGCTAAACCACTCTCACTTGGAAATGGAGTGGACATCATCATTCTAGTCCCCTCAGGATTGGGGGAAGAGCTATGGACTAGAGTGGACTTAACGGTATTCTGTTGTAGACATACTGGGATTCAAGAAATGGAAGAAATTATAACAGTGAGGTGAAGCCAGTGGCCACTAGACACTTTGGGGGCAGGGAGGGGAAGGGCAGTTGTAATACAGGGGTTTTTTCAGGACTTGGGGATTGTCCTGAGTGACGTTGTGGCGACGGATATAGACCATTTTACATCAGCATATACCATGCAGAACTGTGTGGGAGAGAGTGTGGTCTACGATGTGAACTGTGGTCTATGCTTAGTGGCAAAGCCCCAGGATGTGTATATCCATTGCAGGTGATGTGCCACACTAATGAAGGATGTTTATGTGGGATGGTATGGGAGGTGGAGATCATGGGAATCCCTGTAATTTTTGTGTAACATTTATGTAATCTAAGCATCTTTTAAAATATATATGAAAAAATGATAATAACATTTATGTAAGCAAATGCAAAAAAAAACCTCTCAATTCAGAAAAAAATAAAATAAAATAAAATAAAATAAAATAAAATAAAATAAAATAAAATAAAAATGGGCTAAAGACTTAGACATTTCTCCCAAGAGGAAGTACAAATGGCGAAAAAGCACATGAAAAAATGTCCAATATCACTAGCTCTTAGGGAAATGCAAGTCAAAACGACAATGAGATATCATCTCACACCTCATAATATGGCCATTATTAAAAAAAAAAAAACAAAAAAAAAAAAAAACAGAAATCAACAAGCGCTGGAGAGGATGTGGAGAAATAGGAACACTCCTCTGATGGTAGGAATGCAGAATGCTGCAGCCTCTGTGGAAGACAGTTTGGCGGAAGGAAGTTATATATAGGACCACCGTATGATCTGGCGATCCCTCTACTAGGAATATATCTAGAAGAACTGAAAACAGTGACATGAACAGACATTTGCACACCGATGTTCATAGCAGCATTATTCACAATTGCCAAAAGATGGAAAAAACAGAAGTGTCCATAACCAATGAATGGATAAACAAAATGTGGTATAAGCATACAATAGAATACTGTGCTGTTGTAAAAAGAAAAGAAATTGGGACACATGATAACATGGATGAACCTTGAGGACATTATGCTGAGTGAAATAAGCCAGACACAAAAGAACAAATATTGTTTGGTCTCACGAATATGAACTAAATACGAAGAATAAATACATGGAATTAAAAACTAGAGTATGGGTTACTAGGAGATAGGATGAGTACTGAGAAGGGGTGCTGATGCTTAATGTAGGTAGAATTTTTAATTAGCTTGACTGTAAAAGTGTGGAAATGGATAGAGTTGATGGTAACACATTATAGTGAGTGTAACTAACACAGCTGGTATATAAATGGGATTGTGGCTGAAAGGGGTAGTACACAAATGTCAATTGAAAGAAAGCTAGAGAATAATCTAGGGACTGAATAACATAGTAAACCCAGAGGTGGATGAAGATTTTTGTTAATAATACAAATACAAGAATGTTCTTCTATGAACTAGAACAAATGTATGTCACTATTACAAGGTGGTAAGAATATAGTGATGCATGGGAAAATACAATTAATGTAACTTATGAATTATAGTTAACAGCAATATTGTAATATTCTTACATCAATGGTAAAGAAGTTATTGTCTCAATGCTAAGAGTCAATAATAGGGAGTATGGGATTTTTTCTTTTGGACTAAGGAAACATTCAAAAGTTTACTGGAACAATGATTACGCAACTCTGATGAAAGTGAGAGCCAATGAGTGTACACTTTGGATGGATTGTACAAAGCATGGGACTGTATAACACAGTGAACCATGTGGTGGAAGATGGCCTGTGGTTAACAGTACAAATATGAGAGTGTTCTCTCATGATATATAACAATGTACAATACTAATACAGGGTGTTAATAATGGGCAGTATATGGAAAAAATATACCAAGTATACATTATGGACCATAGTTAATGGTAATATTTTGATCATGTGCTTTCATAATCTGCAACAAATATTCCACAACAATGTAAGGTGTTGGTGGAGGGGTGATGTATGGGAATTCTGCCCATTATGCATGATTGCTTTGTAAGCTCACAACTTTGGTAGGTAGGTAGGTAGGTAGGTAGGTAGGTAGGTAGGTAGGTAGGTAGGTAGATAGATAGATAGATAGATAGATAGATAGATAGATAGATAGATAGATAGATAGATAGATAGATAGATAGATAACATCAACAATATTCTCAACAAACAATCCCAATAAAGGCTCCCTTTTATGAAAAAAAAAAAAAGAATGACGTAAAGAGCACCATGCATCAATAGGCTCATTGGCAATTTCTCAAGGAAAATGTAATTCCTGTGTTAAACTTAGTAGTGTAAGAAACTATAAAAAGAGCAAATTAAACCCAAAGCAAGAGGAAAGGGAATTATAAGAATTAAAGGAGAAATCAATGAAACTAAAAATAGAAAATTAATAGCAAAAATAAATGAAACCAAAGCCTGGTTCTTTGAAAACACCAATAAAATTGATAAACCTCTAACAATACTGATAAATGAGAGAAAAGACAAAAGATATAACCTACCAACACTAGGAATTAAAGAGTGAATAATAAGGAAATACTATGAATAACTCTACACACATAAATTTAAGAACTTAGATGAATTGGACAACTTCATTAAAAGTCACAAACTACTAAAAATCACCCCACATGAATTAGATAATATTAATAATTTTTAATAAACTATTAAATTATATTTGTAGTTTAAAACCATCTGAAAAAAAAATCTCCATGCCCAGATGGTTTCACTTGCAAATTCTACCAAACATTTAAAGACAAATTAACAGCAATTCTACACAATCTCTTTCAGAAAATAGACGAGAAGGGAATACTTTCCAACTTATATTGTAAGACCAGTATTATCCTGATATCACAACCAAAGACAGTACTTAAAAGAAAATTAAAGACCCATGTTTTTCATAAACATAGATGCAAAAATCCTCAACAAATTACTAGCAAATCTAATCTAGCAATATATTAAAAGAATAATATACCAGGCCCAAGTGGGAATATGAGTCTACTTCAATATATGAAAATCAGTATACTCCACCATATTAACAATCTAAAGAAAAATAATCAGTAAATGTAGAATAAAAGGATTTAACAAAATTCCACACTTATTCATGATAAAAACTATCAGCAAAGTATGAACAGAAAGAAATTTTCTCAAACTGACCAAGGATGCTTACAAAAACCCTACATTTAAGATCATATTAGAGGAGGAGGCAAGATGGCATCGGTTTAGGAAGGCACTCGCTGACTAGCTCTCTGAGGACGGCCAATTGTGGACAGGGTCCTGCCCGGGGGCTTGTGATCTGGGCACACGGAGCAAGAAGCTTGGGACATCTATCTGCAGGCAGATCAATGGCGTGGACTGATCGGTAGAGATTCGTGAGTTTTAAGCCTGCCTGTGGTGGTTAACACAGACGGCTGAGCCCCACCCTCTGGGAAAAAGGCTGGTTTGAGCCGTGACTCCCACTCGGCAACCCGGTGAGAGGGAGCGTTCTCTGAGAGTGGGAGGGTTCTGGCAAAGGGTTGAGAGGGGTTTCCTTTCTGTAGATTTGGCTGCCTGGAACCCCTTGCACCTTGGGCGAACAAAATAGCTGGACTGAATCAACACCAGGCAGAGGGGAAGGGCAAATCTGCTGAGGAAGTTGATTTACCAGCTGCCCAGGGATACGCCCCAAACCCCGCCAACCCGGAGAGAGGGAGCATTCTCTGAGAGAGGGAGGGTTCTGAAAGAAGGTGGAGAGGGGTTTCCATTCTATGGATTTGGCTGCATGGACCCCCTCATAGCTTTGGGGAGCAGATAAGCTGGCTTGAAGCAGCACCAGGCTGAGAAGAGAGGCGAATGTACTGAGGAAGCTTGATTTACCCAGCAACCCAGTGACACTGAGGCTTGGTTCCAGAGGGGACGGAGTCAGCCGTTTTTATCATTCTGCACTGACAAGCGTCAGAGCTTCAGCTCCCCTGGGGAGGCCAGGAAGCGGGAAGTGCTTGATTAATTTCCAAAAGCCTAGTTAGGGTCCTCTCAGTGAGGGGGTGATCTAGAAGAGGACATCTTTTGGGTCCCTTATTTCACACACACACACAAAAAGAAGTCACTTTAAAAAATGAAAAATGAATTCTTTTGGGGGAGGGGGCAAGATGGCGTTGGTGTAGGAGGGCGCACACTGCAAGCTCCCAGAGCAAGGCGGATTGGGGACGGGGTCCTGCCCGGGGGTCTGTGCTGTGCACGCGTGGAGTGAGAAGCTTGGGACATCTATCTGCGCGGATCGGCGGCGTGGACCCAACGGTGGAGATTCGTGAGTTTTGAGGCTGCCGGTGGAGGTTGGCACAGGCGGCTGAGCCCCGCGGTTACGGAAATAAATAATAAAACGGCCATTTGGAGCCGCGGGCGGCGGCGAAAAAGATTTATTTTCTGGGGAGCTGGCTGCCTGGCGCCCCTTGGACCTTGTGTGAGCAGAGCAAAAAGCTAGTCAGCACCCGGTGAACCGGAG
>JAKSZT010054419.1:9775516-9792707 GCA_026826555.1 Tolypeutes matacus | reverse complement strand
AAAAAAAAAAAAAAAAAAAAAGAACACATGATGATACAGCCACTCTGGAAAACAGTTTGGAAGTTTCTCATTAAGTTAAATATACACATATATGACTTAGGAATCCCACTCCTAGGTATTGACAATGGAAATGAAAACTTATATTTACATAAAAACTTTTAAGTGAATGTTTATAGCAGCTCTTTTCACTGGAAACAATCCAAATATTCTTCCACAGATGAATGGATAACTGTGACACATCTGAACAATGGAATATTACTCAACAACAAAAAAGGAATGGACTGTCAATACATACAACATATGGATTAATCTAAAAGGCATTATGCAGAATGAAAGAAGCCAGTCTCATAGTATATTATGATTCCATTTATATGATATATTTGAGAAGACAAAGCTCTTTCCAGAAGCTAGGAGTAGGAGGAGGGTGTGACTACAAAGGGATAGTATGAAGGAGCTTTCTGGGGGGTAGTGAAGCTGTTTTGTATCCTGATTAGGTTGGTGGTTACATGAATCTACATATATGTTAAACTCATAGAACTGTTATAACCTTGGGCATTTATCCCAGAGAAATGAAAACTATGATCACAAAAAAATCTGTACACAAATGTTCATAGCAGTTTTATTCTTAACAGCCCAAAAGTGGAAACCCAGATGTCTTTCAATGGGTGAATGGTTAAACAACCTGTGGGACATCCATACCATGCAGTACTACTCAGCAATAAAAAGAAATGAACTGTTGCTGTGCACAACAACTTGGATGGATCTCAAAGGAATTAAGGTGAGTGAAAAAGTCAATCTCAAAAGGTATGTACAGTGTGATTCCATTTATATAGCATTATTGAAATGACAAAATTATAGAGATATAGAAAAAAATAGTAGTTACCACAGATGGGGAACTATAGGAAGGGAGGTAGCTGTGGCTATAAAAGGGTAGCACAAGGGATACTTGAGGTGATGGAACAGTAGTTCTGTCTCTTAATTGTGGTGGTGATTACACAAATCTACACATGTGATAAAATTGCATAGACTAAACACACATACACAAATGAGTGCACATAAAACTGGTAAAAACTAAATAAGGTCTGTGTATTTTACCAAAGTCAATTTCCTGATTGTGATACTATACTATAGTTATGCAGGATATTACCATTGGGGGAAACTGGCTGAAGAGTACATAAGACCTCTTTATCATTTTTTTGCAACTTTCGGTAAATTATTTCAAAATAAATTATAAAAGGTTCATAGAACTGTATACCAAAAAAAGTCAATTTTACTGTCTGATTATTTAAAAATATAAAAATTAAGGTTATGAAAACATATGTAATATGATATTTTCTAGAACTGTGATTGTCATGAAATGTATATTAGCACCACTTGTGGAGCTTTTCAAAAATGTGTGTCTGGGCCATATACTCACAATTCTTATTTGATGAGTCTGGGATGGGACCTAGGCATCCTATGATTCTGAGGTACACCCTAGTGGATAACCACTATTTTAACGCTATGGGGAGGGGATAGAATATATATACATGAATGTTAACAGTGATTGTGGGATATGGGATCATGGGTGATTATAATTTTTTTTACTTTGCTAAAATAAATGTGTATTTTTGTGCAATAAAAATAGCAAAAGCTTTTTTTAAAAAAGATCCTATTCATCATTCCAGCAGGTAGAAATATTTTATCTCTGCTATCCATTTATTTCCTATCCCTATCTACAGTTTCATGCCACCCTCAAATCTGATAAATAGGCCTTCTCTGTTCTTATCTACATGACTAATAAAAATATTGATCATAACAAAGTCCAACGGAAATCCAGTAGAAATTTCTTTCTAGCTTGGAAATGATCAGCAATCCTATTTAAGATTGATCCAGGAGTTCTGGGAAGATGGCATCAGACTAGGCAGGCAGGGCTCAACTCTTTGACAAAAAAACTGAGAAAGGTGCAAAAGCTGTCTGAGGGACCTGCTTTTGGGGGTCAGCAGACCAGGACAGTGCTGCACAAATACCAGGTGGGCAAGGCACAGAGGACATAGAACCCGAAACAACAAATGTGAGTTACTAAACCCGCACTATAGCTGGGAAGGCCTCTCATCTGTCACCCTCAGCACATTAAGCCAGGATAAAACCCCTGGCTTGCTGCAGCTGTCTGAGAGGTGAACAAACATCTTCTTCCCTGTCGCCTGGTATATTAGTCAGTGTTCTCTAGGGAAACAGAATCAACAGGAGATATCTGTAAATAGTATGAGATTTTATTAAATTCTCTCACATGACCATGGGGATGCACAAGTCCAGATTCCGCACGCAGGTTGCAAACCAGGGGCTTGAAGAAATTCTCTCAGAATGCTGAAATCACTTCCCCTTTTAAGGCATTCAACTGACTGGATAAAAAATCACTCATTGCTGATGGCAGCCTCCCTGGTTGCTTGTAAATGCAATCAGCCATCTATGTAGTAAACTCACTGATGACTAAAGTCCATAAATGTCCTTGCTTGACCAAACAAGTGGGCACAATTACTTGGCCGAGTTGACACATTAGCCTAACCATCACACCTAGTGAAAAGGATAGAGGGAGGGTGATTTGGAGGGCATCTCTTCAGTGAATTTGTCCAGCAAAGCCTGCTTTGAATCATGGCTCTAGCCAGACCAGAAACACCTCCATGGAAAGGTTCGCTGATGAGCGCCATCTACTGGCCAGACAGGAATTTGCAAGGATAAAAATTGCTTTTCAGTCTCTCTTTACCCCACCACTGGAAGAAAATCCGCACCACATTAGTGAGACTTTGGTCTGATTTTGATAACTTAAGCTAGGCAATTTTAAAGACTTAGAATAAATTGAACCAAAAATTAAAGAAGAGCTGTGAAAGTGAAAAAAAAAAAAAAAAAAAAGAACATTAGGCAAGAGAGAGAAATTGACCATCAGAGTAAATTCACCAACATATTCAGAAGCCTAAACATCAGCAAAAAATTGCAAGCCATTTTTGCAAAGAGATGACTCAGCCAAAGGAACAAACCAAATATCCTGATGAGATAAGGATTTAAGACAACTAATCAATGATAATCATACAAAACTACTAAATCAATTCAAAGAATTGAAGGAAAATATGACTAAAGAGATAAAGGATATTAAGAAGACACTGGGTGAGCATAAAAGAACAATTTGAAAGCCTGCAAAGAAAAGTGACAGAGCTTATAGCAATGAAAGACAGGGTGGATGAGATTAAAAATACATTAAAGGCACATGAAGGCAATTTTTATTTGATTGAAGTATTAGTGATTTTGAGGACAGACCATCTGAACTGGAAATGAAAGGAGAACAGAATGAGAAAAGAATGGATGAAATGAAAGAGTGACTGGGGGAATTGAATGACAATATGAAACCCATCAACATGTGTTATTGGTGTCCCAGAAAGAGAAGAGAATGGAAAAGGGGCAGAAAGAATATTTGAGGAAATAATGACCAAAAATTTCCCAAACCTTATGAAAGACATAACTATCAATATCCAAGAAGGACAATGCACCCCAAACAAAATAAGTCCAAACAGACCTACTCTGAGACACCTATTATTCAGAATGACAATTATAGAGATAAGATTCTGAAAGCAGCAAGAGAAATGCAATGCATTACATACAAGGGAACCTCAATAACATCAAGTGCCAATTTCTCATCAGAAACCATGGGGGGAAGAAGAAAATGGTATGAGGTATTTAAGGTACTGAAAGAGAAAAACTGCCAGCCAAGAATTCTGTATCCAACAAAACTGTCCTTCAAAAATGAGGGCGAGTTTAAGTCTGCACAGACTGTATTGGTCAGCAAAAGGAGTGCTGATGCAAAATACCAGAAATCTGTTGGCTTTTATAAAGGGTATTTATTTGGGGTAGAAGCTTACAGCCACAAGGCCCTAAAAAGTCCAACTCAAGGTTACTTTAGAGGTACTTTCTCACCCAAAGGCTGTTGCTACGTGTTGATGCAAGATGGTGGGCAATGTCTGCAAGGGTTCAGCCTTCCTCTTTCCTCTTAAGGCTCCATGGTACCAGCTTCTTCTGATCTCAGCTGTAGACTTGCATAAGATTCATCTCTCTTCCCAGGGCTCATTTCTTTCTGGGCTCAGCTGCTCTGGTCTCTTCACAAGGTCAGCTATAGACTATCAGGATCATCTCTCTTCCCAGGGCCGCAGGATCCTGTCTAATAAGCTGTCTCTCTTCCTCTGTGTTCTCCTTTTCCATGCATTTACTTCTGTGTGAGATTCTGCTTTATCTTCACCAAGGTGGTTGGGACTCAACCCTGCATGCCCTAATGACATGATCAAATAAAAGCCCTAATCTTGATTTAATCAAGTAAAAGTGAAACCTCTGAATCTAATGCAATCTAACACACACAGAGGAACAGACCAGACCAGTTTACAACCACAATCAGTATTTCTTTTTGGAATTCATCAATATCAAACTGCCACACAGACAAACAAAAATTGAGAGAGTATGCTACCAAAAGACAAGGATTACAAGATACTAAGGGAGTGTTGCAGCCTGAAAGGAAAAATTTAGCGTGAGAAACTTGCAGAAGAGTGTAGAAATGAGATTATTAAGAAGGGTAAATTAAAGGATAAAAAGACAATAGTAAGATATGACAATGGAAAGCCAAAGGACAAAATAGATGAAGTAATGCCTGTACAGTAATAATACTGAATGTTAATGACTTGAACACCCCAATCAAAAGATATACACTGATAGAATGGATTAAAAAATATGAGTCATCTATATGCTGTCTACAAAGGACCTCAGATGTAAGGACACAGCCAGGTTGAATGGGACAGATTGGAAAAAGAAATTCCACACAAATAGTAACCCAAAAAGAACTGGAGTAGCAATACTAATATCAGACAAAAATAGATTTTAAATGCAAAATTGCTATAAGGAATAATGAAAGTCATTATATATTAATAAAAGGGGCAATTAATAAAAAATAACTATAATAAATAAATATGCACCTAACCTGGATGCCCCAAGATACATGCAGCACACACTGGCAAAACTGAAGGGAGAAATAGATGCCTCTACAGTAATAGTTGGAGACCTCAATACATCTTTCTCAGTATTAAATAGAACATCTGGAAAGAGGATAAATAAAGAAGCAGAGAGTTTGAATACTATAATAAATGAACTAGACCTAACAGACATTTATACAGCATTACACCCCAAAACAGCATGATATACATTCTTTTCAAGCCCTCGTGGCTCTTTCTCCAGGATAGACCATATGTTGGGTCAAAAGACAGGACTCAATAAATTTTAAAACATTGAAATTATACAAAACACTTTCTCTAATCATAACAGAATGAAGCTGGAAATCAATAATGGATGGAAAAGGGAAAAATTCATAATAATGTGGAGGTAAACAACACCCTCTTAAATAATCAGTGCTTCAAAGAGGAAATTGCAAGAAAATTCACTAATTATCTTGATACAAATGAAAATGAGAACACAACATATCAAAACCTATGCGACTAGTTCCAGGAAAATGGCATCGAGGTAGGCAGGCAGAGCCTGACTCTTTCACAAAAAGGAGCGAAGAATGTGCAAGGACCTGTCCTAGGGAGCCGCTTTGGATGTATATAGAAAGGGAAAGTGCTCTGCATCATCAAGGAGGGAACTGGACAGATAAAGAAGCCCAAAGAAAACAATGAGTTGCTAGTCCCTGTGGCTGGAAATGGCACCTGTACCCTGCCCTCAGGGCCAGTGGCCTTGGTGGAGCTCCTGGCTCGCTGTGGCCAACAGAGTGGAAGGGAATGCTCCCTCATTTCTTTGTGGTGAATTTGGCCAGCTGAGCCCCCTTTGAATCTCGTAAAGGCACCCTGATCCAATGGGGAGAGGGGAGGGGGATCTGCTCAGGTAGGCTGTCATGCCCAGCCACCTGGGATGAGAGAAGAACTAGATTAGAGAGGGGTAGGAGACAGGTGCCTACTCAGCAGGGCTCTGGCAAACTGTTAGGAAAGGGGGCAGATAGAGCCTGATAAGCTTTTTGAAGACTAATCAACTTGTGGGGCCAGTGTAGCTCAGTGGAAGAATTCCTTCCCTGCATATACAAGGTTCCTGGTTTAACACTCAGGTATCCTTAGAGAAGTGATCCAGAGAGTGATTCACTGGGTTATCAGGCACCCAGCTGATACCTTATAACAGGAAACATATAGAGATTTTTATTTTGTTTTGATTTAGATTTTCTTGGATCTGTTATTTTTTTTTTAAGGTTCCTTTTTTTCTTTTTCCAATTTTTCCCCTTATTTTACTCACTAAAACCTGGTACATCACCTGCGGAGGGCAAGCTTCAGGGTAATTAACAGATGAACTCCTACACCCTGAGAAGCTACTTAGGGGCCTAAGAGGAAAGGCTGGTTTCATGGGTTGTTTGTTTTTCTGTTTTGTTTCTTGCTTGTTGTGTTTCCCCTTTGTTTACATTTTTTTCTTTTACCTATTTTTTCTATCAAAGTTATTTCTTTTCTTTCCTTCATTTTTCTATCTTCTGTTTTCTGCTGTTATTCTGTCATTCCATCTCTTTTTGTTTGGCCTTCAATTTTTATTTTATTTCTCTTTTTGTTCTTTTTTCTTTTTTGTTTGTTTTTTCTTCTCCTCTCTTCTAATTTTTCCAGTGTTTTAAATCATTCTATATATTTGTCTCTATTTTGTTTCTTGTTTCATTTTTTTCGATTCCACTTTTTATTCTTATTCCTTTGTACTTCTTAGGATTTTTTACGCATGTTAATTATTTATTTTCCTAGGTCTTATATGGTTCCTCTTCTACCTTTTTTATTATTCTTACTATTATTCTTTTTCTCTTCATACCTCTTTCCTTTTCTCTGGTCCTAATATTTATCTTTCAAAGGAACACAGGCAACAGCAAGGAAATAGAATAAGAGGAACCAAGTGTAAAAGAGAAACCTTACCACATACATGAAAAACAACCAAACAATACCCTAGTATAGAAAGAGGAGCTAACCAACCGAACAGGCCCATCAAGATAAACAGATGCCTAGACAGCAACAAAAAATTACCAGCCACACTAAGAAACAGGAAAACATGGGCCAGTGTAATAAACAAATTAAAAAAAAAAAAAAAAAAACAGGAAGAGATGCAGAAACGTGGAACAACTAAACAGAGATATCCAAACAAATATCATGAATCAACATAATGAAGTAAAGGAAGAGATTAAGGATATTAAGAAGATACTAGGAGAACATACTGAAGAAATTATAAACATACATAAAAAGATAACAGATATGATGGTGATGAATGACACAATGCAGGAAATCAAAAATTCACTGGAAGCACATAATAGCAGATTTGGCCTAGCAGAGGAAATAATCAGCGATGTGGAAGACAATGCAACTGAAATCAGACAGATACTAGAACAGATGGTTAAAAAGATAGAAAAATCCAGCAGGGACTTAGGGATTTGAGTGACAACAAGAAGTGCACAAACATATGCATTATAGGCATCCAAGAGGGAGAAAAGAAGAGAAAGGAGACAGAAGGAGTGTTGGAGGAAATAATGGCTGAAAATTTCCCAACTCTTTAGAGGGACGTGGACGTACATGTCCAGGAAGTACAGCACACCGCAAACAGTATAAATCCTAACAGGCCAACCCTAAGACATATACTTATTAAATTGTCCAAAGTTCAAGACAAAGAGAGAACACTGAAAGCAGCAAGAAAAAAGAGATCCATCACATCCAAGGGACGCTCAATAAGATTAAATGCTGATTTCTCATCTGAATACCATGGAGGCAAGAAGGCAATGGTATGACATAGTTAAGGTGCTAAAAGAAAAAATTCCAGCCAAGAATTCTCTATCCAGCAAAGCTGGCAATCAAAAATGAAGGAGAATTCAAAATATTCTAAGCTCAACAGAAATTAAGAGATTATGTCAATAAGAAACCTGCCCATTAAGAAATACAAAAGGGAGTTATGCAGGTTGAAAGGGAAAAACAGGAGAGAGAGAGTTGGAGGAGAGTATAAGAATAACTAAAAAGAGAAAAAGAGAAATAAAAATAACATATGGCATACATAAACCTATAGAAAACATGGCTAATGTAAGTAACTCCTTTACAGTAATAACACTGAACGTTAATGGATTAAAGTCTCCAATCAAGAGACACAGATTGGCAGAATGGATAAAGAAATATGATCCATCTATATGCTGTCTACAAGAAACTCACCTTAGACCCAGGGATGCAAGGAGGCTGAAAGTGAATGACTGGAAAACAATTTTACATGCAAACAATAACCAAAAAAGTACAGGAGAAACTATACTAATATCAGACAAAATAGACTTTAAATGCAAAACTATTCTAAGAAACAAAGGACACTATATATTAATAAAAGGGGTAATCTATCAAGAAGAAAGAACAATCATAAACATTTATGCACCTAACAGGGGTGCCTCAAAATACACGAAGCAAACATTGGAAAAACTAAATGGAGAAATACATGTCTCTATAATTATAGTGGGGGACTTTAATACACCATTATCACCATTAGACAGAACATCTCAATAAAGAATCAATAAAGAAACAAAGACTTTGAATAATACAATAGAGGACCTGGATCTAATAGACATATATAGAACATTACACCCAAATACAGTGGTATATACATTCTTCTTGAGTGCACATGGATCATTCTCTAGAATAGACCACATCCTAGGCCACAGAACAACTCTCAACAAATTCAGAAAGATTGAAATTATACAAAGTAATTTCTCTGACCACAATGGGATGAAGTCGGAAATCAGTAAGGGGCAGAGAAGCAGATTAAGCACAAAGATATGGAAGTTAAACAACACACTCTTAGATAATCAGTGGGTCAAGGAGGAAATTACAAAAGAAATAAGTAACTACCTTGAGATGAATGAAAATGACAATACAACGTATCAAAACTTATGGGATGCCACAAAAGCAGTGCTGAGAGGGAAATTCATAACCATAAATGCCTATGTTAAAAAAGAAGAAGGAGCTAAAATCAAAGACCTAAATGCACACCTGGAGGAGTTAGAAAAAGAACAACAAACTAACACCAAAGGAAGGAGAAAGAAGGTAATAAAGATTAGAGCAGAGCTAAATGAAATTGAAAATAAGAAAGCACCAGAAAATATAAACAAAACCAAAAGCTGGTTCATTGAGAAGATTAATAAAACTGACAAACCCTTGGCTAGAGTAATCAAAGAAAAAAAGAGAGAAAATGCAAATACATAAAAAGGAAACAAGGAAGGGGATATCACTACTGACCCCACAGAAATAAAGAGTATCATAAGAGGATTCTCTGAAAAATTGTATGCCAACAAGATGGATAATTTAGAGGAAATGAACAAATTCCTAGACACACACAAGCAGTCTACATTGATGAAAGAAGAAATTGATGAACTCAACAGACCAATCATAAGTAACAAGATTGACTTAGTCATCAAAAACCTCCCAGCTAAGAAGAGCCCAGAAACAGATGGTTTCACAGGTGAATTCTAACAAACATTCTGGAAAGAACTACCACCAATCCTACTTAAACTCATCCAAAAAAAGAAATGGAGGGAACATTGCCTAATTCATTCTATAATGCCAACATCACCCTAATATGAAAGTCAAACAAAGATGCCACAGGAAGGGAAAACTATAGATGAACCTCTCTAATGAACCTAGATGCCTCAATAAATTACTTGCTAATCTTATTCAACAACACATCAAATGAATTATACACCATGACCAAGTGGGTTTCATCCCTAGTATGCAAGGATGTTTCAACATAAGAAAATCAATCAGTGTAATATCTACCACATAGATAGAAGGAGAAAGATCATATAATCAAGCCTATAGATGCAGAGGGGGCATTTGACAAAAAACAGCACCCTTTCCTGATAAAAAGATTTCAGAAGATAGGAATAGAAGGAAAATTCCTCAGCATGATGAAGGGTATGTGTGAAGAAACCACAATTAACATCATATTCAATGGTGAACTCCTAAAAACTTTCCCTCTGTGATCTGGAATAAGACAAGGATTCCCACTGTCCCTTCTCTTATTTAACATTGTTTTTAGAAGTACTTGCTCAAGCACTTAGGCAAGAGAAAGATATAAAGGGCATCCAGTTTGGAACGGAAGAATAAAAATTTCACTATTTGCAGATGACATGATCCTATACCTCGAAGGCCCTGAGAAGTCTACAACAAAACTTCTAGAGCTTTTAAATGAGTTCAGTAAAGTAGCAGGTTATAAGATCAATGTGCAAAAATCAATGTGCATTTCTGTACACCAATAATGAGCAATCTGAGGAGGAAATCAAGACAAAAATCCCATTTACAATACCAACCAAAAGAATCATATACCTAGGAATAAATTTAACTAAAAAATGTAAACCACTTGTATGCAGAAGACTACACAACACTGTTAAAGGAAATCAAAGAAGGCCTGGATGAATGGAAGAATATTCCCTGTTCATGGGTAGGAAGACTAAACATCATGAAGATGTCTATCCTACCCAAACTGATTTACAGATTTAATATAATCCCAATAAAAATTACCACAGCATTTTTTACTGAATTGGAAAAGCTAACTATGAAACTTATTTGGAAGAGCAAGGGGACCCGAATAGCAAAAGACATATTGAAAAAGAAAAATGAAATCAGAGGAATCACACTACCTGACTTTAAAACATACTACAAAGCTACAGTGGTTAAAACTGCATGGTATTGGCACAAGGACAGACATATTGACCAATGGAAACAAATTGAGAATTCTGATATAGATCCTTGCATGTAGAGTCAACTCATATTTGACAAAGCTACCAAGCCCACTCAACTGGGAGAGAATGGCCTCTTCAACAAATGCTGCATGGAGAACTGGATATCCATAAACAAAAGATTGAGAGAGGAACACTATCTCACACTTTATACAAAAATTAACTCAAGATAGATCAAAGATCTAAGTATAAGAACCAAGACCATAAAGATCTTGGAAGATAATGTAGGGGAGCATCTACAAGATCTTGTATTAGGAAATGGTTTCATGAACTTTACATCCAAAGAATGATCAGCAAAAGAAATAACTGATAAATGGGACCTCCTCAAAATTAAAAACTTTTGTACATCAAAGGAGTTTTTCAAGAAAGTGAAAAGGCAGCCTACTTAATGGGAGAAAATATTTAGTAACAATATATCTGATAGTGACCTAATAGTCAGCATATATAAAGAAATCCTACATCTCAAAAATGAAAAGACAAATAAACCGTTTAAAAAATGGGCAAGGGATTTGAATAGACACTTCTCTAAAGCAGAAATACAAATGGCTAAATGGCACATGAAAAGATGTTCAACATCACTAGCTATTAGGGAAATGCAAATCAAAACTACAATGTGATATCATCTTACACCCATTAGACTGGGGGCTATTAAAAAAACAGAGGACTACAAGTGTTGGAGAGGATGTGGAGGAATGGTAACCCTTATCCACTGCTGGTGGGAATGTAGAATGATGCAGCCATTGTCGAGGACAGTCTGATGATTCCTCAGGAAGCTAACTATAGAACTGCCATATGATTCAGCAATCTCACTGCTGGGTATATACCCAGAAGAACTGAAAGCAGGGACACGAACAGATATATGCACACTAATGTTCATAGCGGCATTATTCACTATTGCCAAAAGTTGGAAACAACCCAAATGTCCATCAACAGATGAATGGATAAGCAAATTCTGGTATATATATACAATGGAATATTACTCAGCTGTAAGGAGGAATGCAGTATTAACACATGGAATAACGTGGATGAACCTTGAAGACCTTATGTTGAGTGAAGCAAGCCAGGCACTGAAGGACAAATATTACACAACCTCACTAATATGAATTAAGCAAATTGAGGAGACTCACAGAGCTAGAGTCTGGAAAATAGGTTTACAGGAGACAGGAAGGGAGCAGAAGGTTGTGAGCCAATGCGCATATGGGCAAAATCAATGATAAGGTGGAAGGGTGAGTTGTGCAGTGGATGGGTATGACAGTGGAGAAGTGATGATATTGTGTTGGGTGGTACTGGTCTGTGAGGGGGTGGGGGTGGGGAGTTTGCACTGTCCATGGAACTGGGGAAAGGGAGCAAGTGAAGTCTGGGGATTTGCGGGTATGTGGCTGACCTACAACGTTGGGAATATTCTTTGGCAAATATGGCAGGGAAGGGTTCCTGGTTTATGGTGTTGGATTTGGCGGTCATGCAGGACAGGGTGCACCTGGGGCAGGCTTCTAGGGAGTGTGTGAACATTCATCCTGTCATAGTGCATTGTATCAGTGGGTGGAAACCCACACAATGAATGGGAAGCTGTTGGACTCCCATCCTGAGGAGTCCTGCTATGTTCTCAAATAGAGGGGTGGGAGTCTCTCAAGAGCATAGGCAGTACCTAATAGGGGAGGGCAGGCCAGTATGCCAAGCCCTCAATGTTGTTACAAGTAAATATGAATCTTGTTCTTCAAGGAGTGAAACTTGGTGGTTGCCATGGGTTCCCAAGGGGAGGGGGAGGGAGGAATAGCATAGACGGGACATAGGACATTTTTGGGGCATTGGTATTGTTTTACATGATCTTGCAATGATAGATACAGGCCATGTTAAATTTCTTCAAAACTTATAAAAGTTTATTGTCCAAAATGTAAACCATAATGAAAATCATTGACCATGGGTAGTAGCAATGCTTCAATATCTGTACATCATTTGTAACAAATGTACTATCCATATGTAAAATGTTATTAATAGGGGAAAGGGAATCAGAGTAAGCTAAACATTCACTATATTAGAAACCACGCATGTGTCCCCAGAACTAGTTTTTCTCCCTAGGTCTGGTTTTAGGAATGCTGGTGATAAAACAAGCCTGATTTATTATATGACCGTACTGTATGGGAAATGGCTGTAACTCTAGGTATCTTTGGCCAACCTTAAGAGAAATAGCAGGGGGGCAGATGTGGCTGAAATGGTTGGGCATCCATCTCCCATATGGAGGGACCTGGGTTCGATACCCAGGACCTCCTGGTAAAAATTTTTTAAAAAAGAAAAATACAGAAGGTGCGTGGGCCGCCAGGTCCCCCGTATGGGTGCACCACCCTCCAGGCCCTGCACACAGGTGTGACCCCCAGACTCCACGTGCAGGTGTGCTGTCAGGCCTCACCGAGTCACACAGCAAGATGATGACGTAACAGGAAAGTGACACAAAAGAGAGCCTAGATGAGACAAGCCAAAAAACCAGGAACTAAGGTGTCACAGGTGGTAGGATGCCTCTCTCCCATATCAGAGGTTCCAAGGATCGAATCCCAGTGAAGACAGGAGGAGAAGGATGAGAAGAGAAGGCAGGAAACAGACACAGAGAATTGCCTAGTGAATGGACACAAAAACAGCAAAAACGGGGGGGGGGGGCGGAGCTGGTAAAAATGGATAAAAGGAAATTTTAAAAAATAATAATAGGGTGGGTTGGGGGGAAAATACAGCAAATGTAAGGTATGGACTATAGTTAGTACTGTAGTAATATTTTGACAATATTCTTTCATAATTTCTAACAAATGTTTCACAACAATGCAAGGTATTGGTGGTGGGGTGATGTATGGGAGCCCTGTATGATGTTATGCATGTTTGTTTTGTAAATTCATAACTTTCAGTATACACTTATTGTTTATATATGTTCATGTATGAATGATTACTTCAATAAAATGTTTTAAAAATAGGGGAAAGGGGAAATGGAGGAGGATGTTGGGTGTATAGGAATTCCCTATATTCTGTACATTACTTTTCTGTAACCTAAAGCTTCTTTGAAGGTAAAATGAAAAAAATAAGACACTAGGGGAATAAATGGAAGAAAATGTCACTATACATACAAGACAACTTGATGAAAGACATAATGCCAATTTTTTAAAATTTTCTTATTTTTATTTCAAAAATTTTTAATTTTTTGTATTTTATTTGTTATTTTTAAAACTATCATTTCATTTTCTTATTAATTTTATTTGGTTATTTTGTTGGCTCCATTTTTGAAGAAGTCTTAGATAACAGAAGGGTTACAATGTGGCAGGGGAGGATCATTGGTGGAGGATATCAGTAATGGGGGATGCAAGGGAAGAGTTTCACCTGGGGCATAGCTATAAGGCATATGAACAAGACCAGGTGTTCATGGGGCATTGTCACGGTGGGTGGAGAAAGAATATTGAAATCCCATCCTGGGGAGTTCTGCCACATTCTCTAATGGGACAGCAAGAATCCCCCGAGTACTGGAGCAGTGACTAGTGAAGGAGGATGGAACATTGACAGGCCCTTGATATTGATGACTGTACTTATGAACCTTTTCTTATGAAAGTGAAACTTAATCTAGAATTATATACTACCTAAGAGTTACCTCCTGAGAGCCTCCTTGTTACTCAAATGTGGCCACTCTCTAAGCCAAACTCAGCATATAAATGCATTACCTCCCTGCTGGTGTGGGACATGACTCCTGGGGATGAGCCTCCCTGCACTGAGGGATTATTACCAAGCATCAACTAGCAATGCAACTGGAAAAAGACCCTGACCAAAAAAGGGAAAGGGTAAAGACAAATGAATTTATATGGCTAAGAGGCTTCAAAATGAGTTGGGAGGTCATTCCAGATGTTACACTTAATGCATGTCTCAGCAGGATCTCATTGACTGACACAGTAAATAGTGCCTTAAATAGTGGGGCTCCTGAGGGCTCTGGAGAAATCCAGACACTATAGGCAGGGCTGACAGCTCAGGAGTTTGGTGCCCTTCCAGTGTACACTAATTTGGAATTTATGCTCCCCAGTGTGAGAGAGTTGGATGCAGTGGTGGTTTCCCTACACATGGCTCTTCTGCCCCTTCTATTTGAACCTATAGTTAGTATTAGAGTTGATAGGTTTATGTCCAAAAAACTTAAATCTTTGGGCTTTCCATGTGCCAGTCAGGCCCTGAATCCCAACAGAGTTGCAACACCTACTCTCCAGTTCATTGGACTCACCCAGGACAACTAACAAGGACATGATGGTGGACAACAACCATCCCAAGGAAGAGAGAGAGTCTACAGCTGCAAGCAAGATAGTCCCATCCATCTGTCCCATGGGATCTAAGCACCCTCTCAATTAGAAGTGGAGTGGGCATCACCATCCCAGAATCCTCAGGATTGGAGAATGAATGATGGACTAGAACAGACTTACTGTTATTCTACTATACACATTGTTATTCTAGCAATGGAAGAACTTTTATCATTGGTATGGAGGCAGTGGCCACTGAAGGTTCTGAGGGAAGGGAGAGGGAAAAATAAGTGTAATATGGGGGCATTTTCGGCACATTGGAATTGTCCTGAATGATGTTGCAATGACAGATACAGGCCATTATATATCTTGTCATAGCTTACAAAATTTGTGCAGGAGAGAGTTTAAACTATAATGTAAACTATAATCCACATTTAGTGGCAATGCAACAACATGTGTTCATCAACTGTAACAAATGTACCACGCTAATGAAGGATGTTGTTAAAGCGGGAAAGTGTGGGAGGGGTAGGAAGTTGGGCATATGGGAATCCCCTACATTTTTTATATAACATTTACGTAATCTATCTTTTTCTAAAAAATTTCAAAATCATATTTAAAAAAATGAAACGTATGGGACAAATCAAAGTCAGTGCTGAGAGGGAATTTATAGCCCTCAATTAAAAATAAAGAAAATAAAAAAGAATAAAATAATAATAAAAAAGCACTAAAATTGAAGATTTAACTTCATACCTAGAGGAACTAGTAAAAGAACAGCAAACTAATCCCAAACCAAGCCAAAAGAAAGAAATAGTAAAAATCAAAGCAGAAATAACTGAAATTGAGAACAACAACAACAAAAAAAACAATATAGAGATTCAACAAAACCAAAAGTTGATTCTTTGAGAAGATCAACAAAATCAACAAACCTTTAGCTAGACTGACAAAGGAAAAAAGAGAGAAGATGCAAATAAATAAAATCAGCAATGAGAGGGAGGACATTACCACTGACCCAGCAGAAATGAGAGATCATAAGAGGATATTATGAACAACTGTACGCCAAAAAACTGAAAAATATAGTCAAGATGGACAAATTCCTAGAAATACATGAATAACCTACACTGACCCTAGAAGAAATAGAAGACCTCAACATACCAATCACAAGTAAAAAGACTAAGTTAATATTACAAAATGTTAATATCAGACCATAAAATCACCATTATACTAAGTGAAGGAGACCAAACACAGAGTACTACATATTGTATGACTCCATTTAAATAAAATGTAAATATAAATCAATTTATAAAGATGAAATTAGATTAGTGGTTATGTAGGGCTGGGGAAGGAATGCTAAGGGGCGTGGAGTCTTTCTTTTTGGAGTAATGAAATTGTTCTAAAATTTTTGAGATGATGAATATACAACATTGTGATTATACTAAAAGCCATTGATGATACACTTTGGATTCATCATATGGTATGTGAATATATCTCAATAAAACTGCTTAATAAACAAATAAATAATTGTTCAAGAATAGCCAGAAATAGCAGCTATGTACAGTAGGGGAAACAGAGAGAGATTGAGAAGTGAGGAATTCTCTTTGTCTGTTTTTTATTATTTTTATTATTGAAATAATGAAAATGCTCTAATAATGATTGAAGTGATTAACACACAACTTTGTGATTACATGAAATACCACTGATTGTACACTTTGGATGAATTCTATGTTTTATTAATATGTATCAAAATTTGATTTGTTTTTTAAAAAAAGCAATTAGGGAAGAAAGAATAAATAAACAGAAGTACATTATTAAAAGAAAAAAAAAAAAAAAAAAACTCCCAAAGATGAAAAGCCTAGGACCTGATGGCTTCACAGATAAATTCTACCAATCATTCAAACATGATCTAATACCAATCTTGCTCAAGCTCTTTCAATAAAATTGAACAAGAAAGAATGCGACGAAACTCATTCTACGAAGCCAACATCACCCTAATACCAAAACCAGATAAAGACACTACAAAAAAAGAAAATTACAGACCAATATCTCTAATGAATTATAGATACAAAAATCCTCAATAAAGTACTTGCAAACCAAATCCAAAAGCATGTTAAAAGAATTATATACCCGGGGATGAGCCTCCCTGGCAACGAGGGATTAATACCAAGTGCCA
>JAKSZT010054419.1:9625342-9775116 GCA_026826555.1 Tolypeutes matacus | reverse complement strand
AAAATTTATTTATTTTTTATTGTGGGTAAAAATCAAAATTTTCACAATACATACCAATATTTGTAAAATGATATATAAATATATATGCATATATGTGCATTTGCTTACAAAAATGTTATTTATATATATATAAATATATTTTAAGAGGTGCTTAGATTACCTAAAATATTACACGGAACCCACTGGGATTCCCATGTTGCCCACCTCCCACACCTCCCACCACATCCCACACAAACATCTCCCCCAAGTGTGGCCCACCACCCTCAATGGACTTACACATCCTGGGGCCTTGCCACCAACCATAGACCACAGTTCACATCGTAGACCACACTCTCTCCCACACAGTTCTGAGTGGGGTGTGCTGATTTAAAATGGCCTACATGCCTTATTAATATGTATCAATAAAATTGGTTTGTTAAAAGATTTATCCAACTTCTACTCTTATCTAATTTACCATTTTTCATTGTGGCCATAAGATGAGAGACATTTTCATTCTCTGCTCATGTCCAAATATTCTATGTCTATCACATTTTCCTTGTCTGTCATTTCAAAGTGAGACCACTCATTTAGCACTTAAAGGATATAACATCATATATATTTTCTTCCTAAGTGAATAATAAGACTCTGCTGTGCATAAATTATACCTTATTTTTCCTTTCAAACTCTATAGCAATTCATTCTATTCAATTCGCCCAACAAATATTTGCTGAAACGCTCTATGTGCCAGGTACTAGTGGGAGCTTTCCTTCAAGAAATTAAATGATAATTAAATATTCATAGTGGTATTCCTTCAACATCCAACCCTGGACAAACAGCTACTTATGTCTGGTGCTACACTGTCCTTCTTATCACCTATCCTACCCAAACTTAAAAGACTTCATCATTGATCTCTATACAAAACATTGGATAGACTTTTACAAGAATTTGAGAATTATTAAAACCTCTGTACCATCATTGCCTTTTATAGAAATAATCAGGCCTTCCACTGGGTTCTCAAAGTATTTTAACATTCTTATAGTACTTAGTATATTCTACTTTGTATTATATTTCTCTGTCTGCATGTCTTGCCCCCTAGACTACAAGCTTCTTGAGGGCAGGTTTGGCACATTGAGGTGCAGAATGGATAAACAAAAAAGAGAACGTCAGTGTCTTAAAGCAGCAGTTGTGAGGCTTACCTGTACCTCCACCAACCAGTCCACAAGAATGGCCCTCATGTCACTGCTGATGTCAATCTGCCTGTTCATGTATTTTTTAAATATGAACTTTTCCTGGCAGCAATGAGAAAGTAATGTTAATGAATAAACTCTTTTTGGAGTTCAAAAATTGTAACTTAATATAATTAACTCTTTAATAGTTCTAATATTATTTTCAGGTGGTACCAGATATGGGCAAGATCAAAGTATCCTTTTTAGGAATTTTCTAGTTATTCTTGGGAAATGGATTCAAGTATGGTAGTACTGAATTGACAGGGTGCATACTGAGGAGTCCAGGGGAAGATATGGGCTGGAACACATCTATGGCTACTGACGAATGACAAAAAAGTTCTGCCCCTTCTATGTAATGCAGTCTAAAGCACAGTGCCATGCTTTGTAGAGCGATGTTTCTCAAACTTTAACATGCATCTGTACCATTTGGGGATCTTGTAAACTGAAGATTATGATTTAAAAGTTCTGGGGTAGGGCTAGGTTTCTGCATTTCTAACAAGATCCCAAGTGAAATGGATATCACTGAGCCAAGGTCCATACTTTTAGAATAGCAAAATTGTCTCTTTCTCCAAGGTGTACTAGAAAGAAAATGAGTTTTAGAGTCAGACAGGTAATTACTTGCTACCTCTCTAGAGAGAAGGTGAGATATTCACCCTCCCTTCTCTTACATGGCTTGCTAAAATTCTGATGAGCAGATAAATTTGGTACCATCTGTTCTGTTGAGTGAAGAAAATTTGGAATTGATTAATATTAGCGGTAAAGGAGATTGGCAGATTTCAAAGAAGAAAGAAAACTTCACCAGGTTGGGAAGCCAAGAAAAACAGTGAGATTTTACATAGGATGACAGAAATTTGCATAGAGAAGTATAACGATCTCTGATAGCATCACTCAGAAAGAGACTACTTGACCATTTTTGTGTCTGAGATTGCTTCATCAGCAATTAGAGGTGCAATCTTATGATCTTCAAGGTAACCAGACTTTAGTCCAAATCCCAGCTCTGCCACATACTAGCTGTGTGACTCTGAGCAGTTTCCCCTGTCTATAAAGGAAGGTAATATCTACCAACTGTGAAGTTATTAGGAGAAATAAAATGTCTATAAATCTCTTAACACAATATCCAACTCATAGCAAGCTACCAGTAGATGTTAGTTGTTGCTATCATTGTTATTTTCATCATCATTATTACCTCCCCTTTCAACTTTCACACTGAAGGAGATGGAGTGATAAGGAAATGAGAACTAGAAATCATTGGCCCTCCAATGACACACCTCTCTGTCCTTCATGTAACTGAAGATATCCTTGGCATACATCGAGTTGAAAAATGGATCACTGTCATCCTTGTCAATATCCTCCAGTGAGGTAATCTGCTTAAAAAATCATAAAAAAAGACATATTAGAAGGAGAAAGATTCTAAGGAAGGCTTAGCACATGCACATCAAGGATGACTCCTTTCTCCCACTATTTTCTGCAAAGGTTCCTCAAGTCTCACATAACCTGGGCCATAATAGAGCACCCCTTGGCTGCCCTGCAATCCTCAGACTGTCCTGTGATCAAGAAATGCCTAATCCTCCTTATAAATATCTTCCCTACCCTAGGAACCAGGCACCTTTTTGATAAGTAAGCTTAAGACTCTCCAAGACAGACATTCTTATTTTACTATTTTAGCTTATGTCACCTATCTTCTTAGGTCTTATGTTATATCCCAGGGTTATCATCTGGCCTAATTCACTTTCTTGGTAGACTTTTCTTCCTTTCTATACCTTTGACCACGTTGTTTTGCCTACAAGAGAGGGCTATTTCTCCTCTTGCTTGCCAAATCTCATTCATTCTTCTTTATAACTTAAAGACCACCTTCCTTGGGAGATGCCCCTTTGAATTGTACCCATCTTTGATGGATGCCCACTATGATACAGATTGCAATTAATAAGAAAGGCAATTTCAGGAATGAAATTGTCTATCCACTACTACAAAGCTCGGGTATATAGTACAATATTCTAGACCCTGTGTGTGTTCCTGGAGTAAATACTTTCTGATTGCTTGGGCCTAGCACTACGCCTGTTATGAAGTCAAGAGATTCTACAAGGCCAATTTGATTTAAAAGAAAACAAGGCCAAAGAGCCTGGTAAATGTATCCCATGCTGTAGGTAACCTCAGATTGCAAAAGTTTGGAAGAAATGATTCTGTGACATCTACCATTAGTTAAAAGCAGAAGTAAACCCAAGAAATATCCTCATGCTGGGTTGAGGGGCATCCCATAGCTTACTATATACAGCTCAAGTGCTTAGGAAAGCAAAAAAAAATCTCTGCTAACAGCCACCTCCAGAACAAAAAAGAACACTTTACATAATTTAAGGCAAGGAGAAATAGAGAATACCTCTTCCTGTGTATTCATGTCCCAAGGTGAGAAAGGTTTATTGGAACTATATTCACATGCACTGCACTTGCTGGTGGTACTGGACTTGCCCAAATTGGACATGATAGCAGTGCTTGAGTTGTCTGTTCTGGATTCAGTACCAATGCTGGATACATATGGGCTGGTCTCAACTGGGAAGATCAAGAATGCTTTAAGAAAGATGTCTTCCTTGGTGGTGGGATTCTCTTGCAAAGACTGTGGCTTCTTGAAAGACAACTCCTCCACAGTTGTGGGTTTCTCATTCAAGGCTAATACTTCCTTGAAAAGAAGTGCCTCATGGATAGTAGGGTTTTCCTGTAAAGCCAAGGGCTCCCTGAATAGGAACCCCTTCTCAATGCTGGGCTTCTCCTGCAAGGCCAATGGCTCCTTGAAGAGGGCTTCATTCTGAATACTGGGCTTCTCTGGCAAGGCCAACAGACCCTTGAGGAAGGCCTCTTTATCAAAGATGGGCTTCTCCTGAAAATCCAAGGGCTCCTTGAAGAGGGTCTCCTTCTCAATGGTGAGCTTCTCCTGCAAGGCCAAGGACTCCCTAAAGGCCTCCTTCTCAATGCTGGGCTTCTCCTGAAAGGCCAAGGATACCTTGACGAAGGCCTCCTTCTCAATGTTGGGCTTCTCCTGCAAGGCCAATGGCTCCTTGAAAAGGGCTTCATTCTGAATACTGGGTTTCTCTGGCAAGGCCAATAGATCCTTGAGGAAGTCCTCTTTATCAAAGATGGTCTTCTCCTGCAAATCCAAGGGCTCCTTGAAGAGGGCCTCCTTCTCAATGGTTAGCTTCTCCTGCAAGGCAAACAGATCCTTGAGGAGGGCCTTCTTCTCAATGCTAGAACTCTCTTTCAAGACCAAGGGTTCCTTGAAGTGACCATCTATGTCAATGGTGGGCTCCTTAAGGAAAGTCTCCTTTTCAATGAGGGACTTCTTCTGCAAGGTCAAGGACTTTTTGAGGATGGCCTTCTTCTCAATGCTGGGCTTCTCCTGTAAGGCCAAGGGTTCCTTGAGGATGAATTCCTTCTCAATGTTGGGCTTCTCCTGCAAGGCCAAGGGTTCCTTGAGGATGACTTCCTTCTCAATGTTGAGATTCTCCTGCAAAGCCAAGGGGTGCTTAATAAGGGACTCCTCTTCATTGGTGGTGTGCTCTTGCTTCTTCAAGATGAATAGGTCCTCCTGAGCAGTGGGCTTCTTCTTTAAAGATAACTGTCTCTCTACAACTGTCACCTCCTCAGCAGAGGCCTCTTTCTTCAGAGCCAAAGGCTTCTTAAAAAGGGACTCCTTGTCAGTGGTAGTTTTCTTCAAGAAGGATTTCTCTTTGATGTTAGTCCTCTTGGGAACAGCCAGTGGTTTGTGGAAGAGAGTGTCTTCTTTGTTGGTTGCATTCTTCAATGAAAATGGTTTCTGGAACAGGATTTCTTCCACCGCAGTATACTTCTCCTTCAAGGCCAATGACTCCTGAATTAAAAACTCCTCTTCAGAGATGATTTTCTCTTGCAAGGCCAATGGCTTCCTCAAGAAGTCTGCTCTGATATTAGTCTTTTCCTGCAAGGCCAAGACCTTCTGGAAGAAGGACACATCTTTATGGGCAGACTGCTCATAAAATGAAAATAACTCCTGAAAGATGAATTCCTCCTCAGTAGTAGGCTTTTCCTTCAAGGCCAATGGTTCCTTAATATATGATTCTTCTTCAGTGATGATCTTCTCTTGTAAGGCTAGTGGAGAAGGCCCCTGAGTGGTATGCCTCTCTTGCAATGCAGATGGTTCATGGAAGATGAACTTCTTCTCAGAGGTAGGTTTCTTTTTAAAGGACAACAGCTCCTTAATGAGTAATTTCTCTTCAGAGATGGTCTTCTGCAGTATTAATGGCTTCTTCAAGCAGCATGACTTTCCCTGAGTAGTGTGCTTCTTCTTTAATGATAATGGCTTCATAGTGAGAGCTGCTTCCTCAATGGTATGCTTCTTCTTAAAAGCCAAAGGCTCCATAAAAAATGGTTCTTCCTCAATGTGAGTTTTTTGCAAGGCCAAGGGCTTCTTCAAGATGGACATCTCCCCCCGAGTGGTCTGCTTTTCTTGCAATGCAGATGACTCCTGGAAAATGGACTCCTCCTCAGTGATAGGCTTCTTTTTCAGGGACAATGGCTCTTTAATGAGTGACTTCTCTTCAGAGATGATCGTATGTAATACTAGTGGCTTCCTCGCATGGAGCATCTTCCCCTGAGTGGTGCACTTCTTTATGGATAGCAGCTTCTTGGTGGGAGTTGCCGCCTTGATAGTATGCTTCTTCCTAAAGGAAATTGGCTCCGTTACAAAGTCACCTTCATTATCTTTATTCTCATGCATTGCCCATAGATTCTTCAAGAGGCCTACCTCCTCATCAGTGGTGTGTTTCTCTTGCAATGCAGATGGCTCCTGGAAGAGAGATTCCTCCTCAGTGGTAGGCTTCATTTTAAAGGACAATGGCTCCTTAGTGAATGACTTATTTTCAAAGGTGATCTTCTGAAATACTAGTGGCTTCTTCAGAGGGGACATCTTCCCCTGATTAGTATACATCTTCTTCTTTAAAGATAATGACTTCTTGGTGGGAGCTGTCTCCTCAGTTTTATGCTTCTTCCTACAAGTCATTGGCTCCATAATAAACTCATCTTCACTGTCAGTCTCCTCCTGCAAGGATAGTGGCTTATTCAAAAGGAACACCTCCTCCTGATTTGTGCACTCCTTTAAAGATAATGGTCTTTTGATGAGAGTTGAATCCTCAGTAGTGGGTACTTCTTTTAAAACTAATTGATTTTTGAAAAGAGAAGCTTCTTCAATTGTGGGTATTTTGGAGATTGTAGATATCTCCATAATGTTTGGTACCTCCATGTTTGGTACCAAGGTGGTAGATGCTACTATTGATAAGGGTTTCAGCTTGCACCTGTAAAGGAAACAATGCCTGGGTAAGAAGAATATAGTTCCTAGAATCTTCACCTACCATCTCAATGGAAATCTACACATAAGACAATTTGTTTCTATATTTACTAAAGATATTGAAAGGGAAAGGGCTTCAATCCTGAGCCATATCAAAAGGTAGATGGGTACCATGGAGAATCAAGTAAGTAGCACCCTGTATAGTTTCTATGGCCCAAGTCACTAAAATTTCTTAAAAATTTTCCTCTGCAATCCATGTTATGCTTTCTCATTTGTTTATTACCTAAATTTATATACAAGGGCTTTTGTTACAATACTTATCACATTGTATGAGTGATAAGTTATCTGCTTATATATCAGTCTCCCTCACTAGCTGTATTTATCCTTTTTGTCTATCAGCACCAGGCAGATGGTAAAATCCTGGTTAAATTAATAATGCTTGAAGTCTTATGATTTGCATTTGTAAGAGAAAGGTGGGCTGGCAATTAACATTGGGGGTATCTAATCACATTTCTTTCAACCTGGCAGTAGCAGAGGGCTATTCAAGAGACACTTGTCCAATGGAGCTAATAAAAAGACCAAAATAGAAAATTATTCAAATGTGTTAGATGCAAAGCTTTGTTCTGAATATGATTTCACATCCAACCACAGTGACTGGCCTAGTGTGACCAAATTACTGGAAGCCTAGAAATCAGAATAAGAAAAGAGAATGGGTTGAAGACAAATATAATCACCAGTCTAAACAAGAATAAGTGCCTCAAAAGGCTCAGCCTGACCAAACAAGTTCCAGATCTTCCCTAATGAGAACTTTTAGAGGTGATCTTCAGACAATCTACTTGTGATAAAGAACATGAATTCTGGAGCTAGGCTGTCTGGATTCAAATCCTGGCTCTTCCATTTATTGGCTGGGTGACCACCTGAGGCTAATTAACTCTCTGTATCTCTATTTTTTTCATCTATAAAATGTAGATATAATGGGCTTGTTATAAATATTCAATGAATAAATATAAATTAAAACATTAAAATAAAATTTTATACAACAGGTAAAATAAAGGAATACTATGGGGGAGCAGGTGTAGCTCAGTGGTTGAGTGCCTGCTTCCCATGTATGAGGTCTGGAGTTCAATCCCTGGTACCTCCTTAAAAAAAAGGAATGCTATGAATAATTGTCTGACAATAAAGTTTGATGAAGTGGAAAAATGCCTAGGAAGACACAAGTACTGAAACTAAATAAAAAAGAAATAGAAAATCTGAACAGACCTAAGAGATTGCATTAATGATCACAAACTACCAACAAAAGCCCATATGACTTCACCAGAGAATTCTACCCAACATTCAAAGAAGATTTAATAACAATTCTTCAGGAATTCTCCCCCAAATAGAAGAGCTCCCAGCTTATTCTATGAGGACATTATTACTCTGATGCCAAAACCAAAGACTTCACAAGAAAATAAAGCTACAGACTAATATATCTTATGAATATAGATTCAAAAGTTCTCAACAAAATACTAGCAAACTGAATTCAGCAACATATAAAAAGATTATACACTATGATCAAGTGGGACTTATCTCATGAACAGTAGGTTGGTTTAACATCTAAAAATCAACTAATATAGTACATCATATGTCAATAGAATAAGCAAAATCCACGATTATTGCAAAAGTTCTAGAAAAAGCATTTGGCAAATATCAACATCCTTTTGGCGTGGTTTTTAATTTTATGAAGTCCAAGTTCTCTCCCCCAGAATGGGACATGACCCCCAGGGATGAGTCTCCCTGGCACCGAGGGATTACTAACAAGCACCAACTAGCAATGCAACTGGAAAAAGACCTTGACCAAAAGGGGGAAAAGGTAAAGACAAATGAGTTTATACGGCTAAGAGACTTCAACGTGAGTCGGGAGGTCATTTCAGAGGTTACGCTTATGCACATCTCAGCAGGATCTCATTGACTGCCAAAGTAGATATTACCCCAAATAGTGGGGCTCCTGAGGGATCTGGAGACATCCAGATACTATAGTAAGGGCAGATAGCTCAGGAGTTTGGTGCCTTGCTAGTGGGCCCTACTTTGGAATTTATGCCCCTCAGTGTGACAGAGTTGGATGCAGTGGTGATTTCCCTACACATGGCTCTTCTGTTCTTCAATTTGAACCTATAATTAGTACTAGAGTTGATAGGTTTATGTCCAAGAGACTTAAATCTTTGGACTGTCCATGTGCCAGCTGTGCCTTGAATCTCAGTGGAGTTGCAACACCTACTCTCCAGTTCATTAGTCTCACCCAGGGCAACTAACAAGGAGGTGATGATGGACAACTGCCATACCAAAGAACCAAGAGAGTCTACAACTGCAAGCAAGAAAGGCCCATCCATCGGCCCTAATGGATCGCAGCCCCCTCTCAATTAGAGGTGGAATGGACATCACCATCCCAGAGTCCTCAGGTTTGGGGAATGAACTATGGACTAAAGTAGACTTACTGGTATTCTACTATAGACTTATTGTGATTCTAGCAATGGAAGAAATTATATCATTGATGTGGAGGCAGTGGCCACTGAAGGTTCTGAGGGGAGGGAGAGAGAAAAACAGGTGTAATGCAGGGGCATTTTGGGGACTTGGGAATTGTCCTGAATGACATTGCAACAATAGATACAAGCCATTATATATCTTGCCATAACCTACAGAATTGGGTGGGAGAGAGTGTAACTACAACGTAAACTTTAATCCAGGCTTAGTGGCAATGCTCCAAAATGTGTTCATCAATTGCAATGAATGTACCACACTAACGAAGGATGTTGTTAATGTGGGAAAATGTGGGATGTGTGGGGAGCAGGGCATATGGGAGTCCCCTATATTTTTGTTGTTGTTGTTGTTGTTGTTGTTGTTGTTGTTTTACCAGGAGGTCCCGGGGATCGAACCCAGGTCCCTCCATATGGGAGACGGACGCCCAACCATTTGAGCCACATCCGCCCCCCCTGATATTTTTTATGTAACATTTATATAACCTAAGTATCTTATATATATATATATATATATATATATGTATGTATAATATGGTAGCATTTTCAGGCTATTGGAATTGTCCTGAATGACGTTGCAGTGATGGTTATAGGCCATTATTTATTTATCTTGTCATAACTTACAAAAATGTGTGGGAGAGAGTTTAAACTATAAAGTAAACTGTAATCCACACTTAGTGGCAATGCTCCAATATGTGTTCATCAATTGTAACAAATGTACCACATTAATGAAGGATGTTGTTAATGTTGAAAAGTGTGGGAGGGGTAGGGAGTGGGGCATATGGGAATCCCCTACATTTTTTATGTAACATTTATGTAATCTAAGTATCCTTTAAAAAAATTAAAAATAAAAAAAAAAGTCAAGTAAAAAAAAACAAAAAGAACTTTAATGCTTCAAAGGACACTATCAAGAAAATGAAAAGATAATCCAAAGAATGGATAAAAATATTTTCAAATAACATAAATGATCAGAGACTTATAATATATAAAGAACTCTTGCAACTCAATAAAAAAAATATGAATAACCAAATTTAAAAATGGGCAAAGGGCTTTAATAGACATTTCGCCAAAGAAGATGTACAAATGACCAATGAGCACATGAAAACATACTCAACATTAGTTATCAGGGAAATGCAAATCAAAATCATAACAAGATACCACTTCACACCCACTAGGATGGCAATAATAATAATAACAACAACAACATAATGATGTGGAGAAACTGGAACTCTCATGTATTGCTGGTGGGAATGTAAAATGGTACAGTCACTGAAGAAAAGAGTTAGGCAGTTCCTTGATAAGTTCAATATAGAATTACCATAATACCCCAAAATTCCAGTCCTAGGTATATACCCTAAAGAATTGAAAATGGGTGTTCAAACAAAAACTCATACATAAATGAATAGCAACACTATCCACAATAGCCAAAAGATAGAAACAACCCAAATGTCCATGAACTGATGAATGCATAAACAAATGTGGTATATCCATACAATGGAATATTATTCAGTCATGACAAGGAATGAAGTACTGACACGTTTTACAACATGGAAGAACCTTGAAAACATGCTAAGTAAAAAAAGTCACAAAATACTACATATTATACAATTCCATTTATATGAAATGTCCAAAATAGGTAAATCTATAGAGACCAAAATTAGATTGGTGGTTGTCTAGGCTAGTGGGGATGGGATGTTTGAGAGGAGATAGCTGAAGGTGTGGGTTTTCTTTTGTGGGTGATGAAAATGCTCTAAAATTGAAATGCCAGTGAATTATACCGTTTAAATGAGTGAATTGTATGGTATGTGAGCTCTATCTCAATAAAGCTGTTACCAAAAAAATCACTTAGAATGATATGTGATTATAGTGAGCTCTCAACAAATATTAGATATTATTATGATATGTACTATTATCAAGGTCAATTCCACTGAACCCCTAATGAAGGAAGTAATGTTTAGGACATTTTGTGAGAGTTTCCTTATTAAAGTCTAGATGATGGAAGAAATTCAAAAGAAAATAATGCAGGGAATTAAGATCAAAACATACACACAATTCCCAGGAATTCCATTCCAATAGGAACCCAAGTAGGGTTATATGCTAATCTCCTGGTTTTATTTCTTTCTGTTGATTAATTAGCCAAGTGTCCAGTGGACCAGGCATATTAATTTTCTGGACCTCTCCCCCCAGCCTTTTTATCTTATCCTTTGGAATCCATGCTCAGTCCTGCTATGGTTATCTAATCTATTAAAATGAAGAATGTTCAGTCCCTGAAGTCATTCCAATTGGAAAAAGGAGAGGATATAGAAAGGTCTCACTGCACTCTTCTTCCAATAAAAGCTTCTCTAGAGCTAAATTCTTTTTCCAATTGTAGATGGACATGCTTATATCTACTTAAAGAACCCGTGAACAGTTCCCTGTAACAGCTGGAAGAAACATGGTTTTGACCTAGGAGAAAGTAATTTATCTCCCATAAGAGACAAACATCCCCAAAAGCTTCTAAGATGATAGGCAGACTGACCAATAATCAGCCAGCTGAGAGTGTCCTAAAACGTTAAGTGACTCCCACATCCCCAAGCACAGACTAGCTCAGAGACTGAATTATTAAAAGGGAGAAGAGATGAGCACAAGGTCTTTACCAAATTCCCTAATGAAAACAGGTCTTTCAATAAGTACACACATGATGGAAAAAGAGAGAAGAGGTCTGTAATTCTTTAGCAATCACAGTAGGGCCTATCTTAGCATGAAAAGTTAAAGTGGTAGTTACCAGTATGGCTCACTAAATATGTTCTCAATGTGAACAAAAGGAGGTCAAAAGTATGTCACACTCTTCCTTCTACCATCTAAAACAATGCCACCTAAATCCCCTCTTACCTTTTTATATTCATCTCATTGTTTTTAGCCAGCCCAAGAGCAGCTGTATTTCTATTTATCTTCTTAAAAACATCTTTAACGTCCTTATTGGCCTCCTTCTTGGGCTGGGCAGGATGACATTGAGAAGCCTATAAAAAGGGGGAAGGAATAGATGGGGAAATGAAGAGAAGCACAAATTAGCTCTTACAGGAACATCCTGACCCACATTCCCATCCTGGACAGTTTGTTTTGGGTGTTCCCAGAATAATTAAAACATCTCACAACTAGCATGGCATTGATGCCAGCCAATTGCAGTGGAAGCTAGAAGTAAACAACCAGTACAGTAGTATGGGTACATACTGGCTAAACAGCAACTCTAAGTGTTCCCAAGGGAAATAGGATGCAGTTCTGATATCCATGTCAGGTATAATAGCTGGCAAATAACTGAAAAGATGTTTTGTTAACATCACATTTCACTTTGGCCACAAAAGATGTCCAGGGGGCAGAGGGAAAGCAATATAATGGGCTTTGCTGTCTTGGTATGTCAAGCTCAATTAGCTTTTCAGGGTAGACCTTTAACACAAAAATGCTAGCTGTGATACATCTAACCCATCTCATTGAGTAACAGTTATCTGCAGTATTTATTTAATGTAAGATTATGGGGAATTCCACCACAGATTCTAGTCATGACTAATTCTATTAAAGAGTAGGAGAGATCTTGGGGCTGTGAATAATATTAGGAAAAATACATTTAGGAGTGAAGTCATCGACATGGCAATATAAGACATCCCCTGAAAAAGCTTTTACAGAGAATCAGTGAATAAAAGGATAAATCCCACTTGCTTCAAACTCTGGAGGACAGTAGAGACTGAAGAAGGACTTCACAGATGCTGAATTGAAGAAAAAAAAATATTAGTGAGGAAATTTCCATCCTATGCCTGTCAGGCCATTCTCACCCCACTCATTCAGTCCCATGTAGATTGAAAGCCATGCAGAGTGGCGGCCTGGGTCCCCCCACTATGGACAAAGAATATAAAGCCACTCACAGTAGCAAATTAGAACCTAATGCATATCCAGGCACAAGGACGCAAGTCTGCAGAGACCCAAGGCAGAACACAAGCCTTTTAGTCGTGCTGCATGCTACATACAAAAGGCAGCCCCAGCGAGGGGAGAGAAACTGTGACTGAAAGGCTGACAAGAACTGATGTCCTTCACTCAATCCAGTTTCATTTGGCTTGACTACCTAAAGGCAAAACAGAATTTTCTGGACTGACCCACCTTTCTGGATTGACCCTATCTGCCTCCCCAGGATGGGCTACCCTAACAGGAAATAAGCTAGAGGCAGGGAAGCCCCACAGAAAAAGAGGGGTTAAACTGAACTGCTGCAATACGGGTTGGGTACCAGACCTGAAAAGTGTAAGGGAAGGGGGGCACTCAGTGAGGGAGAGAATTTAAACTAATTATAGGAGCTGGGGAGAAAATTCTGAACAAAAACAAACAGAACAGATCAAGATTCCCAAGAAAGGAAAGAGTAAAGTAATTTTTCTCTTGAAGGTGAAACAATTGCACAAAAAGTGCAATCTTAAAAATTGTACCATATATCCAGAGCAAGAATCAGAAGAAGAAGAGCTGAGAACTCTGAACAGTTTAACACAGGCTATTCTTAAGGTCTAAAATAAGTTGGACCAAGCATTAAAGAAGAGACTTAGCACAAAGCCAATCAACAATAAAACCCTAGACAACAGGGAGAAACAGACCTTTAGAGTTAACTCATCAAGACAATCAGATCCCTAAACATCAGCAAAAAGTTACAAGCCATAAATAAGAAACAGAAAGATGGCTCAGTCAAGGGAACAAATTAAAACTTCAGAGAAGTCACAGAATATGGAAAAACTAATCCAAGAAGTTCAAACAAATCTCCTAAGCCAATCCAAGGAGATGAAGAAAAAAATGCATAAAGAGCTAAAGGAGATTAAGACAACAATTTGTGAGCCTAAGGAAGAATTTGAAATAATAAAAGGCTTGGAGGAGAGTTTAGAAAAAAGAATAGTGAAAGGGTAACCAAAAGAGTAAAAAGAGATGAAAATGAAATAGGACATATGAAAACCAAAGAATAAAATAATCAAAGTAAATAATGCATTTACAATAATAACATTGAATGTGGATGGATTAAACTCCCCAATCAAAAGATAAAAGCTGACAGAATGGATTAAAAAACATGAGCCATCGATATGCTGCTTACAAGAAACTCACCTGAGACCCAGGAATGCAAACCGGCTGAAAGTGAAAGGTTATAAAAAGATAGTCCACTCAAATAGTAACCAAAAGGAGCAGGGGTAGCTATACTAACATCAGACAAAACAGACTTTAAATGCAAAAAACTTATAAGAGATAAAGAAGGCCATTATATAGTAATAAAAGGGACAATCCATGAGAAAGTAATAGCTGTCATAAATATCTATGCATTTAACCAGGAAGCCCCAAAATACATGAGGCAAACTCTGGCAAAACGAAGGGAGAAATAGACATCTCTAAAATAATAATTGGAGACTTTAACATACCACTCACATCATTGACTAGACAGAAGATCAACAAGGAAATAGAGAACTTGAACAATATGATAAACAAGCTAGACCTAACAGACATATACAGAATGTTACACCCAAATTCAGTGGATTATATATTTTTCTCAAATTTCTATGAATCTTTCTCCAGGATAGACCACATATTAGGTCACAATGCAGCTCTCAATAAATATATAAAGAATGAAATTATACCAAGCACCTTCTCAGATCATAATGGAATAAAACTAGAAATCAATAATAGACAGGAAAGAGGTAAATTCGCAAATATGTGGAAGCTAAACAACACACTCCTAAATAATCAGTGGGTCAAAGAAGAAATTACAAGTGAAATCAGTAAATATATTGAGACAAATGAAAAGAAGAACACAACTTATCAAAAGTTAAAGGATACTGCGAAGGCAGCCTTGAGAGGGAAATTTATAGCCCTAAAGGCCTCTATTAAAAAAGAAAGAGCTAAAATCAAAGATCTCACTGAACAACTAGAGAAACAAGAAAAAGAACAGTAAACCATTCCAAAAGCAAGCAGAAGAATTAATAAAGATTAGAGCAGAAATAAATGAAATTCAGAACAAAAAAAAAAATAGAGAAAATCAACAAAACCAAAAACTGGTTCTTTGAGAAGAGCAATAAAATGGACAATCCCCTAGCTAGACTAAAAAAGAAAAAAGAGAGAAGATGCAAATACATAAAATAAAAAATGAAAGGGGTGAAGTTATGACTGACCCCACAGAAATAAAAAGGATCATAAGAAGATATGAGAAACTGTATGCCATCAAACTAGACAACCTAGAATAAGTAGAAAAATTCCTAGAAATGCACAAACAACCTGCACTGATGCTACAAGAAATACAAGAACTTAACAAACCAATCATATTTAAGGAGATTGAATTAGTCATCAAAAATCTCCCAAGAAAGAAAAGTCCAAGACCAGATGGCTTCACAAGTGAATTATACCAAGCATTTCAAGAACAATTAACACCAATCCTGTTTAAACTCTTTCAAAAAAAATTGAAGAGGAGGGAAAATTACCCAACACATTTTATGAAGTCAATATCACCCTAATACCAAAGCAGATAAAGATACAAAAGAAGAAAGTTATAGAACAATCTCTCTAATGAACATAGATGCAAAAATTCTCAACAAAATACTTGTAAATAGAATCCAACAGCATATCAAAAGACTTATACATTATATCCAAGTGGGATTTATCCTGGTATGCAAGTGTGGTTCAACATAAATATAACACATGAACAAATTGAAGGGAAAAAAAAAACACATGATCATCTCAATCAATGCAGAAAAGGCATTCAACAAAAAGCAGCATCCTTTCTTGATAAAAACACTTCTAAGGATAGGAATAGAAGGAAAATTCCTCAATATGAAGGGCATATATGAAAAACCCACAGCCACCATCATACTCAATGGGGAAACATTGAAAGCTTTCCCCTAAAATCAGGAACAAGACAAGGATGCCTACTATCAACAGTGTCCATCAATATTGTGCTAGAAATTCTAGCTAGAGCAATTAGACAAGAAAAAAGGCATCCAAATGGGAAAAGAGGAAGTAAAACTCTCACTATTTGTGGAAGACATGATCCTATATTTAGAAAATTCTGAAATGTCTATGACAAAGCTACTTGAGCTAATAAACAAGCTCAGCAAAGTGGCAGGATACAAGATCAACACGCAAAAAACAGTAATGTTTCTGTACACTAGTACTGAACATCTGAAGAGGAAATCCGGCGGGGGGGGTGATCCATTTACAATAGCAACAAAGAGACTCAAATATCTAGGAATTGATTTAACCAACGAAGTATAGGACCTATATGCAGAAAACTACAGAACAATGCTAAAAGAAATCAACGAAGACCTAAACAAATAGAAAGGCATTCCGTGTTCATGGATTGGAAGACTAAATATTGTAAAGATATCAATCCTACACAAACTGATTTATAAATTCAATACAATACCAGTCAAAATTCCAACAGCCTACTTTACAGAAATAGAAAAAGCAATTAACAAATTCATTTCGAAGAGAAAGTGCACCCGAATAGCCAAAAGCATTCTGAATCTTATTCAGAGCAACATGGGAGGAATTTCACTGACTGACCTTGAAACATATTACAGCTACAGTGGTCAGAACAGCATGGTATTGGCATAAAGATAGACACATTAATCAGTGGAATAGAATTAAGAGTCGAGAAATAAATCCTCACCTCTATAGCCAACTGAATTTTCAAAAACCTGCCAAGTCCATGTTGATGGTACAAAACAGTCTCTTCAACAAATGGTGCTGGGGGAACTGGATATCCATAACCAAAAGAATTAAAGAGGGACCTATTTTACTCCCTATACAAAAATCAACTCAAAACAGATCAAAGACCTAAATATAAAAGCCAGGACCACAAAACTACTAGAAGAAATTGTAGGGAAACATCTACAAGACCTTGTGGTAGGTGGTGGTTTCTTGGACCTAACACCCAAAGCACACACAACAAAAGAAAAAATAAATAGAACCTCCTCAAAATTAAGCACTTTTGCACCTCAAAGGACTTTGTCAAAAGGGTGAAAAGGCAGCCTACTCAATGGGAGAAAATATTTGGAAATCACATGTCCGATAAGGGATTAATATCCATGAAGGGGTTAATAGCCATGATATATAAAGAGATGCTACAACTCAACAATAAAAAGACAAATGACCTGATTAAAAAATGGGCAAAAGACTTGAATAGACATTTATTTGTCCAAAGAAGAAGTACAAATGGCAAAAAAAAACACATGAAAAAATGTTCAACATCGCTAGTGATTAGGGAAATGAAATTCAAAACTACAATGAAAAATTTATGTAATCTAAAGCTTCTTTATAAATAAAAAAATTAATGATAAAAAACTACAATGAGATTTCACTTCACACTTATCGGAATGGCGAATGTTAAAAAGACAGAGAACTACAAGTTTGGAGAGGATGTGGAGAGATAGCAACACTTATTCATTGTTGGTGGGAATGTAGAATGGTACAGCCACTGTAGAAGTATGTTTGGCAGTTCCTAAGGAACTAACGATATAGATCTAATATGTGACCCGGCAATACCACTACTAGGAATACACTCAGAATTGAGAGCACTGACACGAACAGACATCTGCACACCAATGTTCATAGCAGCATTATTCACAGTTGCCAAAAGTTGGAAACAACCCAGGTGTCCATCAACAGACAAATGGATAAACAAACTGTGGTGTATTCACATGATAGAATATTATGCAACAGTAAGAAGATATGAAGTTGTGAAGTATACGACAACATGGATGAACCTGGAGGACATTATGTTGAGTGAAGCAAGCCAGACACAAAAGGACAAATACTGTATGATTGTGCTATTATGAACTAAATATATTATGTAAGCTCATGGAGTTAATAACTTGAATATGGGTCACCAGAAAATAGAATGAGTTTAAGAATGCAAAGCTGATGGTTAAATTATGCAGAACTGGTAAAAAGATTGTGTGTTAATCTTTGGAACTGAATAGAAATGGTGAAAGCACAACATAGTGTTTGTAACTAGCTATTATATGGGTATAATTTACAGGTAAGACAGTGATTGAAAGGGAGACTAAGGACATGAATATTACTAAAGGAGGGCTGGAGAATGTAACTTGGGACTGTATAGCTTAGTGAAATCTCACATGAAATAATGTGGGTAATATTGCATACATAAGACTGTTTTTCTTTGAAATAGAACAAATGCCATGTACATTAGTGTTACAAGATATTAATATCAGTTTAAAAAAAAACATTATGCTAAGTGAAAGAAACCAGACACAAAGGACTATACATTGTATGATTCCATTTATATAAAATGTAAATATAAATCAATTTATAAAGATGAAATTAGATTAGTGGTTATGTAAGGCTGGGGAAGGAATGCTAAGGGGTGTAGAGTTTTTCTTTTTTCAGTAATGAATTGTTCTAAAATTTTTATGGTAATGAATGCACAACATTGTGATTATACTAAAAGTCACTGATTATACACTTTGGATACATCATATGGTATGTGAATATATCTCAATAAAACTGCTTAATAAATAAATAAATAATTGTGCAAGAATAGCCAGAAATAGCAGCTACGTACAGCAGGGAAAACAGATTGCGAGGAGAAGAATTTTCTTGTTTGTCTGTTTTTTGTTTATTATTATTGAAATAATGAAAATGTGCTAATAATGATTGAAGTGGTGAATACACAACTATGTGATTATACCAAATACTACTGATTGTACACTTCAGATGAATTGTATGCTTTATTAATATATATCAATAAAACTGATTTGTTTAAAACATTACAAGAGGCACACAACAGCTGATTTGAAATCATGGAATAAAGAATCGGTAACATAGAGGATAGAACAACTAAAATTGAAGAGAGAGAAAAGAATGGAAAAAATTGAGCAAGGGGCTTAGGCAGTAGAATGATAATACAAAACACACCAGACAGCTGAACCCCACACTCAGGAAAAAGGCTGGTTTGAGCTGCAACTCCCGCCGGCAAACCGGTAAGAGGGAGCGTTCTCTGGGAGTGGGAGGGTTCTGGAGAAGGGTTGAGAGGGGTATCCTTTCTGTGGATTTGGCAGCCTGGAATCCCTTGCAGTTTTGGGGAACAAAATAGCTGGCTTGAAGGGGCGCCAGGCTGAGGGGAGTGGCCCCTGCCGGCAACCCGGTGAGAGGGAGCATTCTCCAAGAGTGGGAGGGTTGTGACAGAAGGTGGAGAGGGATTTCATTTCTGTGGATTTGGCTGCCTGGACCCCCTCATAGCTTTGGGGAGGAGATAAGCCAGCTTGAAGCAGCACCAGGCTGAGGGGAGAGGCGAATCTACTAAGGAAGCCTGATTCACCCAGCAGCCCAGTGACACTGCGGCTTGACACCAGAGGGAGCGGAGTCAGCCATTTTTATCATTCTGCACTGACACGCATCAAGAGCTTCAGCTCCCTTGGGGAGGCCAGGAAGTGGGAAGTGCTTGATTCGTTTCCACAAGCCTAGTTAGGGTCCCCTCGGTGAAGGGGGTGGTCTAGAAGAGGACTTCTTTTGGGTCCCTTATTTCGCAAAAAAAAAAAAAAAAAGGTCACTTTAAAAAATGAAAAATGAATTTTTCTTTTTAATTTAGTTTAATAGCTAAAATCTGCCTCAAAACCTGCAGATAGAACCTTGCAGGGCAATTGATTGATGAATACAAGCAGGCTGAGAGGTTCCACAAGGGCCCAACAAGGAACACTGTTCTTCCTTAGCTTTGTTTGACTGCTTGCTTGTGTAGTTGTTTGGTTTTTCTTTGTTTATTTGTTGTCTCTTGCTTTTCGTTCCTCTTTCTTTCTTTCTTTCTTTTTTTAATTAGGTGCTGCTAGCTTGTCTCTTTTTGCTGTGCTTCTTCTTCTCTGTCTATATTGATTTTTCCCACCAAGCTATCTCTTTGACTTCCTTCATCTTTCTGCCTTCTGCTTTCTGTTGTGGTTCTTACATCCCACCTTTTTTATTACCCCACAACTTAAGGGTGTCAATTTCTATTCTATCTATTCTGTTTTCTTTTTTTAAAACTAATATTAACTTTGTCCTTTCAGCCCTTTCTTTACTCTTTCTCTCCCTCCTCATCATTTTAGCCTTCTAAATCATTATATATATATTCCTCTATTTGGTTTCCCAGTCCATTGTAGATACTCCACTTTTTTCCCTATTACTTTACACTGCCTACATGAGTTAAATATTCACTTCACGTAGTCTTATACAGCCCCTCTTCAAACTTTTATCAATATTACTATTACCTTTCTTCCTTTCCCACATCTTTCAATTCCTCTGGCCCTAATCTTTAGCCTTCAATGTAACATAGAAAGAAGGAAATAAAATAAGAAGAAAAAGTGTCAAAGAGAAAACTTAATACACACACAGAACCACCAGCTAAATAAAACTCTAGAGAAGAGAGAGAAACTAATCAACTGAATAAACCCATCAAGATAAAATGATGACTAGAGGGCAACAAAAAATTACAAACCACACTGAGAAACAGGAAGACATGGCCAGTCCAAAGAACAAACTAAAAACCAGGAAGAGATGCAGAACGTCAAACAACTAATCAAAGCTTTCCAAACAAATATCATGGACCAACTTAATGAAGTGAAGGAAGAGATTAAGGATATTAAGAAAACACCGAGAGAACATACTGAAGAAATTGTAAACATACGTAAAAATATAACAGATATGATGGTGATTAATGGCACAATCCAAGAAATCAAAAAGACGCTGGATTCGCATAACAGCAGATTTGAACAGGCAGAAGAAAGAATTAGTGATGTGGAAGACAATACATTTGAAATCAAACAGATAGTAGAACAGATAGACAAAAAGATAGAAAAAATCCAGCAGGGACTCAGGGATTTAATCGACAACATAAAATGCACAAACATTTGCATTATGGGCATCCCAGAAGGGGAAGAGAAGGGAAAGGGAACAGAAGGAGTGTTGAAGGAAATAATGGCTAAAAACTTCCCAACCCTATTGAGAGAGATGGATGTGCAGATCCAGGAAGCAGAGAACACCCCCAACAGTATAAATCCCAACAGGCCAACTCCAAGACATATACTTGTCAAAATGTCCAATGCTCAAGACAAAGAGAAAATACTCAAGGCAGCAAGAGAAAAGAGAACGATCACATACAAGGGAAGCAAAATAAGATTAAATGCTGATTTCTCATCTGAATCAATGGAGGCAAGAAGACAGTGGTATGACATAGTCAAAGAATTAAAGAAAAAACCTTCCAGCCATGAATTCTCATTCCAGCAAAACTGGCATTCAAAAATGAAGGAGAGTTCAAAATATTCATAGATAAACAGAAACTAAGAGAGTATGCCAATCAGAAACCTGCACTTTAAGAAATACTAAAGGAAGTTCTACAAGTTGAAAGGAAAAAACAAGGGAGAGAGAGTTGGAGGAGACTTAAAAACAACTAAAAAGACAAAATGAGAAATAAAAACAACATATGACATACATTAACCCAAAGAAAATATGGCTGAAGTAAGAAATTCGTTGTGAGTAATAACACTGAATGTTAATGGATTAAATTCACCACTCAAGAGACACAGATTGGCAGAATGGATAAGGAAATATGATCCATCTATATGCTGCCTACAAGAAACCTATCTTCGACCCAGAGATTAAAGGAGGCTGAAAGTGAATGGCCGGAAAACAATTTTATAAGCTAACAATAGCCAAAAAAGGGCAGGAGTAGCTATCCTAATATCAGACAAAATAGACTTTAAATGCAAAACTATTGTAAGAGACAAAGATGGACACTATATATTAGTAAAAGGGGTAATCTCTCAAGAAGAGAGAACATTCATAACCATTTATGTACCTAATCGGGGTGCCTCAACATACATGAGGCAAACTCTGTAAAAACTAAGTGGAGAAATAAATGCCTCTACAATTATAGTTGGGGACTTTACTACACCATTATCATCATTAGACAGAACATCTAGACAAAAAATCAATAAAGAAACAAAGACTCTGAACAATACATGAGAGGACCTGGACTTAATAGACATATACAGAACACTACATCCAAATACAGCAGGATTTACATTCTTCTCAAGTGCACATGGATCATACTCCAAGACAGACTACATGCTAGGCCACAGAACAACTCTCAATGAATTCAGAAAGATTGAGATTATACAAAGAAATTTCTCTGACCACAATGGAATGAAAATGGAAATCACTAAGGGCCAGAGAAACAGATTAGGCACAAAGACATGGACGTTAAACAAAACACTCTTAGATAAACAGTGGGTCAAGGAGGAAATCTCAAAAGAAATCAGTTACTACCTTGAACTAATGAAAATGACAACAAAACATATCAAAACCTATGAGATGCAGCGAAAGCTGCCCTGAGAGGGAAGCTCATAGCCATAAATACACATATTAAAAAAGAAGAAAGAGCTAAAATTTAAGACCTAACTGGACACCTGGAGGAATTGGAAAAACAACAACAAACTAAAACTAAAGGAAGTAGAAAGAAGGAAATAACAAAGATTAGAGCAGAACTAAATGAAATAGAGAATAAGAAAGCACTAGAAAAAATAAACAAAACCAAAAGCTGGTTCTTCGAGAAGATCAATAAAATTGACAAACCCTTAGCCAGACTAACAAAGAAAAAGAGAGAATAGATGCAAATACACAAAATAAGGAATGAGCAAGGGGATATAACTACTGACCCCACAGAAATAAAGAGTATGATAAGATGATATTCTGAAAAATTATAAGCCAACAAGAATGATAATGTAGAGGCAATGGACAAATTTCTAGAAACTCATAACATCCTACATTGATGAAAGAAGAAATTGATGAACTCAACAGTCCAATTACAAGTAAAGAGAATCAGTCATCAAAAACCTCCCAACTAAGAAGAGCCCAGGACCAGATGGCTTCACTGCTGAATTCTACCAAACATTCCGGAAAGAGCTAACACCAATTCTGCTTAAGCTCTTCCAAAAAATAGAAGTAGAAGGAATATTGCCTAACTCATTCTATGATGCCAACATTACCCTAATAGCAAAGCCAAACAAGGATACTACAAGAAAGGAAAATTACAGACCAATTTCTCTAATGAACCTAGACGCTAAAATCCTCAACAAAATACTTGCTAATTGCACTCAACAACATATCAACAGGATTATACAGCATGACCAAGTGGGTTTCATCCCGGGTATGCAAGGATGGTTCAATATAAGAAAATCAATCAATGTAATACACCACATAAACAGATTGAAAGAAAAAAAATCACATGATCATCTCTATAGATGCAGAAAAAGCATTCGACAAAATAGAGCACTCTTTCCTGATAAAAACACTACAAAAGATAGGAATAGAAGGAAACTTTCTGAATATGATAAAGGGTATATATGAAAAACCCAAAGCTAATATCATCTTCAAAGGTGAAATCCGAAAAGCCTTCCCTCTGAGATCGGGAATAAGACAAGGATGCCCACTATCACCACTCCTATTTAACATTGTCTTAGAAGTACTTGCTCGAGCACTGAGGCAAGAAAAGGATATAAAAGCATCCAAATTGGAAAAGAAGAAGTAAAAATTTCATTATTTGCAGACGACATGATCCTATACGTAGGAAGCCCTGAGAAATCTACCACAAAGCTTCTAGAACTTATAAAGAAGTTCAGTAATGTCACAGGATATAAGATCAATGCTCAAAAATCAGTCGCATTTCTGTACACAAATATCGAGCAATCTGAGGAGGAAATTAAAAAAAATACCGTTTACAAGAGTAACTAAAAGAATCAAATACCTAGCAATAAATTTAACTAAAGATGTAAAGGACTTATATACAGAAAACTACACAACACTGTTAAAGGAAATCAAAGAAGACTTCAGTAAATGGAAGAATATTCCCTGTTCATGGATAGGAAAACTAAACATCATCAAGATGTCTATCCTACCCAAACTAATCTACAGATTTAATGCAATCCCAATATAAATCAACACTGTATTTTTTAAGGAACTGGGAAAACTAACTACAAAGTATATTTGGAAAGGTAAGAAGCCCCGAATCGCCAAAGACATATTGAAAAAGAAAAATGAAGCTGGAGCTATCACATTACCTGACTTTAAAACATACTACACAGGTACAGTGCTCAAAAGTGCATGGTATTGGCACAAGGATAGACATACTGACCAATGAAACCGTATTGAGAGTTCTTATATAGACCCTCACATATACACACAGTCATCTGATATTTGAACAAGGCCACCAAGCCCACTCAGTTTGGAGAGAATGGCCTCTTTAACAAGTGGTGCTTGGAGAGCTGGATATCCATATCCAAAAGAATGAGAGAGGAATACCATCTCACACCTTATACAAAAATCAACTCAAGACAGATCAAAGATCTAAATAAAAGAGTCAAAACCATAAAGACCTTGGAATATAATGTAGGGAAGCATGTACAAAACCTTGTAATAGGAAATGGTTTCATGAAATTCATACCCAAAGCACAAGCATCAAGAGAATAATAGATAAATGGGATCACCTCAAAATTAAAAACTTCTTCACCTCAAAGGAAGTTATTAAGAAAATAAAAAGGCAGCCTACCTAATGGGAGAAAATATTTGGCAACCATATATCTGATAGGAGCCTAATATCTTGTATATATAAAGAAATCCTACACCTTGAAAATAAAAAGACAACCCATTTTTAAAATGCGCAAGTGACCTGAAAAGACACTTCTCCAAGGGAGAAATACAAACGGATAAAAAGCACATATAAATCACATTTTTGTAAGCAAATACACATAGATGCATATATATTTATATATCATTTTGCAAATGTTTGTATGTATTGTGAGAATTTTTATTTTTACCCATAATAAAAATAAATAAATAATTTAAAAAAAAAAGCACATGAAAAAATGCTCAACATCGCTTGCTATTAGGAAAATGCAAATCAAAGCTACAATGAGATACCATCTTACACCTATCAGAATGGCAGCTATTAAAAAAAATCAGACTATAAGTGTTGGAGAGGATGTGGAGGAATAGGAACCCTCATCCACTGCTGGTGGGATTGTGGAATGGTCCGGCCACTGTGGAGGACAGTTTGGCGGTTCCTCAGAAAACTAACAATAGATCTTCTGTATGATCCAGCGATTCCACTGCTGGGTATATACCCAGAAGAATTGAAAGCAAAGACACGAACAGATATACGCACACCAATGTTCATAGCGGCATTGTTCACAATTGCCAAAAGTTGGAATCAGTCCTGGTGCCCATCAACAGATGAATGGATAAACAAAATGTGGTACATACATATAATGGAATATTACTCAGCTGTAAGAAGGAATAAAGTACTAACACATGGAATAACATGGATGAATCTTGAAGACCTTATGTTGAGTGAAGCAAGTCAGGCATTGAAGGATAAACATTATATGACCTCACTGATTTGAATTGAGGAAAGTGAGCAGTCTCTGAGAACCATTGTCTGAAAGATAGGTTAACAAGGGAGAGAAAGAGAAGAGAAGGTTGTGAGCCATCACCCGTATGGACATTATCTATGGTAAAGTGATAGAGTATAGTTGCATATTGAAGGATAGGAAATGTAGGTAGTAATATTACTGGGTTTGGTGGTGCAGGGTTGACAGGTGGGTAGATTAGGAAGGGCAGGCTAGAATACCCTAGATACTGGGGGGAGAGATGGGAGGGGGACTAGGTGCCTAATAGGGGAGGATAATCAGCTTGTCAAGACCTCTTGTTGCATGTAACTATGAATCTTGTCATCCAACGTGTCAAGACAGGGGAGTGTTATGGGCCCCAGGGGGATGGGGAGGAAGGAACAGAAAAGATCAAATAGGGGGTATTTAGTGGTCAAGGGAAATGTTTTTCATTACCATACAGTAATGGACACAGGACATGGTAAATATCATCAAAAATTATTAAACTGTACCGTCTAAATTGTAAACTATACTGTAAACCATTGAAAATGTTTAGTAGCTATGTTTCACTATCTGTATAACAGTTATAACAATGCTATCATCCAGATAAAAAAGGTTCTAATACGGGGTGAGGAAAGGGGAAGGAGGTTGGGTATATGAGAGTCTCTAGTATTCTGTGTGTGACTTTGCTGTGACCTAAAACTTCTTTGAAAATTAAATGAAAATTTGGGAGACACTGGGGAGTGAGAGGGGAAAGGTGCCACGATACAGACTGGACACCCAATAATGCAGTGATAAAAGGAAAAAATAACTATAATAATTTTTTTTATTATTTTATTTATTTTTGGTTTTTTTTTCCCATTTTTGAATGTCCTAATCCTTTAATTTTATTTTAATTTTAGTTTTTTTTTCTGAGTTTCCAAGTATTTTATCTCTTACATTTAAGCTTATCATTATTATTTCATTTTCCTATTAATTGTATTTGGCTATTATATGGGCTTCATCTTCAAGGAAGGTTTAGATCACAGAAAGGTTACAACTGGGGCAGTGGAGGATCATCGTTGGGGAGTGTCTGGGATGGGGGTTTCATAGGAGAAAGTTCACCTTAATGTACATGAAAGATATATAAAAATGTTCAAATGATCAAGGGGTGGGGCATAGTCACAGTGGGTAGACAATCACTCAATAAATGAGAAAATACTAAATTCCCAGCCTGGAGAATTCTGCCACATTCTCCAAGAGAGCAGCAACAGTCCCCCAAGTTCAGGGACAGTGTCTGGCAAAGGAGGACGGTCCATGATGGGTTCTTGTTATTGAAGACTAGCCTTATTAGTCTTTGCTCTTGTAATTGAAACTTAGCCTACTGTTATGGGGTGCCTAAGGGTTGCCACCTGAGAGCCTCCTTGTTGCTCAAATGTGGCCTCTCTCTAAGACAAACTCAGCATGTGAATGCATTACCTTCCCCCAGTGTGGGACATGACCCCCGGGGATGAGCCTCCCTGGCAACAAGGCAATACGCCAACTGGCAATACGACTGGAAAAAGACCTTGAATAAAAGGGGGAAAAGGTAAAGACAAATGAGTTCATGTGGCTAAGAGACTTCAAAGAGAGTCGGGAGGTCATCCCAGAGGTAACGCTTATGCACACCTCAGTAGAATCTCAGAGAACACAAAGTGGATATCACCCCATACAGAGGGGCTCCTGAGGGCTCTAGAAACACCCAGGTCCTATATAAGGGGGGATAGCTCCAGAGATTGATGCCTTATCAGTGGGCTCTACTTTGGAAGCTGTGCTCCTGAGAGTGACAGAGTTGGACTCAAATAAGTTCTCCCTGCACATGGTCCATCAGTCCCTTCTATTCAAACCTGTATGTAATGCTGGAGTTTGTAGGTGTACTTCCAGAGACTGGAGCCTCTGGCCTGCCCATGTGCCAGCTGTGCCTGGAATCTCAGTGGAGCTGCAACTTCTACTCTACAGCTCAATGTACTCACCTAAGTCACCTGGTGAGGAGATGATGATGGACAATGGCCATCCCAGGGAATGGAGAGAGCCTGCAGTTGCAGTCACGATAATCCCATCCATCATATCCATGGGATATGGGCCCCCTCTTACTTGGAGGTGGAGTGGACATCACCATCCCAAACTCCTCAGGATTGGGGGAAGAGCTATGGACTAGAGTGGACTTAATGGTATTCTGTTGTAGACATATTGTGATTCAAGCAATGGAAGAAATTACAAGAGTGAGGTGGAGCCAGTGGCCACTGGATGCTTTCGGGGCAGGGAAGGGAAAAGCAGTTGTAATACAGGGGCTTTTTCAGGACTTGGGAATTATCCTGAGTGACATTACAACGACAGATATAGGCCATTTTACATCAGCATATACCATGCAGAACTGTGGGGGAGAGAGAGTGTGGTCTACAATGTGAACTGTTGTCCATGCTTAGAGGCAAAGCCCCAGGATGTGTATATCCATTGTGGGTGATGTGCCACACTAATGAAAGATATTTATGTGGGATGTTATGGGAGATGTGGGAGGTGGGGAACATGGGAATCCCTGTAATTTTTGTATAACATTTATATAATCTAAGCATCTTTTTTAAAAAAAAGAAAAAAAAGTACCACACAAATAGAAAGTATCAACAATAGCAGAGTATATGTGAAAATTGTACTTTTCCATGAATTATCTGTAATCCTGTAGTGTTTCTAATATAAAAATAATAATATTTTAAAATGTTATACTGACAGAAAAAATAAACTGCTTTTTAAAAAACAAAAACAACCAAAAAAACCACACCAATATACAAGTTATGGGAGTTCCAGAAGGAAACAAGAAAGGAAAAGGGGCAGAAAGACTATTTGGAGAAATAATGGCCAAAAATTTCCCAACTCTCATGAAACACATGAATATACATGCCCAGGAAGCACAGCCTACTCCATTTAGAATCAACCCAAATAGACTTACCCCAAGACATTATAATACACAGAATGGCAAATGCCAAAGATAAACAGAAAATTCTGAAAGCAGCAAGGGAAAAGAGAAACATCACATAAAATAGATGTCCAATAAGACTTATTGCAGATTTCTCTTCAGAAACCATGGAGGCGAGAATGCAGTGGTATGATATAATTAAGGTACTGAAAGAGAAAAACTGCCAACCAAGAATTCTTTATCCAGCAAAACTGTCCTTCAAATATGATGATGAGTTTTAACTATTCACAGATAAACAAAAACTAAGAGTTTGTAAACAAGAGTCCAGCTCTGCAGGAAAAAGTAAAGGGAGTTCTGCAGCCAGAAAATAAAAGAGAAGAGAGAGAGTCTCAGAGAAGAGTGCAGAAGTGAAGACTATCAGAAAGCATAAGCAAAAAGATAAAAAGATGGACAAAAATAAGTTATGACATATGAAAGCCAAAGGATAAAATGCCTGAAATAAGTAATGCCTTTACAGTAATAACATAGAATGTTAATGGACTAAATTCCCCAATCAAAAGACATAAGCTGACAGAATGGATAAGAAAACATGAGCTATCCATATGCTGTCTGCAGCAGACTCTTCTTAGATTCAAGAATGCAAATAGAATGAAAGTGAAAGGTAGGAAAAGGATATTTCATGCAAATAGTAACCAAAAGAAAGCAGGGGCAGCTATACTGGACAATCCACCAGGATGAAATAAGTCATAAATATCTGTGCACCTAACCAGGGTGCCCCAAAATACATGATGCAAACTCTTACAAAACTGAAAGTTGAAATAGACATCTCTACAATAGTTGGAGACTTCAACAGACCACTCACATCAATATATAGAACAACATGACAGAAAATCAATACGGAAACATAGAACTTGAACTATATGATAAAGGAGCTAGACCTGACATATACAGAACATTGCACCGCCAAATCAGGTTATACACTCTTCTCAAGTGCTCGTGGCTCTTTCTCCAGGATAGACCACATATTGGACCATAACACAGTTCTCAAGAAATTTAAGAAGACTGAAATTACACAAGAAGATTGAAAATACACAAAGCACCTTCTTTGATCATAACACAATGAAGCCGGAAATCAATAATGGGTAAGAAAAGGGAAATTTTGCAAATATATGGAGGCTAAACAACACACTTCTGAACAATCAGTGGGTCAAAGAAGAAATTGCAAGAGAAATTAGTAGATATTTTGAGACGAATGAAAATGAGAACACAACTTATTAAAACATGTGGGATACAGCGAAGGCAGTGCTCAAAGGAAAATTTACAATCCTAAATGCCTACATTTAGAAAAAAGAAAGAGGTGAAAATCAAAGATCTAACTGAAAAACTGGAGAAAGTAGAAAAAGAACAGCAAACCATTCCCAAAACAAGCAGAAAGAAAGAAATAACAAAGATTAGAGCAGAAATAAATGAAACTGAGAACCAAAAATATAGAAAATCAACAAAACTAAAAGCTGGTTCTATGAGAAAGATCAATAAAATCAACAAACCCTTAGCAAGACTAACAAAGAAAAAAAGAAAATGCAAATAAAATCAGGAATAAAAGGGGGACATTACAACTGACCGCACAGAAATAAAACGGATCATAAGAGGATACTATGAGAAATTGCATGCCAACAAATTAGATAACCTAGATAAAATAGACAAATTCCTAGAAACGCACAAACAACTTACATTAACTCAACAAGAAATACAGCAACTGAACAGACCAATCACAAGCAAAGAGATTGAATCATTCATCAAAATTCTTAAAACAAAGAAAAGTCCAGGAGCAGATGGCTTCACAAGTGAATTCTACCAAACATTTTGAGAAGAATTAATACCAATCCTATTAAAACTCTTCCAAAAAAATTGAAAAGGAGGTAAAATTACACAACACATTTTATGAAGCCAGATAAAGGTACTAAAAGAAAATTACAGACCAATCTCTCTAATGAACATAAATGCAAAATTTCTCAACAAAATACTTGCAAACCGAATCCAATAACATATAAAAAGAAGTATACATCACATTCAAGTGGGTTTTACTTCTTGTATGCAAGGGTGGCTCAACATAAAAAAATCAATCAACGTAATACACCACATTAACAAATCGAAGGGAAAAACCCTCATAATCATCTTGATTGATGCAGAAGTTATTTGACAAAATCCAGCATCCTTTCTTGATAAAGAACATTTCAAAAGATATGTATAGAAGGAAAGTTCCTCAACATACTGAAGTCCATATATAAAAATCCCACAGCCAGCATTATTCTCAGTGGGGAGAGGTTGAAAGTTTTCCCTCTAAGATCAAGAACAAGACAAGGATGCCCACTGTCTCCACTGTTATTTAATATTCTGCTATAAGTTCTAGCTGGAGCAATTAGGCAAGAGAAAGAAATAAAAGGCATCCAACAACTAGGTAGGATGCATTTGGAAAAAGACCTTGACCAAAAAGGAAAATATTAAATACAAAAGAGTTTTTATAGCTAAGAGATTTCAAAGAGAGTTGGCAGGTCATTCCAGAGGTTAGGCTTATGCATATCTCAGGAGCATCTCACTGCCACAGTAAACAATGCCTCAAGCAGGGTTGCTTCTGAGGGCTGTAGAGACATCTGGACAGTATAGGTGGGGCAGACAACCCCAGGAAATCAGCACCCCATTGGTGGGTCTTACCATGGAATATATGATGTCCTATTTCCCCAATGTAACAGAGTTAGACTCATTTATAATTTTCCTACACATAGTTCTTCTGTCCCTTTTATTTGAACATACAATTAGCACTATACCTTTAAATATATGTCCCGGATACTTAAATGTTAGGTCTGTTCATATGCTGGTTGAGCCCCGAATCTCAGCATAGTTGCAGCCAACACCTACTCTCCAGTTCATTGGACTCACCCAAGAAAACCAACAAAAGGATGATGATGGACAATGCCCATCCCAAAAAGCAGAGAGTATCTACAACTTCAAGCAAGACAGTTCAGAAATCTTCCCCACGGGTTCGAAGCCCCATCTTAATCAGAAGTAGAGTGGGCATCATCATCCCAAAATCCTCAAGACTGAGGAATGAATAAAAATAAGGGGGGAATGCAAATATGGACCAAAGTAGACATATTATTATTCTAGTAATGGAAGACCTTGTAACATTGATATAAAGACAGTGATCCCCAGAGGTTCTAAGGGGAGGGAGAGGGAAGAACAGATGTAACATGAAATATTTGGGGGACATTGGAATTAATCTGCATTATATTGCAATGACACATACGGGCCATTATGCATTTTGTCAAAACCTAAAAAATTGTGTGGTGCAAACTACAAATCATAATGTAAACTATAGACTATGGTTAGTAGCAATGTTTCAATATTTGTTCATCAATTGTAACAAATATACCACACTAATGAAAGATGTTCTTAATAGGGGAAAATGTGAGAGGAGGAGGGGGTTGGGTATATGGGAATCCCCTATATTTTCTATTTAAATTTTGTGTAATCTAATACTTCTTTAAAAATAAGAACAAAAGCATCCAAATTGGAAAAGAAGTAAAACTCTCACTATTCTCAGATGATATGAACCTATATTTAGAAAATCACAAAATATCTACAACAAAGCTATTAGAGCTAATAAATGAGTTCGACAAAGTGGCAGGATACAATAGCAACACACAAAAGTCAGTAGCATTTCTATACACTGGTAATGAGCAAGTTAAGGAGGAAATTTTTAAAAATTCCATTTACAATAGCAACAAAAAGATTCAAATATCTAGGAATTAATTTAGTCAGGAATGTAAAGGATCTGTATTCAGAAAATTATAAAACACTAAAAAGAAATGAAAAAAGACCTAAACAAATGGGAGAACATTCTGTGTTCATGTAATGGAAGATGTCATTTCTACCCAAATTGATTTATAGATTCAATGCAATACCAAATGAAATTCCAACAGCCTACTTTACAGAAATAGAAAAGTCAATGACCAAATTTATTTGGAAGAGAAAGGGGTCCCAAATAGCCAAAAACATCCTAAAAAGAAGAGCGAATTTGGAGCCCTCACGCTTCCTGAACATGAAGTGTATTATATGGCTACAGTGGTCAAAACAGCATGGTATTGGCATAAAGACAGACACATTGATCCATGGAATTGAACTGAGAGTTCAGAAATAGACTCTCACCTCTATAGTCAACTGATTTTTGATAAGCCTACCAAGCCCACTTTTCTGGAACAGAACAGACTCTTCAACAAATGGTGCTGGGAAAACTGGATATCCATAACCAAAAGAATGAAAGAGGACTCCCTATCTCACTCCCTATGCAAGAATCATCTCAAAATCGATCAAAGACCTAAACATACAAGCCAGAACTGTAAAATTCCTAGAAGATAACATAGGGAAACATCTACAAGACCTTGTAGTAGGTAGGAGTCTCTTAAACCTTATACCCAAAGCACAAGCGACAAGAGAAAAAAATAAATGGGACTTCCTCAAAATTAAACACTTCTCCACCTCAAAGGAATTTATGAAGAGGGTAAAAAGGCATCCTACATAATGGGAAAAAATGTTTGGAAATCACTCATCTAAGAAGGATCTAATATCCATGATATATAAAGAGATCCTACAACTCAACAATAAAAAGAAAAATGACCTGATTTAAAAATGACCAAAGGACCTGAATAGACATTTTTCTAAAGAAGAAATACAAATGGTGAAAAAACACTTGAAAAAATGTTCGACATCACTGGCTATTAGGGAAATGCAAATCAAAGCTAAAATGAGATACCATTTCACACCTACTAGAATGGCAACTATTAACAAAACAGAAAAATACAAGTATTGGAGAGGATGTGGAAAGATAGGAACCCTTAATCACCATTGGTGGGAATGCAGAATGGTAAAGCCACTGTGGAAGTCTGTTTGGCAGTTCCTAAGGAAGTTAGATATAGATCTATCATGTGATCTGGCAATACCGCTACTAGGTATACACCCAGAACTGAGAGCACTGACACAAACAGACATCTGCACATCAATGTTCATAGCAGCATTATTCACAGTTGCCAAAAGTTGGAAACAACCCAGATGTCCATCATCCGATGAATGGATAAACAAACTATGGCGTATTCACATGACGGAATATTATGCACTGTAAGAAGAAATGAAGTTGTAAAGCATATGACAACATGGATGAACCTGGAGGACATTATGTTGAGTGAGGCAAGCCAGACACGAAAGGACAAATACTGTATGATTTCACTGTATGAACTAAATATAATGAGCAAACTCACAGAGTTAATAACTAGAACATAATACACCAGAGAAAACAATGTGGTTAGAGAATGGAAAGCTGAGGTTTAATCTGTGCAGAATTGGTAAAAAGTTGTTTGTATATGTTTGGAAATGAATAGAAATGGTGAAAGCACATCAGAGGATTTGTAATTAGTAGCACTAACATATGGGTATGATAGTGGTTTGGGTTTTGTTGTTTTTCTTTTTTTGGAAATGTTTTCCTTTTAATGAAAATGCTTTAATATTGCTTCAAATGATGAGTGTGCAGCTCGGTGATTATGCCAAATGCCATTGATTGTACACATTAGATAAATTATATGGTTTATGAGCAAAAAAACTAATAGGATGGGTTAGAGTTAAAATACACCAAATGTAAGATACAGACTATAGTTAGTAATACTTTGACAATGCTCTTTCATAATTCATTACAAGTGTTTTCTCAACAATGCAAGAAATTTGTTGTAGGGTGATATATGCAAGCCTTATATGTTATGCATGGTTTTTTTTTTTTTTTGTAAGTTCACAACTTTTACTATACACTTATTGTTTATGTATATTCATGTATGAATGATGTACTTCAATAAGTGGTTTTAAAAAATACCCTAGATGCATATAACAGCAGATTTGAACAGGCAGAAGAAAGAATAAGTGAACTAGATACAGTAGAATTGAAACTATGTAGTCAGAAAAACATATAGAGAAAAGAATAGAAAATATTGAGCAGTATTTCATCTCAGGGATTTGAGTGACATCATGAAGCACAGAAACATACATGTCATGGGTGCCCCAGAAGGAGAAGAGAAGGGAAAAGGGGCCGAAAGGATATTTGAAGAAATAATGGCCAAAAATCCCCCAACTCCTATGAAAGACATAAATATACGAGTGCAAGAAGTGCAATGTACTCCAAACAGAATAAATCCTAACAGACCTACTCTGAGACACATACTAATCAGAATGTCAAATGTCAAAGATAAAGAGACAATTCTGAAAGCAGCAAGAGAAAAGCAATTTGTGACATAGAAGGAATCTTCAATAAGATTGAGTGCCAACTTCTCATCAGAAGCCATGGTGAGAAGAGCATGATATGATATATTTAAGGTACTGAAAAACTGCCAGCCAAAAATTCTTTATCTAGAAAAACTGTCCTTCAAAAATTAGGGAGAGTTTAAAATATTCACAGATAGAAACCGAGAGAGTTCATCAACAAAAGCTGTGCCCTACAAGAATAACTAAAGGGAGTTCTGCAAGTTAAAAGGAAAAGACAGGAATCAGTGGCTTGGAGTAGTGTGAAGAATTGAAGATGATCAGTAAGAGTAACTAAAAGGGTAAATGCAAAACCCAATAGTACTGTATCCTCAATTTACAACTCTACTCTTTAACTCATATAAGAATCAGAATAGAGTTGAACAAGAAAAAGGTCTATGTCCTGAGAATGGACATGCAAAATATAAAGTGGTAAAGTATGACAAAAACAAAATAAAGAGGAGAAACAGGGATAAAGGAGCAGAGAACGTGTATACTATTGAAGTTAAGTTGGTATCTTTTCAAATTAGTAAGATATAGATATAGGTTGTACACTATAAACCCCAGGGTAACCACAAAGAAAGTATTTTAAAAATTTACAGAAATAGAAATAAGAAAGGGATCAGTGAGATACATAAAAAAGATCAACTATACAGAAAAGGAGTTGCAATAAAGGAAAAGAGATTAAAAAAAAGAGAGAGAGATGAAAAAGGACAAAATGGCTGAAGTAAGTACTACCTTTACAGTAATAACACTGAATGTTAACAAATTAAACTCTCCAAAATATAAAGATTGGCAGAACAGATTGAAAAACATAATCCAACTATATGTTCTTTACAAGAGACTCACCTTAGAGCTAATGACACAAATAGGTTGAAAGTGAAAGGATGGAAAAAGATATTCCGTGCAAATAGTAACCAAAAAAAAGAGCTGAGGTAGCTATATTAATATCAGACAAAATAGATTTTAAGTCAAAGGGTGTTAAAGGGGGCAAAGAAGGACATTATATATTTTAAAAAGGGCAATCCACCAAGAATAAATAACAAACATAAATATTTATGCACCTAACCACAATGCCCAAAATACATGAGGCAAACACTGGAAAAATGAAGGGTGAAATAGACACCTCTACAATAATACTTGTGGACATCAATACACTGCCTTTCATCAATATATATATATAACATCTAGACAGAAGATCAATTAGAAAACAGAGAACTTGGATAATATGATAAACGAACTAGACCTAACAGACATATACAGAACATTGCAGCCCAAAACAGCTGGATATACATTCTTCTCAAATACACGTGGATCATTCTCCAGGATAGATCACATGTTGGGACACAAAAGAAGTATTAATAATTTTTTAAAAATTGAAATTATACAAAGATCTTCTCTGACCATAGTGGAATGAAGCTGGAAATCAATAACAGGCAGAGAACTGGAAAATCCACAAATATATGGAAGTTAAATAACATACTCTTAATCAGTGAGTCAAAAAAGAAATTGCAAGGGAAAAATCTTGAGACAAATGAAAACAAGAAAAAACATTATCAAAACTTATGGGATGCAGTGAAGGCAGTGATGAGAGGAAAATTTATAGCCCAAAATGCTTACATTAAAAAGAAATAAAATCAGAGACCTAACTGCACACCTGCAGAAACTAGAAAAAGAACAGCAAACTAATCCCAAAGCAAACAGAAGGAAAAAATAGCAAAGATTAGAGTAGAAATAAATGAAATAAAAAATAAAAAACAATAGAATTAACAAAAGCAAAAGTTGAAAAGATCAATAAAATTGGCACATGCAGAAAAGGCATTTGACAAAATCCAGCATTCTTTCCTGATTATAAAACATTTAGAAAACAGGAACAAAAGGAAACTTCCTCAAGATGATAAAGGGCATATATGAAAAACCCACAGCTGGCATCACACTCAATGGTGAAAGACTGAAATCTTTTCCCCTAAGATCTGGAACAAGACAAGGATGCCCACTTTCACCACTGTTATTCAGCATTGTCCTGGAAGTTCTAGCCATAGCAGTTAAGCAAAAAAAAGAAAGGCATCCAAATTGGAAAGGAAGACGTGAAATTTTTACTATTTGCAGATGACATGATCCTATATATTGCAAGCCCCAAAAAACTACAACAAAGCTACTAGAGCTAATAAATTCAGTAAAGGGGCAGGTACAAGTTCAACATGCAAAAATCAGTAGTGTTTCTATACACTAGTAATGAGCAATCTGAGAAGGAAATCAAGAAAAAATTCCATTAACAATAGCAACTAAAATAAACAAATATCCAGTAATAAATTTAACCTAGGATGTAAGAACTTAAATGCGGAAAACAAAAATGCATTGCTAAAAGAAATCAAAGTAGACCTAAATAAATGAAAGGACATTAAAGTTTCATGGATTGGAAGACTAAACATCATTAAGATGTCAATTCTATATAAATGATTTATAGATTCAATGCAATCCCAATCAAAATTCCAACACCATACTTTGCAGAAATGGAAAAGCCAAATGTAAAATTTATTGAGAAGGGTGGGTCTCAAATAGCCACACTCAAAAAAAAATCTACAAAAAGAAGAACGAAGTTGTAGGACTCATACTTCCTGATTTTAAAGCTTATTAGAAAGCTACGGTATTCAAGACAGCATGGTACTGACATAAAGATAGATATACAGACCAATAGAACTGAATTGAGAGTTCAGAAACAGACCCTCACATTTACAGGCAATTGATTTTTGACAAGGCTGCCAAGTCCACTCAATGGGAAAAGAATAATCTCTCAAACAATGCTGGGAAAACCTGGATATCCATATGCAAAAGAAAGAGGACCTTTATCTCACACCATATACAAATATTCACTCAAAATGGATCAAAGACCTAAATATAACAGCCAGGAGTATAAAACTTCCAGAAGAAAATGTACGGAAACATCTTCAGGATCTTGTGTTAGGCAATGGTTTCTTATACTACACCCAAAAAGCACAAGCAATGAAAGAAAAAAATAAATAAATTTTGAGGACTTCTTCAAAATTAAAATTTTTTGCACTTCAAAGGAGTTTGTCAAGAAAATGAAAAGGCAGCCTACTCAATGGGAGAAAATATTTGGGAATATTTTCTGATAAGGATCTAATATCCAGCACATATAAAGAAATCCTACATCTCGAAAATAAAGACAACTCATTTAAAAAATGGGCAAGAAATTTGAATACTTTTCCAAAGAGGAAATACAAATAGCTAAAACGCACATGAAAAAGTGTTCAACATCACTAGCTATGAGGGAAAAGCAAATCAAAACTACAGTGAGATATAACTTTACACCTATTAGACTGGCTACTTTAAAAAACAGAAAACTACAAGTGTTAGAGAGGATGTGAAGGGATGGGAACACTCATCCATTACTGGCAGGAATGTAGAATGGTGCAGCCATTGTGGAGGACAGTTTGGCAGTTCTTCAGGAAGCTAAATATAGAATTGCCATATGATCCAGCAATCCGACTACTAGGTATATATCCAGAAAAAATTGAAAGCAGGAACAAGAACAGATATATACACACCAATGTTCATGGCAGCATTATTCGCTCTTGACAAAAGTTTGAAGCAACCCAAGTGTCTATCAACAGATGAATGGATAAACAAAATGTGGTATATACATACAATGGACTATTACTCAGCTGTAAGAAGGAATGAAGTATTGACACACCCAACAATACAGATTAATCTCGGAGACCTTGTGTTGAGTGAAGTCAGCCAGTCACTAAAGGACAAATATTGCATGACCTCAGTGATATGACCTAAGCATACTGAGCAGACTCAAAGAGATAGAGTCTGGAAGTTAAGTTACCAGGAGACAGAAAGGGAGTAGAGCTGTGAGTAGATGCTCAATGTGGGCAGAACCTATGATAAGGTGGAAGGGGGTGGTTTGGAAGTAGATGGGGGTGATGGTGGTACAGGGAGGTCAATGGTGCTGCAGTGTGAGGGTAAGCAGGGTTGGGGGTGGGGGCGGGTGGACTATCCATGGAACTGGGGGGAGGGCTGGAGAAAGGAACAGGTGAACTCTGGGAAGGTAGAGATCTGTGGCTGAAAATACAATCATGGGAATGTTATTTTGGGAAATATAGCAGGGGAGGGTCACTGTGCAGGGTGTGAATAGTGGGGGATGTGTGGGAAAGGGTGCACCTGGAGCATGTTTCTATGGAATATGAATGTGTTCATCTTGTCATAGGGTGTTATCTCAGGGGGTAGAGACCCACATAATATACAAGAGAATATTAAACTACCATCCCGGGGAGTCCTGCTACATTCTCAAATAGAGGGATGAGAATCTCTCGTATATAGGCAGTGTGTAATAAAAGAAAAAAGATCAGTATGTCAATCCTTCAACATTAATGCATGTAACTACAACCTTTATTCTTGTATCATTGAAACTTAGCCTAATAATAACTATTGCCTAAGAGTTACCTCCTAAAAACCTCCTTGTTACTCAAATGTGGCCTCTATCGAAGCCAAACTCAGCAAATAAACACACTACCTTCCCCCAGGTGTGGGACATGACTCCCAGGGATAAGCCTCCCTGGCACCAAAAGATTAATACCATGCACCAACCAGTGATGCATTTGGAAAATACCTTGACCAAAAGGGGTAAATATTAAATACCAAAGAGTTTTTATGGCTAAGAGATTTCAAATAGAGTTGGGAGGTCATTCCAGAATTAACACTTATGCATGTCTTAGGTAGATCTCATTAACTGCCACTGTGAACAAAGCCTCAAATAGGGGTGCTCCTGAGGGCTATAGAGCCATCCAGACACTCTAGGCAAGGTGCACAATCCCTTGAAATCAGCACCCTGTCATTGGGCCTTACCTTGGAATATATGAAAACCTATCTCCCCAAGGTAACAGAGTTAGACTCATTTATAATTTTCTTACACATGATTCTTCTATGTCTTTTATTTGAGCCTTTAATTAGCACTATACCCATTAAATATGTCTCATAGATGTAACTCTTCAGTCTGTTTATATGACTGTGAGCCCTGAATCTCAGAACAGTTGCAGCCAACACCTACTCTCTAGTCCATTGGACAAGCCCAGGACAACTAACAAAATGATGATGATGGACAATGGCCATCCCAAAAAAACAGAGTATCTACAACTACAAGCAAAACAGCTCCTTCCATCTGCCCCATAATATCTAAGACCCCTCTCAATCTGAGGCTGAGCAGGCATCACCATCCCAAAATCCTAAAGGCTGAGTAATGAACAAACATAAGGAAGGAATGCAACCATGGACAAAGTAAACTTATTAATATTGTAGTAATGGATGAACATGTAGCATTGATATAAAGATAGTGGTTACCAGAGGTTCTGAGGGGAAGGGGATGGAATAATAGATAGAATATAGGGCATTTTTAGGGCATTGGAATTAAGTGTAAATCACAATGTAAACTATAGACCTTGGTAAGGAGCAGTGCTTCAATATTAATTGATTAATTGTAACAAAAGTACCACACAATTGCAAGATGTTATTAATAGGGGAAGATGTAGAGGAGGACTATATGAGAATCCCTTTTACTGTCGATGTAATTTTTCTGTAATCTAAAACCTCTTTAAAAATAGTCTATTATATTTTTTAAAACTTTGTTCAAAAGACTATCACTAAAGTAAAAAGACAACCTACTCAATGAGAGAAAATATTTGGAAACCACATATCCAATAAGAAGAAATCCTAAACTCAACAATAAAAAGACAAACAACCCAATTAAAACATGGGCATAAGTCTTAAATACACATTTCTCCAAAGAGGATATACAAATGGCTAAAAAGCACATGTAAAGATGCTCAACATCACTAGCTATTAGGGAAATGCAAATCAAAACCACAATGAGATGTCATTTCACACCTACTAGAATGGCCACTATTTTAAAAACCCAAAAATTATAAGTGTTGGAGAGGATGTAGAGACATAGGAACACTCATTCATTGCTGGTGGGAATGTAAAATGGATTTAGCTGCTGTGGAAGACAGTGTGGCAGTTCCTCGGGAAGCTAAGTATTGAATTACCATATGACCCAGAAATCCTGCTACTAAGTATATACCCAAAAGAATTGAGAGCAGGTACTCAAACAGATATTTGCACACCGATGTTCATAGTGGCATTATTCACAGTTGCCAAAACATGTAAGCAACCCAAGCATCAACCAATGAATGGATAAACAAAATGTGGTATATATATACAATGGAATATTATTCAGCCGTAAAAAGGAATGAAGTTCTGATGCATGCAAGGTTCATGATAGATGAACCTTGAAGACATTATGCTGAGTGAAATAAGCCAGACACATAAGGACAAATATTGTATAATCTCACTGGTATGAATTAATTATAGTAAGCAAACTCATAGAGTTAGAATCTAGAATATAGGTTTTCATGGCATGGATTGGGGGTAGAAAATGGGGAGTTGATGCTTAATTTGTACAGAATTTCTATTTAGGTTGATTATAACGTTTTGGAAATGGATGATGGTGATTGTAGCACATTATTGTGAGTATAATTAACAGCACTCAATTATATGTGTGACTGTGGTTAAAAGGAAGTTTTATATCACGTTACTAGAGTAAAAATTAAAAGATAAAACACAGCTGTATAACACAGTTTATTATAGATGATGGGCTATAGTTAATAGTACAAATATAAGAATATTCTTTCATGAATTATAACAAATGTATGACACTATTACAAGGTGTCAATAATAGGGTAGTATGTGGGGAACAATACACCTTATGTAAACTATGGATTATAGTTAATAGTATAATTTTAATATTATTTCATCAATTGTAACAAAGGTACCACATTAATGCAAGGTGTCTACAATAGGGAGGTATATTGGAACACTATTTTTAACATGTTTCTTTAAACCTACAACTTCTCTAATTAAAATATTTAAAAATTAAAAAATACATTTAAAGGTTATGTCTTTTAAAATGAAACAAATGAACTAATTCTAGCTATATTCCAAATAAATACCATGACCACACTACAGGAAAAGAGAAAATGGAAAGGAAGGGGAAAAGAACTAATCCAATTAACTTATAAACACAATATTTGACTAAATACTGTCAAACTGTACATCCTCAGTCAGGGCCTCTGTGTGTGTGCACGTGAGTGTGGGGTAGGGGAGGGGGAATGTTGCAAACAATTTTTGAACTCTTCCTAATAGGTTTGTTCATTGTAGTGATGTGGGTAAAGTAATTTTGAAACTATTTTCCATGTATTATATTATTGAATAAATGTGTTGTTGTCCTTGGGAACCAAAGTTCTCACTGTGGAAAATGGAATGTATAAATATGGATTTGGGAATACAAGAAAGAATCCTGTGTATTAGAATCAGAGCGGTGCAAACTCATTTCTTAAATATGTATATGTATGTGTATATGCAAATTAAGTACACATATGTGTGTATGTGTGTACATATATGTAGATATTCCCTAGTTCTGTCTGCTGAAAGGGCAAGAAACCAAAGACACCCCCATAGCAATGAGCATACCTAGTATCCAGATCTTGTTCTCTACTACTATTTTCCACTAAAATGAACCAGAACTCTTTGGAGAAATGGTTGACTCCAGGGCAGGGACAGAGCAGGTACAAGATGAGCCTGGGACATCCATCCTGTTATGCTGGGGGGAAATGCTCAAAAAAATTATGAGAGCATGTCACAAGGACACAGTAGTCACATTGAAGGGGTGTCTACTGACCAAATTTGGGACAATTTGAGCACCAAAATAGTTAAATATAATAATAATAAAGCACTGAAATAATGGAACTCATAAGTCCATAACAATACAATAATAAATAAACAAATGGAGAAGGGAAGGCTTGTATTTATAGTAGAATGCCAAGGGCAGACTGGTAACTATGCAGTGAGTGCCAGACTTGGAATAATCATCATAAAGGTTTGTTTAGAAAAAAAAATCATCAACAGATGCTAAATATAAGGGACATTTTGATGAGGAAAAGGCTACTGGCAGGCTCTTAGAGTGTTTCCCACAGACTGCTTATTACTTGCCAGAGAAAAAAAATTACATAGTGGAGAAACCAGGCAAAATTTTGACCAGGTGATCAAAATTAACATCTCCAATGAGGGAAAGATGAACATCTGTGCCTTCAGATATGTTACCTGGGAAGGACAGAATATTACCTATGCTGTATTCCAGGCAATGTAGAACATCATTGTAATGATGTTACAAGGCGACATCAAATAAACACAAAATGAGGAATATTCTATTAAAAGGGGTAGGGGAAGGGTATGATGGGATTGTCTTCTTAAAAATGATGTCATTTAAAAAAAAAAAAAAGAAAAAAGAAAGAAAGGCTATGAAAATGTTCCAGATTAAAAGAGGCTAAAACAATAAAGGTAACTAAATGTAATACCTGACCTTCAACTGAATCCTTTGCTAGAAAATAAAAAATGCTATAAAGGACATCATAAGCTCAACTGACAAATTGGAATATGGATGGTAGATTACATAAAAATGTTTTATCAGTGTAAATTTATAAAGTTGATAACTGTACCATGGTTATATCAAATACTTTTAATATTCTTAGGAAATACACACTGAATTATTTAGTGATACAGGGCCATGATGTATATTAGCAAATGATATTAACAACAGGTGAATCTAGGTAAAGGGCATATGGGGGCTCTTTGTATTAATTTTAATTTTGCAACTTTTTGTAAATATTATTTCCAAATGAAATGAAAAAAGTATGCCTTTGTATCAGACCATAATAGGCAATGACAAGCCAATGGGAAATTCTTTCTCAGAACCTCAAGTCATCCACCTCTGCTCTTCAAGAAGCTTGGCATGGTCTTCATTTTAACTTCACCTATAGTTTTAAAAACTGTCTATAAGTGCAATTAGGATTCAAAATGGGAAAATAAGTGCATTCTTGGCAGGAGAGAGGTGGAGACCCTAACCCCCAAGGTGATACATTCTACTGATCATTTGTAAAGAATCAGAGTACTGGTATTTCCATATCTAAGCTTGAGGGGACCTTTTACTGTACTTCCCCATAATTCTTTCACCAAGAAATAGGAGAAGAGAGATGAAAATCCTACTGAAATAAAACCATTTAGATAAACATGAATATAGGCCCTATCTCCTTATCTACTGGCTTAGGACCAACACTTACTTATCAAGAGAACTTCCCATGCTGGAATGATGAAGTAGAGGAAAAGAAAAAAAAAAAACAAAAACCAGCAGATGAACTAATTAAAATAGATCAACTCTTTTGGGCAGGCCAGGACCTCATTATGGTGAATGTTGAGGAGAAGAAAGATAGAGACATGGAGATATATTAATACTGACTAGAAGAGCAAAATCATCATATAGAGCACCTTCAAAATTCAGAGATTTCCAAATATTTTTCCCCATTGAGTTGGCTGCCTTTTCACCCTTCTGACAAAGTCCTGTGAGGTGCAAAAGTGTTTAATTTTGAGGAGGTCCTATTTATCTACTTTTTCTTTTGTTGCATGTGCTTTGGGTGTAAGGTCCAAGAAACCACCACCTACTACAAGGTCTTGAAGATGTTTCCCTACATTTTCTTCTAGTAGCTTTATGGTCCTGGCTTTTATATTTAGATCTTTGATCCATTTTGAGTTGATTCTTGTATAGGGGGTGAGATAGGGGTCCTCTTTCATTCTTTTGGTTATAGATATCCTGTTCTCCCAACACCATTTGTTTAAGAGACTGTTTTTTCCCATCAGCGTGGGCTTGGTAGGTTTGTCAAAAACCAGTTGACTGTATATGTGAGGGTTTATTTCTGGATTCTCATTTCTATTCCACTGATCGATATGTCTATCTTTATGCCAGTACCATGCTGTTTTGACCACTGTAGCTTTGTAATATGTTTCAAGGTCAGGCAGTGAAATTCCTCCCACATTGCTCTTCTTTTTTAGAATATTTTTGGCTATTCGGGTGCACTTACAAAAGGACAAATACTGTATGAATGCATTACTATGAACCAAATATATTGTGTAATATATTGTTTGATTCAAAAAAAATTTACATGTATCCATTACATTTAATTGAGAAATGTATATATTTATTCATCTGTGTTTACTTTTTAGTTTTTAATTGCTTATGTTTTCAATTATTAAATGTACAAAATAAAGTTTAAAAAAAATTCAGAGAGAAAGGATCCCTCAATCCTCAAATAGAGGAGCTCAGACATCTGCAGAAATGCCCAGCCCTAGGAATGGCTTAGGTATATCGTATCGACGGAACTTTCTCTGGAAAGAACCAAAGACCATTCAAGGCAACCAAAATGAATCTTCAAAACTAGAATGCAAAAGGGAAATGGGATTTCTGAGCTGCCAGAAAGCTACAGGCAGAGGTATTGATCAGGATACCTTGCTTCCCCTACCCTGGGTAAGGATGTAACCTAACATGTTGAATTTGGTTGGAGAAGCAGGCAGGTCCTGAGTATCTGCATGTATTTCCTATTAATAGAATAATTCATTTGTGTTTTTCTTTCTGAATAGTGATTGTGGCAGTTTGATATTATTTATGAATCCCAAAAAAGAGAAAGATTATGTTTGTAAACTGGTCTGTTCCTCTGGGTGCCATACCCTTTGATTGTATTAAATTCAAAGGTTTTAAGTTTACTTGATAAAATCAATTTAGGGCTTTTGATTCAACAACATCAGAAAGGCATGACTCAGGTTAAATCCCCACCCCCTTGGCCTATATAAATGGACACTCACTCAAGAAGACACATGGAAGAGGAGAGAACTTGGTCATTTCAGACCTGCCATGTGACAGAAAGGAGAAGGCTCAAATAGCTAAAGCCCTGGGAAAAGAGATGAGCCGTTTGCAGCTGAAAAGAACAGAGTAGCTGAGCAGCTGAGAAGGCCCAAGAGACCAGGCAGAGATCACCCACCATCTTGCTTCAACACTCTTGCTTCAACATATGGCAAATGATGTTGGTGAGAAAGCAGCCTTGAGTTGGACTCTTTAGGGCCTTGTGACCGTAAGCTTTTACACCAAATAAATACCCTTTATAAAAGCCAACATATTTCTAGTACTTTGCATCAGCATCCCTTTGGCTGACTAATACCGTGATATAAACCTCATGAAAAAAGAACTGGTACATAAAAAGTAAGCTCCTCATATGCTGTGAAATCTTACCTTGTACAGTGTCACCATATTCACCTCACAGATTTTGGGGGCCAAGGGAAGCTATGCTAAGATGAGCTGAATCTGTTCCTGATCTGTGTGGCTACCTTATTTCAGTCACATTTCTAGATCCTTGGTTAAATAAGTCATGAAAGGACCCTAACCTTAAAGGTGTGTATAGAGGTGTCTCTTTCAACCAATCTGTAGAAAATCTGAAATGATGCAGAAATCTATAACCTAATCACACATGTTGTAATTTGCATGTAGTAGAGACTGTGACAGAAGAAGGGCAGTCACATAGCATAGAGCAGGGATCCAAGGGAGAAAATTTTGTCAAAGCTTATCCAGTACTGCCCAAGGGAGTAAACGTTACATAGTAGATGTAAGAATTCTGAATTCTAGTAGCCACAGAAGTACATGCTTTATGGGGGGACAGAAATAGTTCACCAGGCTACTCTGTAGCCTAGATTAAATAGCACTTCAAAACCAGCACGAGGCAAATTCCTCATTTGTAAAGTGGAGATAATCATAGTGTATGCCTCATAAGGTTATATGAGGATTAAGTGAGTTGGTACAGGTAAAAGTACTTAGAATAGTGCCTGACACATGGTGTATTAATCAGTCAAAGGGGTGCTGATGCAAAGTACCAGATATTTGTTGGCTTTTTATAAAGGGTATTTATTTGGGGTAGAAGCTTACAGTCACAAGGCCCTAAAGAGTCCAACTCAAGGTACATAAGAGGTACTTTCTTACCCAAATCATTTGCCATATGTTGAAGCAAGATAGTGGGCAATGTCTGTGAGGGCTCAGCCTTCCTTCTTCCTCTTCCGACCTCAACTGTAGGCTGGCATAAGGCTCGTCTCTCACCCTGGGGGCTCATTTCTTTCCACGCTCAGCTGCTCTGGTCTCTTCACAAGGTCAGCTGTAGACTATCAGGATCATCTCTCTTCCCCAGGCCTCTACCGTGTCTAATGAGCTGTCTTTCTTCCTCTGTGTCCTTCTCCTGTGTCTCTATTTCCGTGTGAGAGTTTGTTTTATCTGCCCACCAAGGGGGCTGGGACTCAATGCTGAGTCACACTTTAATGACATGGTTGAATCAAAGCCCTAATCCTAATTTAATCAGACTTCTTCAGCTGAATCTAATACAATCAAAGGGTTATCATGCCCAGAGGGACAGACCAGTTTACAATCATAATCTCTCTCTTTGGAATTCATAAATAATCTCAAATTGCCACACATGGTAAGCCCTCAGTAGGTATTAGTTATTACTTTATAAGGCCAACAATTACCTTTGGCCTGATTCTATATTCAATTGGCAACCTTCTAATTATTAACTCTGATTTTTGCTGGTACCTTAATGGTACCAGAAAGGAGGTGATATACAAGTGAACCCAAGAATTCTTGGTGAAAGTTGAGTTTCTAGATCTTCATAGTTGAAGACCAGTTCATGGAATTGTGGTTATCAGTGCTCCTGAACCTCAGTGGGACATTTGTGATTGTCACTACGACTGGGGTGCTGCTGGAATTGAATGCCAGGAACCAGAAATACTAGCTGAGGTCAGTCCTACACAAAATGTCCATAATGCTTGAACTGATAAACACTGCCCTAGACTACAATGATCCCCTCAATGTACATACCTCTAAGATCTAGGCAAGCAGCTGAGCCACCTCCGGACTCTATCTAAATGCAATATGCCATAGTTACAATTATCTGCAATTTTATATCTGATGATCACTTTGTCTGCTGCTTCCAGAGAGCTCCACCAATTGACCCATGTGCCAGTAGAAGAGCCCCTTAAGATTCTGAAATTGGGTCATTGAGTCTAAATAAAATCTGCTTTCAAAATTCCAGAGAGGATCAGTGTCTGGTAAACTGGAAAGATCCCTCAAGGAAAAGGTTGTCTAAGCCTTATGCAAAACCACAAGAGAGGACTAGACTTGCATACTCACATTGGTGAGATCTTCAAAAGCTGATCTCTTTTTTAGTGCTCCCTGAGGTGAAGATAGAGATATCTTTGCTTGGTAATTCTCCTCCTTCAAAAGTAAAAGAGGTAAATTAGTATATCCAACTGTGAACAATCTCTTCAGGGGCCTCAGGTCATTTCAGGTCATTCAAAGGAAACTCCAGAATCTCCAAGAAACTGAGGAGTCATCTAATAAACCCCAATAAACTATAACAAAAGGAAATTTCATCACTCAGAGATGTTTATAGAGTCCCTGAAGGGGGTAATCACCGATGAAGGAGACAATGCTGAGAGATGACCTTCAGTGTAATCTTAGAATGAGCAAAACAATTTGGGGAAGCTATTTTAGGCTATGCAATTCTCCCTCTTATTTCTCTCACATTTATGATTATCCTATCCAAGATTACCCTACTCCCCAGCAGTCCTAGTCATTCCTTTAATATGGTAAGTTTGTTCAATTAACAAGTATTTAAGTGTCTCTTAAGTAACTGATTTAAAACACTCCCAATAGGGACAATAGCCCTGGATCAGCTCTTTACTGGCTGTTGCCCTTGTACAAATCACTTAGTTTCTGAGCCTCAACTTTATCAGTCAATTTGGAATGATAACCTACCTTATAGGTCTTTGAGAATCAAATAACGGAATAGATGTGAAAAGTCTAAACAAACACTAAAGGGACAGAAACAATATTTAAAAAGCATATAGTTTGATTACCGAAAATATTACACAGAACCCCCTGGGATTCCCATGTTGCCCACCCCCCACACCTCCCACCACGTCCCACACAAACATCTACCACAAGTGTAGTTTGATGTGATTATAAACCTCAAGGGAGAATTTTGTATTTTAAGGAAGGAGTTTGGTAATCCAGATTAATCTCTAATTGTTAGCATATATAAGGGAGGGAAGGGGAGGATATTTTGGGACAGAGGGGAGCTTTGTTCTAGACATTATATCTATGTACATGCCTTACCCCATTTCCAAATGAGTAAGACCATCTCCACCTATTGAGAGGTTAGGGCAAATCACACTGTAGAACTCTTCTTTCCCCTAACAGCTCTTATTTGGTGAAAATCTCCTAAATCTCAGATTTCCCTTATGAAATGAAAACAAACCCTGCCCTACCTATTATCAGAGAGTTGTGAAGTAGAACACTGGGAATAATCCATTTGCTCTGTTCTCTATCTATATTGTGACCATTTAGAACATGGTACATAAAGTGACCAAAAATTTAGAGGATTGGATTAAATAATATAATAGACCAATCCAGCACAGTAATATTGGAAAAGCTGAGGGGAATTATTTGTGTTTTCTAGTGAATTTAGCTAAGAAATAACTAAACTATTAGTCATTTATCAATTCATGATAAATAATCCTAGCGGAAATAATTAGCAAAAAAAATACATTTTTCTCACAAATCAGCTAAAAAATCATTGGTCTGTTACTCAAATCCTATTTAATATGACTGGTAGAAATATCAGCCCAAAATAAAACTAACAGCTGAAACGGCACTCAAAATTTAGATGTGCAAAATGTACCCCAAGGAAATTGGTAAAAATTGTAAACTTACAATGGCATAATTCCAATCAGAAAACTTTATATGTAACAAACTTAATCAATATATCAAATCGCTTTTGCCAAATTTACATGGAAAAAAACATTTGGCCCCTTCATGAAAATCATTTTAATAAAACAAAAATGAAAATGATTAGAAAATGTTTGCGCTGAAAGAAAACCAATCAAGGAAATTAAATTGGCCTAATGATGCTCCAGGAAAGACCCTCTTGATGAAAATTCATCAGTGTTATTATAATTCTGATTAAAATATGTATGATGATGATGAACATAGAACATCTCAGGGTTGGAATGACAATGTCAACTATCCACAAGGTCAAAGCAGCAGAGTCAAAAATGTATCCATTCTTCTAATGTAATAGCTGTGAAATGCATAACAACACATCTGCTGATCTAATTTCCATACAGTCCTAAGGATATATCAGGCAGCCTCCTGGCAAAATGTTTTGAGTATTTCAGAGAAAGTAAGAGCATAGCAGTGGAATGTTAATGAGGGCCGAGTCGTGTTTTGTTTTAAAGGTTGTTGAGGTTAGCTATGCACTTATGGGGAAAAAGAATTTATACTTTATCTCCAAATTCTAATTTGCTGGTATTCTCCAACTACTGTGACTGGTCACCCCTTCCCATTTTGTCAGATTAAACCACACACAAAGATTTAGGGGTGAGAATAGAGACTGAGCCAGCACAGGAAGAGACTATTCAAGACATTGTTGACAGTGGCAGCTTGCTCTAACCTTTTCAAATTGGTCATGATCACTAAGTATGATTTTGCTGGACTGAGATTTCTTAGTTTCAGGTTTGGAGCTTCGGGGTGGTAATGACAGTGGCATCTCCTACAGATTCAGCAGCGTCTTGTCCGAGGCACAACTGCAATCAGAAAGGGACTCTTTAGAATACCTTTTACCAGAAACAGCACAGAATTCTCTGCAAACCCTTGAGAAAGCTTAGTCTTTCTATAGCACTGCTAGGATAAAGTTGACTTTGGGGTCAGATAGATCTGGGTTCAAATTTTGGTTCTAAGTCACTTAAATTCGCTGAGCTTCAGTTACTCCATCTATAAAACATATAATTATGTCTCCCTCTACAGGGCATTGTTCAAATTAAACAAAATACTCTATATTAAAAAAAAAACAAAAAAAAAAAAAACAGCACAGTGCCTGTCATCCTCTATAGGCACTGACTGTGGCCCAGCCCCTAATTTAAGCCTAGGAACACTGGGAACAAAATTACATGAGAGTTTTGCATTGAAAACAATCAAGAATATGACAGATGAATAGTTTGGCTTCATATAGTACAGAGGCCAGATGGTAGAGTTAATATTCTTTAAAAGGCATGGGGTCCTGACCACAGCAATAATAATGACCGTACAGAGAAGACAGGAGAATGCCCTGCACACATACATTTATTCACTTTAGATGAAGCAGTATACAAGGGCTGTAGTCAGTCAATCAGAAGAAACTGTAATTCAGTTCTAGGCACCTGGCAGAAAAAAAAATTCAAAAGATGAGATTACAGAAAAAGTTGCTAACTTATTGAAAATCACTTGACATAAGAACCTAACAATCATTATAGCCCTTGGGAGAGCCCTGCCTTCTCCCCATTTCAGTGTGGGACCCAATTCTGTCCTCCTTAAGCCTTTTTTGGTTTGTGAGTCCTCAACAATTAGGATGCACTTACATGTTGTACAACAAATACATTAGGAGGAATCATTTTGTTAATCTTTTTTTAAAAGAAATTTTATTGAGATATATTCACATACCATTCAATCCATCTGAGTGTACATTCAATGGCTTTTGGTATAATCACAGTTGTGTATTCATCACCACAATCAATATTAGAACATTTTCATTACTCCAAAAAGAAAAACCCCCTACCCCTTAGCAGTTACCTCTCAATTACTCTATCCTTCCCCTGCCATACATATCCGCTAATCTAAAGGAGGAATCATTTTTGTGGATATACAAGAGACCCTTTCCATTCCGATACAACTGCCCTTCCCACCCTACCCACATTTAATTTCAAAGTTCACCTGAACTTGACAAAGAAAAGGCTCCCCAAATACAGACCCTAAAGGCAATGCAGCAAATTTACCACTTTGTATCTAGTTCTTCAAGCAATGGAGATACAAATAAATTATGGATCCTATCTTAGAAGTACTCGCGTGCATAACAAAAACATTTAAAAATGTGACAAATGCTTTAATAAAGATAGATGCAAAGTACTGTAGAAACATATCTGTAAAGTCAGTAATCTTATGAGGGACAGCGGGTCAAGAAGTCTTCACAGAGGAGGTAACATTTGAGCTGGACTTAAATGACAAAGAGGTCCCCAAATAGACCAGAGAAATTTCCAGGCAAAGAAAACCTAAAAACCTAAGCCCAGGCAGAGACATGAACATGAAGAGCATAACAAGTTGAGGGACTTCCCAGTTGTCCGGAGTGTGGAGCATAAAGAATATGTTGAGGAGCAGTTAGAAAGAGACTGAAAAGCTAGGCTCTTGGCCATGTTGTAAGAAAGGGAAGCAGAGAAGACTGCAGCTTGAGGGAAAGTTCAAGAAAGGAGAAAGGATGATTTGGGTTTTGCTTTGGAGGGAGAAGATTAACATTTTTGTAGGTAAGGAAAAGCAAGTAAAATTATGTGTTTTCACATTTATTACTTTAGTTGATCCTCACAACAAAACTGTGAGGGAAAACAGCAGAGACAATTTCCCCATTTTACAGATCCAGATGAGTTAAGTGACTTACCACCCAGCATTACAAGCTATTAAGCAGCACAGGTCAACCAGCTCTTTCCAAGGCTTGTTCTAAAATATCATAAAGTCTCTCTGATCACTCTCAAACATTACAAAACAGTCCAAGGTTCAAAGAGAAAGACAGTTGTATTATGAGATAAAATAAGCCTGGGTTCTGGAATCTGAGCTATTGGGCTTCTAAATCAGCCAATTTAGTATCTACAAGCCTCAGTTTCCACCTCGGCAAAACAGCTTTAACACCACTTACCTGCAGAGGAATTGTGTGGCTCAAGTGTAAATTTGTATGTACAAGGGGTGACGTATGGTTGGTACTCTTCCCCCAAATGGTTTCCCCAAATAGTTCTTTTCCTCCAAATCCAACCCTATTTTCTATCTCATCCCTCAGAACTCTACCAATCAGCAATAAAGCTTTTAAATTGGATGCACCCACACTTCAACTGCATTGTATGAAAACTACTTACTCAACTATTATTACTCACACGTCATATAATTTTTTATGGATCATCAAAGACTTGTGCTCTGAAACCTTTATTTTTCAAGAGAAGAAGAAATCTGGAGTCAATAGGTGAGAAAACACTCAGCTGATAACATTACAGGCTAACCATACCCCCAAGGTCAGAGAAAATAAAGTTACTCAGATGATTGCCATATATCATCCCACTGACTTAGGTAAACTAATTTGCCAGCCTCTTGGGTGGGGGAGATTGACACCACCAAACACATCCTTTCATAAAAGCTTCTGCAGAATACTCCCAGCTTCTACCACTTACAGAATCCTGAGCCTTACTTGAACAAGAAAATTAGGGTCCTTTCCACTTTCCACATTTTCCATTTCCCCTACACACACAGAGCTAGGAATTGAGGACCCACTGGGCATCTCAGGGCTGGTGTTTAAATCAAGACAGGGGCAGCAGAGCTAAGCTAATCAAGACAGTCTATAGCAGGGGTTCTTAACCAGGGGTCCATGGAAAGATTTCACAGGGTCCATGAGCTTGAATTGAAAAAAAATCAGCTTATTATCTTATTTTCTCTGACCTCTAACTGGAATCTAGCATTTCCTTCACTTATGAATGTATGCAATAAATAAATTACAGTAGTATTCATTTCACCTGACTGGCAAAGGGGTCCGTGGAACTAAAAAGGTTAAGAAACCATGGTCTACACGAAGGAGTAGCAGCTTTATTTTATATATAAAGGTAGGTTACAGAGAGCAAGGTACTGGGGAGAGAAGATAGCATGGTGGCAATGAAGGCAGCACTGGGCTGGGAAGAAGGTCTAGGGTCTAGTTCTGACCCTGCTCCTAGCTATCTAGGTGACACTGGGCAAGTCCTTTTCCCTCTTTTGGCCTGTTTCCCCACCTAATGAAGCAATGACACCAGAGCATCCCCACTATTCAAGGTGTGGTCCATGGGCCAACAATATTAGCATCACCTGTGAGCTTATTAGCAATTCAAAATCTCAGGCCCCAAGCTAGGCATACCAAATCAGAATCTACAAGTTACCAATATCCCCAGATGATTTGTATGCACATTAAAATTTAAGAAGCACTGTTCTAGAGTTCCTCCAACCACTGACATTCTAGGATTCTAAGTGGAGGATAGCAAAGGATGGTGGGACAGCCAGAGCTGAAAGTAGTTGGGGGCAGGGGTGGGGATAGAAAAAAGTCTGTGAAGATAAAAGGGATAAAAGAAGGGAGAGGACAAATGTTTCCATCCTTCCTTCATATCCTTCAAGTAGCGTTCCCTGACTTAAACACATCTGATCCCCCGATACTTGCGGATGAAATCTGTCCTGTATTCATTTACACTTGTGAAAAGACTTTTGTAAATGTACTCTGATTCAGGCATGTGTCCTGGTCTATCTAAAGGCTAGGACCCAGTTTCATTTTTATATCACTCCGCAATGCACACTCCCTGCCCAATCTCCTACAGTGTTCATGCAGCACACTGCTAAATGACAGGAGAATGAGAGAAAGGGTTTGTCGCAGGGATGCCGCATATCCTGGCAAGAGAAGAGAGCGTATAACTGGGGGACTGCTATGATGCCCAAGCACCAAACAGAACCGGACAGTAGAAGCCCAAAGGCGCCTACCTCACACGGAGATTGAGGGCAGAGCAGGAAAGACCATGGATGCACCCTCAGACCAGGAGAGGCCCCGGAAAATGAATGGAATTCCGTCTTGTGGCTACCCGTGTACGTTTGTCTCAACCCGGCCTGTGCTCTCTCCCATGAACCCAGTAGTGGATTTTGAAAACTACAGCCCCAGGAGGAAGCGCAGTGGTGATTGGCCAGCAGGCCGGGTGGAGGAGGCCAATCAGCGCACACAGCTGCGAAGTGAGCTTCCCTAGCCAGGAGGGGCACAAATGAGCATTTTTAAATTGATTTCTGCGCAAATGGACTTCGCTTTAGGGCGCGGTTTCGAGTACAATTGGCTGGGCTGACAAGAGGGGAGTACCGGTATTCTTTAAAGAAATACTTTCATTTAAATAACCCTGCTGACAGATCGGGGAGACGGCTGTATAGCATAGGTTCAGATCGATTAAAACATTGATATTAATAACCCCTTATAGAGACAAACGTTAACTCCTACAGGCTTCAAAAATGGCTCTGTGAGGGAAATGGGGCAGAAATTATCATCTCTATTTTATGGATGCACACCCGAAGTGCAGAGAGCCAATAGTAGCTAACATTAATTCAGCACCAGCTCTGTCCAATACGATAGGTAGTTTTATTATTGCCATTGTACAGATGACAAAATTGTAGCTTGCTAACTGTCCAATGTCACAAAGTTTGCATTGTGGCAAAGCAGGTACTACAACCCCGATATTCTCATTCATTTCATTCATTCATTCATTCGTTCATTTAAGAAATATTTACCCAGCACCTGCTTAATGCCAGGAACTAGAAGAAAAAATATATATATAAACAATTGACAAAAGACTCACAGAATTCATAGTCATGCCCTATCCTTTGAGGACGCAAAGAGAAAATGGATATGCCAAGGGCCTACACCACCTACACACACTGCAGGACCTAGGACCACCTACACACACTGCAGGCACTGGACCACTGAATTAATGTCTACTTTGATTACTAGCCCATTACCTTTTAACACCTTGTAGCCTCAGCATTAAAGGTAAAATATTTACATGGTTCCATGTCCTTTTCTCTTTTTAATCTCCCTAGGTTATCTCATCTAGATCCAGAACAGCTAAATATCATCTAAAAGCTGCCCTTGAACTCCAGACTCATAAAACCAACTAACTATTACACATCTCCACTTAGACATATAATAGACATCTCAAACTCAACATGTTCAAACTCTTAATTATTACCTCCACACCAAACCTGATCCTTCCCCCAAGTCTCTCTTCTCAGAAATAGGTACCATATCAAACCTATTTCAAGCCAGAAACCTGGTTATTATTCTTCCTCTTTTCCATCATCTTATCTACCCCCCCCCATACCCAATCTTTCAGCAAATCCTTTTAATTCTACCTCAAAATATATATATATATTTTATATGAAATCCATCCACTTCTCTCCACCTCCACTGCCACCATCTTGTCTTGTTTGGACCACTGTCAAGAGCCTCCAAACTGGTCTCCCCACATTCCGATTTTGCCCTTCTCTAATACAAATATGACACCACAAGAGCAATTCTTTTTAAAGATGTTTTATCGTGATGCTCTTCTACTTCAGTGATTCCTACATAACTTAAAATCTCAACTACTTACCCAGGTCTACAAGGTCCTGCCTAATTCATCAACCTCATCTCATACCTAGCTCACACGCATGCTCGCACGTTCTCTCTCTCCCTAATTTGTTCCACTCCAGCCATAATTGTCTTCTTTCAAAGCCTTGAATATTCATTCTCCTCGAGATCTTTTCACGTGCTTTACACATGCCTAGAATCTTCTTTCTTCCATTCTTTAAATTGCTAGTTTTTTTCCGTAATGTTTCAAGTCCCAGATTAAATGTCCCCTCTTCAGAGAAGCCTTCACTGACCATGTTTATCTAAAGCATGATTCTCCTCCCACCCCCTTACACACTATCTCAGTCCCTTATTTTTCTTTTAGAGTAATCATCACTATTTATAATATATTAACTTATCTCCTCACTCAAGAATGCAAGATTCATGATGGCAAGTATATCTAATTGGTTCTTTCTCCAGTGATTAGCATTACTAATAGCTCACATTTATGAATTGCTTACTATTTGTCTGACACTGTTCTGACACACACAATAATCCTATGCAGTGATATTAACCCCATTTTGCAGATAAGGAACATGAGACACAGAGAAGTTTAGTAACTTGACCAAGATCACACAGCTAGTTAGTGATAGGACTGTGGTTTCAACCCAAGCAGTCTGATTCCTGAGCCCAAATACATAACTATTACCTCACAATTGCCTCCTTTAAAGATGATTAAAAATATTTATTAAACTAAGTTAATGAGTATGTTCCTGTAAGGGTCATCACTGTGGACAAGTATCCCACTGGGATGCACTATTCAGGAAATGTAATGTTAACACAAGTCACTATGTGTCTTCTTTAGCCAAGGGAAGGAATGTCCATCCACCAAAACAACTGCAACACAAAAATCACAAAACAAGAAGTTTAATTTTTCCTATTTCTTCCCAGCTTTTCACAAAAACAAAAAGGACTATTGAGTAAAAAGTTGTGATTTCCCCCTTAAATTTTTAGATTTATTTTTCTCTCAGCACTCACACCTCCAGTTGACCTTGTCTCTCCTTTAGGTAGCACCCAGGAAGAACACTTAGAAAATAGAAGACAGCCCTTCAACTCCGTGATTTTCCACAATTTCCCTCCTCCCAGGCATACAACATTCTCATAAACTCTCCTATTCTCTACCCCAACCCCCATATTAAAACCTGCCTTCAACTTAACCTGCTAGAAAAGCTCTGCTATTGTGTATCTCACGTTTACATGAAAATATATTCCAGACATATCCAAGATTTAATATTGAAATGAAACCATGGAAATACTAAAAAATAGATATATACGTATATTTGCATAAGCTTACAGAAGGGAAAACCTTTCTAAACATGACAAAACATCTAAAGATGGCAAAAGCATAAAGCTTGATAAATTTTAGTTGATAAAAATTGTAAATTTCTGTTTGACAAATAAACAAACAAGAAAAAAACAAAAATAAGGAAGAACAGGTGTAATATAGGACATTTTTAGGGCACTGGAATTGTTCTGCATTATATTGCAATGATGGATACAGGCCATTATACATTTTGTCAAAACCTATAAAATTGCACGTGCAAAGTGTAAACCATAATGTAAACTATAGATCCTGGTTAGTAGCAATGCTTCAATATTTGATGATCAATTGTAAAAAATGTACCACACTAATGTAAGATGTTATTAATAGGGGAAAATATGGGAGGGGAGGGGTGGTGTATATGGGAATCCCCTATACTTTCTATGTAACTTTTCTATAATCTAAAACTTCTTTAATAATAAAGTTTATTAAATGAAAAAAAGCACCTAAAAAGAAATTGGCATAAACATGTGCAACACAAATGACAAAGGAATAATTTCCATAATGTACAAAAAGAACTATATGATCAATAAGAAAAAGACGAACCATGCATCATAAAAATAAACAAGAAAATGAACAGAGACAAAACACAAATTGTTAATAAGCATGATAGTATGCTTTCAATCTCACTAAAAAATAAATGCAGATTAAAACAGCAATGAGCTATTGCTCTTTAAGATATTGGCAAAGGTTTAATAGATTGATTAACAACAATATGTCTTAATTATTAACTTAACTGTCAATGGGAGTAAAAACTGCCATAAGCTGTGGAAAGGTTATTTTAAAATACCTATTGAATTTTAAATGTTTGAACTCTTTTAACTGGAAATGCTACTTCTAGTAATCTTTCCTACAAAAACACTTATTCCAAGAAAGATAGCTGAAAATTTCCCAAATTTGTCAAGAGATATAAACCTATAGATTCAAGAAGCTAAATGAGCCCCAAACAGGATAAACCCAAAGAAATTCATAGTCAGACTTCTGAAAACTAATGACAAAAACCTTGAAAGCCACCATTCTAATAGGTGTAAAAACTTTGACATTTTCACCTCAGAAACCATGGAGGTCAGGAGGGGGCACAACAAATTCCAAGTACTAAAAGAAAAGAGCTGTCAACTCAGAATTCTGTATCTTTCAATGAAAATATCTTTCAGAAATGAAGGGGCAGTATTAACACACAGGATAAAATGGATGAATCTTAAAGACCTTATGTTGAGTGAAGTAAGCCAGGCACTGAAGGACAAATATTACTTGACCTCACTGATAGGAATTGAGCAAACTGAACAGACTCACAGAGCTAGAGCCTGGAAGAAAGGTTTACAGGAGACAGAAAGGGAGTAGAGGGTAATGAGCCAAATGATAAGGTGGAAGAGTGTAGTTGTGCAGTGGATGGGCGTGACAGTGGTGCAGTGATGCTATTGGGTTTGGCGGTGCTGGTCTCTGAGGGGAGTAGAGTGGGGGGGGGGGGGCGGTGGGTTGGACTATCCATGGAACTGGGGAGAGAGTCGAGGGAAGGAGCAGGTGAACTCTGGGGATTTGCAGGTCTGTGGTTAAAACTACAACATTGGGAATGTTCTTTTGGCAAATATGGCAGGGGAGGATTACTGGTGTAGGGTGTTGGATGTGGGGGAGGGCATACAGGACAGGGTGCACCTGGGGAAGGCTTCTATGGAATATGTAAGTGTTCATCTTGTCATAGTGTGTTATATTAGTGGGTGGAGACCCACATAATAAACAAGAAAATATTAAGCTCCCATCCTGGGAAGTCGAGCTATGTTCTCAAATAGAAGAGCAAGAGTCTCTCAAGAACATAGGCAGGGCCAAATAAAAGAAAACAGACAAATATGTCAAGCCCTCAATATTATTGTAAGTAACTATGAATCTTATTCTTCAAAAAGTGAAACTTAGTGGTTACCATAGGTCCCGAGGGGAGGGGGGAAGGGAAGAATAGAATAGATGGCACATAGCGCATTTTGGGGGCATTGGAATTGTTCTGCATGATCTTGCAATAACAGATACAGGCCATTTTAAATTTCGTCAAAATTTATAAAAATATACGGTCCAAACTATAAATCATAATGTAAACCATTGACCATGGTTAGTAGCAATGCTTCAATATTTGTACATCAATCATAACAAATGTACCAGTACCATCTGCATATAAAATGTTATTAATAGGGGAGAGGGGGAAGGGGGGAGGGTGTTAGGTATATGGGAATCCCCTATATTCTCTATGTGACTTTTCTGTAACCTAAAGCTTCTTTGAAGATAAAATGAAGAAAAAAAAGACACTGGGGGAATATACAGAAGAAAATATCACTGTACAAACAAGACAATAGATCTTACAGTGATGAATGACAATGTCTAAAAATTATTTTAATTATTTTAATTTTTTTAAAAGTCATTTTGTATTTTATATATTTTAAAAACTATCATTATTATTTCATTTTCTTATTATTTTTATGTGGTTATTCTCTTGGCTTCGTTTTTGGAGAGGTTTTGGATCACAGAAGGGTCACAACTATGGCAGAGGAGGATCATTGGTGTGGGGTGTCGGTAATGGGGGGATGCATGGGAGGGAGTTCAGCTGGGTAATGCTTCTAAGGCATATGAATGTGTTCAAGTGTTCATGGGACATTGTCAAGGTGGTTGGAGAGCCACACAATAACCAAAAGAATATCAAATTCCTGTCCTGGGGAGTTCTGCTACATTTTCTAATGGGACAGCAAGAATCCCCCAAGTACAGGGGCAGTGCCCAGTGAAGGAGGATGGACCATTGTGCCGGGCCCTTGATATTGATGATTGTACTCATGAACTTTTTCTTTTGAAATTGAGGCTTAGCCTAGTATTCTATGTTGCCTAAGAGTTACCTCCTGAGGGCCTCCTTGTTGCTCAAATGTGGCTTCTCTCTAAGTCAAATTCAGCATATAAACATACTACCTTCCATCCTGGCATGGGTCATGACTCCTGGGGATGAGCCTCCCTGGCACCAAGGGATTATTACCAAGCTCCAACTAGCAATGCACCTGGAAAAAGACCATAAGGGGGAAATGATAAGTACAAATGAGTTTTTATGGCTAAGAGATTTCAAAGTGAGTTGGGAGGTCATTCCAGAGGTTACACTTATGCACATCTCAGCAGGATCTCATTGACTGCCACAGTAAATAGTGCCTCAAATAGCAGGGCTCCTGAGGGCTCTAGAGACATCCAGACACAATAGGCAAGGCAGACAGCTCAGGAGTTTGGCACCCTATCAGTGGGCCTTACCTTGGAATTTATGCTCCCCAGTATGACAGAGTTGGACTCATTTGTGGTTTCCCTACACATGGCTGTTCTGCCCCTTCTATCCGAACTTATAGTTAATACTATAGTTGATAGGTTTATGTGCAAGAGACTTAAATCTTTGGTCTGTCTATGTGCCAGTTGAGCCCTGAATCTCGGCAGAGTTACAACACCTACTCTCCAGTTCACTGGACTCACCCAGGACAACTAATAAGGAGATGATGATGGACAATGCCCATCCCAAGGAACAGAGAGTCTGCAATTACAGGCAAGATTGTTCCATCCATCTGCCCCATGGAATCTAAGACCCCTCTCAATTAGAGGCAGAGGGGGCATCAACATCCCCAAATCCTCAAGATTGGGGAATGAACAATGAACTAAAGTAGACTTACTATCATTCTCCTATAGAATTTTTGTTATTCTAGCAATAGAAGAACTTTCATCATTGATATGGAGGCAGTGGCCACTGGCGGTTCTGAGGGAAGGGAGAGGGAAAAACAGGTGTAATATGGGGGAATTTTTGGGACATTGGAATTGTCCTGTATGATGTTGCAATGACGGATACAGGCCATTATATATTTGTCATAACTTACAAAATTGTGCAGGACAGAGTGTAAACTATAATGTAAACTATAATCCACATTTAGTGGCAATGCTCCAATATGTGTTTATCAATTGTAACAAATGTACCACACTAATGAAAGATGTTGTTAATGTGGGAAAGTGGGGGGAGCATATGGGAATCCCCTATATTTTTATGTAATAGTTATGTAATCTAAAGTTTCTTTAAAATAAATAAATAGATAAGAAATGAAGGAAAAATCAAGACATTCTTAGATGAAGGAAAATTAAGAGAATTTGTTGCTAGCACACCTACCCTAAACGAACAGAAAATTCTCAAAATAGAAAAAAAATATCGGTAATAGAAGGAATCTCGGAACATCAGAAAGAAAGCAAGAAAAATGAAAAAAGCAAAAATATAGGTAAAGAAAATACACTTTCCGGGAAGCGGCTGTGGCTCAATCAGTAGGGCTCCCATTTACCATATGGGAGGCCCTGGGTTCGGTTCCCGGGGCCTCCTGGTGAAGGCAAGCCCGCCCACACGGCGTGGTTAGCTGACCCAGTGAGCACAAGCAGCAAGGGGGGGGATAAATGAATAAATAAATAAAATCTTAAAAAAAAAAAAAAAAGAAAATACACTTTCCTTCTGATCCTGAGTTTTCTTAATTATGTTTGATAGTTAAAGCAAAATTCATAACGCTGTCTGATGTGGTTCTCAAACTATGTAGAGGAAATATTTAGAACAATAATATAAATGTAGGAGGGTAAAGGTATGTAAATGGAGGAAAGACATCTACCCTTCCCTCAAATTGGTAAAATCTCAACACCAATAGACTATGATAAGTTATGTATATATAATATAATACCTAGAGCAACCACTAAAAAAACACTAAAACAGATATGCTCAAAAACACTACAGACAAATAAAAATGAATATACAAGTAACTGACATGAAGGCAGGAAAAAGAAAACAGAAATTGAAAACAGAGGGGATAATTAGAAAACAAAAAAATTGCAAACTTAAGCCCTAGCATATCAATAATCACATTAGATGGGTAAATGGCCTAAATAGAGGAAATAAAAGTCAGAGATTGGCAGAGTGAATAAAAACCATGACCCACCTATATGCTGTCAACAAGAAACTCACTTCAAATATAACAGTGTAAGTAGGTTGAAAGTAAAAAGATGGAAAGCAATGTACCATGCATATATTAACTTTAAAAAAGCAAGTGTGGCTGTATTAACATCAGATGAAGTAAACTTCAGAGCAAAATTAATTACCAGGGACAATATTACATAATGGTTAAAGGGTCAATATACCAAGAAAACATAGCAATCTTAAAGTGTGTATGCAACAAACAAAAGAGCTGCAAAATTTATGAAAGCAAAAACTGATAGAACTGAAAAGAGAAATAGACAAATCCACAATTATAGTTGGAAACTTCAATATCCCTATTTCAACAACTGATAGAACAACTAGATTAAAAAATCTCAGCAGATGGTATGATGGTTTACATAGATATATCCAAGGACTCTACAAAAACACTCATACGAGAGGATTGTGGGAAGATGGCAGAGAAAGAAGCTCCAGGAATCAGTCCCTTCTATTGAACTACTGAATTGGTAGGAACTGTCTGAATCAACTACTTTGAAACTTCAGAGTCTAGTGGTACACAGTACAGCATCCATGAAGGGCAGGAACAAGAGGCTGGTAAATTATGATAAATACCAGTGAATTTTATCCTCCCTGCAGAAGCTACCATCTGCCTTCCCCCAGCTTCATGGTGAGCAATAGGTACTAGAGTTCTGGCTCCTGGTGCACCTTGCTGATGTCAGGGTGGGACATAAAGACCTAGTCCTCTAAACTCCAGGGGTATGAACTCTAATCTCTGATCACTGCTTTTGATCACTGAGGACCAGCTCTGAGGGTGGCCATTTTTCCAATGTCCCTCAGGCAAAGGCAAGAGATGAATCTTAAAGACAGTAACCTTACTCAAAACTACAGAAAACAGTTAAAGGGCTACATTAACTGGGCAAGTGCTGAATTAAGAAAACAGAGCTTCAAAAGCCATAGAAGAAGCTCCTGTCACCCTTGCAGGCCCATCTCCCACTCCCCCCACAACACAGTGTAGAGCCAGCTTGCATTCCCATTGTGGGTCCCCAGCCCTGTTCCGGAGGGAGTGGAGTGGTCCCTGTGTACACACTGGGGTGCATGGATACCAGTGCCAATCAATCAGATGGAAATCTAAGAGACTAAGCCAGGGAACCTGTCTTGGGCGCACATTCCCCAAGTTTGTATTGAGGGCAGAGAAACCACTTGTAGACAGCTAGGACACTGTGAGAAACAATTGGTTGAAGTGGCCTGGGGCAAAGGACTACCAGCATTAAGTCACTCAAGAGAGCACCTAGGAGGGGGAAAAAGAGTATTTCAAAGGGAATAGAGGGGGCATTCACTCAAATACCTGTAAACTATAAACAGAGAATTCCTAATACCTCTGGGAAGCACAAGCCCATGAAAAGAAGCAGCCTTGGCAGCTACACACAGGATCACATAAGAAAGAGGGGACCCTGCATTTCACACTTGCTCCAGCTGATCTTGATATGAGAGCTAAGCTCTGAAGGAGACCACTAGCCAAAGTGAGCCAATTTGCAATAACAGTGAAAGGTGTTTTTGCTTTGGTTTGTTTGTTTTGACTAGCTCCTGGCATTCAAGAAAATCTTTGTCATATCAACAGCTGGATACAAACTTAAAAAACAGCTCAGTGACTAAATCTCAGAGTTAACACTTTAAAATATTAAAATGTACAGAGTACAACAAAAGATTACAAGACAAACAAAAAACAGGAAATGATGGCCCATCCAAAGGAAGAAGATAACATTCCAGAAACCATCAGCAAAGAGGACCAGATTTTGGACTTTAAAAAACCAATCCACAATATGCTCAGGAAGATAAAGGAAAACATGGAGAAAGAACTAAAGGATATGAGGAAAACAATGAATGAACAATATGGGAATCTCTTTGAGATTCTCAATAGGAAACAATAAAAAATACTGGCATTGAAGAACACTGAAACTGAAGTGAAAAATTCCCTAGACAGTTTCAACAGCAGAATGAAGGTGGCAGAAGAAAGAATAAGTGATCTCAAAGACAAAACGACTAAAATTATTCAAGTTGAGGAGCAGAAAGATAAAATAATAATAGTAAAAAGAAGAAAAAAAAGAACAGAGAATATGAGACCAGTGGGACACCATCAAGCATCTAAAAAGACAGTCCCTTTAGAATTGCTAAATGCTAAATATATCTATTTATATAAATGCCAATATATCTAATATGGGAATCCCAAAAGGAGAAGAAAGAGAGAAAGGGGGAGAAAGAATATTCAAAGAAATAACAGCAGAAATTTTTCAAAAATTTAATGAAGGACGTGAATATACACATTAAAGGTTACCAACAAACACCAAACAGTATAAACTCAAGGACAACCATGCCCAAATACAAAGTAATCAAATTTTTCAAAGCCAAAGAAAGGAGAGACTTCTGAAAGCTTCAAGAGTAAAGCAACAAGTTATGCATACCAGTTATGTGTAAGTGTTGATTTTTCATCAGACACCATGGAGACAAGAAGGCAGTGGTATAAAATATTTAAAGTACTGAAGGGAAACTGTTGCCACCCAAGAATTTTATTTCTGGCAAGACCATATTTCAAAACTGGGGGAGAAATTAAGATATTTCCAGAAAAACAAAAGCTGATGGAGTTCATTACCACTAAAACTGCCCTACAAGCAATGCTAAAGGGACTTCTAACTGAAAGGAAAGGACACTAGACAGTGGATCAAAGTGGCCTAAATAAAGACCTCCAGTAAAGGTAATCATATAAGCAATTATAAATTCCAGTACTATGGTATTATATTTTTTGGTATGTAACTCCACTTCTTATTTCACCCAGGTGCTAAAATGCAAATGCATAAAAAGTAATGATAACATTTGAGGGGGAAAGATAGCAGCAGAGTAAGGAGCTTCAAGAGTCAGCTCATTCTACAGGGCAGTTAGTAATCACCAGCACTAGCTAAAGCACTTGCTTGGGGGCCCCAGGAGACCAGAAGAGTATCCTGCAATATCCTTGAAAGTATGGAAGGAGGAGACTGCCCATCTGCAGAGAAGATTCGCGAATAGAGCTCTCCCACCAAGTAGGCCAATGCCCACAGCACAAGCTGCCTCAGGAGCTATTCCCTGGCTGGAGTTAGAAGCTCCATATCCCAAAAATGAGGGAGGAAGAGACAGTTGGGCACCAACTTCAACTACTGATTAGTAAATTCGGCTGGCTAAAGTATAATCCTAAGAACAGCAAAAGATTAAACCTGTCCAAGTAGGAAAGAGGCCAGCAGCAGCCATTTTAACTCTGCCCCTGGCATGAGGGGAGGTGGGACTGACTGAAAATCACAGTGACAGTAGGGACCAGCTTCTTTCCAACCAGATCATATTGCAGCTGGGGGGACCTGCCCGAGCATCTCCAGGAAACTGCAGGCTATACCGCAGAGGCCAGTGCCCATCTTCCACTGGTAGCACAAGCCGCCCCAGGAGCTATTCCGTGGTTGGAGTTGAAAGCTCCATTTCCCATAAATGGGGGAGGAAGAAACAGTTGGCCACTGACTTCAGGTACTGATTAGTAAACTTCGCTGGCTAAAGTATAATCCTAAGAACAGCTGAAGTTGGAACTTGTCCAAGTTGGAAATAGGCTGGTAGTTGCCATTTTAACTCTGCCAACAGCATGAGGGGATGGGCTTCTTTACATCAAGCTTGGATTGCAGCCCTAGCCTAGGTTCCAGCACCACCTCCGGCAGGGAGGAAGCTGGGGGAACCTGCACCAGCATCTCTGGGTAACTGCAGGCACAGACTGAATAGTCAGACACCTGGGGGTCCATCCCGCACCCCAATTGGATAGGAGAGGAGCTGTGTTTCCTCCATCTCTCCAGGCAACTGCAGGTACTTTCAGCCCACACAAACTTGTTCGTTGAGTGCCTTCAGTTCCATGTCCACCTATGCCGCCCCATAGGATAGGAGGGGGGGGGTGTTTCCTCAGCCTCTCAGGGCAACTACAGGTGCTTTTGGCCTGCGCAAACTCGACTGTTGGGTACCTGTGGTAGCTCCACCCCCACCCACACCCCCAACAGGACTGGGACTGTTTCCCCAGCCTCTCTGGGCAACTGCAGGTGCTTTTGACCTACACAGACTGAACAGTCTGACACCTGTAGCTCCATCCCCACCCCCAAGTAGGATAGGGAGCAATATGGGTTTCCTCAGTCTTTCCAGACAATGGCAGGCACTTTTGGCCTACATGGCCTGGACTGGTGGGTATTTGTGGATCCACCCCACCCCCCATTAGGAAAGGAGGGGGCTGGTGTTTCCACAGGCTTTCCGGGCAACGGCAGGCGCTTTTGACCTCCATGGACTGAACTGTTGGGCTCCTATAGATCCACCTCCACCACCACCCCGTAGGATAGGAGGGGGCTTGTGTTTCCTCAGCCTCTCTGAGCAACAGCAGGCACATTCAGCCTGCACGGACTGAACTGTTGTACACCTGTGGTTCCACCCCAACCGCCTAATAGGATAGGAGGGGTCTAGTGCCTCCACAGCTTCTCTGGGCAACAGCGGGTACCTTTGGCCTACAGGGACTGAACTGTTGGGTGTCTGTGGATCCACCCCTACCATGTAATAGGATAGGATGGGACTGGTGTTTCCTCAGTCTCTCTGGGCAACGGCAGGTACTCTCAGACTCTAGGGACTGAACTGTTGGGCAGCCATGGATCCATCCCCACCACCCAATAGGATAGGAAGGGGAGGGTGTTTCCTTAGCCTCTCAGGACATCAGCAGGCACTTTTGGCCTACACGGACTGAACTGTTGGGTGTCAGTGGTTTCATTCCCACCCCCAAAGAGCAGATGGGACAGTACTCCCTCCACCTCTCAGGGCACTGGAAGGTGTATTCAGCCCTCATGAATTAGATTGCGAACTCCAGAGGGTCAGTCCCCACAGCTGGAAGGGAGGGGGGGCTGGTACTACATTGGGCTACCTGGCAAATGTGGACATTTTGAACCTGCATGGCATAGATTGCTGCCCACACCTGAAGCACCATCCCCACCCCAGGTAAGGGAGGAAGAGGCGTGACTCTCTAGGCAACTATACACAGTCTTGTCCTACAAAAGCAGTGACTCTTTCCCAACCCCTGGAAGAGGAGAAAGGTGGGAGAAGCTTTATCAGTTCCTGGGGCAACATGGCTGGCTTCAGCCTCAACAGCTTACAGCATGAACTACATCCTTGGCTCCTACTACAAAACCAGCAAGGGAGAAAAGGAAAGAAAGCCCTAAATTTAAGAGAGAAACTGCACCCAGAATAAATATATCTAGTAAGCCAGATGCCAAGACAACAACAAAAAATTACAATCTATACCAAGAAACAGGAAGATATGGCCCAGTTAAAGGAACAAGATAAGCCTCCAGATGGCATAAAGGAGTTGAGACAACTAATCATAGATGTTCAAAGAAATCTCATTAATAAATTCAATAAGATGGCTAAAGAAATTAAGGATATTAAGAAGGCACTGGGTGAGCACAAAGAAGAATTTTAAAGCATACATAGAAAAATAGCACATCTTACAGGAATGAAAGGAACAATAAATGAAATTTAAAATACACTGGAGGCATACAACAGCAGATTTGAAGGGCAGAAGAAAGCATTAGTGAGCTAGAAGACATGGCCTCAAAAAGCGAACATACAAACGAACAGATGAAGAAAAGAGTGGAAAAAATTGAACAGGGTCTGAGGGAACTAAATGATGGCAAAAGACATACAAACATACATGTCATGGGTGACCCCGAAGGAGAAGATAAGGGAAAGGGGGAAGAAGGAATTATTGAATAAATAATGGAAGAAAACTTTCCAACCCTATTGAAGGACATAGATATCCATAGTCCAAGAATCACAACATACTACCATCTAAATAAATCTGAAGCAACAGGCTGACACTGCAAGCTGACGCAACAAGATGACGCAGTGAGATGATACAGCGAGATGATGCAATGAGATGACACAGATATCCCAGAAGGAGAAGAGAAGGGAAAAGGAGCAGGAGGAATATTTGAAGAAATAATGATAGAAAGTTTCCCAACCTTATTGAAGGACATAGATTTCCGTGTCCAAGAAGCACAACATACTCCCTTCTGAATATATCTGAATACATCAACTCTGAGACACATACTAATCAGAATGTCAAATGCCAAAGACAAAGAGAGAATTCTGAGAGCAGCAAGAGAAAAGTGATGCATAACATACAAGGGATACCCAATAAGATTAAGTGGCGATTTTTCATCAGAAACCATGGAGGCAAGAAGACAGTGGTATGATATATTTAAGATACTGCAAGAGAAAAACCTCCAGCCGAGAATCTTATATCCGACAAGATTGTCTTTCAAAAATGAGGGTGAATTTAGAATAGTCACAGATAAACAGAAACTGAAAGAGGTTATAACAAAGACACTGGCTTTGCAAGAAATACTAAAGGGTGTGCTACAGTCTGAAAAGAAAAGACAGGAGAGAGAGGCATGGAAGAGAGTCTAGAAATGAAGATTATATGAGTAAAAGTAACTAAAAGTGTCAAAAGAGTGGAGTAGATAAAATATGACAGATAAAACGCAAAGGTCAAAATGGGTGAAATAAGAGCTGCCTTTACTGTAAGAACATTAAATGTTAATGGATTAAACTCCCCAAACAAAAGACACAGACTGGCGGAATAGATAAGAAAATGTGAGCCATCTATATGCTGTCTACAAGAGACTTACCTTAGACCCAAGGATATCAATAGACTGAAAGTGAAAGGCTGGAAAAAAGGTATTCCACACATGCAGTAACAACAACAACAACAACAACAAAAAAAAGCCAGAATAGCTATACTTATATCAGATTAAATAAATAAAAAAAATAAAAAACAAAATAAAAAAAGACAAAACAAAAATATATCAGATGAAATAGGCTTTATGAGACACTAATAATGCTCAGTTTGAGGAGGAAGTCAGGAAAAATTCCATTTACAAATGCAACTAAAAGAATCAAACATTTAGGAATAAACTTAACCAAGGATGTAAAGCACTTGCATTCAGAAAACTAAAATATACTGCTAAATAAACAAAAAAAAAAAAAAAAAAAAGACTTAAATAATTGGAAGAGCATTCCATGCTCATGGATTGGAAGTCTAAATATCATTACAATATCAATTCTACCCAAATTGATATACAGATTCAATACAATCCCAATAAAAATGCCACCAGCATTTTTTTAAACAAATGGAAAACACAATTATCAAATCTATTTGGAAGGGTAAGTGGTCCCAAATAGCCAGAAACATCTTCAAAAGGAAAAGCAAAGTTGAAGAAATCACTTCCTGACTAATTCATATTACCTAGCTACAGTGGTAAAAAACAGCATGGTACTACATAAAGATAGACATATAGACCAATAAAACAAACTTGATGGTTCAGAAACAGACCCTCACATCTATGGTCAAGTGATATTTGACAAGCCTATCAAACCCATCCAGCTTGTAAGAATAGTCTATTCAACAAGTGGTGCTGGGAGAACTGGATATCCATAGCCAAAAGAAAGAAAGAGGACCCCTGTCTCACACCTTATACAAAAATTTACTCAAAATGGATCAAAGACCTAAATATAAAAGCAAGAATCATAGAACTCCTAGAAGAAAAAGTAGGAAATCTTCAAGACCTGGTGGTAGGTGGCAGATTATTAAAGGAAATAAGAGGAGGGCTGAGAAGTACTACTGATGCTTAATGTATGTAGAATTTTTAATTATCTTTACTGTAAAAGTGTGGAAATGTATAGAGTTGAGGATAAAACATTATAGTGAGTAGCAGCTGGTTTATAAATGGGAATTTGGCTGGAAAGGGTAGTCTAGGGATGTAAATGTCAACTGAAAGAAGGCTATAGAATAATCCAGGGACTGAATAACACAGTGAACCCAGAGGTGGATGAGAATTGTGGTTGATGATACAGATGAAAGTGTGTCCTCTGTGAGCTAAAGCAAATGTACGTCACTATTGCAGGGTAGTGGAAATGTGGAGAAGCATGGGAAAAATACAACTGGTGTGACAATGGACTGTGGTTAACAGCAATAATGCAATATTCATATGATATTAGCTCATAATCTGTAACAAATATTCCACAACAGTGTGGTATGGTGTGGTGGTGAAGGGGTGTTGTATGGGAACTGTACACATGTATGATTGTTTTGTAAGTTCACAACATCTGTAATAAAAATATTTTTTTTAAATGGAAAATATAAATGTTGGTGGGGATTCAGAGAAATTTGACCTCTCACACATGCTGGTGGGAATATAAAATTGTATGACCACTCTGGAAAATAATTTGGTAGTTTCTTTTAAAACTAAAAATGGACTTACCATACAACCCAACAATTCTATTCCTGGACATTTATCCCAGAGAAATGAAAACATAAAGTTGCAAAAAAAAATCTGTACACAAATGTTCATAGTAGCCTAATTCACAATAACCCAAAACTGGAAAAAAGTCTTTAAGGGGCAAATGGTTAAACAAACTGTGGTGCATCTATACCATGGAATAATACTCAGCAATAAAAAGAAATATACTATTGATATACTAAACTATTTGGATGGATCTCAAATTTATTATCCTGAATGAAAAAACCTAATTTGTAAAGTTCACATACTGTATAATTCCATTTATATAACCTTCAATACAGAGAGTTGGACAAAGTCACTGCCTCCCATGAGCCTATACAAATCTTTATAATGGCGATGTTAAGGAAATATATCAATAAATAAAACACAAAAAGCAGTTTTTAGGATGGGAAGTGATTCTATCAGGGAAGAATCACTAATTTCCCTTTTTATTTGAGGAATGACTTTTCAAAATGGGCTTTTTAATGTTCTCTGCAGGAACACACTTTTCAAGCAGCTGCAGCCTCCTAGTGGCCACATGAACCCCCTACGCCTATTCACAATCAAATTTGAGAGCAAGAGGCACAGGTCTAAACCGGACATCCCCACAGCGCTATTTACCTGACAAAGCTGAAGACTACACCACTTTTCACCCCATTTCAATGTCCCTAAAGTGAGGGAGGCCCTTAGGTTTTGGCGTGGGGGGAGGATGTCTGTGAGTGCAATGAGGGAACCTAAAATGCTTCATGCTTCCAGATCCCCTTCCTCTCCTTTATGGTATTTGTTATGTTTAAAACGTTTATTGACTGATAAAAATACTATTTGGAAGGAAGGATAATGGCTTTTTCATCGATTAATACTATATTTAAGTATTTTTTGCAGGTTATTCTGTCAGATGTTTCGGCCAAGTTTGCTGGTTTGACCGGGGGAAATTATCCAGATTAACAGCCTAGTTCCCTCAGCCATTTTTCTCCCACATGTCCAGCCCTGACACAGGAATATAAAAGGCAAAAAGCTCTTTTAATAACCAGAAAAACAATTGTACCTTTAACAAGCCATAGATGGATTGCAACAAAAGCTATTCATTCGAGAGGCGTTCTCTACCAGTCCGAAACGGGAGGAAATAAACAGACTGCGGGCGGAAGAAGAGTGGAATAACCGCCTCAGAATAACGGACCCGGAGGCGACCAGACTGACCCCACCATTCTCACCAGTAGGGGGAGATGAAGGATCAGCACTTTGTTCAGACGTGAAACCACCAGATGGGGCCAGGACATCTAAAGAGTAGGGACTCTTCAGACTTTTTCTCAGGGAATTTATTTTCCAGATGTCCAAACACTGGAAAAAAGAATTGACAGACTAATCTCCGCCCACCGCCCACTTGCGCACCCCCGCCTCCAAAACGATGGAAGCGGCTAGTGCCTGGTCTTGCCTTACCATGCCTGCCAGCCCCTCCGCTCTACAGTTGCTCATTTATGAAATCGGGCTTAAAATACTACCCATTTAATAAGATTGCGTGAGAATTAAATGAGAGAATGCATGTAAAACACAGTACCAGGCAAATTCTCAGGTTCCACCCCTGCAGAATTAGCAACTCTGGGATAGGGCCCGACTGTTTTAACAAGCTCTCCAGGTGATTCTGATATATTCTAAATTGTGAGAATTATTGCTCCAGGAAGAAGCCTGCCCACTCATAGCTAACCAAATTTTTGTTTTGTTTTAGTTTCATTTTGTCATTGTTACAGATCCAATGACTCCGTGGTTTCTGAATTATGTTTCCTGCCTGAAATTCTGAAATCATTTGTTTATTGAGCCCAGCTGTGTCTAGTAGCACGGCAGATAACAATGAGAAAGAAACAGAACCTCCTCCAGGCTTACATTGTAGGTGAACCAGAAATAGGAAAAGTTAATTAACTCTACAAGGCCAGATCTAGTAAATGTCAGATGAATTATACAGACAATAAGCAAATGTTCTAGGAGAGCAGAGGAAGGAAAGTTCACAGTTGCAAGAGGGAGGAGCCTGACCAGAAAGGCCACTGCCAAGCCAAGCCCACACTTCAAAAATAGCTGTAAATCATTTTCTAAACTAAGGCAGTAGAACAGACCTTAGCTGCCTAATTAAGCCCCTACCTAAAGGGAAGCCCAGGCATATTCCAAAATCCACTTTCCTTTAACAGTGCTCCTGAAGTAAAAAGTGAAAATATTTATTGCTTTTATAAGTCCTTTATTTTCTTCCTCCACTCCTTCAGCCACTCATAGCGAAGGACAGATACATGCAATACAGACCTAACATACTTAGCAGAAGTCATTATGCAGTATCATCGCCTAGATGTCACTTAGATGTTCAGAATACCTATCTAGTTTTTCACTTTAGTATGGTTGAGTGAAGTTGCTCTAAATGACATTGTGCATTCTCGTGGCTGGAAAAATACTCAGGAGACAAAGACGTGAGGTTCCCAAGAGTATTGGCACTCAGTAGACCATGTCTGATAATCGTTGGCATCATTGCCCATTTTTCAAATGGTAACAGTGTCATTACCTAAACTAAATTAGGGTAGTTAAATATGAGACACTTAGTGGGACTAACACAGGCAGACATAGTGATTTAATGAAAGCTGATGGTTCAGTTCATTTAAATTTCCTTTTGTCATTATTCATAATAATCATTGCAAACATGTCTCAGTTTTATTCTTAATCGCTTTTTCAGACCAAATAGCAACTGAAAGCATATTTTAAATTTTAATTTCTACTGTTATTCACAAATTGGTGTGGATGAGAAGTTGCTTGGATAGAATAGACAGAGTTAGAAAATGGAAGATGTTGGTTAGGGGGAAAAAAAGGTGACTAAGGCTTTTGTGTTCAACATCTGTATGGTTCTTAAAAGCTAACCGAAGTGCATATTATTCACACACTAAAGCAGAATATTCCTCCTTTTGACTCTTTGAACATCCCTTCTCACTTGATCTATTACCACCTCTATTAATAGAAAGAAGAGCTATGACTGAGTCATGTCTGCCTTGATTGTTTCCGTGCATTTTCTTTATTGGTTTCCCATCCAAATACTGCTCATGTCTGCTCCTGGTCAGCCTCCAGGATGACAGAATTGGGATCCTATGGGAGAGGGCTCTAATCATCCATAGCAGTTCCCTGTCATTTGAGGATTTGATAAGATATTTTCCAGGCCCAGATCACAGTTGTTCCCTTCTGGGCCAGGAGACATATGAGCTTTTGTGATATCTTGAGGGATATATGTTTTTGTGCTTGCAGAATACGTAAACATTTTCCTTCTTTGCTTCTTATTCCACAGAGATAAGCCAGACATGAGTGCTGCAACTTTTTAATCATCATAATATCCCCCTGAAAAAGGGGTGGTAAAGGACAAACAGGCCCTCTACTATGACCTGATTACCATTAACTAACAGGATCAGAATTATACAGCAGAAGTAAGACTTGCAACCTCAGGAGTAACAGGAGAAAGAATGGAGGTAGAACCAAGAATATGAAACTATATTATTTAGAGGGTCATCTCAACTGATTTTTAATTCAGATGTATTTATTCACATGCATAAGGTTAGTGGAGACATGTCAAGAAAGGACAAAGAGAAGACAAGATGAGACTTGGGCACAGTAAGAGCCATTTGACTGTGGACTAATGTTTCAAAGCTGGGCTAAACCAAAGGTATCTTAAAGTGTAATGGATAACCCTCTATAAAATAATGTAGTCAACAATCCAGCACTGGCCAGAATGGAAAAGAATAAGTGGAACTTAAGTCCTTTCATGACTTGAGGAGTCTATTTAAGGCTGACCCTATCCCAACTAGTTAAGCCTCTCTCTGGGCTAATTTTTAAGATCAGGGCTTGGTGGGTGAATCAGAGCACCTAGAATCCTAAGAACAGAGCCCCAAGCTTTGTGCTGTCACTGTTCGCTATGGAAACAGCAATGTCATGAAGTAGAAATTCTCATACCACCTGGTGGTTGAGGCTTTACGAGAGTATGGAGGGTTGAGGAAAGAACCAACATCTCGGGTCAGACTGGCAGGGTCATCACAGCATCCGAATTGACCATAACATCATTCAAAGATCCTAAGCAATAATCTACCCTGATATTACAAAGGTGGGAGCATCCTCTAATTTCTTTTTTACTACTTAAGTGGGGGGTCTTAATGGTAAGAGTAAACAACAGAAGCTACTAAAGCAGCCCCCAACTCTCTATTCTCATTTTATTTAGGTTATCCAGAAAGGGTTTTGAGCAAAATTTGTTTCTACTTAAATCCAAAGATCTCTTGTCACATAACTGATTCTCTAGTGAGAAACCCAAGGAGAAATAGGCTAAGATGTGAAAATTAACAGTTTTGTTTACAAACACAGGTGGTAATTATGTATGTGAAAAAAATTTAGACCCCACCAAGTTGGTAACTAACATGACTGGATTCTTAATGTCTAGCAAAAAGAAAAAAGGGAAAGGAGATATCAAGGGGCTGTGAGCTAGATAAAATGTGAAATACATATGTGTACTCTCCCAGAGATAACAAACAAGAAAGGTTTCTCCTACAGCAGAGATCTTCTGACATGCTTTTGATGTGAAAATGCTACTGAGTTTGCCAAACTGCCACACCTGTGCTGAGGTTGCTAGAGTTTTGAGCATTGTGACACAACAAACTCTGTTGTCATACCCCAGGGTCAGAGACAGCAGGGAAAAGCCTGGCCCACCAGTCACGTCTAAACAGCTGACGGGGGTGGCAGCCAGCTGCAGGTGCCCAAGAACTTGGCACTGCCCAGTTCCATCTGAAGGGGCACATCTCCCTTCTGGGTGGCACATTTTCAGCCAAAAAGTCTAAAAGAACTTCATAATCAAGGTAATGAGCTCATAGATTTTGTTTTTCACAGTTCTTTAGGATTTGGACTAAGGCTGTATCCAAATCATCTGAGAGATTTCAATGTCTCCCTCCTTTTTTATAGGCCAATACTCTCTAGCTCTTAAAAAAAGAAACCGTCTTCTGACAGTATGGGAAGACTCTTCCTATAACTTTTTCAAGAATTCATAGAGATTCTTGAAGGGAGAGCCCCAAAAGATCTTTGTATGGGATGGGCAGGGATGGCAAAGGGTGGGAGTGTAATATTCCCTTGTCAAAAGATAGTCATTAGAGGATAACTTTAAAAATATTGAAAAGACTGAAAGGGAGGGAGAGAGGAACAGGGAGAGGGAAGGAGAGGTGGCAGAGTGTTGAAGGAAGTTTGCAGAAACTATTTTTCATTCTAAGTAAAATTAATCTTGATTCTATGAGATCAGGATCTGGTATTCCCTCAGACATTGGTCTTTTGATTTTATTTATGGCTATTAGACTGAGTGTTCTCAGCATTTAAGAAACTTGCTTCATATGTTGAAATCTTATATGTTTTTTTAAGATGATTTTTTATTTACTCCACTGACATTGACCTTAGTCTTTTCCAATGGCCCTGAGTGATAAGTGTTACAGCTATTTAAATTATTTCACTTTCTTTAATGTAATGAGAAACAGTCTGATTGAACTGGGGTTAGCTAGAATTAGAAGGGATGGGAAGTGCTTGGTCCTTTGAAGGTACCCAAGAATGTATAGAAGAAAGTAGAAATAGATGAGACCATTTAGTAGTAGAGTTGGGTAGAAGTGAATTGCTAAATTTAATCCCCACAGTCTCTAGACCTGATTGGAAGGTTGTAAGGGAGGATGGTTGGATGGGAAGAGAGCTGATCCTGGAGAAAGGGAGACTATGGTTTGCCTATTGCCATTGGATGGCTGGGAGAGGGATTTCTGATGTCAGCACTCACCTCCTTTTAAAATTTGCTTCCGTGCCTGCCATTTTCCTGATGTTCTCCCAAGTCAATATATCCCAATGGTTCCAAATACTTGGTATAGGCAGTCTAAATTAAAGGAAACTATAGATTTAGCTAAAAGAATGATCCAGAGCATCACTTGCCTAAGTTCAACCATTTCACTGTCCTTCCTCTACTGCCCACCCATTAATACCTAGCCTAAACCTATATGAATCACAGAGATGGGTTTCAGGAACCCCCCCCCCCCCACCAAGAGTTTTATCCAAACTGACCCAGTTTCTAAAAACCATATATAAGCCTTTTAAATCTCTTTTCTTTCTCCTTCCAGATGTCTGATGATATTGACTGGTTACACAGCCGCAGGGGCGTGTGCAAGGTAGATCTCTACAGTCCAACAGGACAACAAGATCAGGACCGTAAAGTGGTAAGATAAAACAGCTAGCGATACCAAGGAATGGAAAGAATTGGTACGAGTCCCTATAGACATCCTGGGACCGAGCATAAACTAAGAGAGGCTGATATTGAAACTTCTCTAAGCAATCAAAATCAATTATGTCTGTTGGGGACCAGCATGCTTATATATCACATAGGGACAGATCAAGTGAGGGGCAGGGTGAGGCGTGATGTAAAGAAGTGGGGGGATAGGAGAGAGCCTGAGGGGAGGGAGGAGTGGTGGTTGCCTAGTTACTAGCTCCTATTACCTAACACTTAGGACATAATAATGTCACCTAGCTACCAGTTACAGTAAAGTGGGACCCCTCAGGAGGACATGATACTTAAATGTTTTGTTTCTCAAACTTCAAGTCATTTACATAGTACTTCACATTTTTATCATATTCAAGTATAACCCATATTATTAGTTACTTAATATGTATTTTTGCAATCACTTTAATTTACCATTTTAAATTTAACATTTAAAAAGTTACCATCACCTTAAGTAATATTATCCGTACTATCACAGATTTGATATTCTAATGTATATTTTTCCTTATGCACAATACAAAAATGCAACTATTAAACACAGAAATGTTAATCCATGTACCACCTAAAATCTTCTATATCATTAGCAGTAAAAATACCACATTTGGAGAAATCCTAGTATAGTAGGAAAATGTCCTAAACTGGGAGCCAGGGTAAATGAATTCTAATCCAATCACCACCTTTGAGTTTAAATCATTTGGGCAAATCACTTCTCTGTTTTCCCAACTATAAAATGTGGGTATTGTACTTTGGGCCTTTCTCCTAAGGGTAGATGATCTCATTTAGGAAATATAGTAAGGCTAAGATTCTGTCTGCCTATTAATAATAATATTGACTAATGTTTATCGAGTGCACTCTGCCAAAAGGTTTATATGAACTATCTCAGTTAATCCTCACAACAACCCTATGAGGTAGGTGCTATTAACCCCCAGAAAGACAAATCAGGGCCTTTTCTCTAGAGTTTTTCTAAATTTACCCTCCTAATTTGATGCAGATATGCTTTGTTGATGTGTCCACCCTGAATGTGGAAGATAAAGATTCAAAGGTGAGTATTCTCTGCTCGCCTCACAGTTGGAACAGGTGGGTGACTGCTGAGAGGGTTATCACTGACAGCATGAGAAAGGGAAAGGTTGTGGAAGACAGTGGAAAGGTGAAGGGTACTCAAATAAAAAGTCATCATTCTCATGAGCCCAAGGTTCCTGGTTCTCTTGATACTAAGTTTCATTTAAGAAGCCACTTTAGTAGATGGTAGTGTTGGAAGATAGTATGCCAGGAGAGTGAAGAAAACATCTGTCCAAGAGGTTGACATCAGTGGAAAATGGTTCTTGAGACTAATGGCTTTGTGAAGGAAATAGAATTTGTGAGGAAAACTTTGTCTCATTCTAAAAAGATTAACATAAGCATAAATAAAAAGGATAATAGGAGACATCACAATTGTGGGGTTTTTTTCATTTGAAAAAATTTCATTGAAGTCTGTCATTCATTCATGAACATACATAAACAATAAGTGTACAGTAAAAGTTGTGCATTTACAAAACAAACATGCATATCATCATACAGGTCTCCCACACATTACCCCTCCACCAACACCTTGCATTGTTGTGAGACATTTGTTACAAACTATGAAAGAGCATTGTCAAAATATTATTACTAACTATAGCCAATATCTTACATTTGGTGTATTTTCCCCCCATCCACCCAGTTATTAAGTCCCTTATTAGTATTACATACTTGTTATAGTTCATGAGAGAACGTTCTCATATTTGTTCTGTTAACCACAGTCCATCTTCCACCACAGGATTCATTGTGTTATACAGTCCCATGCTTTGTACAATCTATTCACAGTGTACACTCAGTAGCTCTCATTTTCATCATAGAGTTGTGCTGTCATCACCTCAGTCAATTTTAGAATGTTTTCATTACTCCAAAAGGAAAAATCCCATACCCCCTTACACATTCCTATTGCTGTCCCTTAGAATCGATATAATATCTTCTTTGCCATTACTGCAAAAATATTACAATATTTGAAGTGGTAGGGTGGGGGACAGCTTGGAGAAATTGAAAAAGCAAATTTCCATAAGAATCTTGCCTCTTAATTCCATAGGATGCTGCTTGTTCCAGCTCAGAAGGTGACTTAAACCTGGAGAATCTGGAAGAGAAAGAAATTATTGTCATCAAGGATACTGAGAAGCAAGACCAATCTAAGGTATACTTAGCCTCTGAAATTCCACCCCTTCTGATTCCCAGAGCCCAATGCTGAGTCTGAGGACTCTGATTCAGAAATGGTAAGAGGACTATTGTCAAATAGTTACATAAATATGAATATTATGACATTCTAGAGAATACAAGTCTAAGTTTGGGGCAACAGTACATTCAATGTCCAGGTATCTAATAATGGGACTAATCACAGAGACTCAGAATGCCTTGACCTGATTCCTGGGTATCTACTTCAAACAGAATCTTGCTATTCTTATCCTAACAAAGTTATGGGTTTATAAGCAAGATCCTTTGCGAAGTTCTTTGCTGGCTTTTAATGGACTTGTGTACCCCACATTGCCCAGGGACCAACAAGGAACAGAGAGGGATGTGGAGTAGAAAGAACACATAATGGCCAAGAATTTGAGGGTCTAGGGCCCCACCTTGTCACCTAAGAGATTGCTCAGGCTGTTGGGTAGCTTAAGGTTAGAAGCAATTAGACTTGCATACCACTATCATATACAGAATCTGTTATTTTTGTATAAATATCCCAAATTGTGTCTGTTATGCCCCTGGTAACCAGAGGGCATTGGAGCACACAAGTTGACTGCCCTTTCCTACAAGTCTCAAGTGGCTGATATTTGAGACAGGCTATTTGGTTCTAGAGCAAAAGTGAAAAATATATGTCTTATTCTGTGCCCAGGGCTCATAGGCTATAACCAGAGACATCACTTCTGATCCTAGTCACCTTAGGAGTGATGGGAGTGGCCCCCAGGAAAGGAAAAACGTGTTATAAAACATTCTCCATCTGTTACTTGTCTGTCCTCCCTCTCTAGGCACTGCCCATGTATTCTAGAGATTCTTGCCACTCTATTAGACAATGTAGCAGGACTCCCCAGGATGGGAATTCAATATTCCGTTGGTTATCATGTGGGTCTCCACCCACCAAGACAATACCCCATGATCACTTGAACACATTCATAGTCCATAGAGGCATGACCTAGGTGCACGCCTCCCCACACATCCCCTCACCACCGACACCCTGCACCAGTAATCCTCCCCTGCCTCAGTTGCAACCCTTCTGCAATCCAAAACCTCCCTAAAAACAAAGTCAAAATATAAATAAATAAATAAATAAATAAATAAATAAATAAATAAATATTTTTGCATTGTGCCTTATTTTGACAAGTGTCTTAATTTTTTTTCACTTTGTTTTCCAAGAAGCTTTAGGTTACAGAAAAGTCTTAATGAGGCAAAGTGTGGGATGGGGAGGGGGGTGGGGTATATGGGAATCCCCTATATTTTTAATATAACATTTATGTAATCTAAAGCTTCTTTAAAAATAAAGAAAAAAAGATATCAAAAAACATTCTCCGAAGAATTGGAGGTTTAATTGAGGGTGGAGGCTAAAATGTTGTCTTAAGGGGAAATATTGTTATTTTGAAAAGAGCAACCCATATTCCTACACACAATGCAAATCTTCTCGATTGTAATTTAAACATGTTTGCAAAAAGTTGACCTTATTATGACCTCATATTTCCAGGAATTCAGTGAAAAGAGAGGAGATGAAGCAATAAAAGGTGGCAAAGAGGGCAATGGTACTTCCATCTTAGTGGTAGATATGTACATAGTACATATACACATATACAGACATAGGCATACACATACACAGTCACAGGCATAGATAAACACATATAAATTTATACAAAGTGACACACATATTGATATATACATTTATTTACATTAACAAAAATAATGTATACAAGCAATGACATACATATGCTTGGCTTCATGTGTCATTAACAAACATACACAAGCATTGATATAGCAAACATGTATTGACCTATTAGAATTACTTAAATATACATACACAAAGATACAAAGTCATATATAGGTACATTGACATACCCACATGACACACATGCACATCTATATACACACAATGCATAAACATACACTTACATGCATTAATACACGCAAGCCTTGATCTAAACACAGTGACCTAATGGGTGGTGGAGATAGTAGCACAACATTGTGAATGTAATCAACACCATTGAATTATGTATTTGACTGTGGTTAAAAGGGGAAATTTTAGGTTGTGTATATGTTACTAGAATAAAAATTGTTTAAAAACCATAGGACCATACAACACATGGACCCCTAATGTAAACTATGGACTATAGTTAATAGTCCAATTATAATAATCTTTCATCAGTTGTAACAACGGTGGCACACTAATGCAAAGTGTTAATAATAAGGAAATCTGGGGAGATGAGGGGGGATGGAGTGGTATATGGGAACTCTGTATTTTCCGCATGATTTTTCTGTAAATAAAAAACAATGACCATACATTCTCAGACATTGGCATACACACTTATAAATATACACACATATGCAAAGACATAGAAGGCTATACACAGTTCTGCTGATATACAATCATACAAACTTAAAGTGACACATATTCAATAACATACTTGTTTGTATGCACTAACAAATATTGACACAAATGCAATGACATATCCACTTGTGTTAACACACATACTCAAATGCCAGGATATATAACAATGACATACACATTCTCAAGCATTGACTAGCATATAAAATAAACGGATACCCAGTTTATTGACAGTCATTAAACAATCACCTATTTACACATATTCATATGTTAGCATACACATTCATTAATATAGTATGTTAATGTGTGAATTCATGTTTTAACATATAAATGCATTTATAGCTGCATGTTACATATGATTGGATTTATATGTACACATATGTAAATGTACTCGAATTGACACATGCTTATTTACATATTCAGAGACGCTGGCATACACACCTCTTTTGACATTCACATACATGTACAAATACATACTAACATGCACATATTGGCCTATACAGTAGACATATTCAATATGCATGGACATTAACAATTCTTACCCAAGCTTACATATAGTTATACATGTGCACTGATATACACATATGCCCATGCATACACATACTAGCACATTTTCACACAGTACCAGTACAGACTGATGCATTCTTAGTGAGATGTGGGCACACATAAATTGATATACCAACATGCATATACAGTCTGTCTATACACAGTCTGTCTATATACATACATCGATTTACATGAATCAACATGCATTTATGTAGACATGCAACCACATACACATAGATACACCCCAATCTATGCATGCACACAACAGACAAATTGATGCTCATTTTTGAGACATATTGAGATAAGCACACATACTCACATGAATTGACAAATATATTGATAACACTTGTATATAGGTAAGTATAGAAATGTAAATATTTATACTGAGCATGATGCATAGTTTTTGTTGCTGCCACTTTTAGGCCTGAATGTGTATTAATGGATAATATATGGTTGGTTATATGGTATGTGTGTATGTTCCCATGCAAATTCTAAAGGGACATACACCTAATATGTGCAGTTTAGAAGATTTATCTTCTAAATAAAATAAGGGAAAGAAGTAGTCTACCCAAATTCTTATGGATAGGTATTCTTTTTTTTTAGACGGAGGGATCTGTGTGCCTATTCAAACAAGCTCCCTCTGATCCCATAAGTGTCATCAATTGGCTTCTCAATGATCTCCAGAAGTATGCTTTGGGTTTCCAGCATGCATTGAGCCCCTCAGCCTCTAGTTGTAAGCATAAAGTAGGAGACACAGAAGGCGAATATCATAAATTACCCTCTGGGAACTGCTACAGTGTCTATGCTGACCAACTGAACATGGATTACATGACCAACGCACCGCAAAACCTACGTCTAGAAATGACAGCAGCCAAAAACACCAATAATAACCAAAGTCCTTCAACTCCTCCAGCCAAATCGCCTAGCAATCAGAGGGCTGTTATCTCCCCTGATGGAGAATGTTCTATGGATGACCTTTCCTTCTATGTCAACCGGCTATCTTCTCTGGTAATCCAGATGGCCCGTAAGGAAATCAAGGAGAAGTTGGAAGGTGGAAGCAAATGCCTTCATCATTCAATCTATCCTCCCACTGGGGACAAAGGGAAAAACAGCCCCCGCAGTGCTGTGAGCAAAATCGCTTCTGAAATGGCTCATGATGCTGTGGAAGTCACCTCTGCAGAAATGCGGGGCACTGGGGAGGAGTGCAGGGAAGGTGGCCGGAAAACTTTTCTGTATAGTGAATTATCCAACAAGAACAAGAGTGGAGACAAGCAGATGTGCCAGAGAGACAGCAAAGAATTTGCAGATTCTATCAGCAAAGGGCTCATGGTTTATGCAAATCAGGTGGCCTCTGACATGATGGTCTCTGTTATGAAGACCTTGAAAGTGCACAGCTCTGGGAAGCCAATTCCAGCCTGTGTGGTCCTGAAGAGGGTATTGTTGAAGCACACCAAGGAAATTGTGTCTGATTTGATTGATTCCTGCATGAAGAACCTGCATAATATTACTGGGGTCCTGATGACTGACTCTGACTTTGTCTCAGCTGTCAAGAGGAATCTGTTCAACCATGGGAAACAAAATGCTGCAGACATCATGGAAGCTATGCTGAAACGCTTGGTCAGTGCCCTTCTTGGTGAGAAGAAGGAGAGTAAGTCTCAGAGTCTGTCATATGCATCCTTGAAAGCTGGATCCCATGATCCCAAATGCAAGAACCAGAGTCTTGAATTCTCAGCAATGAAAGCTGAGATGAAGGGGAAAGACAAAGGCAAAATGAAACCAGAGCAGTGCAAGTCATTGACCAGTGCTGAGAAAGTCAGTGAACACATTCTCAAGGAGAGCCTGACCATGTGGAACCAAAAGCAAGGAAATCAAGGCAAGATGCCTGGCAAATTATGCCCCAATAGAGAGGAGAAAAGAGAAAAGATCAGCCCTTCCACAGATTCACTAGCAAAGGACCTGATTGTCTCTGCCCTTATGCTGATCCAGTACCATCTAACCCAGCAGGCTAAGGGCAAAGAAGCATTTGAAGAAGACTCTTCTGGTTCTACCACAGGCTATATGGCTCAAAGTGCCCAATATGAAAAGTGTGGAAGTGGCCAAAGCGCCAAAGCACTTTCAATGAAACATCTAGACTCTCGTGGCGCTCCTGGACCATCCACCTCTCTAAAGGAGAATCAACAGTTGGAGTCCCAGAAGCTAGATATGTCAAACATTGTTCTAATGCTGATTCAGAAGCTGCTTAGTGAGAGCCCCTTCAACTGTGATGATCTCTGTGAAGGTGAGAATAAGCGTTCTGAGCCCAGGACAAACAAAGGAGCTTCCGTGTCCAAGAGGCCTGACAGAGGGGAGGAACAAAGCCAGGACAATCAAGAACTTGACTTCATCAGTGGGATGAAGCAAGTGAACCGGCAATTTATAGATCAGCTGGTAGAATCTGTGATGAAGCTGTGTCTTATCATGGCGAAGTACAGCAACAATGGGGCAGCCCTCGCTGAGTTGGAAGAGCAAGCCGCCCTGGCGAGCAACCCCAATTACCAGGGCAACAGTTCAAGATGTGGTCATGATGCCATGGTGTCACAGAACTATCAAGACACTCCTGGGCCCGAAGTCATTGTCAATAATCAGTGTTCTACAAGTAGCTTGCAGAAGCAGCTCCAGGCTGTCCTGCAGTGGATTGCAGCCTCCCAGTTTAATGTACCCATGCTCTACTTCATGGGAGATGATGATGGACAACTGGAGAAGGTAAGCAATGCAACAACAAGGCACAAGAAGGAAGAGGGTTGGAATGGGCAGGGGTGGCATTGTACTTAGAGCACAACATTGGTCCATATTTTTCAAGTCTATTGTTTACCATGTGCCTCATGAATTACTTTCATCTCATAAAGAAACACGAAAGTGATGAGGCTTTGGACAACTCAGGCCCTTGAATTTCTGCCAACAGGAAAGGAGAATGAGATCAGATCATTTTCAATGACCCTTTCAACAAACTATTTGGTAAAACATTGAGGGGGTAATTTTTAAGTCATATGTTTTGAGTTTTAAGGCCCTCAAAGGACCGAAGAGGAAAAAAAAACGAAAAAGGCAGCTCCTCCCTCGCCCCATTTTGTCTCTGCCCTGCCAGAAATTATTTAAACCTAGTCTCTTATTTCTCCTATGTTTCTCCTCCAAACTCACGGTAACCACAAAGAAACTCAGGTCACAACTAGGAAATGGTAATAGCTTCTTTCTGTTTTGGGTTTCCCATCAGGGGAGGAAAGTTGCAAAAGGGAAGCCACACACTGGACCCTATTCTTTCTTCTCTTCCTCTCTCAATTTTGGATGTGTAGACTAAAGCTCCCCATGTACCCTAACTGGGAACAGGTTCAGTGCACACTGCTTGGGCTATCTCCAGGGCTCCTCTATTCATCATTCTCACAGATAGTGCAGTCTCTCCAGCTCTGCTGCCTAGGGTGCAAAATTTAAGAAGACAGTGCAAGTGCCCTGAGAGTGAATGTCTCCTCAAATTATATGCCATAGGCACCTCACTCGCCTCACCTTAGTGTTGGCCCTGCTCCACAAATCCCACAGGGCCCAGCATTCATAAACAAAAAACATGCAAGCTCACACATACACACACACACCCCACAGCTGTGTTTGCTGCATTAGATGGATTCCAGAGAAATCAAATACTGAGCCAAATTGTTTTTGGTCCAGGAGCTGAGCCCAGGCAATCCTCTCCATTCCCAATCTCATACTTTTTTTAGGGAGATTGGGGAATGGCATCCTCTGGCCTTGACCTAGCAATCAGCATACAAGGGTCCAGCACCTGGTGAGAAGTATTTAGCGATCACAATTGGTTTCATAGTTTGTTTTACAAGCTCAAAAAACTTGGGGAGGGTCAAAGAAGAAGGAAAGCCATGTCAGAGGATCCCAGTCCTGGATATATGTGGTATCTTTGACTCTAATCCTAGAATCATGGTAGGGGTTGGGAGTAGTTCTCTTTGTCCATCTGGGCCCTTCCTCCAAAACCATCAGGTGACTCGTTATCTCTGTTCTCTCCACAGCTTCCTGAGGTTTCAGCCAAGGCAGCAGAGAAGGGGTACAGTGTTGGAGATCTTCTTCAAGAGGTCATGAAGTTTGCCAAGGAACGACAACTGGATGAAGCCGTGGGAAACATGGCTAGGAAACAACTGCTAGACTGGCTGCTCGCTAACCTGTGAGCTAACAACTCCTTCAACTCCTCTCCCTCTTACTCCCGCCAGCAGCGTTCCATCCCAGTTCCAGCACCCCCACCATCAGGCCGGTGAACTGCATGCTACACAATGTATCTCCCAATACATCTGAGAGGTTGCACTGTGCAAATAACAGGGTGTCCAACAAGCTGGGCAAGAACATGAATAAAAAAACTCAAAAGAATGTTTCATTGTTCTCTTGATCAGATATATCTAAGACAAGGGAGGGGAATGGGTCCAATTCCCAGGACTGATAATACAGTGTTGGACTTGTGTCCAGATCTCAGGTTATTTCCTGAGCATTTAAGATACTGGGGTGTAAGCCATGTCCAAGTCCCTAGATTATCTGTTTTAGCCACATAATCTTAATTCACAGTCGATTTAGAGTTTTGCCACCTATGGCTTCCCTGTTTCTCCCAGAATTGTACAATTTAACTTGATAACACCCTTTCTAATCTCAAGGGTGCAGCTTCTTGGTCTTTTTTTTTTTTAAGATTTTTTTTATTTATTCATTTATCCCCCCCTTGCTGCCTGCGCTCACTAGGTCAGCCAACCACGCCGTGCGGGCGGGCCCGCCCCCACCAGGAGGCCCCGGGAACCGAACCCGGGGCCCCCCACATGGTAAACGGGAGCCCCACCGATTGAGCCACAGCCGCTTCCCGCTTCTTGGTCTTTGTTAAAAGAGTATGCAGAAGTACTAGCTTAGACCAAAAGCAAGCTGAAGAAGTGTATTACCCATGAACATTGCCCCCCTTACCACACACCTCAAGTGTTTACTGCACATGGCTAAATACTACCCAGAACTACAATAGGATCTGATCCTCCCCATGTGCGAATGAAGCTTAAGTCAGTTCTTTCCATTGATGAGCTTTCATTGTGCTCCACCAGTCTGAAAAAAACATTTTCTGACAACCTAAAGCTACAAGATGTTTAATTCCTTGACTCCACCTAGGTGAGTCCCAACATCCCCTTTAGGCTTGCCTACCAAGTGAATTTTGGGACTATAACTAAGTTCCTAGATTTGTTATACACTTCCCAGAAGTCAGCATACTAGAATTCATTGCAAATCAGGTAAAGAGTGATTTCAACCCTGTGGCCCTCTTTTAGCTGGACGGCTTTAGATTTGGTGTGCTCCACTGGCATACACTGGCACTCAAGGTGCTGTGGCTTTAGTAAAACAACCACAGGATATGGCATCCTTCTGGATTCAAACATCAAAGCTTTGCCTCTTACTAGTTGCATGGCCTTTGGCAGTCATCAAGTCTCTGAGACTGTAGACTCTGAGCCTGTTTATTCATCTGTAAAATGTAGCTAAAAATTACCCTCACACTGGCTAAGAGGTTAAACTGGATAAGTGGATGTGACAGGCTTTGTACAGGTGAATCTTGTTACAAATGTAGAAGAGAGAAAACTTTACCTCAACAATGCTTGGACTAGTCAGTTAAAGGGAAGTAAAGGCAGGCCTCTTTAAAGCAGAACTTTCTAAACTTCCCAGCCCAGATGAAAACTAATCAAACCTTTTCCAGTTGCACCCCACCCAATGAAAATCTTTGGAGTTGAGCCACCACAGATCCTTCCCTTCATCCTCGAAGAAAATCCTTAATAAACAAATCCTGAGGGCTAGGCTGCATTTCTGATGACTCAGCCCTCCCTGAGCACAGCTGGGTCTCATAGCAGTTTACTTCCTTGATTAACTTGGCTCTTGCTTTGCTCCTGATTTTTATTATGAGGCAGCCATGGGAATTCTTTGGAACGTGAAAATCAAGCAAAGGAAGTTATATGTTCTGTTAAATTAGGGAGGTTGGGACAAACTGGTCTCTAAGGGCCCTTCCAGTTCTGACATTTGAGGAGTCTAAGAACAAGTTTCTTTTTCATAATTTCTCAGGGAAACTTGTATGGATGAGGTAAGTTTGGAGTGAAGAAACTTGATTTTTGCCAGAGCTAACTGAGACTCGAACAGAGAAAGGAATGCTTTGGGTCACAAAGAGCCCTGACGAGGGTCTGGAGGAGCTCAATAACCCTTGGGGTTTATTCCTGGAGGGTGAGACCCTGACTTTTCACCCCTCTAAATGGAGAAGCAATCCCAGGCCTCCTAATAGCAATGTGGCCATGCTCAATGCCAGCAGTTGAAATGGACAAGGACTTCTGCTGAGATGAGAGCCAGGCATGTAGTAGGAAAGGGAGGACAGAAGCAGAAAGAAAAGGAAAACATAATTATCTCCTGGCATGAGGTGCTTGATATCTCCGACAGTTTCAGTCTCTCTGAACATCAGACCTCCATTTCAAAAGAAAGTTGTGAGCAGAACTTGCCTGAGAGGTTACTAAAGAGCCAGGAGGAGGAGGAGGTGAATGAGGCAAGAGAGGTACTTGCCTCAGGTGCAAAATTTAAGGGGGAGCCAAAAAACTCAGTAATCAAGATAAAGGTTTTAATGCAATAATTTTAAAAATTAAAATTAATGCAAAAAATCCATGATGAACAAAGTATCAAAAATTTTAATTCAAAGCTTCAGTTACAGTGCCATGCTGAACCATACTGAACCATAAAGCAAAAGGAAAAATCAGTAATACTGATTTTATGAGAGTAACACTTTTTGGCAGTAACAATACTTTTAGAGAATGCATTGCCCTTAAAGCCTATACCAGTACAAGACAGAAACACAATGAATTCATTCCCTGTCTTAAAAACTTGGGAAGGGAACAAATAACAAAAAGGCTTAGGAAAGGGAAAATAAAATTTGGAGCAAGGAAAAAACCAAAGGGAGAAAGGAAAAGGAAAAAAAGGCTGATAAACACATGAAGAGTAGCTTCTTGGGAAGAAAATCAACAAAATTAATAAACCTCCAGCCCAATTACTCAAAAAAAAAAAAAAATAGAAATCTTAAAACACCTATCACTTGTGAGAATGTTGGTATAATGAACACAAATTATATTATGCAAAGAGAAGCTTATTCTTGGCATGTTAACCAAGTGGAAATGTATGCTGTTTAATAAAAATGCAAAGTACCCAAACTATCTTCATGAGAAATAAAAAATATGAGGGCACCCATATTTCTTCTTTATGCTTTCGAAGACAAAAGTCTTATTTGTCTAATATAATGTATCAGTAACATTCCATCCATACTCATAATTTTTAGCACTTTATAAATGATATGAAGGATGGACTGTTGTTCAATCCATTTTACGGACAAAGAAGATTTGGGGGGGGCGGATGTGGCTCAAATGGCTGGGCATCCGTCTGCCATATGGAGGGACCTGGGTTCGATGCCCGGGACCTCTGGGTAAAATAAAAATATATATATATATATAGAGAGAGAGAGAGAGAGAAGGCGCATGGGCTGCCGGGCTCTGTGTGCCAGTGAGCCACCAGGCCCCGGGAGCCATGCAGCAAGATGATGACGTAACGGGAGAGACAAGACGAGATGCTCCGAAAGCTCCGAAAACCAGGAACCGAGGTGGTGCAGGTGGCAGAACACCTCTCTCCTACATCGGAGGTCTCCAGGATCGAATCCTGGTGAAGACAGGAGGAGGAAGATGAGAAGAGATGGCAGGAAACAGACACAGAGAATTGCTCAGCGAATGGACACAAAACAGCAAATGGGGAAGGGGGGGTTTAAAATGGATAAAATAAATCTTAAAAAAAAAAAAAAAAGATTTGGGTACTTCAACTTAGCAAGGATGGCATGAAAAGAGAACATTATAAACCAAACCCATTTATGAATATAAATACAAACTTTTAAAATTCATTCTTAACACATTAAAAATATGTATCGGGGACGGATGTGGCTCAAATGGTTGGGCATCTGTCTCCCATATGGAGGGACCTGGGTTCGATCCCTGGGACCTCCCGGTAAAAAAAATAAAAATAAAAATATGTATCTATTATGACCCCATAGTGTGGATTTGAATAACTCTATGCTCTTATAACACAAAGAGCTATCAACACAATTCACAATAAGAAGAAAAACAGAATCATGTAATTATCTTAATAGATGCTAAGCCATATAAAAGTCCACATCTTGTTTCAGTTAAATCTTAAAAATCCAGGGGGTAGGATGTTGCAGTGTTCTCTATCTTAACATGATAGAAACTAAACAAAAGCGCTTATGAGATTAGTTCTTCTTAAAAACAGGAACCAGACAAGAATGCCCCTGTTAAAATTCTAATTTAAATTCTAAGTTCCATTAATGAAAGAAGAAAAATAAGTAAAATAGAAAAATAGGAGAGCCAGAAATAAAATGCGACTTTTGCGAATGATATATTTGTACATCATAAGAATCAAATCCCAAATATCAGAAGTAATGAATGGGTTTTGCAAAGGTATAAGAGAGAAGATTCTTGTAAGAATTTGCCATAAACTAAAACGGTTCCAGCTGCATTCTCCCCAGTGCCTCAGAGACACGCAAAAAGTTCAGCAGCTCCCCTGCACTAAAATCCCTGCAGTGTCTGAACATAAATTAAATCAAAAAGAATCAATTGAATTCCTGTATCCTAGAGCCACCCAGCCAGAAAGGAGAGAGTCTATTTACAATAGTCACAGTAATATTAAACACTGAGCTTTAAGGAAGGAAGAAGGTGACATTTACAAAGCGCTTACTGAGTGCCAGACACTGTGCTAGGTACTTTAGTCCTTTGAAAATCCTTGAGAGCTGATTTGTTATTTGATGCTTTTTATTTGATGAGAATTTAAAGGCTCAGAAAAGTTCAAATGACTTTTTTCGAGGTCACACAACTAGGAAATGTGGGAGGGACTCAAATCTAGGTTTGCCTCATGTCAAATACTATGCTCTTTCCATTCTATCACACTGTCTTCCTATTAATTCAGAACCTGTGTTTATTTTGAAAACAAAACTGTAAAATATGAATGACAGAAGCAAAGGAAAACAAATAGAAAAATAGACTGTGCTCCTGACTGGGAAAACTAAAGAATTCAACATGTAGGTGTTATAGAGTGCCAATTAAAATCTTTATGAGGTAGTCTTAAAATATCTTCCCCAAGATATTTATTAATTACAACGGGAAAAATAGTAACTTTACAATGGGGAAACCTGTTAATCACCACCTAAATTAGGTGATCAAGTTTATCGCCAGTAATAAGACGTACTGATATCATGTATTTCCTGATATGATGTGATGAGGAAGGCATATCACCTCTGTGGCATTCTTGCCATAACGCCAGTCTAATCATGAAAAACCATTAGACAAACACAGATCAAGGGACAGTCTACAAAAACCTGGCCAGACTTGACTGTAAATACTTATGAGGGGAACATTTTGGGGTGGTGGCAAAGCTCTATATCTTGCCTGGGAAACAATTTACACAGGTGTATACATTGTTCAAGACTCATCAAACTGTACACTTAAAATTGGTGAACATTATCTAATTTTTATCTCAATAAAGTTAATTTTAAAATATATTTAAACTTAATAAATACATATAGAAAAAATTCCCCTTTCACTTCACAAGTTTCTTTCCTCTTTCCTGAAAGTCTCCAATTTAGAAAGTCTTTCTTACTTCGGGGTCTGAGCTACCCTATCTTGCAACCCAACCTCCTGCTCCTTCCACTTGTCTGTGGAAGGCTCAGAGTAAGGTCTTGGAAGCCCCCTCTTTATAGAACTTCCCTCCCAGATCCCGACTTCATTTCCAAGGTGAAAAGGTCTCCAGCTCAACTCCTTCCTGCTATGAAAGTCTCCTCCTCAAAACAGCCTTCCTTCACCATCTTATCCCCCACAGTTACTATTTATCATATCATTCAGTTTTGTTTTCATTGCACTAACAAATGTATCTTTTTTTTTTTTTTTTTTTTTTTTTTTTTTACATTTCATTGCTTATTGTCTGTCTTCTTCCACTATAATGGTAAATCCAGGAGAGCAGTATCCTCCGTGCCCTGCACAGCGCCTGACACATAGTAGCAATTCAATAAATGTTTGTGGAAGGAAAATAACCATCCACATATTTCAGTGCTCCCTGGTGGGGAAAAAAAACATTGTATTAGAAAACTTGTAATTAATACTGTGTGACTATCGCCACATTGCTTAATATGACCAAGTGTCAGTTTCCTTACCTCAAAAAGTAGAATGCTAATCAATACCTCTGGAAGTGTTATGCAGATCAAAAGGGGCTCTCAAGATGAAAATGTTTGAAAATATGCCTAAATGTGCCCATTAAATCTTCAATACAAAATAATAATAACAAAATTGAGCCAAAATTTATTGAGCTTTAATATGTGCCAGGCATTCTAAGTGCTTTACACTGTCATTCAATCCTCCAAACAACCCATGAGGTAGGCACTATTATTATTCCATTTTGCAGATAAGGAAACTTAGGCCCAGAGAGGCTGAGATAGGAAGTGGGAGAGTAGGAATTCAAAGATAGATAGTCTAGTTCCAAAGCTTTGTGGAACACCACGTCCTTATCCCTAATGTCACATCTCACAACAAGTCCTGATAAAATGCAGGTCATTGACATTGGATTAGGCACATCTATGAGGTGACAGGAACCCCTGAAGAGGGGTGATTAGTTGACTGAAGGGACTCCAGACTGGTGGACAGGCACAGGTCTGTAAAGGGTATTGTAGACACAGGCCATGGCCCAGAAGAAGGCTGAAAGCTATCCCAAGACAGTGGGCATTCCGATAAAAAAGCAGACACAGCTACTGAGACTTGCAGACAAAGCAATAGCCCCGTGTGCAGGCAGAGGTGATGTTTAAAATGCAGCCCCAAGAAGCAACATGTCGCAAGCGACTGGGCTCCTGCCTATCACATGGGAGGTCCGTGGTTTGGTTCCTGGTGTCTCCTAAAGAAGACAGTGAGCTGGCACGATGGGCAGGCTTGGCAAGCTGACGCAACAAGAAATACAAGAAGAAAAGCATAATGAGAGAAACAACAAAGCAGGGAGCAGAGGTTCCCGGTACCTCCTAAAAGAGGACAAGCAGGACGGCGAGCTGGCGTAACGCGCAGGCACGGTGAGCTGATGGGACAGGATGACGCAACAAGAGACAGGAGGAAAACACAATGAGAGACACAACAAAGCAGGGAGTGGAGGTGGCTCAGGTGATTAGGCACTTCCCTCCCACATCTGAGGTCCTGGGTTCGGTGCCTCCTGAAAAGAAGACCAGGATACAGCAAGTGCAAAACAACGAGGGGGTGGGGAGAAATAAATAAATAAAATAAATATTTAAGAAAAATAAAATAAAATGCAGCCTCAACTAAAAGGAATCATGGATCTTTGGAGAATTGGCTGATTCCAAGGCTGGAACAGAGAAAGTACAAGGTGTATGATGATAAGCATGTTTGTTTTATAAGTTCACAACTTTTACTATACACTTATGTGTGTATGTTCATGTATGAGTGATATACATCAATAAATTTTTATTTTAAAAAAAGAAAGAAAATACACCTTTAAAAACGGTTGGAGAAGCTCCTGGCACCCTTGCTGGATGCTCCTCCACCCCTTCCCTGTGCAGTGCAGAAGCAGCCTGTGCTCCCATTGTGGGCACTGTTCCAGAGGGAGCAGAGTAATCCTGTATGCATCCTGGGGTGCCTGTATGTGATCTCACTTATATGAAACAATAGAATAAACCAATTCATATATTCAGAAACTAGAATACAGATTACTAGGGGCCAAGGTGGGGATAGGGAATAGGCAATTAATGCTTTATTGGTACAGAGTTTCATTTTAGGGTGATGGAAATGTTTTGGTAATGGAAAATGCTGATGGCAGCACAACATTGTGAACATAACTAACACCACTGAATTGTATATTTGAAAGTGGTTAAAAGTGGAAATTTTAGATTGAATATATGTTTCCGGAATAAAAATTTTTTAAAGCCCTAAGACTATACAACACAATCAGTGAACCCCAATGTAAACTATGGACTATATTTAATAGTATAATTATAATGATATTGTTTCATCAATTTTAACAAAGGTATCACACTAATGCAAAGTGTTTACAATTGGGAAAACTGCATGTATAAGGGCGGTATATGGAAAATCTGCACTTTCTGCATGATTTTTCTGTATACTTACAACTTCTCTGATAAAAATAGAAGTAAAACACGCAGGCTCTCCAAACAGATGGGGAGTTCGCATTTGCTTGCAAGGTCCAGATATATTAAGATTGGGCTGGGGAGCAGGGAGGAGGGAACGAGAGCAAAAGAGCAAGGCTCCACTGGCTGGCACCCATGCACCCTGGCATGGGAGGGGGCAGTCCCTAAATGTGCCCATCAGTGCTCTGAGAGCCAGAATACATGAAAGGTGGGGAACTGGGAGAAGGGGTGGGACTCAGGGATATTTGCCAATTGGTACAAAAGTATTTCAATATTTTTTCAACACCTGGTATGGTTGTACCAGTGCCTAAGGCCCTGGATTGGAAGTTCTTTGCTTTCTCATATCTCTTCCTCAAACCTCGGGTGCCTAGGAACTGAATTTGAGTTAACGTCTAAGATGAGTCCAGCTGAGGAAGGAGTGGATGGCTCACAAGTTACTTCTGGCTCACACAGCTTTGATCATACTATTATGTCTTGTTTACATGCCTGCCTTCCCAGTAAACTGTAAATAGCTTGTAATAAATAGATATAAAGTGCCTCCCACCTACTGAGCAGTCAATGTTTGTTGAGTATCAGCTAATATGTATTGTATGCTTTGTGCACGTTACAGATTCTCTCATCTGATCCTCACAGCACTCCTGTTGGTAGCCCCATTTTACAACTGAGGAAATGAAGGCACAGAGGATAAGAAACTTACCCATACTTGGGAATAAGCCCAGGCAGCCTGACTCTGGAGCCTGTGCCTTAACTGCTATGCTTTACTTGAGGGCTGATGGGTAACAGTTCAGAGATTAATAAAGCATGGCCTAAGGAGACGTTTGGCAGCTGGAGTATATGGTGTGTGAAAGACAAGTAATGGGTGACAAAGAAAAGTCAGCCGGCATCAGACTGTGAAGGGCCTTGTATTTATTTAAAATTTTGGACTTGCTTCTAAGGACAATGAGAAACCATTTGAAGGTTTAAACAGGGTAGTGTCAGGGTGATATTTGCTTTCTGAAATGCTCACGTGGTCTGCTGTAAGAAGGATGGATTGGAGGGACTGGTGTGCTCAACTGTCTTTAGGGTCTTTACTGCCTTAATTTCTGGACTTTTCCCTCCTTTCATTTTTTCATTTTTAAAATGTCAGCCCCACCGGACTTTACTGAAAGTCCAAAAGATTAATCCACACCTGGGTCAAGACATCGCTTAAGAGAGCAGGTGGGGGCAGATGGAAAAGCCCCAGCTATGAAGCCAGTTGAAGGAGAGGGTGGCAGGTTTTCACTTTCTTTCCCTAAGGCTGCTTTTTCTCTCATAGCCTGTTTTCCCCACTCTCACTCCTACCAGAGGTATCAAGATGCCAAGATCAGTAGACTCTAGATTCCCCCCACCCAACCCCTACAAATGACAAATGGGTGTATTTTCTCTGACCCTGAAATGATTTCACACAACACCTCCCAGAAACTATAAATCCTATCTCAGAACTCTGCAGGAGGGGAAAGCAAAGACAAACACCCTGACCTGCTAACCTTCCTCTCAGGGAGGTTGACAGCAACTGTCTCTAAGAGACCTTGATTTTGGAAAAGAAATTTCCCCTGTCCTAAATTTCAGGCACCTTTGTGGCACAGAGTATCTGCTTGAGAAAAGAAGGGACTTGCCAGGGAAATCTCTAACACCAAATGGTCCACTTCTGAACTGATATGACAACCTAGTTCTCCTCATCCTGATGCAAACTCTACACCAGGCACATGTAGAATAACATAATATATTTCTATCCTTCTTTGAATACACACTTGGGGTTTCCTTCCTACTTCCCTGGCCCTTCCTTCTCAGCCTCTTTCATGGACTCCTTTCTCTCTGCCCATCAGGTAAATGTTGGAGTACCCCAGGATCTATCTTCAGCTTACTACTCTTCTTACTATCCCCACTCCCTAACTGCACCTTCTTTGCAGGCCCAGCTGGGACATTGCCAAAGGAACTATTGCCAGATTTGGGTCCTAAAGGGAACCAAGAACCAAAGGAGGTAGAAGGTGGATCTGAGATGAAATTTTCACAGTGGTGCTTCTTTACTGGGGTCCTGAAACTTTTAAATGCAGATCTCCAGGCCCCACCTAGAGAAAGTATGATTCCTTAGTTCAGGGCCATAGCAAGGCCATGTGTATTTTTGCTTGTTTTTAAAATATTTATTTTATTTATTTTTTTCCTCCCCCCGTTGTTTTGCTCCCACTGTCTGCTCTATGTGTGTTCTGTGTCTGCTTGTCTTCTCTTTAGGCAGCACCGGGAACCGATCCCTGGACCTTCCGGAGTGAAGAGAGGCTGCTCAATCTCTTGTTCCGCCTCAGCTCCCCAATCTGCTACGCCTCTCATTGTCTCTCCTCTGTGTCTCTTTTTGTTAGGTCATCTTGCTGTGCCAGCTCTCCACACGGGCCAGCATTCTGCGTGGGCCAGCTCGCCGCACATGCCAGCTTGCTTTTCCCCAGGAGTCCCCGGGAATCAAATCCTGGATCTCCAGTATGGTAGACGGGAGCTCAATCATTTGAACCACATCTGTTTCCCAGGGCCATGTGTATTTTGAAAAATTTTTCCCCAAGTGATTTTTCTATTACTCCTTTTTGTTTAGAAAAAGTTCAAACCTACAGAAAAGTTGTTAGAGTAATGTAATGAGCACTCATATACCCTCAACCAGATACATCAATTTTAATATTTTGCCACCTAACTTTATTTGTCTTGTACACAACTAACTAAACTGGTGAGTGTATAAATATATATAATTATTATTATATATTCTTATTTTGCTGAATATTTGAAACAGTGCAAAAATCATTATATTTCACCCTTAAATTCTCCAGTGTGTATCTCCTAGGAACAAGGACATTCTTCCCATACAGTTCATGTTCAATTTTCCTTAAATATCCCAATAATGGCCACTATAGCTGTTCCCTTCTACCCCTTCCAAAATCCATGAATTGTATTTAGTTATCATGTCTCTTTAGTCTCCTTTAACCTAAAACAGTTCCCCAGCCTTTTTTCTGTAGTCTTTCATGAAATTGACATATTTTAAGAGTCCAGGCCCATAGTTTTGCAGGTTATCCAAGAGATTTTGATCCACAGCCAAGGTCGAGAACAGCTTAAATGGTAGCTGAATTTGGAGAAGTTATAACCAGTTGTTGGGGATTGAATCATGTCCCCCACAAAATGCATGTTCAGGTCCCAACACCTGGTCCTGTGCATGTGAACCTATTTATAAACAGGTAATTTGAAGGTGCTATTAGTTAAGGTGTGCCCAAACTGAATGAGGGTGGGCCTTAATCCAATATGAGTAAAGTCCTTATAAACAAAGGAAATTGAACACAGAAAGAGAAGCCACAGGGAATAGCCAGAAGCTGGAAGTCAACGGAACCAGAAAAGAAAGGAGACGTTGCCATGTGCACTGCCATGTGATAGAAAAGCCAAGGACCAGGGATCACCAGCAGCCAGCACCAGAATGCTTTGCCTTGCTGATACCTCAATTTTGGACCTCTCCTAGCCTTAAAACTGTGTACCAATAAATTCCCATTGTTTAAGCCAACCCACTGTATGGTATTTGTTTTAGCAGCTCAGAAACAAATACACCGGTCAACAAACTAAAGAGCAAACCTAGGACCAAAATGGAAATAGCACCAAGGGTGAGGAACTGTGTGAAAACTGGAAGGAGGTCAGGACTGAATTGAGGAAGAGTGGTGAGCTGGGTCAGTTGGATGACTTAAAAATATAAGGTCATGGCACTATTCTTCCTATAGCTACAAATACCCAAGTACACCCAACAATTATTTACAATTTGATTTCTTCAGTCCTCTCACCTGTCTCCTGTGCTCCAGGCCCTTATATTGAACTTTCCACTGGACATAAACATTTATTGAATATGTACAATGTGTCAGGCACTGTTCTAGGCACATTACATGTATTACCTCTTTTAATCTTCACCACAACAAACCGTCTAGGAGGCAAGAACTTTTTTTTTTCAGAGAGAAAGATTTTAATATGCCATTTTCAATTATTAACAGACAAAACAAAAACAAAACCCACAGTGAGGCTGTTGGATTTGAACCAAACAATTCATTAACAATCATTATTTACTGGCCATATGTACAACCAGCACCCCCAGCAGGCAGGATGTGCACGTTTTTCTTAAGTGCATGAAGACCTATGTTAGAAATCAATAACAAAAAGACAAAGTAAAATTCCTCTTAAGTTTAGACTTTTAGTGGGTGCTGTCCTCAGGGGAGGTGACGGTCCTGGGTGGACCCCCTGGGGACAGGTGCAGACTCTGACCTCACCCACGCATGGGCGTGCAAACAACTCCCACTTGGCAGCTCTCCACATACACACATATCTGCACACACGCACACACACCTTGAGGCATCAACACAAAGCACCTGGGACACCAGAGTAGGACCGTCTATAACCGTCATCTCCCGTCGGGTAACTGGCCTCAGAGAGGCTGTCCAGCAAGTGGCTGGGTTCAGATCCCAGCTCTGCAGGGGAGCAGCTGAGTGACCTCAGAGGCTGCTCACTCCAAGACCGCCTCCTGTAATGTAGGGACAGTCTGCCCACCTCCCGGGGTGGTGTGGAACATGCCAGCCACAGCAGGCATTGAGGAAATTAGGCAAGAACTATTATTATCCCTGTTTGATGAATGAGGAAACTGAAGCACAGAGGGGTGATAACTTGTTCAGGGTCATATAGCTAGGAAATGGTGGTACCAGAATGTGAGCCCAGGAAGTTCTGGCTCCAGAGCCCTCACTTTTAAAAATTTTATTTATTAAATTTTCATTAAGCAAAAATTACTTTTTTCTTTTGGTTTACAATTCTATACATTTTAACATATATGTAGGTTCATGTAACCACCACCACCACAATAAAGATACATAAAAGTTTCATCATCCCAAAAACTCCCTCATACCAACCCTTTGTAGTCACCCCCCACCCCCCACTCCTAATCCTTGGCAACCACTAATCTGTTCTCCATCACTATAATTTTGTCTTTTTGAGAATGTCATATATATGGAATCATACAATATGTAACCTGATAAAACTGGCTTCTTTCATTCAGCATAATGCCTTTGAGAGTCATCCACTTCCTTCTCACTTCCACTGTTTCTGATGAGTAATCCATAATAATTCAAATCTTTGTTCTCCTATAGGTAATGTATAATTTTTCTTTGGCTTCTTTCAATACTTTTTTGTTGTTTTGTTTTAATTTTCAGTAATTTCATTATGTGTCTGGGTGGGGATTTCTTTTGGTTTATCCTGTTTAGGGTTTGCTCACCTTGTAGAATCTGTAGATTTATGTCTTTCACCAAACTTGAGATATTTTCAACCATTATTTTTTCAAATATATTTTTAGCCCCTCACTCCTTCTCATCTTCTTCTTGGAGTCCTATGACATGAGTGTTAGACCTTATGTTGTCCCACAGGTCTGAGGCTATGTTCATTTATTTTCAATCATTTTTTCCTGTTGTTCACATTGCATAATTGCTGTTCATTTATCTTCAAGTTCACTAATTCTTTCCTCTGTTATCTCTATTCTGCTATTGTGTTCATTCAGTGAGTTTTTTTAAATTTCAAGTTAGAACTTTTTGATTATAAGAATTCCATTTGGGGGGTCGGATGTGGCTCAACTGGTTGGGCGTCCGTCTCCCATATGGAGGGACCCGGGTTCGATCCCTGGGACCTCCCGGTAAAAAAAAAAAAAAAAAATTCCATTTGGGTCTTCTTTTTATATTTTATCTCTTTGCTGATACTATTTTAATATTTTGTTTCCAGAGTTTTTGAGATTTCTCATTTGAGCATTTTTATAATAGCTGCTTTAGAGTTCTTTTCAGTTAATCCCAGCATTGTGTCATCTCATTGTTAGCATCTGTTGTTTGTTTTTGCCAATGTGAGTTGAGATTTTCCTGTTTCTTCATATGTTGAAGAATTTGCATTTATATACTGGAAATTTTTAATGTGATGTTATAAGGCTCCTAGTCTTGTTCATATACTGTTGAAAATGTTATTTTTGGTTTTTCCTTCTGTGGGCTGTATTCCCAATGCCAGTTCAGTTTTTCAAAGATTTTTCAGTGCTTATCTGGTATTTCCCACATATTCACCAACTAGTAGTCACTCTGGATCCTTGGAGAGAACCCCTTTAGCTCAGTTCTCAAAATCTAGTATCTTAATTAGGATAAGAATAACACATGAAGAGGTCAAGGTTAAGTTCAAGAGTTAATTCATAAACAGCTTTATGGAGTAATTTTCCTGAGCTCCTCCCTCTCTGCTATCTCCTCAGTATGTTATGGTTCCCTGGGGTCCCATTTTTGATCCTCTATCTAGAAATAAACCATATCTCTAATTGAGCTGTTTCTGGGTCCAAGTGGGACAGGGAGGGGCCGTAGGGAAGGCGGGAGGGACAGAGAGAGACTAAAATAGTGCAATAGAGAAAAATGCAAAGGATTTGGCCCCTTCTCTAAAGAGCTGCAGCTCCATTAAACAGAGAGGAAGGTTCTACTTCAGAGTTTTAGCTTCTGCAGGTTCCCATTCCTGGCCGATTTTTGTCACTGCCACCACTCCAATTGTAGGAATGTCTGGGTCTGGGGCACCAGAGAAAAAGGAGAGAAAAAGAAACCCAGTGATTTCCTCCACTCTTTCTGAACTTTAAGATTCCCCTTTTTCACACCTCAGTCCAGAACTAGAGGGTTTCTCCTGGATCCCTCTGTCTGCACGACAGTATTCACTCCCAGTTTTCAGACTGTGTTGAGTTCATGCCAGGAGATGCTAGAGGAACAAAAATGGTAAGTTCACTACCAGTCTGGTGGTACTTTTAATACTAGTGTTTGTCTCTGGTCTGCCTACTGATGTCTACTTTCATAATTCTCAGATAGTCGTCCATGCATTTGGTCCAAGTTTTATAGTCTAGTTCAGTGGGAGATAAAGGAAAGTGTGTATTTATGCCATCATATCCAGAATTAAAAACATCAACCCTCACTTTTAAACCCCATGCTAATATCTCTCTACATGCATGTCCCATAGACACTATGAACGTATGTCCCAATAAAATTTCATTACCAATTCATCTAGTCTCACATCCTCCAAATCCCCTACCTTAACCATCATTTACCCAGTTGCCCAAACCAGACTCCTGGGTTTTATCCTTAATTCCCCCCTCTCTCCAGTGTCCAGATCCAATCATTAATTCAGCCCTTGCTTCTTCCTCTTAATTTCCACTATCTTAGATTATTCAGGCCTTTATTCTTTATCACCTGGATTATTGTTATAGTTGGCTAATTTGTGTAACTGGCTAATAATAATTTTTATTTCTTTTTTTTCAACTTTATACATTTTAATTTTTAATGGAATATTACATATATACAGAAAAGTGCACAAATTATAAACTCAACAAATTGATAAATTATCACAAACAACCTATCTAGGGTCAAGAAACAGAACAGTACCAGCACCCAAAAGCCCCCCTTACTTCCACTCAATTACTACCACTTCCTTTCTCCCCAAAGGTGTCCACTGTACTGACTCTCAATACCACAGCTTGATTATGCCATTTTTAAACTTTATATTAAATACACTCATACTGTATGGTTTTTTGTGTGCCTGGTTTCCTTAGCTCAACATTGTGTTTGTGATTTTTAACCATGTTGTTGTGTGTTGCATTATTCTCACTATTGTATAATAGTCTATTGTATGAGATATCATCATTTATTTATGCATTTTATGGTTAATAAACATTTTTTTTTTACTTTGGGTCTATTAATAATAGTGCTTCTATGAATGCTCCTATACTCAAATCATACTTATATGATTTAATAAAAAGATTGTGGAATCTGTCAGAACTGTATCCCACGCCTATCCTCCCAAGCCTCAGTTTCCTCAAAAGTGAATCTCAGGGCAACCATAGTGGTGAACAGAACATCAATTTAGAAGAGATGTTCTCTGGATCCTCTATTGTCTCACCTTCTATGGCTAAAGGAACTGAAATGCCTTTAGCTGCCAGGTAAGTAAGGTCATTGAGAGACGCTAAATGAGTGGAAGGAAAACAACAGTCCAAACAGTAAATGGCAAATAATAGCCTATAAACCTCATACCTTACACTAGGATAATCTCCAAATGGATCAAAGATAATATAAAATTAAAAGCAGAAAAGTGTAGAAGAAACCATGGATTGGGGAAGGCCTGTCTAATTATTATGCAAACCCAGAAGCCAAAAAGAAAAAAATAATAAATTCAACTACATAAAAAGTAAAAATGCTTGCATAATAAAACTACCCATAAGCAAAGTCAAAAAACAATCAACAGGAAGCAGCTGTGGCTCAATCGGTAGGGCTCCCATTTACCATATGGGAGGCCCCGGGTTCGGTTCCCGGTGCCTCCTGGTGAAGGCAAGCCCGCCTGCAAGGCGTGGTTGGCTGACCCAGCGAGCACAAGCAGCAAGGGGGGGATGAATGAATAAATAAATAAAATCTTAAAAAAAAAAAAAAAAAAAAACAATCAACAGACTATGAAGAAAAACATTTTCAATTTATATCACAAATAGATAAAATCTATAATAAAGAGCTCCTACAATTCAACACAAAATGATTAACAACCTATTACCTATTTAGAGAAATAGGTAAATGATATAAACATACATTTCACAAAAAAAGAAATAGTACCTGGTTGGTTTTTGTTTTTGTTTTTCACTTTTTATTATGTATAATTTCAAACATATTCATAAGCAGACAGAATGATATAATTAACTCATTACCCAGCTTTGACAATCTACTTATGGCCAATCTTGTTGAATCTAAATCTCCATCCACCTTTCTACTTGCCATATATTTTGTCATTTACTTTATTGAGTTATAATGTATATAAAATAATCTGTATCCATTTAAAGTGTAAAATCCTATGAATTTTGATAGGTGTATACATCCGTGAAACCACCATCACACACACACAAAAAAAACATTTCCATCACTCCAAAAAGTTTCCTTGTGATTATTTACAGTCCATCCCTCCCTCTCACTCTGGCTCTGGGCAGCCACAGATCTGCCTTTTGTCACTATAGATTAGTCTGCCTTTTCTAGACTTTATATAAATGGACTCACATAATGATACTGATTCGTCCATGTTTTTGGATGTATCAATAGTTCTTTCCTTTTATTTCTGAAATTATTTCTTCATATGGATTTACCACATTTTATTGATCCAGTAATCTGTGGATGAGCATTTGTGTTGTTTGCACTTTTTGGCTATTATAAATAAAGCTGTTTTTAACATTTGTGTAAAAGTCTTTGTGTAGACATATGTTTTTTATTTGTCTTGGGTAAATATCTAGGAGTGGAATATCTGAATCATATGGTAAGTGTATGTTCAACTTTTTAAGAAACTCTAAAATACCTTTCCAAAATGGTTTCACCATTTAACATTTCCACCAGTATTTTGTAAGTGCTCCAGTTTCTTTACATCCTTGCAAACACTTGATCTTGACAGTCTTTCAAATTTTAGCCAACTCAATTTTTAAAATATTAAAAGATGCTCAACATCATTCACAATGAAAAATGCTAATTAAAATATAATGTGATGAATGGTATACTTCAATAAAATTTTATTTTAAAAAAGAGCCTTCTCTCCACAACAGGCAGGGAAATGAACATTTCTTGCTATACCAAGTTCTTTGAATGAATAAAGAATTTCTTCCATATATAAAAAAGTACAATGTGATCTAATTTTTCACCTGTCAGATTGTTAAAGAGAAAAAAATTGTTAACACACTGTGTAAGCAGACTGTGGGATGACAGAGACTCTGATATATTGCTGTTGGGAGTGTAAATGTGTACATCTTCTACAGAGGACATTTTGGTATTTTCTGTCAGTTACAAATGCACATACTCTTTGACCCAGTAATTCCACTTCTAGGAATTTATTCTACAGACATAGTTATTTATATATATATACACACACACGTTTATTTGTTTCAGACTTGTTTAAAACAATAACAAAAGATAAGAAATTATGTAAATGGCCATTAGTAGAGGATTGGTTAAATAAGTTATAATACCTCCATACAATGGAATACAATGCTTTGTAAGTAAGAATAAAGGCATTCTTTATGTATGGACATAGAATTATCTTTCAGATCTGTTGTTAAGTAAGAAAAGCAAGATGCACAATAGTATGGATAGTATGCTATCATTTGTGAAAAAAATGTTGGGGGGGAATATATATGTATTTTCTTGTATTTATATAAAATATATACATAAGGAAACTAACAAAACTATTATTTGTCTCTGACTTGACAGCTGTGTAACAGAGGTGAGAGACACAGTTTGTTGTATACCTTTTGTCCTTCTGAATTTTGAATCATGTGGCTGTATTGCCTATTTAACAAATTAAATACAATTAGAAGAGAGGGAGAGAGGGTGAGCAATCTACCACTCTGCTCAGGTTAATTATTGCTATATACAATGCCTGCCCAGGATTTTATCTTCCAATTTTTTGAGAAATGTTGGAAATCCAGATTTTTTTATGTGAAGTTTCTTCATTTTTAAATATTAACTTTTTCACATATTTTGAAAATTATTGTGCACAAATGAAGCATGTGCAGGGCCAGGTTTGCAAACTCTGGTCTAAGGTCTAACACAGAGGACAAGACACTTTGAAATGTCACCTATAGATCTGTACAGGGATGTCCTATTTTCTTTGGGACCCTGTGGCCTTCAGATAGACTAAGTCTTCTCCATCCCTTTAATTCCCTCTATGTTCCCAACCATCAAGCCCCCCCCCCCCGCCCCTGTTTTAGATTCTTCTACACACCCAAGTGTTCAGCTTGCTTTTCTCTCCTTCAGGAGCTACCAGCCCCCACTCTTTGCCTTGGGCTTCAGCTTTCTCAAGATTGACTAAAGTGTGGGATCTAGGCCCTCAGGTCTCCCTTCTTTGTTGTCCCCAAAGACAAGAAGTCATGGCCTGGGAATTCTGATTAATCTGGTATTTTTCATGATTTTCATTCATTCCCCTTCAGGGAAACAGGGACAGATTAACAAAAATCACTAACACGAATTTTGACAAGTTTTCCAGAAACCTAGAAAGTTCTTTAAGTTCTTGTCCCTGTTATTTTGTCTCTGGATCTCTTGGTAGATGCTATCATGTAGCTCCAGAGGCCTTCTGTTCAATTTTACCTCTCAGGATGGAGTTCATTAATCCTCTCATTTGTCTATGACTAGCTGTGAAACCTTGGGCAGCTCATTTAACCTCCTGGCGTCTCAGTGCTATTAACTACTGCCACTCACGATTTGTGAGGGATACAAAGGCAGTGTCTGTCCTTACGATACTTATGATCTAAAAGGAGACAAAGAAAGGTATAAAGCAGCATATTCTAGGGGCCAAATGAAGGAGCCACTAGCACTGTTGGAGTTCACAAGAAAGGCTGGGGTAGGTTCACCGGGTCATAGAGCTGTGGTTGGACTTAAGTTGGGTGAAAAGAAGTAGAGGTCTTAATTAATCAGAAAGTAAGTAAGGAGAGCATTGGAAGAAGAAAGCAACACAAGAAAAGGTATGGAGAAAGGAATATAAATACTTCCTGGGCACACCTGTGTCTGTAAGTTTTCTCTCTGACCTGCCATCATCTACAATGATGTCAGTCTACACCTTGTATTCCCAAGGCAGCCTATTATTCAAAAGTAGCTCCTCTGATCACCTGTTTTGGGATTGTGACAGCTACCTCACAGGATGCTAGTTTTATAAATAGTCTTATACTGTATTCTGGATATGTTGCAAGAATCCAATGGATGTGTACTGAAGTATATGATGGGTTGCTGCATAGGTAGGACCTATCCAGCAAGATCGTTTTTGTAGCAGTATTACTCTATATTTTATTTAACAAACACTTATATAACATTTACTAGTACCAGGCATTATTCTAAGCACTTTATTTTTTTTTTAATGCTTTAAAAAATTTTTAAATACTTTAATTTACATAAATGTTACATAAAAAAATATATAGGGGATTCCCATATGTCCCATTCCCTACTATTCCCACACTTTCCCACATTAACAACATCCTTCATTAGTGTGGTACATTTGTTATAATTGATGAACACATTTTGGAGCATTGCCACTAAGCGTGGATTATAGTTTACATTGTAGTTTACTCTCTGTCCCGCACAATTTTGTAAGTTATGACAAAATATATACTGGCCTGTATCCATCATTGTAATATCATTCAGGACAATTCCAAATGTCCCGAAAATGCCCCCATATTACACCTGTTTTTCCCTTTCCCTCCTAAGCACTTAAAAATATTAACTCATTAACAAATACCATCCTCATATTGACCCCAGGAATAAGTACTATTATTATCCTCATTTAAGAGATGAGTAGATGAGGAGCAGAGGGGTTAAGTCACTTACTCATGGTCATACAGCTAATAAGCAGCAGAAGTGGGATTCATTCAGCTTTTTTTTTTTTTTTTTTTTACCAATTGTTGGTTTAAAGAAAAATCATGCAGATTTGTACAGTTCCCAAGTACCCCTCCCCCCACACACACACACAGTTTTCCCTATTATTAACTATTTGGATTAGTGTGGCACCCTTGTTACAGTTGATGAAATAATATTATTATAATTATACTATTAACCATAGTCCATAGTTTACATTAGGGTTTACTCCTTCTGTTGCACAGTTCTGTATTGTTTTTAAATTCTGGTAATAGATATATAACCTAAAATTTCCTATTGTATCTACTTTCAGTGGTGTTCATTACATTCAACATGCTCTACCAACATCTCCACCATCCATTACCAACTTTTTCCATCACCCCAAACAGAAACTCCCCATTTTCCACCCCTACCAGGTCCCTGGTAACTTGTATTCTACTTTATGTCTTTGTGAATTTGCATATTCTAACTATTTGATTCTGTGATATCATACAATATCTGTCCTTTCATACCACACTTATTTGACTCAACATGATGTCTTCAAGGTTCATCCATGAAACTTGTAGCATGCATCAGAACTTCATTCCTTTTTACAGCTGAATAATCCAATCAGCTTTTAATCATTATGCTCTACTGCCTCTCTCTGCAAAAATCCTGGATGGATGGTTGAGTTAAAGCCCCTTAAATCCTGTTAAAGGACTCCTAAGACCATTCTTTTTTTCTTTTCACTAAAAATATTTTTTTTTTGCAAAAGCTGCCCACACCTTCTGTTTTTCCCAAACATTGGTACATTACTATTAACTAAAATACATATTTTATTCATATTTTACCAGTTTTTCTACTAATGTCATTTTTCTGTTCCAGGATTCAATCCAGGACACCACACTGCATTTAGTTATAATGTCTCCTTAGTCACCTCTAGTCTGTCACAATTCCTCAGTCATTCCTCGGTTCCCATGACCTTGTCAATTTTGAAAAGTACTGGCCAGGTATTTTGTAGAATGTCTCTCAATTTGGGATTGCCTGATGTTTTCCTCATGACTAGTCTAGGATTATGGGTTTGGGGGAAGAATGCCACAGAAGTGAAGTACCCTATCAAGGGAGTACACAACATGAACGTAACATCACTGGTGATGTTAACCTTGATCATCTAGCCAAGATAGTGTTTGTCAGGTTTCTCCACTGTAAAGTTACTGTGATTCCATTTCTCTATACATATTGGTTAGAAGCAAAGAAGAGAAGACTAAGATCCATCTCCTGGAGGAGCGGAGTATTTATGTATATGTCGACTCATTCTGTAAGAAGATTTGTTCCTTCTCCCCCATTTATTTATTTGTTCAATTGTTTATTTATACTAGAAAGGAATCATGTGTTTTATACCTTGGGTTATAATCCAATACTATACTATACTATTTATTAGAAATTATTCTTTTTTCAAATCCATATCCTTCCTCTGTCTTCGAAAGTTTATTGGTTTGAAAACCCAGATTTCTTCATTGTAGCTTTGTTTAAAGTAGGGGCTACCTGAATTAAGTTCTGGTAGAAAATGTGAGAAGTGTGTTTGTATATATACATGCCCGTGTATGTGTGTGCACATACACACATTTAGAACAGATTGAGAATAATAACTGGCATTTATTAAGTTCTTTTTGTGCAGCAGGATTTAGACTAAGCACTTTACATATATTGCTACATTTATTCCTTCCATTTTACACCTGAGGAAACTGAAGTTTAGTGATGTTAAGTGACTTGACCATGCTTATACAGTATGTGGTGTAATCTTACACAGGAATCCCCTCTACAAAACCCCCAATAGTAGATATCCATCTCTGCTTAAACACATCTTGTGACATGAAGTTCATTACCTCACAAGGCAGCTTGTTTGTGGTGAGGTTTACTCTATTTCTAGCGAGACTACAGCTATCCGGGTAGTGAGATGGAAAATGGGATAATGAGATGGCACCATGGGAAGAGCAGAATATGACAAAGCAGCTGGCAAGAAAAGAGATGCAACTAGAGAGGAAATAGAACTGAGTCTAAAGTGGGGCACTGGAAACTGATGTGTTTCCCTGGAATTCAGCTATCTGCCAGACTGATAAAGTGTATGCAGAAAGAGAAAATGTATAGTGACCATCCTACCCCCCACCCCATGTCACATCTAACCACTGTTTTCCTCCTCAGGGGACAGCCCTCAGTTATTGTATTACTCCTTTTGCCCATCTCCAGTGCAGTCATTTTTAGATATAAACTATATCCATTAATTCAATAAACATTTCTGGAATACCTACTATATAGAACAGATGGTGTGTGTGTGTGTGTGTGTGTGTGGTGTGTGTGTGTGTGGTGTGTGTGTGTGTGGTGTGTGTGTGTAGGGGATGGAGAAAAGCCTTCCATTGCTTGTATTTATTTGAATTAAATTAATTAAAATATGTATCATTCTTTCTGTCACTGATTTCTTTTTCCTATCACTTGGCTGAGATGCATTTCTGGCAGAGAAGTGCACAAGGCAGAACTTGCAGCCAAGATGATGGTGTAATAAGGCAAGAAGCAGCCTTAAACAGAAAGAGCCAGGAATGTGGAAAAAAGACCCAACCTGGCTTCTGGGTTTTCATGAAGTCTGGCAGCCCATGGAAGGGTTCCCAGGCCAAGGGGAGGCTATATCTAGCTAGTTGGCCACCAGTGCTACTCCAAGTAGTTGTTAAAAATTATTTGACCATATATAAAATTTATTAAATGGTGCTCTTTCTGCCAAAAGCCTTACTCTGGGCTTGGTAGTTTCAGTTCCTCCTCCTGGAATAATCATGCCACTCCATCCCACCCCAAGATTTGTCATCTCCTGGACTAATTTTCCCTGTCTACTTCCCTGTGGGTGGAAGTGGGTGTGCAGGCGTGGAGGACAAGCACTCCACTGGGCTAATATGTGGTATGAGAGTTGCTACGCAACCCCTGGGGGCCCTCTCAGTTCCTACTCCCGCTCCCCAGTGTCAAGGGTCTACACCAGTCCTGGCCAGGGTGCCCACATCCTGGCCCCGCCTCCCCCGGTTGCGGCTAGCTGCCAGCAGCATCACCGTTCGCACAGTCTCATTTGCCTGCAGGCTGGACACTACCAAGGGCCAGAAAGAGGCGGCCTGGGGGACAAATGCCGTGCAACCAAGGCTATTTTGGCGCTACAGATCACCGCCACCACCTGCCTCTTTGTCTTATTGAATGTTCATTTCCCAGGTGATCCGAGGACAGACTGCTGGTGCCTAGGGAGCGTCTGACACCCGCAAGGGTAAATGTTGCATTCTGGAGCTCATTAGTCTCTGCCATAACCTCGCTTCCTGCCCTCCAAACTTTTCTCCAGAAGGACCCGAGTTTCTGACACCCTTCCTGCGTCCCAAAAGTGAATTCAGAAGGGTTCAGGGCCCAAACCTTGGCTTAACTGTGGCCTAGCGGATGGGTGGCTGTGGCGCTATGTTCATTTGTTTTGCCCAGAACGGGTTAGCACACTAAAGTGGGGCCTCTGGGAAGTCTGTATCCTCCCACCCCTGAGGTGGAGGGCATTGTGTACTGCCTCATCCTGAGAGTGAGCTCTGAGTGCATGGGCCAGAGCTAGAGATGCGTTTAGCCTGGGGTTCTCCCAGAAAACAGACTCTGCAGTTCACAATAGTGACTCCATCACTTACTAGCTGTTTAATTCTAGGGCAGTTACCTCATCTCCCTGGGTCTCAAGTTCCACTTTAATGCGTTCCCTGTAAATGGATATAATAGTTATTAACTCACAAGGTTGTTGAGAGAATTAAAATTTGTTAATATATGGAAAGTAATAAGTGTTTACTGTTATTTTCATTGTGAATGGAAAGAAGGGCAAAGGTCTTGGCATTCAAGGGCCTGGTCCTGGCAACAGTTGATTTTGATACAGCCAATGGGCAGTGCATCTGGGGTGTAAGCATTTCACATGTATTTGCCATTCTCCAAAAAATGTCCATCCACTTTGTGTTACAGGATTGTTTTGGTAGACCAGCTGCTTGACATGCAGGTCTTTTGTATCTATAAATTCATCAGATAGGTTATGGGTGTCTAAAATGTCTATCATTTTTAAATAGTCTGAAGCAAATTGGATATCATCATAAGTTAAATCTCTCAGGAAAAATTGTTTTAAACACAAAGATAATTTAAACTTGTAAAATTAAAGTTGGATTTCAAATAAGTTAAAGTTTTTGTAAATAAATTGAGAAAGTCCTATTTAACTTGGCTGCCCTACTCTGGTAACATTTTTTTGACTTCTGAAATAGTCTTATTACCAAAAATGGAGTCATTTTTTCACTTTCTGAATTTTTGTTACAACCTACATATAGCATCAAACAACTCAGGTACAGTCACTTCACTCTCTTCAAAGATCTTCAAAGTTTTCGAGAAACAGCAGATAAATTTCCGTTTTAAAGCGATCCTTTACTCCATTATAATTTTCACTGTATTTCAAAATTAGAGAAGGACATTCTTCTTGTGCCACACTTTTAAACTATGATTTTATGACAATCTGACATTTTAACAATTTTGCTGTCTGGCAACAATGATGGACATCTTGTAGGCACGTGTCTAAAGAGGTTATCGCCTTCTATTTCCACTTACTGAAAAATCTCATTAAGTGCTTCTGCACGTTTTGAAAAAATTAAAAAGTGACCAAAAACTTTCATTGTGAAAGATTCAATATCACAGGTAAGCAAAACACATCCCTGTATAGCAGTGTTGTATACAAAGTGTGCCAGGCATTTAACAGGTTAAACCTTTTCATTTTCTCTTATAAGAAGCTTATAGAGTGCACAACCAGGAATAAATATCAATGCATTGAAATAAAGGAGTGAAAAGTATTCTAATATGATAAAAATTAGTGTTCTGAAAAAATCTGTTAAATGCTTCTATCTCTTTTTTAAACATCTGATGTTGATTTCTGTACATTACAAATGTAGCTAGACCTTATTCATCTCTAGATCTTTGGTGGTCCTTAGTAGTAATAAGAGCATTGGTGATACCCTATTTATCTTCTGCTGGAACAGAAGATAGGCTTTCCATTGTGCCAACCCCTTAGTCTATTTGGCACCCTCAGCTAAAACACCATGGCCATCATCTGACATCCTACAGGATTGGAACCTCGCAAAGCAAATTGATTTTCTTTCAAAGACCAACTTGACTCCAAAGAGATTAAGCATCCTATTTCACTTGCTACTGCATAAAAAAATCATAGCCTTCATTTTATTTTAACATAAACCAGAGTATGCCTGCCTCTGAATTTTCTGTGAGCTAATTTCACTGATGTTTGGTGAAGATTAGAGCTTTCCGTTTGTAGGACAAGGATCTGAAGCCCTTCTCTCCTTCCTAATGGTGAAGCATACATTGTGGCAGCATTTGCTATGGTCCCTTTCCAGAAATATACTGCAAAATGCTTGTTCACATTGTGCTTTTGTCAGAAGTTTTAATCCTGCAGATTTGTGAGGGTGGTTCTTTGTTCTTCGTATTGATTATGTGTGTAAGCATGTCATAGCCATATACTAAGGAAGGGTTCTCTTCCCTGTAAGTTTCCTACAGATAAGGTATCTATGAGCATTGAAAAACTCACAACATATACACTAAATCACAGTGAATATTAATTACACCGGAAGGTAATGCCAGGCATTAGAAGGTGATCATATTCAAAATTATAATATTATTTTAAAAACAGAAGCTTAGCTCTTCAGAAACAGTGGGAAGATGAATTAGAATTGTTACAGCCACACCTTACAAATCCACACAACATGGGCACCCTAATCATTGCTTACAGTATAATCAATATGACGATGAGATTGATAAGCCTAGGTTGTCTCTTGTGTTATGTGAAAATATCCCTGAGTATAAAACATTTATGTATTTAATAGATGATGCTTGTTGTGCCATAACTCCAGCAACTTCATAGAAACTAGTCATTCAACTGAAGAGTTTTTCTGTTGTGTTATATGTAAGTGTTTGAAAAGTAAAATAATTGTGTATTCCTGTAAAGTCTATGAAATGTGAGGAAGTGCCATTTCTCCTTATTTATTTTGCTAGTTGAATTGGTTCTCTGTGCTTCATGATGTGAATAATTATAATCACATTTCTCAAAAAAAAGTTTATAGAGTGAATGGAATTTTCCAAAATTTGCATTTGTACTGTCTACTGAATATGCAGATAGATGAGCTAAGTCTAGTTTGTATTTGGATGAAGTATCAACAATCCTTTGTTTCGTGTTTTCTGCCATTTTATTAAAATCATCATAGAAATCAAGAGGATGATTTGAAATTCCATTTTTTAATTACAGTATCTAAGACCTGGGGGTAACATTTTTTCTTGCCATGATCCAATGCATCACTTGACATACTCCAGAAAGCATGATCATTGCCAAGGTGTGACAAAATCAGCTCCACGCTGTTACCAAAATTTCCCTTTTTGTTAGTCTACAGGACATTTTAGGTAACTTTAGTCAGTGTCATAGAGAATTCAAGGCAATAATATGATAATGCATGTTCTTTCATGTGGTATTCTGTTAGGGGTTGAATTGTGTCACACAGAAAAATATGTTGAAGTCCTAACCTCCAGTACCTCGAATGTGAACTTATTTGGAAATAGGGTCATTGCAGGTGGAATTAGCTAAATTAAGAGGAGGTCATACTAGAGTAGGACAGGCCTCTAGCCTAATATGACTGGTGTCCTTATAAGAAGGGGAAGAATACCTTTTCCTCAGCAAGGAGAAAACAGCCATGTGGCAAGACAGAGGCAGAGATTGAAATGCTGTAGCTGCAAGCCAAGGAACGTAAAGGATTGCTGGCAAACCTGACAGAAGCTCAAAAGAGGCAAAGAATGATTCTCCCCTACAGGTTTCAGAGGAAGCATGGGTCTGCTAGCATCATGACTTTGGACTTGTAACCTCCAGAAATGTGACAGAATAAATTTCTGTTGTTTTAAGCCACCTAGTTTGTAGTACTTTGTTATAGCAGCCCAAGGAAACTAAGACAATGTGCTCAATTTAATTCAGTGGTCACTATTTTCAACTGAGCATTGGTGTCTTTTGGGGAAACTTTTGGTTGATTAGAAGTTTTTGCATATTTCATCATGTACTTGTGAGATTCAGTCTCTCTATGTGCTTTAAAATCCCTTTCTCCAACATGCCAAATCTCCAATTTTTCTCCATATTGTGTAATATGTTCTGTTTTGGTTATTTACCTCTCCAATCCAGTTATATGTATCCTTCCATCTGTCATTAAAATAACACAGTAGTTTAGCCTTCTTTTTCAGTGACGCTGGCATTGGTATTGTAATAGTTCTCATTTTCATTATCTGAATTAGTAGAAAATGTAGTTGCAAAATGTTAAAAGTTAAATTAGCGCTATCTTTATACAAATCCTAACAGTTGATCCACAGACAAAGTCGAAAATGGGCTGCTAATACTCATAATTACAAAGCACTTAAGTTTCACACTGAAGTTGTATCATTCAGAGTGATGCAATAATGGATGACCCATTATTGTGAACAGAAAATCATGTTAATCAATATCAGCAGTCAGGGATAAAAACAGCCCCAGCAGCATGCTGTATCCATTTAACACTAAAAAAACTGTGTTGTTTTCACCCCCTATTTAGGGGACCACCATAAGGTTTTTGTACTTTTCCCCCAACTTTTCACACCCATCATCAAAAACTGGGACTTTTCACATCCCAGGGAGTGGTTTCCCAGAATTCTAGACTTTCAGATCTAAACCTAGAATGGTGCAGGACAAACTGGAAAAGTTGGGTTACCCTAGGTGGTGCTCCTTGGATACTTCCAACAATGTTCTATTTCTTTGTCTGGGTGATAGTCAGATGATGTTTACAATGGTTTTAAGCTGCACATACATATTTTTTAGACATTTTTATATATTTGTGTGTTATTTTTCAAAATACATATATTTTAGAAAAAGTTTTGTCCTCCACTTCCCACCTGATAAGTGATTCAAAATAAAAATGACAGTAAACCATAAACTAAATGGAACAAAGTCTAACCAATTTCTGCTTTTTCTGATGATTTATAATGTGCAAATGATTTCGATTTTTATGATGCCTCTACTTTCCCGGTGCTCTAGGCACATACTTTTTCAATCTATTTGAGGAAACCTAGTATTGCCCCAGATGAATGACATCATGTTATCAGACATTGGCAGGCCTTCTAGCCCCAGCCCTGTGTGTCTTCTTGCCTTTTTTTTTTTTTTTTTTTTTTTTTTGAGGTACCAGGGCCAGGGATTGAACCTAGGATCTCGTATTTGGGAAGATGGCGCTCAACCGCTGAGCCACATCTGCTCCCCAGAGTTGGTTTTTTTCGTTTGTTTGCTTGTTGTTTGTTTTTGTTTTTGTTTTTTGTTTTTTTGTGGGGTTTTTTTGCTTTTTTTTTTTGTTGTTGTTGTTTGTTTTTAGGAGGCACTGGGAACCAAACCTGGGACCTCCCATGTGGGAAGCAGGTACTCAACTATTTCAACCACATCCGCTTCCTCCTCCTGCCTTTTATGATTTTTATAGGTAGAGTTAGTGGTTTCTCTTCACTCCACATTGTGAATCTCAGTGCTGATCACAATAAATTGGAGCTACTTGTTTACTGTGTGTCTCCCAACACTAGCTTGAACTCCTCATGAGCCTTGTTCATTCCTGCATCATCAGCACTTTGTGGCTGATACTTAGTAAACATTTGTTGAATGAAGGAAGAACTTTAATTGAGTCCAGCTAGCAAAGACACTTCTGTCTCGTGGCCTTCTTGCATCTGCACTATAAACCTGGCCATGTTGGCTAAATCCAGGGGCTGGTTCTGACCACCTTACACCATTTGTTTTCTGAGCAGCTACATCATCCTAAAATGTAGAGCTAGTATAAAATTCTATTTATTTAGGACACATTTATTGATGGTCTACTGCATGCTCTGACCTGGGCCTGGAATATGAAGAAGCAAAATCTAAATTAAAAGCATAATCAAATGCTGACTTTCTGGCAGAGGAAGATTGGTCTATATGAGTCATTTATGGAATCTTTTACTTTGATGGTTCTTGGAAATTACTGTTTGGCATCATTTTTCTAGCCAAACAGAGATGAAATGTAGGAATCGGGTCCATGACTGGGAACATTCAGATTCCAGAAGCACCTACTGTGTCATCCTTTCTCCAGTACTCTATTTGCTAGTAACAATAATAGATGCCCCTGAATCAAGAAGCCATAGAAGGTGGACGTTGAGAGAAATGTACAAGCAAAAGGATGGAGAGACTAAAACTGTACAAAAGCAATTCCTAGGACACCAGACCAGCTTAGGCCTTGCCTCAGAAGGACAGAAAAAGAAACCCTAGTTTTAGGTGGGAAGATGACTGCAAATGTCTACAAGCAGGCACACATTTTTAGCTTTTTTATTTATTTCTGCTACATAGTCTGGCTCTCCCAACCCTAAGAGTAGTGTCAACGGCTTGAAGGGTTCTATTTGATAAGGGCTTATTTTCAAAGAACAGAATCACCTCTAGCTTGTTTCAACAAAAAGATTTATTATAGGGTATTTAAATTGCTTACAGATTATTAATTGGGATGAAGAAAAAGGACATGTGTTGAACTTCCAGGAATGCTCCCAAATCCACATCACAGAACCAGGCCACCTAGGTAGGTACTACTCCTGCTATGATAAGAACTGCTTGTCAAACAGGAAGCCAGCATCATAGCTGATAGTTCCCAGACTGCACCATCTCTGCTATGATCTGTACCAGTAAATGCATGCCTTGGATCTTACCTCTCTCCCCATTTAACTCTGGGCCAAATTCAAGTCTTGAGTTAGCACATCTGTTTAGTAAAACTTACATCACATCCAGAACCCCAGCTGCAAGGAAGTGTGGAAAAAAGATATTTGAGCTTTCCAGTGTCTGAAATACAGGAAGGCATGCTATAAGGAGGTTGGAATGGATGTTCAGTGCGTCAGTTCAATGGATCTGCCACAGGCCCTGATAAATAAAATCTGTCAAGGATTATTGACCAAAGATTACTGAATTTAGTCAAGATACTTTCAATTGCAAATGTTAGCCCCATTCCCCAGCAGGCTAGGTTATCCCCTAGTGGTCAGAAGATAGTTGTTAGCGTCCAAGGCTACAGGTTTCCTTCTTTTTGGCCACTGGAAAAGAGACAGTCTGTGTCTGACCCAGCATTCCTAGCAAAAATTCTGAGGTTGGACCAGATTATATTATATACCCACTCCTGAATCAATCACTGTAGCTAAGTAACTGTTAGGTGCTAACTGACCTAGATCAGGGTTAAAATCATATTCTTAAACCTATCACTGTGGCCATAGGGGATTTTGTTTGTTTGTTTTTTATTTGTTTATTATTTAATTTTTTAAAAATTTTATTTAAGTATATCAGTCATACATTAACATACATAAACAATAAGTGTATAGTAAAAGTTGTGAACTTACAAAACAAACATGCATAACATCATGCAAGGGTCCCATGCATCACCCCACCACCAACACCTTGCACTGTTGTGTGAAACATTTGTCACAAATTATGAAAGAATATCATCAAAACTCTACTAACTATAGACCATATCTTGTATTTGGTGTATTTTTTCCCAAAACCACCCTATTATTTTTTAAAATATATTTTTATTACAGAAGTTGTGATCTTACAAAACAATCATGCACATGTGTAGAATTCCCATACAACACTCCTTCACCAACACACCACACCATTGTGGAACATTTGTTACAGATTATGAGATAATATCATCACACTATTACCACCAACCATGGTCCATAGCATATGTTTGGCACACTTTTTCCCTATTCCCCCATTATCAACACAGTACATCTTTGGCATAGATGTATGAATATTACAGTATTGCTGTTAACCACAGTCCATAGGTCACTCCAGTTGTATTTGTCCCATGCTTCTCCATGTTCCAACCACCCTGCAATAGTGATGTACATCTGCTCTAGTTCACAGAAGGACACTTTTGCATCTGTACTATCAACCACAATTCTCATTCACCTCTGGGTTTACTGTGTTATTCAGTCCCTAGAGTATTCTCTAGCTTTCTTTCAATTGACATTTACATCCCTAGATTACCATAGGAGATTTTTTGAGGAACAGAGAATTGGTTCTTTATTTTAAAAATTCAGAAAACCTCTTATAGCCACATATAATGCATAAATACATTCTCATTAAAATGCCAATAAAACAGATACAGTGACAATCTCCTTGGAACACCATGCCCAGTCCCTGTCACCTCTCCCTATAGGTACATTGAAGCATTGTAATTCATATTATAGATGAATCCACAGCTTTTATAACAATTTTCAATTATATCAGTGCATATTGTTATACATGCATCATTTGTGCATGAGTGGGAGTATTTCTCTAGGGTCGATAATGAGAAGTGAAATTCCTTGGTCAAAGGTTATGTGCTTTTATTTTTTATTTTAATAGTTCCTGCCAAATTGTACTTCAGTGTGGCTCCAATCTATACACCAGTGTTGTATGAGAGTATACACTTCCTTATACCCTAATCAATTATATTAGCAATCTTTTTTTTTTTACAGATTGTATATATTTTTAATTCACTTTCACTATTTTTACCCTACAATTAAAGTATTTTGATCATTCACATTTGAAATATTATTAATATCATTAGTTTCAACTGTTACATCCTTTCTCGTTTTTTATTTTTTTTTTTTTTTTTTTTTTTTTAGCAATCTTATTATTGAAAATCTAATGGGGATCTCATTGTTGTGATTTGCCTTTCACTGATTAGTATTGAAATTGAACATCTTTTCATAGGGCTTTTGGACATTTTTATGTCCTATTTTGTGAATTGTTGTATCCTTTGTCCATTTTTCAACTGGGGTGTTGGTTTTTCCCTCATTAATTCATAGAATTTCTTTTCAGCATAGCAAAATATTTAATGTATGCAGTGATTTTAATTTAATGGTACATAAACATTTCAACCTTTTATAAATTCTAAAGCTTAGACAAATTCTGAAACTGAATCCACATAGAATTCTAGTCTAAGTCAGTTATGGTATGTGCAAGCACATACAAATATTTCATATACACTTACACTTTTTACTCAGAAGACTTCTTTAAACTAGGTCAAAAAAATCATAAGTAAGTTGTTTGTATTAATTTTGAATGAGATTTTTAAAAGTAAAAATAAACACATGGGTTGCCACAACTGGCATTACTTATACCATCTTTCAAAATACGTTTTATATTTTGTGTTAATTTGCACCAATTTCAAAAAATTAACAACCATTCATGCTTTGTACTGCCCTACCTCAGTAGAGCCTTCTTTTCTACTAGCATTCAAGCTCCCCCCACCATATCCCACAGCAGAAAGGAAAAGCAAAACAAAACATGCTGTTAATTTCACCTTATGTTCCCCAAAGGCCAAAACAATCACATTTTTTCCAAATTGAAGTCTTACACTAATAAGTTTAGCAAAAAGATGAGCTTCCCAGTCTCTCATTTAACCCATACTACTGCAATTCATTTTCTCTTCTCCAAGCAAAATTATATCAAATTCTGATCTATGCATTCACTCCCAAAGATTAATAATCCAATCTGTAGTAGCACTGCTTCAGAAAGGGAGCCAATGGAAAAACTAATTACACTAGAAACAAAACTGAGGTAATCAGTGATTCAAGTTGTGTATCAGGACTTGCACACCCAAATACCTAACTGGGGCCAGGTGGGTAAGCTAAATGAATGAAGCCAGTTGGGTGAGCTAGCCTGTGCTGAACTACAGGGCTCAAATCCTGTATAAACAAGGCAGGAACTCTTCACCTCCAACTAATTCTTGCTAAGGGCAATATGAGCCTAATGACGCCAAATCTTCCAGTTTTTCAAGGGAAGTCAGGAATTTGGACTTGTATGTGAAATCTTCTGATTTTTTAAATATTGGCAGCTAATTTTAAAAAATACTTTAAAATACTAAAGGGTCAAGATGGCGGCAGAGTAAGGAGCTCCAAGAGTGAGCTTGTGCTACAAGGCAGTTAGTAATCACCCAGAACTATCTAAAGCACCTGTTTGGGGGTGCCAGGAGACCAGAAGAGCATCCTGCAACATCTTTGAAAGAATGGAAGAAGGAGACTGCCCATCTGCAGAGAAAATTCGTGAGTACAGCACTCCATGCTGCTAAAGTTGGTGCCCATCCTCCACTGGCAGTGCTAGCTGCCTCAAGAGATATTCCATGGCTGGAACTGGAAGCTCCATTTCCCAAAAACGGGGGAGGAAGAGATGGTTGGGCACCAACTTCAGCTACTGATTAGTAAATTTGGCTGGCTAAAGTATAACCCAAAGAAGAGCTAAAGTTTAAACCTGGCCAAGTCAGAAAGAGGCCGGTAGTCGCCATTTTAACTCTGCACGAGGGGAAGTGGGGCTGATTGAAAATCACAGTAGTAGCAACCGGCTTCTTTCCACCCAGATCAAATTGCAGCTCTAGGTTAAGCCCCAGCCCTACCTCTGGCAGGGAGGAAGCTGGTGGGACCTGCACCAGCCTCTCCAGGTAACTGCAGGTACATTTGGCCAGTACAGACTGAATTGTTGGACACCCGGGGCTCCATCCCTGCACCCCAGTAAGGTAGGAGAGGAGCTATTTTTCCTAAGCCTCTCTGGGCAACCGCAGGCACTTTCAGCCCACACAAACTACTTTGTTGAGCGCCTTCAAATCCATCTCCACCCCTCCAACACCATAGGATAGGAGGGGCTAGGGTTTCTTCAGCCTTTCTGGGAAACTGCAGGCACTTTCAGCCCACACAGACTTGATACTCAGGCACCTATAGCTCCATCCTCGCCTCCCAATAGGATAAGAGGGGAGCAGTGTTTCCTCAGCTTCTCTGGGTAAAACTGCAGGTGCTTTCGGCCCACACAGACTGAATAATCGGACACCAATAGCTCCATCCCTGACCCCAAATAAAGTAGAAGGGGAGCTGTGTTCCCTCAGCCTTTCCGAGCAATGGCAAGCATTTTTGGCCTGCACCGATTGGATTGGTGGGTAACTGTGGATCCACCCAAACCACCCAATAGGATAGGAGGGGGCTAGTGTACCCTCAGCCTCTCCAGAAGAAAGCGCTAAAATCAATAACTTGACTATACAAACAGAGGAACTAGAGAAAGAACAACAAACTAATTCCAAAGCAAGTGGAAGGAATGAAATAACAAAGATCTGATCAGAAATAAATGAAACTGAGAACAAAAAAACAACAGTGAGAATTAACAAAACCAAAAGTTGGTTCTTTTGTGTAGGAGAGAGTGTGGTCTACAATGTGAACTATGGTCCATGCTTGGTGGCAGAGCCCTAGGATGTGTATATCCATTGCAGGTGATGTGCCACACTAATGAGGGATGTTTATGTAGGAGGTTGTGGGGGGGGTGGGAGGTGGGGAACATGGGAATCCCTGTAATTTTTGTGTGACATTTGTGTAATCTAAGCATCTTTTAAAATATTAAAAAAAAAATAATTAAAAAAAATGTCATAACAACATAAATGCCAACCATCTGTTGAATGGACAAATAAAATGTGATATAGCCATACATTGTAATATGTATTAGCCATAAAAATAAATAATTATTGACATTTTTTTTAAAAAAAGGAAAAATGTCAAAAAATAAACTTGGTTCTTTGAGAAGATTAATAAAACTGACAAACCCTTAGCTAGACTGACAACAAAAAAAGGGAGAAGATGAAAAAATAAAATCAGAAATGAAAACAGGGACAATACTATTGACCCCACAGAAATAAAAGAGATCATAAGAGGATGCTGTGAACAACTGTATGCCAACAAACTAGACAATGGAGATGAAATGGAAAAATTCTTAGGAACATACAAGCAACCTACATTGACCCTTTAAGAAATAGAAATCCTCAACAAACCAATCACAATTAAAGAGATTGAAATAGTCATCAAACAACTCCCCAAAATGAAAGCCCAGGACCAGATGGTTTCACAGGTGAATTCTACCAAGCATTCAAAGAAGATTTAATACCAATCTTACTTAAACTCTTCCAAAAAATTGAACAAGAAAGAATGCTGCCAAACTCATTCTATGAAGCCAGTATCACCCTAATACCTAAGCCACATAAAGATATTATGAAAAAAAGAAAATTACAGACCCATTTCCCTAATGAATATGTATGCAAAAATCCTTAACAAAATACTTGCTAATCAAATCCAACAACTCATTAAAAGAAATATTCATTATGATCAAGTGGGTTTTATAACAGGCATGCAAGGTTGGTTCAGCACAAGAAAATCAATCAGTGTAATACACCACATTAATAAGTCAAAGGAGAAAAATTACATGGTGATCTTGATTGATATAGAAAAGGCATTTGACAAAATACAGCTCCCTTTCTTGATAAAAATATTCCAAAAGATAGGAATTGAAGGAAACTTTCTCAACATGAAAAAGGGCATATATGAAAAACCCATAGCATGGACTGAATGGTGAAAGCCTGAAAGCTTTCCCATTGAGATTGGGCACAAGAAAAGGATGCCCACTGTCACCACTGTTGTTCAATATAGTGCTAGAGGTTCTAGCTAGAGCAATTAGACAAGAAAAGGAAATAAAAAGGCATCCAAATAAGAAAGGAAGAAGTAAAACTTTCACTATTAGCAGAGGATATGATCCTGTATCTAGAAAATCCTGAAAATCTACAACAAAGCTATTAGAACTAATAAATGAGTTCAGCAGAGTGTCAGGATACAAGATTAATATGCAAAAATCAGTTGTGTTTCTATACACTTGTAATGAGCAATCTGAGGAGGAAGTCAGGGAAAAATTCCATTTACAATAGTGACTAAATGAATCAAATATTTAGGAATAAACTTAACCAAGGATGCAAAGCACTCGTATTCAGAAACCTAAAATGCATTACTAAAAGATATCAGAGAAGACCCAAATAAATGGAAGAACATTCCATGGTATACAGATTCAATGCAATCCCAATAAAACTTCCACCAGCCTTTTTTTTCCTCCTTCTTCTCTTTCCCTGCCTTTATTTTTTCCCTTTTTAAAAAAATTTATTGAAGTATATCAGCCATACATTAACATGCATAAACACTAAGTGTATAGTAATAGTTGTGAACTTACAAAACAAACATACATAACATCATACGGGGTATTCATACTTCACCCTACTACCAATACCTTGCATTGTTGTGAAATATTTTTCATGATGAAAGAGCATCCTCAAATATTACTACTAACCAAAGTATCTTACATTTGGTGTGTTTTCCCCCAACGCACCCTATTATTCTTATTCTTATTTTTAAATCATTTATACATGAACATACATAAACAATAAGTGTATAGTAAAGGTGAACTAACAAAGCAAACATGCATAACATCATACAGGGGCCCCATACATCACTCCACCACCAACACCTTGCATTGTTGTAAGACATTTGTTACAAATTATGAAATAATATTGCCAAAATCTTACTACTAACTATAGTCCATATATTACATTTGGTGTATTTTTCCCCCAACTCACCGCATTATTATTTTTAAAATATATTTCCATTACAGAAGTTGTGACCTTACAAAACAATCATGCACATGTGCAGAATTCCCATACAACACCCCTCCATCAACACACCACACCATGGTGGAACATTTGTTAGAGATTATGAAATAATATCAGACTATTGCCACTAACCATGGTCGATAGTGTACATTTGGCACACTTTTTCCATACTCCCCCATTATCAATGCAGTACATCTTTGACATAGATGTATGAATATTACAGTATTGCTGTTAACCACAGTCCATAGGTCACTCCAGTTGTATTTTTCTCATGCTTCTCCACATTCCCACCACCCTGCTATAGTGACATACATCTGCTCTGGTTCACAGAAGGACACTCTTGCATCTGTACCATCAACCACAATTCTCATCCACCTCTGGGTTTACTGTGTTATTCAGTTCCTAGATTATTCTCTATCTTTCTTTCAATTGACATTTACATCCTTAGACTACACTTTCCAGCCACATTCCCATTTATAAACCAGCTGTTACTCACTGTAATGTGCTACCATCAACTCTATACATTTCCACACTTTTACAGTAAAGTTAATTAAAACATCTACATACATTAAGCATCAGTAGTCCATCTCAGTCCTCCTCTTATCTTCATTAAGAATCCACCACCTACCACCAGGTCTTGAAGATGTTTTCCTACATTTTCTTCTAGAAGCTCAATGGCTTTTTTTTTTTTTTCTTATTATGGGTAAAAATCAAAATTCTCACAATACATACAAACATTTGCAAAATGATATATAAATATATATGCATATATGTGTATTAGCTTACAAAATTGTTATTTATATATATATATACATATATTTTAAGAGGTGCTTAGATTACCCAAAATATTACACGGAACCCACTGGGATTCCCATGTTGCCCACCTCCCACACCTCCCACCACATCCCACACAAACATCTCCCACAGTGTGGCCCACCACCCTCAATGAACTTACACATCCTGGAGCCTTGCCACCAACCATAGACCACAGTTCACACTGTAGACCACACTCTCTCCCACTCAGTTCTAGGTTTTTTATCCATTTTTAGTAAAAATTTTTATAAGTTGTGAGATAGGGGTCCTCTTTCCTTTTTTTGGCTATGGATATCCAGTTCTTCCAGCACCATTTGCTGAATGGACTGTCCTGCCCAAGCTTGGTGAGTTTGACAGGCTTGTCAAAAATCACTTGACCCTAGATGTGAGGGTCTGTTTCTGAACCATCACTTCGGTTCCATTGGTCTATGTGTCTGTCTTTATGCCAATACCATACTGTTTTATCACTGTAGCTAGGTAATATGATTTAAGGTCCAGAAGTGAGAGTCCTCCTACTTTGCTTTTCCTTTTTAAGATGTTTCTGGCTATTTGGGACCCCTTACACCTCCAAATAAATTTGATAATTGTGTTTTCCGTTTATTTAAAAAATGCTGGTGGAAATTTTATTGGAATTGCATTGAATCTGTATATCAATTAGGGTAAAATTGACATCTTAATGATATTTAGTCTTCCAGTCCATGAGCATGGAATATTCTTCCAATTATTTAGGTCTTTTCTGATTTCTTTTAACAATGCATTGTAGTTGTCTGAATACAAGTGCTTAACATTCTTGGTTAAGTTCATTCCTAAATATTTGATTCTTTTAGTTGCTATTGTAAATGGAACTTTTTTCCTGACTTCTTCCTCAGATTGTGCATCACTAGTGTCTTTTAAAGTCTATTTCAGGAAGCGGATGTGGCTCAAGTGATTGGGCTCCCATCTGCCATATAGGAGGTCCAGGGTTCGATTCCCAGGGCCTCCTGGTGAAAAGCAAGCTGGCCCATGGAGCGAGCTGGTCCGAGCGGAGAGCTGGCCCATGCAGAGTGCTGGCCCACATGGAGTGCTAGCCTGTGCATGAATGCTTGCCCATATAGAGTGCTGGCCTGCAGGGAGAGCTGGTGCAGCAAGATGATGCAACAAAAAGAGACACAGAAGAAAGACAATGAGAGACACAGCAGATCAGGGAGCTGAGGTGGTGCAAGAGATTGGGCAGCCTCTTTCCACTCTGGAAGGTTCCAGGATCAGTTCCCAGTGCCGTCTAAAGAGAAGACAAGCAGACACAGAAGAACATAGAGAGAGCAGACAGTGAGTGCAAAAAAAAAAAAAAAAAAAAAAAACAATGTGGGAGTGGGGAGACATAAATAAAGCTTTAAAAATAAGTAAATAAAGTCTATTTCATCTGATATAAGTATAGATACTCTGGCTTTTTGTTGTTGTTGTTGTCACTGCATGCGTGGAGTATCTTTTTCCAGGCTTTCACTTTCAGTCTATTGGTATCCTTGGGTCTAAGGTGAGTCTTTTGCAGACAGCATATAGATGGTTCATATTTACTTATCCATTCTGCCAGTCTGTGTCTTTTGATTGGGGAATTTAATCCATTAACAATCAATGTTATTACCATAAAGGCTGTTCTTATTTCACCCATTTTGACCTTTGGTTTTATCTGTCATATTTTATTTTTACCACTCTTTTGAGACTTTTAGTTACTTTGACTGATATAATCTTCATTTCTAAACACTCTTCCAAGCCTCGCTCTCCTGTCTTTTCTTTTCAGACTGTAGCATACCCTTTAGTATTTCCTGCATGGCTGCTCTCTTTGTTATAAACTCTCTAAGTTTCAGTTTATCTGATAATATTCTAAACTCACCCTCATTTTTGAACGACAGTCTTGCCGGATATAAGATTCTTGGCTGGAAAGTTTTCTCTTGCAGTATCTTCAATATATCATACCACTGCCTTCTTGCCTCCATGGTTTCTGATTAGAAATTGGCACTTAATCTTATTGGGTATCCCTCATATGTTATGCATTGCTTTTCTCTTGCTGCTCTCAGAATTCTCTTTGTCTTTGGCATTTGACATTCTGATTATTATGTGTCTCAGAGTTGGTCTATTCAGATTTATTCAGATGGGAGTACATTGTGCTTCTTGGACCTGGATATCTATGCCCTTTAATAGGCTTGGGAAATTTTCTACCATTATTTCTTCAAATATTCCTTCTGCCCCTTTTCTCTTCTCTTCTTGGACACCCATGACAGGTGTGTTTGCACATCTCTTGCTGTTGTTTAGTTCTATGAGACTTTGTTCAATTTTTTCCATTCTTTTCTTCATCTGTTCTCTTGTATGTTCACTTTTGGAGACCTTGTCTTCAAGCTCACCAATCCTTTCTTCTGCCACCTCAAATTTGCTGTTATTATGATTCCAGTGTATTTTTAATTTCATTTATTGCACCTTTCATTCTTGTAAGATCTGCTATTTTTCTATGTATACTTTCAAATTCTTCTTTGTGCTCATCCAATGTCTTCTTAATATCTTTAATCTCTTTAGCAATCTCATTGAATTTAATAAGGAGATTTGTTTGAACATCTATGATTAGTTGTCTCAACTCCTTTATGTCATCTGGAGGCTTATCTTGTTCCTTTAACTGGGCCATATCTTTCTGTTTCTTGGTATGAGTTGTAATTTTTTCTTTGTGTCTTGGCATCTAGCTTACTAGATGTATTTATTCTGGGTGCAGTTTCTCTCTTTAGGGCTTTCTTGCCCTTTCTCCCTTGCTGGTTGTGTAGTAGGAGTTGAGGATGTAGTTGGTGCTGTAAGCTGTGGAGGCTCAAGCTGCCCACATTGCCCCAGGGACCGATGAAGCTTCTCCCAACTTTCTCCTTTGCCAGGGGTCGGGACAGAGCCACAGCCATGTGTAACAATCCAAGTCATGCAGGATAAGACTGTCTGTAGTTGCCCGGAGAGACTGATGAAGCTTCTCGCCCCTTCCTCCCCTGTCTGGGGCGGGGATGGAGCTGCAGGTGTGGGCAGCGATTTATGCTGTGTGGGTCCAAAATGACTGCAGTTGCCCTGGTAGACTTTTGTTGTTGTTGTTGTTGTTTGTTTGTTTATTATTATATTTTTAAAGATGCTTAGATTACATAAATGTTACACAAAAATTAAAGGGATTCACATGTTCCCTACTTCCCACACCTCCCATAACCTCCCACATAAACATTTTTTCATTAGTGTGGCACATAACCTGCAATGGATATACACATTCTGGGGCTTTGCCACTAAGCATGGACCATAGTTCACATTGTAGACCACACTCTCTCCCACACAGTTCTGCATGGTATATGCTGATGTAAAATGGCCTATATCTGTCATTGTAATGTCACTCAGGATAATTCCCAAGTTCCAAAAAAGCCCCTGTATTACAACTGCTTTTCCTTCTCCCTGCCCCGAAAGTGTCCAATGGCCACTGGCTCCACCTCAATGTTGTAATTTCTTCCATTGCTTGAATCACAATATGTCTACAACAGAATACCATTAAGTCCACTCTAGTCCATAGCTCTTCCCCCAATCCTGAGGAATCTGGGATGGTGATGTCCACTGCACCTCCAAGTGAGAGGGGGCTTATATCCCATGGATACGATGGATGGGATTATCCTGCCTGCAGCTGCAGAGTCTCTCCATTCCCTGGGATGGCCGTTGTCCATCATCATCTCCTCGCCAGGTGACTTAGGTGAGTCCATTGAGCTGTAGAGTAGGAGTTGCAGCTCCACCAAGATACCAGGCACAGCTGGCACATGGGCAGGCCAAAGGCTCCAGTCTCTGGAAGTACACCAGCACCACATATAGGTTTGAATAGAAGGAACTGATGGACCATGTACAGGGAGGACTTATTTGAGTCCAACTCTGTCACTCTCAGGAGCACAGATTCCAAAGTAGAGCCCACTGATAAGGCATCAATCTCTGGAGCTATCTCCCCTTATATAGGACCTGGGTGTCTCCAGAGCCCTCAGGAGGCCCTCTGTGTGGGGTGATATCCACTTTGGTGTTCTATGAGATCCTACTGAGGTGTGCGTAAGTGTTACCTCTGGGATGACCTCCTGACTCTCTTTGAAGTCTCTTAGCCACATGAACTCATTTGTCTTTACCTTTTCCCCCTTTTATTCAAGGTCTTTTTCCAGTCGTATTGCCAGTTGGCACTTGGTATTAATCCCTCGTTACCAGGGAAGCTCATCCCCGGGAGTCATGTCCCACGCTGGGAGGAAGGTAATGCATTCACATGCTGAGTTTGTCTTAGAGAGAGGCCACATTTGAGCAACAAGGAGGCTCTCAGGTGGCAACCCTTAGGCACCCCATAACAGTAGGCTAAGTTTCGATTACAAGAGCAAAGACTCCTAAGGCTAGTCATCAATAACAAGAACCCATCATGGACCATCCTCCTTTGCCAGACACTGCCCCTGCACTCGGGGGACTGTTGCTGCTCCCTTGGAGAATGTGGCAGAGCTCTTCGGGCTGGGAATTCAGTATTCCCTCATTTATTGAGTGATTGTCTACCCACTGTGACCGTGCCCCACCCCTTGATCATTTGAACAATTTTGTATGTCTTTCATGTATATTCGGGTGAACTTCCTCCCATGAAACCCCCATCCCAGACACCCCCCACCAATGATCCTTTTCTGCCCCCGCTGTAACCCTTCTGTGATCTAAACCTTCCTTGAAGATGAAACCCATATAATAGCCAAATACAATTAATAAATGAAATAATGATAAGCTTAAATGTAAGAGATAAAATACATGGAAACTTAAAAAAAAAAACACTAAAAAAATAAAATTAAAGGATTGAGATATTTAAAAAATGGGAAAAAACAAAAATAATTAAAAAAAATTTTTTTAAATTATCTTTCCTGTTATCACTGCATTATCGGGTGTCCAGTCTGTACTGTGGCACCTTCCCCCTCTCACTCCCCAGTGTCTCCCAATTTTTCATTTAATTTTCAAAGAAGTTTTAGGTCACAGCAAAGTCACACACAGAATACTAGAGACACTCATATACCCAACCTCCTCCCCCTTTCCTCACCCCATATTAAAACCTTTTTGTATGTGGATGGTAGCATTGTTATAACTGTTATACAAATAGTGAAACATAGCTACTAAACATTGTCAATGGTTTACAGTATAGTTTATGATTTAGACGGTACAGTTTATAATTTTTGATGATATTTACCATGTCCTGTGTCCATCACTGTAAGATAATGAAAAACCTTTCCCATGACCACTAAATACCCCCTGTTTGATCGTTTCTTTTCCTTCCTCCCCATCCTCCTGGGGCACATGACACACCCCTGTCTTGACTTATTAGATGACAAGATTCATAGTTACATGCAACAAGAGGTCTTGACACATTGATTGTGCTCCCCTATTAGGATCCACCCTTGCTCCTAAGAGACACCCACCTGTCTGTTTCTGGGTGAATCCGTCCTCCCAAAGATGGGAGTCCATCTCTTTCCCACTCACTGTGTGGGTCTCCACTCCTCAACACAACAAATTATGACAGGATGAACACTCACACACTCCCCAGAAGCCTACTCCAGATGCGCCCGGTCCTGAATGCCCCCCCAACCTACACCCTAAACCAGTGACACTACCTTGTCATATTGCCATAAGAGCATTCCCACTCCTGCACTTTCAACCTCATACCCACAAACCCCGTGTTCACCTGGTCCTTCTCCCATCTCTCCCCACAGTATCCTGGGTGTTCTAACCTGCCCTTCCTAATCTACCCACCTCTCAACCCTTCACCACCAAACCCAGTAATATCACTACCCGCCTTTCCTATCCTTCAATATGCAACTATACTCACTTTACCATAGTATATGTCCATATGGGTGATGGCTCACAAATTCTCTTCTCTTTCTCTCCCTTGTTAACCTATCTTTCAGACAATGGTTCTCAGAGACTGCTCACTTTCCTCAATTCAAATCAGTGAGGTCATGTACTGCTCATCCTTCAATGCCCGGCTTGCTTCAACATAAGGTCTTCAGGATTCATCCATGTTATTCCATGTGTTAGCACTTTATTACTTCTTACAGCTGAGTAATATTCCATTGTACGTATGTACCACATTTTGTTTATCCAGTCATCTGTTGATGGGCATTGGGGCTGATTCCAACTTTTGGCAATAGTGAACAATGCTGCTATGAACATTGATATGCATATATCTGTTCATGTCTTTGCTTTCAGTTCTTCTGGGTATATACCCAGCAGTGGAATCGCTGGATCATACGGAAGATCTATTGTTAATTTTCTGAGGAACCGCCAAACTATCCTCCACAGTGGCTGGACCATTCCAAAATCCTACCAGCAGTAGACTGGATTCCTCCACATCCTCTCCAACACTTATAGTCTGCTGATTTTTTAATGGCTGCCATTCTGATGGGTGTAAGATGGTATCTCATTGTAGTTTTGATTTGCATTTCCCTAATAGCTAGCGATGTTGAGCATTTTTTTCAGGTGCTTTTTAGCCATTTGTATTTCTCCCTTGGAGAAGTGTCTTTTCAGGTCACTTGCCCATTTTTTAAATGGGTTGTTTGTCTTTTTATTTTCGAGGCATATGATTTCTTTATATATGCAGGATATTAGACTCCTATCAGATACATGGTTGCCAAATAATTTCTCCCATTGGGTAGGCTGCCTTTTTATTTTCTTAATAACATCCTTTGAGGTGCAGAACTTTTTAATTTTGAGGAGATCCCATTTATCTATTTTTTCTCTTGCTGCTCGTGCTTTGGGTGTGAAGTTCATGAAACCATTTCCTATTACAAGGCCCTGTAGATGCTTTCCTACATTATCTTCCAAGGTCTTTATGGTTTTGGCTGTTATATTTAGTTCTTTGATCCATCTAGAGCTGATTTTGTATAAGGTATGAGATGGTATTCCTCTCTCATTCTTTTGGATATGGATATCCAGTTCTCCAAGCACCACTTGTTAAAGAGGCCATTCTCTCCCAACTGAGTGGGCTTGGTGGCCTTGTCAAATATCAGATGACTGTATATGCGAGGTTCTATATCAGAACTCTCAATTCAGTTCCATTGGTCAGTATGTCTATCCTTGTGCCAATACCATGCAGTTTTGAGCACTGTAGTTTTGTAGTATGTTTTAAAGTCAGTAGTGCGATACCTCCAACTGCATTTTTCTTTTTCAATATGTCTTTGGGGATTTGGGGACTCTTACCTTTCCAAATACATTTTGTAGTTACTTTTTCCAGTTCCTTAAAAAATACAGTATTGATTTTTATTGGGATTGCATTAAATCTGTAGATTAGTTTGGGTAGGATAGACATCTTGATGAGGTTTAGTCTTCCTATCCATGAACAGGGAATATTCTTCCATTTATTTAAGTCTTCTTTGATTTCCTTTAACAGTGTTGTGTAGTTTTCTGTATATAAGTCCTTTGCATCTTTAGTTAAATTTATTCCTAGGTATTTGATTCTTTTAGTTACTATTGTAAATGGTATTTTTTTCTTGATTTCCTCCTCAGATTGTTCGTTACTGGTGTACAGAAATGCTACTGATTTTTGAGCATTGATCTTATAGCCTGTGACATTACTGAACTCCTTTATAAGTTCTAGAAGCTTTGTTGTAGATTGCTCAGGGCTTTCCACATATAGGATCATGTTGTCTGCAAATAATGAAATTTTTACTTCTTTTCTTCTAATTTGGATGCTTTTTATATCTTTTTCTTGCCTCAGTGCTCGAGCAAGTACTTCTAAGACAATGTTAAATAGGAGTGGTGATAGTGGGCATCCTTGTCTTGTTCCCGATCTCAGAGGGAAGGCTTTTAGGATTTCACCATTGAAGATGATGTTAGCTTTGGGTTTTTCATATATACCCTTTATCATATTCAGAAGGTTTCCTTCTATTCCTATCTTTTGCAGTGTTTTTATCAGTAAAGTGTGCTGTATTTTGTCGAATGCTTTTTCTGCATCTATAGAGATGATCATGTGATTTTTTTCTTTCAATCTGTTTATGTGGTATATTACATTGATTGATTTTCTTATATTGAACCATCCTTGCATACCCGGGATGAAACCCACTTGGTCATGGTGTATAATTCTTTTGATATGTTGTTGAATTCAATTAGCAAGTATTTTGTTGAGGATCTTAGCATCTAGGTTCATTAGAGAAATTGGTCTGTAATTTTCCTTTCTTGTGGTATCTTTATTTGGTTTTGGTATTAGGGTAATGTTGGCATCATAGAATGAGTTAGGCAATATTCCTTCTACTTCTATTTTTTAGAAGAGCTTAAGCAAGATTGGTGTTAGCTCTTTCCAGAATGTTTGGTAGAATTCAGCAGTGGAGTCATTTGGTCCTGGGCTCTTCTTAGTTGGGAGGTTTTTGATGACTGATTCTATCTCTTTACTTGTAATTGTACTGTTGAGTTCATCAATTTCATCTTTCATCAATGTAGGTTGTTTGTGAGTTTCTAGAAATTTGTCCATTTCCTCTAAATTATCATTCTTGTTGGCATATAATTTTTTAAAGTATCCTCTTATGATACTCTTTATTTCTGTGGAGTCAGTAGTGATATCCCCTTGCTCATTCCTTATTTTGTGTATTTGCATCTGTTCTCTCTTTTTCTTTGTTAGTCTGGCTACGGGTTTGTCAATTTTATTGATCTTCTTGAAGAACCAGATTTTGGCTTTGTTTATTTTTTCTAGTGCTTTCTTATTCTCTATTTCATTTAGTTCTGCTCTAATCCTTGTTTTTTTTTTTTTCCCCATGAAGGCATTTTATTTGCATATATGTTTTACATCCCTAGAAAAAGAATCCCAGGATTTTTCTTTCTGTGTGTTTTGCCTTGTTTCCTCGTGGTCCATGATGTCAGCTGAGGTCATCAATACAATTAAGCCAAACTGATGGAATGGGAGCAGATTATTCTGCCATTTTTCTAGATCTTTGAGTTGCACATCAAATCTGGGACTAATCACCCCACACTTGTTTAACCTCCCTGTGAGATTCACAACAATTTTCCCAGCTCTGTGATCATCAATGATTTCAAATTCATCAATGTAACCATGCTTCAGCATCACAGTTAGAAACCTGACGATGACTTTGGAGCACGCCTGATAAGAACCTGGCGTTTGCCTCTCTTCTCAGCATTGAGAGCATCAGCCAGGACGTTCATGCGCACCATTGTGGCAGCACAGAAAGATGGCCAAAAGAGCTCTAATCCTTGTTATTTCCTTCTTTCTACTTCCTTTAGGTTTAGTTTGTTGTTGTTTCTCCAATTCCTCCAAGTGTGCAGTTAGGTCTTCAATTTTATCTCTTTCTTCTTTTTTAATATATGTATTTATGGCTGTGAACGTCCCTCTCAGGACAGCTTTGTCTGGAATCCAAAAGTTTTGATATGTTGTATTATCATTTTCATTAGTTTCAAGGTAGTTACTGATTTCTTTTGAGATTTTCTCCTTGACCCACTGTTTGTCTAAGAGTGTGTTGTTTAACTTCCATATCTTTGTACTTAATCTGTTTCTCTGGCCCTTAGTGATTTCCAATTTCATTCCATTGTGGTCAGAGAAATTACTTTGTACAATCTCACTCTTTCTGAATTCACTGAGAGTTGTTCTGTTTCCTAGCATGTGGTCTTTCTTGGAGTACGATTCACGTGCACTCGAGAAGAATGTAAATCCTGCTGTATTTGGGTGTAGTGTTCTGTATATGTCTATTAGAACCAGGTCCTCTAATGTATTGTTGAGAGTCTTTGTTTCTTTATTGATTCTCTGTCTAGATGTTCTGTCTAATGGTGATAATGGTGTATTAAAGTCCCCCACTATAAGTGTATAGGCATTTATTCTCCACTTAGTTTTTCCAGAGTTTGCCTCTTGTATTTTGAGGCACCCCGATTAGGTGCATAAATGTTTATGATTGTTCTCTCTTCTTGAGAGTTTACTCCTTTTACTAATATATAGTGTCCATCTTTGTCTCTTACAACAGTTTTGCATTTAAAGTCTATTTTGTCTGATATTAGGATAGCTACTCCTGCCCTTTTTTGGCTATTGTTTGCTTGTAAAATTGTTTTCCAGCCATTCACTTTCAGCCTCCTTGAATCCTTGGGTCGAAGGTGGGTTTCTTATAGACAGCATATAGATGGATCATATTTCCTTATCCATTCTGCCAATCTGTGTCTCTTGAGTGGTGAATTTAATCCATTAACATTCAGTGTTATTACTTGCAACAAATTTCTTACTTCAGCCATATTTTCTTTGGGGTAATGTATGTCATATGTTGTTTTTATTTCTCATTTTGTCTTTTTAGTTGTTTTTACAGTCTCTTCCAACTCTCTCTCCCTTGTTTTTTCCTTTCAACTTGTAGAACTTCCTTTAGTATTTCTTGAAGTGCAGGTTTATTATTGGCATACTCTCTTAATTTCTGTTTATCTGTGAATATTTTGAACTCTCCATCATTTTTGAATGCCAGTTTTGCTGGATAGAGAATTCATGGCTGGAAGATTTTTTCTTTTCATACTTTCACTATGTCATACCACTGTCTTTTTGCCTCCATGGTTTCAGATGAGAAATCAGCACTTAATCTTATTGTGCTTCCCTTGTATGTGATGGTTCTCTTTTCTCTTGCTGCCTTGAGTATTTTCTCTTTGTCTTGAGCATTGGATATTTTGACAAGTACATGTCTTGGAGTTGGTCTGTTGGGATTTATACTATTTGGGGTGTGCTGTGCTTCCTGGATTTGCACATCCATCTCTCTCAATAAGGTTGGGAATTTTTCAGCCATTATTTCCTTCAACACTCCTTCTGTTCCCTTTCCCTTCTCTTCTCCTGGGATGCCTATAATGCATATGTTTGTGCGTTTTGTGTTGTCAGTTAAATCCCTGAGTCCCTGCTGGATTTTTTCTATCTTTTAATCTATCTGTTCTACTATCTGTTGTTGTTTTTTTTTTTTTCAGATGTATTGTCTTCCACATCACTAATTCTTTATTCTGCCTGTTCAAATCTGCTGTTATGTGAATCCAGCATCTTTTTTATTTCTTGGATTGTGCCACTGATCACCATCATATCCATTATCTTTTTATGTATGTTTACAGTTTCTTCTGTATGTTCTTCCAGTGTCTTCCTAATATCCTTAATCTCTTCCTTCACTTCCTTAAGTTGGTCCATGATATTTGTTTGGAAAGCTTTGATTAATTTTTCGATGTTCTGCATCTCTTCCTGGATTTTAGTTTGTTCATTGGACTGGTCCATGTCTTCCTGTTTCTCAGTGTGGTTTGTAATTTCTTGTTGCCTTCTGGTCTTCATTTTATCTTGATGGGTTTATTGAGTTGATTAGCTTCTCTCTCAGCTCTAGAGTTTTATTTAGCTGGTGGGTCTGTGTGTGTGTTAAGTTTTCTCTTTGAGACTTTGTTCTTATTTTATTTCCTTGCTTCTTCCTATGTTCCCTTGAAGGCAAAAGATTAGGGCCAGAAGAATCAAAACATGTGAGAAAGGAAGAAGGATAATAGTAATATTGATAAAAGTTAGAATAGGGGCCATATAAGACTTAGTAAAACAAATATTTAACTCATGTAGGCAGTGTAGAGTAATAGGAAAAAAAAGTTGAGTACCTACAATGGACTGGGAAACCAAATAGAGGAATATATTTATAATGATTTAGAAGGCTAGAATGATGAGGAGAGAGAGAAAGAGTAAAGAAAGGGCTGAAAAGAAAAAGTTAATAATAATAATAAAAAGAAGAAGAAAACAGAATAGATAGAATAGAAATTGAAACCCTTAAGTTGTGGGCTAATGAAGAAACGTGGTATGTAAGAAACACAACAGAAAACAGAAGGCAGAAAGATGAAGGAAGGAAAAGACATAGCATTGGGAGATGAAATCAACAAAGACAGAGAATGGGAAATCATGGAAGAAGAAGCATAGCAAAGAAGAGACAAGCTAGCAGCACCTAATTAAAAAAAAAAAGAAGGGGGGAAGAAAGAGGAAAGAAAAGCAAGAGACAACAAATAAATGAAGAAAAACAAATAACCACACAAGCAAGCAGTCAAACAAAGCTAAGGAAGAACAATGTTTCTTCTTGGGCCCTTGTGGAACCTCTCAGCCTGCTTGTGTTCATCAATCAATTGCCCTGAAAGGTTCTATCCTCAGGTTTTGAGGCAGATATTAGTGAGTAAACTAAGATAAAAAATTTTTCTTTTTTTATTTTTTAAAGTGACTGTCTTCTTTTTTTTTTTTTTTTTTTTGACTAAATAAGGGACCCAAAAGAAGTCCTCTTCTAGTCCACCGCCTTCACTGAGGAGACCCTAAATAGGCTCATGGAAAGTAATCAAGCACTTCCCACTTCCTGGCCTCACCAGGGGAGCTGAAGCTCTGATCCTTGTCAGTGTAGAATGATAGAATAGGCTGACTCCGCCCCCTCTGGAGCCAAGCCTCAGTGTCACTAGGCTGTTGGGTAAATCAGGCTTCCTCAGCAGATTTGCCTCTCCCCTCAGCCTGGTGCTGCTTCAAGCCAGCTTATCTGCTCCCCAAAGCTGCAAGGGGTTCCAGGCAGCCAAATCCACAGAAAGGAAACCCCTCTCAACCCTACACCAGAACCCTCCCACTCTTGGAGAAAGCTCCCTCTCACCGGGTTGCTGGCGGGAGTCGCAGCTCAAACCAGGCTTTTTCCTTGAAGGTGGTTCTCAGCCGTCTGTGTCAACCACCACAAGCAGGGGAAAAACTCACGAATCTCTCCCAAGCAATCTACCTCACCGTCCAGCTCTCTCCAGATCAATGTCCCCAAGGTTCTCGCTCCATGTGCCCCCAGCACAGACCCCCCCAGGCAGGACCCTGTCCCCAGTCAGCCATCCTCAGAGAGCAAGTCAGCAAGTTCCCTCCTAAACTGACGCCATCTTGCCCCTTCTTCCCCCTGGTAGACTTCTGACTATTCAGTCTGTGCCAACCAAATATACCTGCAGTTACCTGGAGAAGCTGGTGAAGGTCCTGCCAGCTTCCTCCCTGCCAGAGGTGGGGCTGAAGCCTAGGCTAGGGCTGCAGTCTGATCTGGGTGTAAAGAAGCTGGTCCCTACCAGCACTATGATTTTCAATCAGCCCCGCTTCCCCTCATGCTGAGAGCAGAGTTAAAATGGCAGCTACTGACCTCTTTCCGACTTGGACAGATTCAAGCTTTAGCTGTTCTTAGGGTTATACTTTAGCCAGCTGAATTTACTAATCAGTAGCTGAAGTCAGTGGCCAACCATCTCTTCCTCTCCTGTTTTTGGGAAGTGGAGCTTCCAGTTCCAACCACGGAATAGCTCCCAAGGCAGCCTTTGCTACCAGTGGAGGATGGGCACCGGCCTCCGTGGCATGGAGTGCTCTACTCAGGAATCTTCTCTGCAGGTGGGCAGTCTCCTCCTTCCATTCTTTCAAGGATGTTGCAGGATGCTCTTCTGGGTCTCCTGGAGGCCCAAAACAGGTGCCTTAGATAGCTCTGGGTGATTACTAATTTCCCTGTAGCATGAGCTGACTTTAGGAGCTCCTTAGTCTGCCGCCATCTTGCTGGTTATCTCTACCAGCTTTTTTTTTTTTTTTTTTTTTAAGAAAAAGAAAACACAATTATCAAATTTCTTTGGAAGCATAAGAGGCCCCAAAAAACCAGAAACGTCTTAAAAAGAAAGAACAAAGTTGAAGGACTCTCACTCCTGCACTTTAAATCCTATTACCTAGGAAAATTGATAAAAACAGCATGGTAGTGGTATAAAAATAGACATACAGACCAATGGAACTGAATTGATGGTTCAGAAAGAGACTTTCACATCTATGGTCAAGTGATTTTTGACAAGGCTGTCAGCTGGGGTAGAGTAGTCTATTCCACAAATGATGCTGGGAGAACTGGATAGCCATATCCAAAAGAAAGAAAGAGGACCCCTATCTCACACTTTATACAAAAATTAACTCAAAATAGATCAAAGACCTAGATATAAGAGTTACAACTATAAAACTTCTATAAGAAAATGTAAGGAAACATCTTCAAGACCTGATGGTAGGTGGTAGATTCTTAAACCTTACACTGAAAGCATGAGCAATGAAAGAAAAAAATGGATAAATGAGACCTCCTCAAACTTAAACACTTTTGTGATCCAAAGAACTTTGTCGAGAAGGTGAAAAGGCAGCCTACTCAATGGGACAAAATATTTGGAAACCATATATCTGATAAGGGTTTGATTTCCTTGCTGCATAAAAAGATCATACAACTCAACAATAAATGAGCAATTCATTTTAAAAATGGGCAAAAGACATAAATAGACATTTCTCCAAAGAAGAAATACAAATGGCCAAAAAGCACATGAAAAAAATATTCCATATCACTGGCTGTTAGGGAAATGCAAATCAAAACTACAATGACATATCATCTCACACCTCATAGAATGGCCATTATTTGAAAAACAGAAAACAATCCGTGCTGGAGGGGATGTGTAGAAACAGGAACACCCCTTCACTGTTGGTGGTAATGTAAAATGGTGCAGCCTCTGTGAAAGACAGTTTGGCAGTTCCTCAGGAAGCTAAATATAGAACTCCCATATGATCTGGCAGTCCCTTTACTAGGAATATATCCAGACGAACTGAAAACAGTGACACAGACAAACATTTGCACACTGATGCTCATATAGGCATTATTCACAATTGCCCAAAGATGGAAACAACCCAAGTGTCCATCAACCAACGAATGGATAAACAAAATATGGTATAAACATACAATGGAATATTATGCTACAGTAAGACGAAATGAAATTGGGGCACATATGATAACATAGATGAAGCTTGAAGACATTATGCTGAGTGAAAGAAGCCAGACACAAAAGCCCAAATATTGTATGGACTCACTAATATGAACTAAGTATGTAGAATAAACATGTGGAACTAAAACCTAGAGTATAGATTACTAGGAGATAGGATGAGGGCTGAAAAGGGGTACTGATGCTTAATGTATGTAGAATTTTTAATTAGTTTGACTGTAAAAGTGTGGAAATGGATAGAGTTGATGGTAACACATTAGTGAGTATAACTAACACGGCTGGTTTATAAATGGGATTGTGGCTGAAAGGGGTAGTCTAGGGAAGTAAATGACAATTGAAAGAAAGCTAGAGAATAATCTAGGGACTGAATAACATAGTGAACCCAGAGGTGGATATGAATTGTGCTTAATAGTACTAATACAAGAATGTTCTTATGAATTAGAGGAAATGTTCATCACTATTACAAGACGATAAGAATATGGAGATGCATGGGAAAGTACAGTTAATGTAATTTATGGACTACAGTTAAGAGCAATATTGTAATATTCTTGCATCAATGTCAAAGGAGATACTATGTTAATAATAGGGGGGTATGGAAAAAAATAAACCAAATGTAAGTTACAGACCATAGTTAGTGGTAACAATGTTCTACAACAATGTAATGTGTTGGTGGAGGTGTGTTGTATGGGAATTCTGCACATTGTGCATGATTGTTTTGTTCTCTAATATATATATATATATATATATATAATTAAAAAAATAAGGCAGATATTGTTTCTTCATTGCCCCCAAACACCAAAAGAAATAACATTTGTCAAAATAATTTTCAATATTCAACTCTAAGCAATTCCTCACTTAAAAAAACATACTATTTGTTAATCTGATTGTCCTTGTCCACTATGAGGTACTTTTAATGGTTTTGTCTTATAGATATTTTATATCTTTGATATAGTCAAATTTATTTATCTTTATCTTCATATTTTATGCCTACTCTACCCCAAAATTTAAAACACCTCTATATTTCCGTTTTTACATATTTTTAAATTGGTACTGGGAATTGAACCCAGGACCTCGTACATGGGAAGCAAGTGCGCAACCACTGAACTACACCCACTCTCCTTTTTTAACCTTTATAGATTTATATATTATGTTCAGGTCTTTAATCTGTCTGAATTTACTTTTTTGAATGTCGTGAGGTAAACTTTATTTTTTCTAAATTGATAATAAAGTTATAATAATACCATTTAAGATGTTTTTCCATTCATTTAGATCTTCTTTAATTTCTTTCAATGGTGTTTTGTATTATCAATGTAAATGTCTTGCACATATTTTGTTAAATTTCTTCCTAAACATTTTATTCTTTGCAATGCTATTATAAATGGAATTGTATCCTTAATTTCCTTGTGAGATTGTTCATTTCTGATGTATAGAAACATGACTGATTTTTGCATGTTGATCTTCTACCCCGCAATTTTTCTGAAATTTTTAAAGGTCAGGGAGAGTTATCACTGTTCCAATTCAGGCTCTGCTCCCTCCCACCCGGGTTATCATGGTTTGGCTTGGTTTTTCTTAAAGAGCCACATACTTGGAAATCCTGAGGAGCTAATTCCTGAATAGACCATAGGAGTCCCCTGACTCCTGACCAGATGTTCCTCAAGCTGGCTATCTGCATTAAGAACTATGTGACCTTGGTGAGTGAATGGTCTGAGAAGATTGGTAGGCTGTCCAGTGAAATCAGCCTCCTCCTTCTATCCCATGTTCTCTGACCTTAATGTGGGGAAGAGGAGGCTAGACAGAAGCTGGTCCTCTCAGAATTGTCTTTCTTTTCTCCAAGTGACTGATAATATTCTCCAGTGTACCATCCATAAAGGTGAGTTGCTTCTCCAGGCACCCAGGCAGTGGGATTTAGAGAAAGATAAGTTGATGTTTCCTGGGTGTTTCAATTTTCTATCACTGAGTAACAAACTATCCCAGAACTTAGTGACTTAAAACAATAATTATTTTATTACATCTCACAATTTTGTGAGTCAGGAATTCCGGCAGAGCTTAGCTGGGTGATTCTTCTGTTCCACATGACAGAGGTCACTCTCAATTTGTGGTTGGGCTGATCTGGGGGGTTCAAGATGGCTTCCCTCACATGTCTGGTACCTTGGAGGGGATGACTGGAAGACTGGGTTCAGCTGGGATTGACAACTAAGGCACCTACATATGAACTCTCCAGCATGGCGGTCTCAGGGTAGTTGAATTTCTTACATGGCAGCTTAACATTTCCAGAGTCATAAGAGGCCTGGTGAAAGCTGTATATCTTCTTATGACTTAAACTCAGATGTCCCAGAATGTCACTTCTGCTGCATTCTTTTAGTCAAGCAAATCACTAAGTCCAGCTTAGATTCAAGGGGAAGAGAATGAGACTACCTCTCAATGGGAAAGGCAGCAAAAGATTTGCAACTATCTTTAATCTACCATTCCATCTATGACTGAGAGATGACAGCCTGGCCCAAGGGATTCATGGGAAATCCCAGTCTGGACTCCATGGTCAACAACACTGCTGGCACTTAGCAGAACTCCTCAGATCATGATGTTTTGAGAGGAACAGAGAAGACAGGGAGGAGAATTTTGTGTTTTGAGGACCTGCTCCATACCTGCACTGTACTAGGTGTTTAAAACACACATTATCATAATTAATTCTTACAAAAACAATTTGAGGTAAGTTCCTATTTTGCAAAGGGAGAAGATGAGGTTCACTAAGATAAAGGAGTGGCAGAGCAAGAATTCTAGCCCAGGCCTGTCCAACTCTGGAGTCCCATCCTTTTCCTACTCTACACAAGGAATAAATTTATCAGCACTTTTTTTCATAGCTAGAATCAGATTAAACTTTTTTCATTATGAAAATAATGCATTCATATTAAAGGAAAATTTGCGAAATGCTTATTTCTGAATACCTATATCTGGCACATAAAGATGCATGACAAATATTTATTTTAATGAATGAATGAGTGAATGAATGAATGAATGAGTTAGTAAAAAGAATCAAAAGAAAGAAAAGAAGCTTTGCCACCAAAAAATACAGCTTATTCCCATAATCATTTTGGTGTATTTCCGTATAGTTTTCCCTCCTAGGCATTAAAATGTGTTTGTGTGTGTAGTTGCATTCATATTTGAAATATAACTTCCTCCTTCTTACATGTAGTTTTTAGCTTACAAATCTTTATTACATAACTACCACATAACAAATATTTTCTATATGCATCCTCATTCTATCCATACAACATCCCTGCTCCTCATTTGACAAATATTTATTGATGACCTACAGTGTGCCAGGCTGTGTTGTAGACACTGGGGATACATCAGTGAACAGGAGAAACAAGGTCCTTGACTTTAAGGGGTTTACATTTTAGTGAAACCGACAATAAGCGAATAAACAAGATAATTTTAGATTTTGATTAGTGCAATGAAGAAAATGAAAGTAGATAGTGTGATGGAGAGTTTCCTTGTGGTGAGGGTGGAAGAGGGGACAGGGGCGGGAAAATGTTATTTTGGAGAGGGAGGTTCAGAGGGCGACATTTGAGCAGAGACCTGAAGGCTAAGGAGACAGCCATGCATAGCCCTAGGGCAAGAGCATTCCTGGCAGAGGGAACAGTGAGAATAAAAGTAATAGGACCTCTGTAGTATACATTGTTTTATTTGGTCTATTTTATAAGGAACATCGGACTTTTAAAAATATCTTCATCCTCTTCCCCTCCATCATCTACCCAAGCACCCAAGTTAGGAACCTTGGAATCAACTTTCATTTCTCCCTTTCACTTACCAGTTATATTTAATTGGTAACGATATCTTGTCGATTTTACCTACCAAATACTTTTTCAGACCACCTTCTTCATTCCTACTGCTACTGCCTTTGTTGCAGTCTTCATCATTCCTTGCCTGAACCAGTGGTCTTTTAACTAGTCTCCCAGCCCCCTCACCAATCCACCCTCCAAAAAACCTCTGGAATAATCTTTATAAAATCCAAATGATATTATGTTGCCATTCCCCCTGCCTGGAATTTTCTTCCCTCAGATATCCTCATAGCTCATTCACTTATTTCAGGTGTCTGCTCAAATATCGCCTCATCAGAGAAGTCTTTTGATTATTGGCTTTTCCCCACACCAGAACATAAGCTCCATGAGAACAAGGATTTTGGTCTCTTTTGTTTATTGCTGTATCATCAGTGCCTAGAACAGTGTCTAGCATGTAGTAGTCACTCAATAAATATTTCTTGATTGAATGAATAAATGATTAAATGAAATTCCCCTGGCAAAGCCTATTGCAGGCTTGCTTTTCCAGGCCCATTTCTTGACACAATTTTCCTCCACCACTGCCTCCTAACTAAACTACAGCCATCCTGAATTACTTGCAATTCCTCCAAACATGGTATGCTGTTTCACAGCTGCATGCCTTTGCATATGCAGCTCCTTTTTCCTAAATGAATTCTCCATCCCATCACTTCTACAACTTCCTAGTCATCCTTCAATACAGTTAATAAAATATCTACAAAATGCCAGCAAACTGAATCCAACAGCATATCAAAAGATTTACACATCATGATCAAGTGGGATTCATCCCATGTAGGCAAGGGTGATTCAAAATAAGAAAATCAATAAATATAATACACCATATGTAGGAGTTTGGCATTGTTTATGAATTCCAAAAATAGATATTGGATTATGTTTGTAAACTGGTCTGTACCTGGGCGTGATTAAATTATGATTAGGGCTTTGATTGGGCTACATCAGTAGGATGTTGCGTTCCCATCCCCTTGGGACTCACAGAGAAAACTATACAGGAGAGAAGAGAGTTGGAGTTTTGATGCTGAGTTTTGGATGCTGGAGCGTGGGAAGTAAGGTCACAGAGGAGCAGAGAGAAGGTTCGATTAGACATGGCAGAGGCCTGGGGAAGAGAGACAGAGCAATGGCTGATAGTCTACTGTTGGCTTGTGGAGCAAGAACAGCAGCTGCGCCCAGAGAGAAACAAGCCCCAGGAAGAGAGGAACCCAGGAAGCCTGAACTCTTGGCAGACATCGGCAGCCATCTTGCCCCAACATGTGGCAATAGACTTTGGTGAGGGAAGTAACTTATGCTTTATGGCCTGGTAACTGTAAGCTTCTACCCCAAATAACTACCCTTTATAAAAACCAACCAATTTCTGGTATTTTGTATCAGCACCCCTTTGGCTGACTAATACACCATATTAGCAGAATAAAGGGGAAAAACATATTGTTTCAATTGATGCAGAAAAGGCATTTGAAAAAATCCAGGACTCCATCTTGATTTAAAAAAAAAAAAAAAAAACACCTAGCAAACTAGGAATAGAATGAAACTCCTTCAACATGATAAAGGGCATCTATTTAAAAATCTACAGCTAATATTATATTCAATGGTGAAAGACTGAGAGCTTTTCCTCTAAAATCAAGAACAAGACAAGGATGCTCTTTGTCACCAATGTTATTCAACATTATATTGGATGTTTTAGCTTGAGCAATTAGGCAAGAGAAAACAATAAAAGGCATCCAAATTGGAAAAGAAGTAGGAAAACTTTCCTTATTTGCAGATGACATTCTCCTACATACAGAAAATCCTGGATAAAAAGTACAAGCTGAGACTTCCGGGAAGATGGGGGACTAGTAAAACACAGGAATCTCTTCTCCAGAAAAATAGCTAGAGGACAAGCTGAAACAGCCCAGAAAAAAGATCTTCTAGGGTTTAGGACAGCAGGTGAAGGCTGCACACCACCCAGAGGAGAGAGGGACAGAAGAGGGAAATCATGACAACAGAACCATGAGTTGAAACTAGCAGCTTCTGCTGCTGCCGGCAACCTCCCCCACACTCTTTAGAATTCTCGGGCCTCTGGGCCTGTGACCACAGACAAAGGGGGCTCCAGGGATCTACAACTCCCAGAAAGGGGAGAGAGAGGGACACAGCCTCAGGCTGACTCAGGTTCTGACCTGTAAATTTGGGCTGCAGAGCCCCACGGACCCTTCCACACAGTGGTTTGCCCTGGGAGCCTAGGAAGGACTGGAGAAATCCGACCCTTACAACCTCCCTCTCTTCTAGCCTGAACTAATTGTTGAGAACTCCACGGGAGAGGGGAGAGAGAGCCTGGGGCTGACCCTGCTTTTGACTCCCAGGTTTGGTCTGCCCTGTCCCGAGAGCCCTTCCAGGCTGGGTGGGGCTGCGCCATTGTTTGCCTTGGAGCTTGCAAGGGGTTAAAGATATACAAACCTCCCAAACTCCTCCTCTGCTAACAGGGACTGATTGTTGAGGATTCAGAAGGGAGTGGAAATATTTCCTAGCTGGGAAAAGGGGGGGCGCTATGAGAGAAGTCTGGAGAACTGTCTCAGAAAGTTTGAATGACAGGGCTCTTAGCCCCCAGACAGGAAGCTCTATCACATTGATCTGGTCTGTGTCACAACAAAATACGCTCCAACCAGGCATTGAATTGAGATCTGCCAATAAGCGCCATCTTCTGGCAGACCAAGGAAGTGCACATAAGAAAATTAATAAGTAAGAGAGGCTTTTCCTGGCCCCTGTAGCCTCCCTGCCCAAGGCCCTAGGAAAGGACTCTACAACCAATTACTGGGTCCAGTGCCCAGTTTTGAGTAACCAGCAGAACAATCCTAACAATCAAGGTTAAGCCAAAAATCAAAGAGCTGTGGTAACTCACAGCCTCCTGCCACTAAAACCCCATAAAAGAGAAAGAGATAAGGCATCTAAGTAAAATACAAACTAACCAGATGCCTAAGTACCAGCAAAAAATTACAAGCCATACTAAGAAAATAGAAGACATGGCCCAAGAAAAGGAATACAGCAAAGTCCCAGAAGAGATGCAGAATTTGAGAGAACTAATCAATAAGATGAGCACAAATTTCCAAAATCACATTAATGAGATGAAAGGAAATATAGTTAAAGAGATAAATGACATCAAGAAGCCATTGAGTGAACGCAGAGAAGAATTTGAAATCCTGAACAGAAAAGTAACGGAGTTCGTGGGAATGAAAGACACAATAGGCGAAGTCAAAAATACATTTGAGGCATACAACAGCAGACTCGAAATGATAGAAGAAAGAATAAGTGATACTGAAGACAGAGCAGCTAAAATTGAAGAGAGAAAAGAATGGAAAAAATTGAGCAGGGGCTCAGAGAGTTGAATGACAACACAAAACACAAGAACATACGTGTCACGGGAGTTCCAGAAGGGGAAGAGAAAGGAAAAGGGTCAGAAAGAGTATTTGAGGAAATAATAGCTGAAAAATTCCCAACTCTCACGAAAGAAATGAACATACATGTCCAAGAAGCACACCGTACCCCAATGAGAATAAATCCAAATAGACCTACGCCAAGACACATATTATTCAGAATGTCAAATGTAAAAAATAAAGAGAAAATTCTCAGAGCAGCAAGAGAGAAGCAAATGATCATGTACAAAGGACGTCCAGTAAGACTTAGTGCAGATTTCTCTTCAGAAACCATGGAGGCGAGAAGACAGTGGTATGATACAATTAGGAAACTGAAAGTGAAAAACTGCCAGCCGAGAATTCTTTATCCAGCAAAACTGTCCTTCAAATATGAAGGTGAATATAAAGTGTTCACAAACAAACAGAAACTAAGAGAGTTTGCAAAAAAAGAATCCACCTTTGCAGGAAATATTAAAGGAAGCCTTAGAACCTGAAAGAAAAAGACAGGAGAGAGAGGCTTGCAGGAGAGTATAGAAGAAAGAAAAGCAGAAAGGATAACCAAAAGAGTAAAAAGAGAGACAAAAACAAGAGGACATATGAAAACCAAAGAATAAAATGGAGGAAATAAATAGTGCATTTTCAGTAATATCATTGAATGTGAATGGATTAAATTCCCCAATCAAAAGATACAGGCTGACAGAATGGATTAAAAAAACACGAGCCATCCATGTGCTGCTTACAAGAAACTCACCTCAGACCCAAGGATACAAACTGGCTGAAAGTAAAAGGTTGGAAAAAGATACTCCACGCGAATAGTAACCAGAAAAGAGCAAAGAGCAGGGGCAGTTATACTAATATCAGACAAAACAGACTTCAAATGCAAAAAAGTGCTAAGAGATGCAGAAGGCCATTTATATATATATATATATATATCTTTTTTTTTTTTTTTTTTTTTTTTTTTACCGGGAGGTCCTGGGGATCGAACCCGGGTCCCTCCATATGGGAGATGGATGCCCAACCAGTTGAGCTACATCTGACCCCTATTATATATTAATAAAAGGGACGATCCTCCAGGAAGATATAACAGTCATAAATATCTAAGCACCTAACCAGGGTGCTCCAAAATATATGAGACAAACTCTGGCAAAACTGAAGGGAGAAATAGACATTTCTACAATAATCATTGGAGACTTCAACACCACTCTCACATCATTAGGTAGAACAACTACACAGAAGATCAACAAGGAAACAGAGAACTTGAACAATATGATAAACAAGTTAGACCTAACAGACATATACAGAAAACACTGCATCCAAACTCAGCAGGTTATACATTCTTCTCAAATGCCCATGGATATTCTCCAGGATAGACCACATGTTAGGTCACAATTCAGCTCTCAATAAATATAAAAAGATTGAAATTATACAAAACACCTTCTCAGATCATAATGGAATGAAACTAGAAATCAATAACAGACCAGAAAAAAGTAAATTTGCAAATGTGTGGAGACTGAACAACACACTCCTAAATATTCGGTGGGTCAAAGAAGAAATTGCAAGTGAAATCAGTAAATATATTGAGACAAATGAAAATGAGAACACAACATATCAAAACTTATGGGATACAGCAAAGGAAGTCTTGAGAGGGAAATTTATAGCCCTAAATGCCTATATTAAAAACAAGAAAGAGCTAAACTCAAAGATTTAACTGAACAACTTGAGAAACTAGAAAAAGAACAGCAAACCAATCCCAAAGCAAAAAGAAGGAAAGAAATAATAAAGATTAGAGCAGAAATAAATGAAAATGAGAACAGAAAAACAATAGAGAAAATCAACAAAACCAAAAGCTGGTTCTTTGAGAAGATCAATAAAATTGACAAACCCCTCACTAGACTAACAAAGAAAAAAAGAGAGAAGATGCAAATAAATACAATCAGAAATGAAAGGGGGGGGGATTACAAATGCCCTCACAGAAATAAAAAGAATCATAAGAGGATACTATGAGAAACTATATGCCAACAAACTAGACAACCGGGATGAAATGGACAAATTTCTAGAAACTCATAACCAGCCTACACTGACACAACAAGAAATACAAGAACTTAACAAACCAATCACAGTTAAGGAGATTGAATCCGTCATCAAAAATCTCCCAGCAAAGAAAGTCCAGGACCAGATGGCTTCACAGGTGAATTCTACCAAGCATTTCTAAAAGAATTAACACCAATCCTGTTTAAACTCTTCCAAAAAATTGAAGAGGATGGAAAATTACACAACACACTTTATGAAGCCAGCATCACTCTAATACCAAAGCCAGATAAAGATTCCACAAGAAAGGAAAATTACAGACCAATCTCTCTAATGAACATAGATGCAAAAATTCTCAACAAAATATTTGCAAATCGAATCCAACAGCATATCAAAAGACTTATACATCACGACCAAGTGGGATTTATTCCTGGTATGCAAGGCTGGTTCAACATAAGAAAATCAATGTAATACACCACATTAACAAATTGAAGGAAAAAAACCACATGATCATCTCAATAGATGTAGAAAAGGCATTTGACAAAATCCAACATCCTTTTTTGATAAAAATACTTCAAAAACATAGGAATAAAAGGAAAATTCCTCAATATGATAAAGGCATATATGAAAAACCCACAGCCAACATCATACTCAATGGGGAAAAGTTGAAAGCTTTCCCCCTAAGATCAGGAACAAGACAAGGATGCCCACTGTCACCATTGTTATTCAACATTGTACTAGAAGTTCTAGCTAGGGCAATTAGACAAGACAAAAACATTAAAGGCGTCCAAATAGGAAAAGAGGAAGTAAAACTCTCACTGTTTGCGGATCACATGATCCTGTATTTAGAAAATCCCGAAGTATCCACAACAAAGCTACTTGAACAAATAAATGAGTTCAGCAAAGTGGCAGGATACAAGATCAACACGCAAAAATCAGTAATGTTTTTTTTTTTTTTTTATGGGTAAAAATCAAAATTCTCACAATACATACAAACATTTGCAAAATGATATATAAATATATATGCATATATGTGTATTTGCTTACAAAAATGTTGTTTATATATATATATACATATATTTTAAGAGGTGCTTAGATTACCCAAAATATTACACGGAACCCACTGGGATTCCCATGTTGCCCACCTCCCACACCTCCCATCACATCCCACACAAACATCTCCCACAGTGTGGCCCACCACCCTCAATGAACTTACACATCCTGGAGCCTTGCCACCAACCATAGACCACAGTTCACACTGTAGATCACACTCTCTCCCACTCAGCTCTGAGTGGTGTGTGCTGATTTAAAATGGCCTACATCCATTGCCACAACAGTACTCAGGACAACCTCCAACTCCCAAAGAAGGCCCTGTATTTCAACTGCTTGTCCCCTCCCTACCCCAAAAGTGTCAAGTGGCCACTGGCTCCACCTCATTGTTATAATTTCTTGCATTGCTAGAATCACCATATGTGAACAAGAGAATACCATCAAGTCCACTCTAGTCCATAGTTCTTCCCCCAATCCAGAGGCGACTGGGATGGTGATGTCCACTCCAACTCCAAGTGAGAGAGGGCTTATATCCCATGGATATGGTGGGTGGGATGATCCTGCCTGCAGATGCAGGCCCTCTCCATTCCCTGGGATGGCCATTTCCCATCGTTGTCTCCTCACCAGGTGACTTGGATGA
>JAKSZT010054419.1:9389131-9615342 GCA_026826555.1 Tolypeutes matacus | reverse complement strand
CTTCTTTCTATGTTCCCTTGAAGGCAAAAGGTTAGGGCCAGAGGAATCAAAAGATGTAAGGAAGGCAGAAGGATAATAGAAATATTGATAAAAGTTAGAAGAGGGGCAAAATGAGACTTAATGAGATGAATATTTAACTTGAGTAGGCAGTGTAGAGTACTAGGAAAAAATATGGAGTTCCTACAATGGACTGAGAAAACAAATGGAGGAATATATATATATAGTGATTTAGAAGGCTAGAATTATGAGGAGGGAGAGAAATAGTAGAGAAAGGTCTGAAAGGAAAAAGTTAATACTAATAAAAAAAAAAAGAAAAAAGAAGAAGAAAACAAAATAGTTGAGATAGAAATTGACACCGTTAAGTTGTGGGCCTATGAAAAAATGTTGTCTCTAAGAGCCACAACAGAAAACAGAAGGCAGAAAGATGCAGGAAGGATAAGCGATAGTTTGTAATACAGAATTAATATATACAGCGAGTGGGAAATTACTGAATAAGAAGCCCAGCAAATAAGCAACCAGCTGGCAGCACCTATTTAAAAAAAAAAATAGAAGGAAAAAGGAAGGGGGCAGGAAAACGGGAATAATAGCAATAGACCAGAAAGTAACAGAGAGAAACCAAAGACCCACACAGGCAAGCAGTCAAACAGAGCTAAGGGGGGTCAATGATTCCCCTAGGGTCCACGTGGATCCTTCCTGCCTACTTGTGTTTATCAATGAGTTTCCCCCAGGGTTCTATATGCAGGTCCTGAAGCAGCTTTTAGCTATTAAACTAAATTAAAAAGAATTTATTTTTCATTTGTTGAGGTGACCTCACTTTTTTTTTTTTTTTTTTTTTTTAGCCAAATGCAGGACCCAAAATAATTCCTCCTCTAGACCAACCCCCTTACGGAAGGGACCCTAGCTGGGCCTGTGGAAATTAATCTAGCACGTTCCACTTTCCGGACTCCCCAGGTTAGCTGAAGCTCTGATGTTAGTCAGTGAGGAGTGCTAAAGATGGCGGATTCCGCCCCTTCTGGCGCCGAGCTCCAGCGTCACCGGGCTGCTCAGTAAATCAGTTTGAGTGCAGATTCGCGTCTGCTCTCAGCCTAATGCTGCTTCAGGTCGGCTTATCTGCTCCCCAAAGCTATGGTGCGGTGCAGGCAGCCAGATCAATGTCTAAAAATATAAAATACCCTTCCCTGTCTTCCAACCGAACCCTCCCTTTTTTGGGAAGTGTCCCTTCCTCCTGGCTCCGCAGCGGCCCGGGTCTTATCCCTGGGTGGCTAGGGAAATCAGCTGCATTGCCCGACCAAAATCCCCCCTCCGGTTCACTGGGTGCTGATTAGCTCGTTTGCTCTGTTCACACAAGGTCCAAGGGGCGCCAGGCAGCCAGATCCCCAGAAAATAAAACTTTTTCGCCCCGCCCGCGGCTCCAAATGGCCGTTTTATTTTTTTTTCCCTAACCGCGGGGCTCAGCCGCCTGTGCCAACCTCCACTGGCAGCCTCAAAACTCACGAATCTCCACCGTTCGGTCCACGCCACCGATCCGCGCAGGTAGATGTCCCAAGCCTCTCACTCCACGCGTGCACAGCACAGACCCCCGGGCAGGAACCCGTCCCCAATCCGCCTTGCTCTGGGAGCTTGCAGTGTGCGCCCTCCTACACTAACACCATCTTGGCTCTCAAGTAATGTTTTTGTACACTAGTACTGAACAATCTGAGGAGGAAATCAGGAGGAAAATTCCATTTTCAATAGCAACAAAAAGATGCAAATACCTAGGAGTTAATTTAACCAAAGAAGTACGGGACCTATATGCAGAAAACTACAAAACAATGCTAAAAGAAATTTTAAAAGACCTAAACAAATGGAAAGACATTCTGTGTTCATGGATTGGAAGAATAAATATTGTGAAGATGTCAATCTTGCCCAAACTGATTTATAGATTCAATGCAATACCAATCAAAATCCCAACAGCTTGCTTTACAGAATTAGAGAAGACAATTACCAAATTCATCTGGAAGGGTAAGTGCACCCGAATAGCCAAAAGTATTCTAAAAACAAGAGCAATGTGGGAGGAATTTCACTGCCTGACCTTGAAACATATTACAAAGCTACAGTGGTCAAAACAGCATAGTACTGGCATAAAGATAGACATATCGATCAGTGGAATAGAATTGAGAATCCAGAAATATACCCTCACCTATACAGTCAACTGGTTTTTGACAAACCTACCAAGCCCACGCTGATGGGAAAAAACAGCCTCTTCAACAAATGGTGTTGGGAGAACTGGATATCTATAATCAAAAGAATGAAAGAGGACCCCTATCTCACCCCCTATACAAGAATCAACTCAAAATGGATCAAAGATCTAAATATAAAAGCCAGGACCATAAAACTACTAGAAGAAAATGTAGGGAAGCATCTTCAAGACCTTGTAGTAGGTGGTGGTTTCTTGGACCTTACACTCAAAGCACGTGCAACAAAAGAAAAAGTAGATAAATGGGACCTCCTCAAAATTAAACACTTTTGCACCTCACAGGACTTTGTCAGAAGGGTGAAAAGGCAGCCAACTCAATGGGAAAAAATATTTGGAAATCACATATCTGATAAGGGTTTAATATCCAGGATATATATAGAGATGTTACAACTCAACGATAAAAAGACAAATGACCCAATTAAAAAATGGGTCAAAGACTTGAATAGACATTTCTCCGAAGAAGAAATACAAATGGCAAAAAAACACATGAAGAAATGCTCAACATCACTCATGATTAGGGAAATGCAAATCAAAACTACAATGAGATATCATTTCACACCTATCAGAATGGCCACTATGAAAAAGACAGAGAACTACAAGTGTTGGAGAGGATGTGGAGAGATAAGAACACTTCTTCACTGTTGGTGGGAATGCAGGATGGTACAACCACTATGGAGGACTGTTTGGCAGTTCCTAAAGAAGTTGAATATAGACTTGCCATGTGACCCTGCAATACCACTACTGGGTATATACCCAGAAGAACTGAGAGCAGTGACACAAACAGACATCTGCACACCGATGTTCATAGCCACATTATTCACCATTGCCAAAAGTTGGAAACAACCCAGGTGTCCATCAACAGATGAATAGATAAACAAACTGTGGTCTATTCACATGATGGAATATTATGCAGCTGTAAGAAGAAATGAAGTCATAAAGCATATGGCAACATGGATGAACCTGGAGGACATTATGTTGAGTGAAGCAAGCCAGACACAAAAGGACAAATACTGTATGAATGCATTACTATGAACCAAATATATTGTGTAATATATTGTTTGATTTTTAAAAAAAATTATATGTATTCATTACATTTAATTGAGAAATGTATATATTTATTCATCTGTGTTTACTTTTTAGTTTTTAATTGTTTATATTTTCAATTATTAGATGTACAAAATAAAGTTTAAAAAAAAAGCACAAGCTAAAGAAACTAATAAATGATTTCATTAAATGGCAAGGTAAAAGATCAACACACAAAAATCAGACTAAATGTTGTCAAGATATCAATTCTACATAAAGTGATTTACAGCTTCAATGCAATCCCAATCAAAATCCCTTCCTTAGAGAAGTGGAAAAGCCAATCATCAAATGTATGTGGAAGGGTAAGGGGCCCCAAATAGCCAAAGCCATCTTGACAAAGAAGAACGAAGTTGGAGGATTCACACTTCTTGATCTTAATACTTATTACAAGGAGGTTCTGTTACCAGTGACTCCTAAAGAAGACTAGCGGACAATGAGCGGAGACAACGAGCAGAGACAATGTACAGACAATGAGCAGTCAGAGAGGGAGCCATCTCAGGGGATGGGAAAGAACAATGATATAAACAAAAGTGACAAAAGTAAACTAAAGTACACATCAGTCAATGACATTGTTTTCTTAATTTTTCCTCTAATATCTCTGAGTATCTGATTTTTAATAAATGAACAACAAAAAAAAAACCAACAACAACAACAAAAAAAACACATTACAAAGCCATAGTAATCAAAACAGCATGGTGTTAGCACAAGGACACACATATAGACCAATGGGATAAAAACAAGAGTTCAGAAATCAACCCTCACATTTATGGCCAAGTGATTTTTGACAAGGATGACAAATCCACTCAATGGGGAACAAATTGTCTCTCCAATAAATGGTGCTGGGAAAACTGGGTCTCCATCTGCACAAGATTGAAGGTGGACCCCTACCTCACACCATATACAAAAATCAACTCAAAATGGATCAAAGGCCCAAATATAAGAACCAGACTATAAAACTCCTAGAGGGGAACAGATGTAGTTAAGTGGTTGAGCACCTGCTTAGCAGGTACAAGGTCCCGGGGTTCAGTTCCTGGTACCTCATAAATAAATAAATAAATAGATAGATAGATAGATAGATAAATAAATAAATCTCCTAGAATAAAATGTAAGGAAACATCTTCAGGACCTTCTGTCAGGCAATGGTGTCTAAAGCTTTATACCTAAAGCACAAGCAGCAAAAAAAGTAGATAAGTGGGATCTTATAAAAATTAAAAACTTTTGTTCATCAAAGGAATTTATCATGAAAGTAAAATGACAACCAAAACAATGTGAGAAAATTTTCGGAAACCACATATCTGATAAGGGTTTAATATCCAGAATATATAAAAGAATCCTTCAACTCAACAATAAAAAGACAAACAACCCAATTAAAAATGGACAAAAGACTTGAATAGACTTTTTTCCAAAGAGGATATACAAATGGTCAAAAAGCACGTGAAAATATGCTCAACATCATTGGCCATCACGGAAATGCAAATCAAAACCACAATAAAATTCCATTTCACACCCACTAGAATGGCTAATATTAAAAAATGGAAAATTACAAGTTTTGGAGAGTTTGCAGAGGAATAGGACCATTCATTCATTGTTGGTGGGACTGTAAAATGGTGCCGCCACTGTGGAAAGATAGTTTGGCAGTTCCTCAGAAAGTTAAGTGTAGAACTACCATATGACATGGCAATCCCACTTCTAGGTATATACTCAAAAGATTTGGAAGCAGGGACTGGAACAGATATTTGCACATCAATGTTCATAGCAGCATTATTCACAATTGCCAAAAGAGGGAAGCAACCCAAGCATCCATCAACCGACTAATAGATGAATAAAATGTGGTTATGCACACAATGGAATGTTATTCAGCCATAAAAAGAAATGAAGTTTTGACCATGCAACAACATGAATGAACCTGGAAGACATCATGTTAAGTGAAATAAGCTGGACACAAAAGGACAAATGTTGTATGACCTCACTGATATGAAATAATTAGAGTAAGCAGATCCATCGAGTCAGAATCTAGGATACAGGTTACCAGACACAGGGGATGGTGGTAGGGAATTGGGGAGTTAATGCTTAAATTGCGCACACTTTCCATTTATGTTGACCATAAAGTTTTGTTAACGGATGGTGGTAATGGTAGCACAATATTGTGAATGTATTTAACAGCACTTAATTATATATTTGAATGTGGTTAAAGAGGGAAATTTTAGGTTATATATATATATATTATGGAATAAAAAAATTTTAAAAACCTAGGATTATACAACCCAGTGAACCCTATTGTAAATGATAGACTATAGTTATAAAATTGTTCTTTCATGAGTTGTAACAAATATACCACAGTAAAGCAAGGTGTTAATAATAGGGTGGTATATGGGAACTCTATTTTATGCATGATTTTTCTGTTAAACTACAACTCCTCCTATAGAATAAAATATTCCAAAAATCCTGCAGAATCTCAGACTCCACCCCAGAACTACTGAATCAGAATCTTCATTTTAACAAGGCTTCCGTGCTAAATGCTGAGATGTACTGACCTGCAACATGGTCTTTGGATTCAGTTTTGTTTTGTTTTAGTAAATTGAGGGAGAAAACTACTTTAAATGTAAATGTAAAATGATTGATGATGAGTGCCAATTTCAGAAATATGCAAAAAAGTGAATCATAGAATTGAGGAAATAGGGTAGTTACATATTCAATAAATATATATATATATTACTTTTGAAGCCCATGATGATGATGACAAGAATGGTTAACATTAACATTCCTTGAGCACTTACTTTTTTTTCAGGTACTATTCTAAGTGCTTTCCAGGTGTTATCTCATTTAACCTTCAAAATAATCTCAGCCTCACAACAAACCTATAAGGCAAGTACTATCATCATCCCCGTTTTACAGACAAGGAAACTATAAGGCATAGGTTGTTAAGTGACTTGCCTAAGTTCACACAGCTAGTAAGGTTTTTTTGTGTGTTTTTGTTTTGTTTTGTTTTGTTTTGTTTTACCGGGAGGTCCCAGGGATCAAACCCAGGTCCCTCCATATGGGAGACGGATGCCCAAACATTTGAGCCACATTCACCTTCCAGCTAGTAAGTTTTGAAGCTAAATTTTCAATCCGTCTGTCTGACTCCAGAGGCCTCAGGCTTAAATCACTACATTGTACTGCCAGCTGAGATCTCCCTGATATTCAGAGATTTTGAGAAATCAGATCAAACACCCATTCCACAATTTCTCTTCCCACAATTTCTGCAAATTCTCAGGGGATTATGTTCTCATGGTCCTTTCTGCCTCTGGCTTCTCTACCTCACTTCTCCCCACCCCTACCCAACCACCCTACATTCCTACCAACTGCTTGACTCTCCTTCTGTTTCCTTCCCTCTATTTCTTGCTTCTCCCTCCAGCCCTCTCAGAAGCAAAACCAATTCCTTTCTTTGGCTCATGTATAGCAATTCAGTGAGGAAAAGGAGGAAAGGAGGGATGCAGATACAGTGATATTTATAGATTTGGTGTAGTTCCTATTTTGATGCCTTCTTTTCTGTTTATCTTTGTTAATTACAAAACAATATATGCTTGTAAAAAAATTCCAATATATAAAAAGTTATTAGTGAAAATATTGCTCTAATCATTTTCCCTAATTCTACTCTCTAGGGGTAAACACAGTCAATTGTTTGGTGTGGATCCTCCCATATGTCAACTGACAATTTTTCCCTATCCCATACTTGGGAAATTCAGTGTTCCCCCCAAGATTTCTATAATCTCATGGTCACTTTTGGCTGAACTATTCTCTACGCCACGTACACCTTACCTCCTATGGCTGATCTTTTCTCCCTTCTCTGAAGCAAACCCTCCATGATACTCAGTCTCTTTCCCTTAATTTTTACAAAAATCACTCACAAGAGGCATTTGTGTGTGTAGTAGACTTTGATGAAAGCTTGGAGTAATAGAGGGGAATTGAAACCACAGCAAGACAAACACCTTAACTCTTAATATTTTATATCCTTGGCCTATAGGGAAATTTTTCACTATCATTTCTGCAATCTTGCCCAACTCCCCAGGACCTCAACTTCCACATCAGAAAAGGATTATCAAGATGTTTTCTTGTACACTCATACAACTCATATGAGCACATCCACACTCCCATCCTGAGTGTGTACTTTCACTTTATGCTAAATTCTCCAGCTATTAAAAAGAAAAGATTTTTTCCTAATAAAATGTATTTCTCTCCCTAGGAGGAACAAATTAAAATGACAAATGTTCACCCCAGTATATACAGATACAAATATAAGTTTTTCACTTTGTTTTTTTCCCACACAATGGGGGTGTACTGTACTAAATCTTCTGCAACTTGCTTCTTTCACTTACATTTAATGACTATCCTTCTATACCAGCCCATACCAATAATTCATGAACCACTCCTATATTGATAGATATTTATTCTATTATTCTTTTTTAATTTTCTTTATCTATATATTGATAGATATTTAGATTATATCTACTTTTCCATGGTACATACAATGCTGAGATTAATATCTTTTTACATAAATATTTGCACATTTGTTTAATTATTTCTGTAAAAAATGTTTCCCAGAAGAGGAATACCTGGGATAAAGGGTATGTGAACTTACAGTTTGGAGAGATAATGCCAAATTGGCCTTTATAAAGGCTGTATCTATAAGCATTCCAATCTACAGTATCTGAGAGTGTCCCTTTCCCTGTACTCTTTCTAACCCTAGATAAAAATCTTTTTTTTTGATAAAAAATTATTTTATCTTAAATTATATTTCTTTGATCATGACTGAAATAATGTTTGTGTGTTTTTATGTGTTTATTGGCCATTTGTGTTGCTTCTGTGAATTTCCTGTTTACATTTTTTGCCCACTCCCCTGCTGTCTTAGCTGTTATAACAAATACCACAGAGCGGTTGGTTTAAGCAACAAGAATTTATTATCTCACAGTTTAGGGGGCCAGATGTCCAAAATCAAGATGTTGTCAGCAGGATCATGCTTTCTCTGAGGTCTGGAGAGTTTTGGTGGTGGCTTGCCAACAAGCCATAACTCAATCTGTCTACCATCTGTCTCCTTCAGTCTCCTCCTACTCCTGTGTCCAAATTTCCTCTGCTTGTAAGGACCCTAGTCATATTGGATTAAGGTCCACCCTGATTCCTTAACTGATAGGATCTTTGAAGAGCCTATTTACAAATGAATTCATTATTAGGACTGGGGCTTAAGACTTGAATATGTCTGTGGGGAACATGATTCAGTCCATACCATCTGCCATTAGTGTTTTGAACTGCTCCCACCCTCAATTCCTTCTATCTACCTCAGGCTCAAAACCGGGCTCCATAACACACCCGCACCACTAGATGATTCAATCACCTTATTTGCCTGAAATATTCTATTTTATTTACTATATTTTGCATCATTCTTAATATGCAAAGCAAGCTGCTTTTTTAAAAGTCATCCTTTCAAAGAATATTTAATGAAATGGAAAACACAATCTTCAAGAAGTTTGGAAAACACAGAAAGAAAAATCCATCTACAGTCCTGCTTTTGTGTAACCCATGAATGTTTTGCTAAAGTTGAAATAACAGTGGGATATAATTTAGTTTCTCACTTTTGGAATTTATCACTGGATTATTATTAACCCTGGACTTTTTTCATTGACCCGGTGCACCTTTGCTTTCCCTCCACTCCCTCAACACAAATCCTAACCTATGACTTTGGTTCTATTACTGTGCTGTAGTTAAAGGGGAACTAGAATCTGTGACTTAAGGGAGTTACAGGTCCATTCCTTCTAACCTGTCTCCCAGAGCTACCATTTCCTCTAATCTCCCCCAGTGATGTTACAGGTGAAAACATAGTTACTAAGCAGTCACATGGCCTGAGGCAGATCCACAGGGGTTAGGCTTGGGCCTGAAACAGGCTGGAGGTGCTCCAGAATAGGCTGATCAGGAAGTCAAAAGCCCAGGAGAGAAATCCTTTTGGCAGAAAAGACATCTGCGGAAAGCAATCTGCTCTATTAAATGTTAAATGGGAGAAAAAAAAAAAAAGAATATAAGGCACTAATGATGAGCAACATTCCAATTCTATGTGTGTGTGTGTATAAACTGTCATATACAGAAAAATATAGAAAAACAATAAGAAGAATTTCACCAAAATGTTAGCAGCGGTATTGTTGGGTGAGGGAATTATAGATTATATTACTTACATCACTATAATATTCTCTATCACCAAATTTTTTTACAATGAACCTACATTTATTTTATAATCATATAAAAAGAAACACTATGGTTTAAAAAGCAAGTTGTTTCCTGGATGTCCCAATGTTATTTGTTGAGCAGTTGGGAACTGAATGGGTAGCCAGTCTGATCTCCGGATTCTAATAGCTTCATCTGAGGAAGGAATGGGAAAGAATCCACATACCTACTATATGCCAGGCAGTTTCACACCTAATCTCATGAAATTCTCACAACAAGCCTGTGAGATAGATGTTTAATTTACCCATTTTATAGGTAGTGCTAATAGCAATAGTAATAGTAATTGAGCGCTTACCACTTGGCAGGCACAGGGCTGTGCAGTTTACATGCATTTGTTCATTTGATCCTAGAGGGCATTATCCCATTTTACAGATGAAGAAAATAAGGACCAGGGTTGCTAAATGACAGGCTCAAGATTATACAACTAGTAAATGGCAAAGCCAGGATTCCAACACAGTTCGTGTTGATTACAAAGATTGTGCTCTGCAGGGAAGAATAGACATTCTAGCTGTGCCATCAGAGAGGTTTATTCTCATAGATAACTGAGAGTTAGTTGGAATGGACCAGTTATTTTCATAGGTCCATGGCATATGGTCATTCAGGTTATGCAAAGGCACACGTTTAAAAGGGTGCCATTTGTATCATAAGTATCATGGATTTTTAATATTTTTAAAATTACAACAAGTTTTTGGCAGATAGCAGTAATGTGTTTTATTCTACCAAAATCAGTTGAGTATAAAAATTTCCAACAGATGAAAGTGAATTATCCTAAAAAAGCAACACATTTTACTAATTTACACAAAGGTTCCCTATGGACTAGCAGTTGCCTTGATTATGTTCCTCCACTCTGGTGGCCTTGGAGTTTACCTTTCTGCGTTACCTAAGCTTTCTTCTCATTAAAAAAAAATTTTTTTTGGTTGTTGAATCAAGTTGATTCAATCTCTTTCCTTCAATACTACCAATTCCTCCTTAGAAGGAAGTCATTCTCTTAGCTAATCCGTTAGGTGAGCATTAGACCTAGCTTCTGTATCAGTTATGGCAGAGGAAAGCATGTTGACATCTGCTAGCTTAAGGCAACAGATCGAGGCATCACAGCTGTGGTATTGGTCACAGATTCACTGCCCAGACAGAGCTCAAACTCTAACAACCCAACTACATAAGATCACGTCCAGGTTATCAGCCTATAAGATACAGTGACCACCTCCCTGCTGTCCCTCTTCCCCCTCACCAGAGCCTCCAACAACTGAAATCACAACATAGTCTGCCATCTAGATTTTGAAGCAGGCCAGGAAAAAGCAGCAGAAAAGCCAAAAGACAAGCCAGGGTAGTGGGTCATTGGATCATACCCTGGATCCAGCGATCCTGACGTGAGAACCCAAGGCCATAAAGATTATAATTATTCTGCCCTATGTCTTTCAAAATAAAAACAGCACTAAACTAAAAAAAAAAACAAAAACAAAAAAAAAACACAAGTGAAAGAATGTCTAACAAAACTTATTTTTCCCAGATGGGTTTGATGCTTTTATGAAATAAACATTAAAATCCTTTATTTGCTTTGGTGCCCCTACTTTGCTCATGTCCTGAGCATATGCTTAGTATGCCTGTTGTATAATCTAGTACAGTATGCTCTTGTGATGGTTAATTTTATGAGTCAACATGGCCAAGTTATGGTGCCCAATTGTTTGGTCAAGCAAGCACTGGCCTAATTGTTACTCTGAGGGTATTTCATAGATAGATTTAAATCATTAGTTCAAATCCATTGATTACATCAATAGTTGATTACATCTACAAACAAAGGAGATTGTCTTCAGCAATGAAAGGTGTCTCTTCATCCAATCATTTGGAGGCCTTAAAGTGAGAAATGAGGATTTCAACCATCAGAAAGAAGAATTTCTGTCTCTACTTCAGCCAGCCAGCTTCTCCTGGGGGATTCAGCATCACCTTCATTGAGTTTCCAACTTGCAGCCTGCCTTATGGAATTCAGACTTGGCCAATCCCCATGTTCACATGAGCCAATTCCTCTGTGTGTGTGTGTGTAGAAAGAGAGATATAGATGGTTCTGTTTCTCTGGAGAACCTTAATACAGCTCCCATACCACCTGCTTCACTAGTGGGTATACAAGTGTCTCAAAATGAACATCTTGAAAATGTTATATCAGCAAAAATACCACCAGCTTAGACTGAAAGGTACAGAAAGAGGACAAAATGAAAAAAATGTTGTTAGACCACCCCTCCCTCCAAATCTACAGACTGGCAAAACTACTCAGCTGCAAACACTTCTACACTTCATATTAAAGAAAGGATGGCCCCAGGAAATGGATGTGGCTCAAGCGATTGGGCTCCCGTCTACATATGAGAGGTCCAGGGTTCAATTCCCGGGGCCTCCTGGTGAAAGGCAGGCTGGCCCACATGGCGAGCTGGCCCACACAGAGTGCTGGTCCACACAGGAGTGCTGGCCCGTGTGGAGAGCTGGCACAGCAAGATGACGCAACAAAAGAGACACAGAGGAGAGACACAGCAAACCAGGGAGCTGAGGTGGCACAAGAGATTGAGCACCTCTCTCCCATTCCAGAAGGTCTCAGGATCGGTTCCTGGTGCCACCTAAAGAGAAGACAAGCAGACACAGAGGAACATACAGAAAGCAGACAGCGAGTGCAAAACAACTGGGGTGGGGGGGGGATAGTAAATAAAATGAATCTTTGAAAAAAAGAAAGGAGGAAAAAGTGGGGGAAAAAAGAAAGGATGGCTTTGAGGGCAGAGCCTAAGGCCCAGAGGATAGAGTTGAGGGCTCAGGGTATTCTCAGGCATTAAAACCTAATGGAGGGGAGCAGATGTAGCTCAGTAGTTGAGCACCTGCTTCCCATGTATGAGGTCCTGGGTTCAATCCCTAGTACCTTCTAAAATATATGTATATATAATGGAGCCATGCTCCAAACAAGATGGTGCAGTGAGATGCTTTAGGGCTCCATTCCCTTACAGAAGCTTTGAACAACTAGCAAGAACAGGGAGAAACATCTTTCTCACAGGTCCAGAAAACAGTTAAAGAACTGCAGTAACAGGGCAAGTGCCGAATCAAGAAAAACTCTACTTAAAATCAGTAGGATCTTGTGGAACCTTGCCCATGCTCCCAGTGCAGATCCCTGGTCCTAGCTCCAGAGGGAGCACAGTAACCTTCATTCACATACTGAGAGCATGTATGTCTGGCCCAATCTGATGATGGTCTGATGATGGTCTGAAGGACCCATCATTCCAGAAATTGCACGGTGTGTAGATGGCAGCTCACAGAGTTCTACAGAATGCTGTGGGAGAGCAGTTAAGCCATGCAGCCTGGGGCAAGGGATTGCAGGCTGTTGGACATATAGTGCGGTGCCTGGGACCAGGAGGTAACCGTTTTCTAGAGAAGAGGGGTCATTCATATCTGTGTAAATAGGGAAACTCCTAAGGTCACATGTGCATGCCCAAGAAAAGAAACATGTGCAGAAAACATCAGGGAGGCCCCTATGCTTTGGTGTGGAACAATTCTCTAAATTCATGTATGAATAAGCTCTGAAGAAGAACACCACTCGTACAAGCCAATCTGCAGAGATTGGAAAAGGTATTCTCTTTTTCTCCTTTTAAAAAAAATTATCATTAGCTCCTGTCATTCAAAGAAAGCTCTGTCATAACACTCTCTGGATGCAAGCTTAAGGAACAGATACCTCAAAGTCTAAATTCCAATGATAAAACATTAAACTATCAAAACATCCAGATTTCAGCAAAAGATTATGAAACATGCAAAGAAACAGGAAGTGATGACCCAGGCAAAGAAGAAGATTTAAAGCATTAGAAACCATCAGTAAGGAGGAGCAGACCTGCAGACCTGGGGCATATTAAACAAAGAATTATTTTTAATATAATAAACTTTATGTTTAAAAAGGTTTTACAATAAAAATTACAAAAGCATTTTTACTGAATTGGCAAAGCCAATTATGACATAAATTTGGAAGGGCAAGGGCCCATAATAGCCAAAAACATTCTGAAAAAGAAAAATGAAATTGGAGGAATCACACTACCTGACTTTAAAACATAGTACAAAGCTACAGTGGTCAAAAGTGCATGGTAAAAAAAAAAAAAAAAAAAAAAAAAAGTGCATGGTATTGGCACAAGGATAGACATACTGACCAATGGAACTGAATTGAGAGTTCTGATATAGATCCTCCTATATACAGTCAACTGATATTTGACAAGGCCACCAAACCTTGTCAAACTGGGACAGAATAGCCTCTTCAACAAACAGTATTTGGAGAACTGGATATCCATATCCAAAAGAATGAGAGAGGACCGCCATCTCACGCCCTATACAAAAATTAACTCAAGATGGATCAAAGACCTAAATATAAGAGCCAAGACCATAAAACTCCTAGAAGATAATATAGGGAAGCATCTATGATATCTTGTAGTAGGAAATGGTTTCATAACCTTTACACCCAAAGGGTGGGCAACAAGAGAAAAAATAGATAAATGGGACCTCCTCAAAACTGAAAACTTTTGCACCTCAAGGGAGTTTGTCAAGAAAGTGAAAAGGCAGCCTACTCAATGGGAGAAAATATTTGGGAACCACTTATCCTATAAGGGTCTAATATTCAGCATGTATAAAGAAATCCTTCATCACAAAAATAAAAAGACAAACAACCCATTTAAACATAGGCAAGGGATTTGAATAGACACTTTTCCAAAAAGGAAATACAAATGGCTAAAAAGCACATGAAAAGAAGCTCAACATCACTAGCCATGAGGGAAATGCAAATAAAAACTACAATGAGCTATCATTTTACACCTGCTAGACTGGCAGCTATTAAAAAACAGAGAACTACAACTGTTGGAGAGGCTGTGGAGGAATGGGAACCCTTATCCACTGCTGGTGGGAATGTAGAGTGGTGCAGCCATTGTGGAGGACGGTTTGGTGGTTCCTCAGGAAGCTAACTATAGAATCGCCATATGATCCAGCAATCCCACTGACCCAGAAGAATTGAAAGCAGGAACAAGAACAGATATATGCACACCAATGATCATAGCGGCATTATTCATTATTGCCAAAAGTTGGGAGCAATCCAAGTGTCCATCAACAGATGAATGTATAAGCAAATTGTGGTATATACGTACAATGGAAAATTACTCAGCTGTAAGAAGGAATGACACATGACAACATGGATGAATCTTGAAGACCTTGTGTTGAGTGAAGTAAGCCAGTCATTAAAGGACAAATATTGGATGACCTCACTGATATGACCTAAGCATATTGGGCTGACTCACAGAGCTAGAGTCTGTAAGATAGGTTATCAGAGACAGAAAGGGAGTAGAGGGTGGTAAGCCAATGCTCAATATGGGCAAAACCTATGATAAGACGGAAGGGGGTGGTTTGGCAGTGGAAGGGGATGACATTGGTGCAGGGATGTGAGGGGGGTCAATGGTGCTGGAATTTGAGGGTGAGCAGAGTGGGGGGTTGGGTTGGACTATCCATGGAACTGGGGGGAGGGCTGAAGGAAGGAACCGATGAACTCTGGGGATTTGTAGGTCTGTGGTTGAAACTGCAATGATGGGAATGTTCTTTTGCAAGTATGGCAGGGGAGGGTCACTGGTGCAGGGCATCAGTGGGGGGATATGTGGGTAAGGGTGCACCTGGGGCATGCTTCTATGGAATATGAATGAGATCATCTTGCCATAGGGTGTAATCTCAGTGGGTGGAGACTCACACAATAAACAAGAATATATTAAACTCTCATCCTGGGGAGTCTTGCTACATTCTCAAATAAAGGGACAAGAATCTCTCGAGAGCATAGCCAGTGCTTAATAAAAGAAAACAGACTAGTACATCAAGTCCTCAATATTAATGCATGTAACTATGAAATTTATGCTTCAAAACTTGAAACTTAGTGGATACCATAGGTTCCGAGGAGAGGAGAGGGAAGAATAGGCGGAACATAGGGCATTTTTAGGGCATTGGAATTGTTCTGCATGATCTTGCAATGACAGATACAGGCCATTATACATTGTGTCAAAACCTATAAAAGTGTCTGGTGCAATATACAAACCATAATGTGAACCATTGCCCATGGTTAGTAACAATGTTTCAATATTTGTTCATCAATTGTAACAAATGTACCATACTCATGTAAGATGTTATTAATAGGGGAAACTATGAGAGGGGGAGGGGCTGGGGTATGTGGGACCCTTATATTTTTTATGTGACTTTTCTGTAACCTAAACCTTCTTCAAAAATAAAGTGGAACAAAAAGACACTGGGGGAACATACAGAAGAAATTGTCAATATACATGAAAGATAACAGATCTTATGGTGATGAAAACCACAATGCAAAAAAATTTTTTTCTTTGTATTTTATTTATTATTATTATTATTATTATTATTATTGGCTTTGTTTCAGGGGAGGTTTTGGATTGCAGAAGGGTTGCAACTGTGGCAGGGGAGAATCACTGGTGTGGGGTGTCAGTGGTGGGGGGTCATGTGGGGAGGGGTGCACCTGGGGCATGCTTCTATGGAATATAAATGTATTCATGTGGTCATGGGGTGTTGTCTTGGTGGGTGGAGACCCACACAATAACTGACAGAATATTTAATTCCCATCCTGGGGCATCCTGCTACATTCTCTAATACAGTGGCAAGAATGTGGCAAGAATCTCTCAAGTACATGGGCAGAACCCAGTGAAGGAGGACAAACCACTATGCCAGGTCCTTGATATTGATGCTTGTACTTATGAACCTTGTTCTTGTGAAATTGAAACTTAGCCTAGTAATATACATTGCCTAAGAGTTACATTCTCAAAGTCTCCTCCTTGCTCAAATGTGGCCTCTCTCAAAGCCAACTCAGCATATAAACTCACTACCTTCCCCCCGGCATGGGACATGACTCCCAGGGATGAGCTTCCTTGGCACTGAGGGATTATTACCAACTGCCAACTAATGATGTATTTGGAAAAAGACCTTGACCAAAAGGAGGAAATATTAAATAAAATGAGTTTTATGGCTAAGAGTTTTCAAAGTGAGTCAGAGGATCATCCCAGAGGTTATGTTTATGCACTTCTCAGGAGGTTCTCATTGACTGCCACAGTAAACAGTGCCTCAAGCAAGGGTGCACCTGAGGGCTCTAGAGACATCTAGACACTATAGGCAGGGCAGACAACTCCAGAAAACCAACACCCTGTTGGTGGCCCTTACCTTGGAATATATGATAACCGATTTCCCCAATGTATCAGAGTTAGACTCATTTATAATTTTCCTATGCATGGTTCTTCTGCCCCATTTATTTGAATCTTTAATTAGCACTATATCCATTAAATATATGTCCCAGAGACTTAAATCTTTGGTCTGCTCATATGCTGGTTGAGCCCTGACTCTCAGCAGAGTTGCAACCAACACCTACTCTCCAGTTCATCGGACTTGCCCAGGACAACTAACAAAAGGATGATGATAGACAATGCCCATGCCCCCAAAACAGAAAGTATCTACAACTGCAAGCAAGACAGCTCCATCCATCTGCCCCAAGGGATCTAAGTCCCCTCTCAACCGGTAGCAGAGTAAGCGTCACCACCCCTAAATCCTCAAGGGTAAAGAATAAGCAAACATAAGGGAGGAATGCAACTATGGACCAAGGAAGACATTATTATTCTAGTAATGGAAGAATGTGTAACATTGATATAAAGACAGTGGTCACCAGAGGTTCTGAGGGAAAAGGAAGAATAGGTGTAACATGGGACATTTTGGGGACATTGGATATGTTCTGCAGGATACTGCAGTGATGGATACAGGCTGTTACACATTTTGTCAAAACTTATAAAATTGTATTGTGCAAAGTGTAAACCATAATGTGAATGATAGACCACGCTTAGTAGCAATGCTTCAATATGTGTTCATCAATTATAACAAATGTACTACATTAATGAAAGATGTTGGTGAAAGTGGGGGGGGGGATTTATGGGAATCCCATATATTTTCAATGCAACGTTTATGCAATCTGAAACTTCTTTAAAGAGGTTTTATATTACAGAAAAGTTATGTTGAAAGTATAAGGGATCCTCATATACCCCACCTCCTCCCCCTCCCACATCTTCCCCAATTAATAACATCTTACAATTGCATGGTACATTTGTTACAATTAATGAATAAATATTGAAGCATTGCTACTAACCAAGGTCTATAGTTTACTTTGTGATTTACACTTAATTCTAATGCCCAACACATTCTATGAGCCCAGCACCACCCTCATACCAAAGCCAGGTAAGATACCACAAAAAAGAAAACTAAGGAACAGTATCTTTTATTAATATAGATGCAAAAATCCTCAACAAATGCTAGTAAACTGAACCCAACAGTGTATTAAAAGTGTTTTATACAATTATCAAGGGGATTTATCCCTGGTATGCAAGGCTGATTCAGCAAAAGAAAATCAATTAATGTAACACACCACATTAACAGAATGAAGGGGAAAAATCCTCATGATCATCTCAATTGATGCAGAAAAGGTATTTGCCAAAATCCATCACACTTCTTGATAAAAACACTTAGAACAGGTCAATGGCGAGCAAGCAAACAGGAGGCTGTTCGGCTGTAGGAGTGGAGCAATGCCTAAATCAAAGGAACTTGTTTCTTCAAGCTCATCTGGCAGTGATTCTGATAGTGACGTTAACAAAAAGCTAAAGAGGAAAACGCAAGTTACTCCAGAAAAACCTGTCAAGGAGCAAAAGACTGGTGAAACCTCAAGAGCTCTGTTATCTTCCAAGCAGAGCAGCAGAAGCAGAGATGATAACATGTTTCAGATTGGAAAAATGAAGTACGTCAGTGTTAGGGACTTTAAAGGAAAAGTCCTAATTGATATTAGAGAATATTGGATGGATCCAGAAGATGAAATGAAACCAGGAAAGAAAAGTATTTCTTTAAATCCCGAGCAATGGAGCCAGCTGAAGGAACAGATTTCTGACATTGATGATGCAGTAAGAAAACTGTAAAATCAGAGCCATTTAAAACCTGCACTGTTCTAGTTGTTTTAATCTGTCTTTATACATTGGCTTTTGTTTTCTAAATGTTGTTTTCCAAGCTATTGTATATTTGGATTGCAGAACAATTTGTAAGGTGAATATTTTTTTTACTGTGCACTATTAAAAATGTTCTAAGTGAAGCTAATTGTCAACTTTATTAAGATTGCTTTTTGCCCACCACCTAGTGTAAAATAAAATCAAGTAATAAAACCCCCCCAAAAAGAAACAACAACAACAAAAAAAAAACCACTTAGAACATGAGGAGCAGGTGCAGCTCAGTGGTTGAACTCCTGGTTTCCATGTACAAGGTCCAGGGTTCAATTCCTGGTACCACCGCAAAAAAAAAAAAAAAAAAAAAAAAAAACTTAAAACATTAAAATAGAACAAAACTTTCTCAACATGATAAAAGATCTCCATTTGCAAAAAATAAGGAGGACCCCTCCCTCATACCATATACAAAAACCAACTCAAAATGGATAAAAAACCTAAATAGGGAAGTGGATATGGCTCAAGCAATTGAACTCCTGCCTACCACATGGGAGGTCTCAGGTTCGGTTCCCGGTGCCTCCTGGAGAAGACAAGCAAGACAGTGAGCTGGTGTGACGGGCAGGTGCAGAAAGCTGACACAACGAGATGACACAACAAGGAGACACAAAGAGGAAAGACAATGAGAGACATGACAAAGCAGGGAGCTGAGGTGGCTCAAGCAATTGAGTGCCTCTCTCCCACATGGGAGGTCCCAGGTTTAGTTCCCAATGCCTCCTAAAGAGAAGACAAGCAGACACAGAGAGCACACAGCAAATGGACACACAGAGCAGACAGTGAGCACAAACAACAAGGAGGGGGGAATAAATAAATAAAATAAATATATATATTTTTAATATTTTTTAATTTTTTCTAAAGGATACTTAGATTACATAAAATGTTACATAAAAAAATATAAAGGATTGCCCCACCGCACTCTTTTTTTTTTAATTTATTTATTTTTTATTGTGGGTAAAACTCAAAATTTTCACAATACATACCAATATTTGTAAAATGATATATAAATATATATGCATATATGTGCATTTGCTTACAAAAATGTTATTTATATATATATAAATATATTTTAAGAGGTGCTTAGATTACCTAAAATATTACCCAGAACCCACTGGGATTCCCATGTTGCCCACCTCCCACACCTCCCACCACATCTCACACAAACATCTCCCACAAGTGTGGCCCACCACTCAGAACTGTGTGAGAGAGTGTGTGGTTTACGATATGAACTGTGGTCTATGGTTGGTGGCAAAACAGATCTTTTTAAAAACCTAAATATAAGAGCTAGAACTATAAAACTCCTAGAAGACAACGTAAGGAATCATCTTCAGGACCTTTTTTAGGCAATAGTTTCATAGACTTTACATACAAAGCAAGAGCAACAAAAGAAAAAATAGATAAATGGGACCTCCTCAAAATTAAAAACTTTAGTGCTTCAAAGGTATTTGTCAAGAAAGTGAAAAGGCAGCCTACTCAATGGGGGGAAATATTTGGGAACCACTTATCCAATAAGGGCCTAATATCCAGCATATATAAAGAAATTCTACATTGTGAAGATAAAAGGACAAACAACCCATTTGAAAATGAGCAAAAGACTTGAATAGACATCTCTCCAAAGAAGATATACAAATGGCCAGAAAGCACATGAAAAGATGCTCATAATCATTTGCCATCAGGAAAATGCAAATCAAAACCACAATGAGATTTCACATCCATTAGAATGGCTACTATTGAAAAAAAAAACAAAACAGAAAATAGCAAGTGTTGGAGTGGATGCTATGAAATAGGAACACTCATTCATTGCTGGTGGCAATGTAAAATGGTGCAGTCTTTGTGGAAGACAATTTGGCGGTTCCTCAGAAAGCTAAGTATAGAATTACCATATAACCTGGCAATCCCATTACTAGGTATATACCAAATAGAATTGAAAGCAGGGACTCATACAGATACTGGCACATCAATGTCTGTGGCAGTATTATTCAAAAAATATAGTAGCAACCCAAATATTCATCAACCAGTGAATGGATAAACAAAATGTGGTATATTCATACAATGGAATATTATTCAACCATAAAAAGGAATGAAGTCCTAATTCATCAGACAACATGGATAAACCTTGAAGACATCATGTTGAGTGAAATAAGCCAGACACAAAAGGACAAATTTAGTATGATCTCACTGATTTGAAATAATTATAATAAGCAAATTCATAGAGTCAGAGTCTAGAATAAAGGTTACCAGGGACAGGGTGGGGATAGGGAATGGGAAGTTAAGGTTTAAAATATACAGGTTTCCTATTCAGAGTGATGGAAATGCTTTGGTAATGGATGTGAATGTGAATTGTGAATGTAATTAACAGCACTGAAATATATATCTGAATATGATTAAAAAGGGAAATGTTAGATTGCATATATGGTAATAGAATACATTAAAAAAAAAAAAAAATCCATGAGGGGAGGGAGCAAATGTGGCTCAAGTAGTTGGGTTCCAGCCTCCCACATGGGAGGTCCTGGGTTCGGTTCCTGGTGCTTCCTAAAGAGGACAAGCTGACACAACAAGCTGATGCAACATGCTGATGCAACAGGCTGATGCAATGAGCAGACACAATGAGCAGACACAACGAGCAGGGAGCCAATGTGACTCAAGTGGTTGGGCACCCACCTCCCACATGGGAGGTCCCAGATTCAGTTCCTGGTGCTTCCTAAAGAAAACAAACAAGCGAACAACAAGCAAAACAATGAGCAAACAGACAAGGGAGCCAACTCAGGGAAGCTGATGTGGCTCAGTGGTTGAGCGCTGGCCTCCCACATACAAGGTCCTGGGTTCAATCCCTGGTCCCAGCACCTCAAAAAAAAAAAAAAATCCATGAAGGTATACTATACAGTGAACTCTAAGTTAAACCATGGACTATAGTTAATAGTACAATTATACAAATGTGTTGAAATTTACACACATTATCTGATTTCTTCCTTACCAAAACTCTCAGGGTTAGGTATTAATGTTCTCTCCATTGACAGAAAAGAAAACTGAGGGGCAGAGAATTTAGATGCTTTGCTCAGGATCACATAACTAGTAAGTGACAGAGTTAGGCTATGAACCTAGATCTGTAAGAGTCCAAAGCCCCAGTTCTTTCTACTACACCAGTATTAGGATCTGGCAGAAGCCAGAGACTTTTCAGAAGTCCAAGGGATGGGAGATTATCTTATCTGACACTTTGGATAGATCATATGGTATTTGAATATATCTCAATAAAATTGCTCTAATAAATAAATGTGCAAGAATAGACAGAAATAGCAGCTATGGACAGGAGGGGAAGCATAGAGAGATTGAGAGGTGAAGAATTTTCTTATTTGTCTGTTTTTTGTTTATTATTATTATTATTGAAATAATGAAAATGCTCTAATAATGATTGAAGTGATGAATGCACAACTATGTGATTATGCCAAATACCATTGATCATACACTTTGGATGAGTTGTATGCTTTATTAATATGTATCAATAAAATTGATTTATTTAAAAAAAGGTGAATGATAAGAAGGAAACAGTCGTATGAAGGTTTGAGTACATTTGAGAAAAACGAAATAGCTAGCGCAAAGATCCTGAGGCAGGAGTAAAGTTGGTGTGTGTGAGGAACTGAAAAAAACAAAAAAAGAAAATCGTGTGCTGGGAGCAAGTGAGAGAGAGACGTAAGGAGTAGATGAAGTTATCAAGACAAGTAGATGAAGGTCACAGAAGGCCTCATAGATCTGGGTAAGGGGTTTGGATTTACTCCAGATGTAATGGGAAGCCACCCAAGAATTTCAAATCAGGCAAGTGACATAATCAGATTTCTGTTTAAAAGGATCATTCTGGCTACTGTTAGATTATGAGAGAAAACAGCACCCTGTGCCTGCATGCGTCATATGTCTTCCCCACAAGTGATAGGAAATCTCATCATGACGACCACTTACTGGACCTGAGGTGTTAGTTTTCATTGTTTATCTTTAGTTTACAGGAAAAACAAATTTAACTTCCAATTGATGAGATGAACACATCATTATAAGCACATATAGAAATATTGGTGTCTTCTCTCCCTGGATGTATACTTTTTAAACAATTATAAAAGTAATAAAAGAAAGAGAACAGGATAGATGAGATAGAAATAAAAACCAGAAAAATTGGGGACTAAACAAAGAGAGGTGGAATGTAAGAACAACAACAGAAAGCAGAAGATAGAACGATGAAGGAAGGAAAAGAGATAGCCTTGGTATACAAAATCGGTATACACAGAAAAGGGGAAATCAAGGAAGAGGAAGCACAGTAACCAAGAATCAAGCCAGCAGCACCTTGAGGAATTTTTCTCTTCATCTGGCTCCCTCCAGATCGATGCCCTGAGGCCTCCTACTCTGTGGGTTCCCAAAACAGCTCACTGGGGCAGGATCTTGCCCCCACTCAGATGTTTTTTGTGAGAGAGATCTGCCTATGTTCCTTTGAAAGAAAAAAAAATTGGGACCAGATAAAAGGAAAGAGATAGGAAGACAAAAGGAATAATAGTAATGGTAATAGTAAAAGGCAGGAGAGCAAACGTACAAGACCTAGGACAAATGAGTTCTAAGAGACTTCAAAGTGAGTCAGGAGGTCATCCCAGAGGTAACGCTTATGCACATCTCAGCAGGATCTCATAGACTTCCAAAGTGGGTACTACCCCAAAAAGTGGGACTCCTGAGGGCTCTGGAGACACCCAGGTCCTATGGTCAGGGCAGATAGCTCCGGAGTTTGATGCCTTGCCAGTGGGCTGTACTTTGGAGTTTGTGCTCCTGAGAGTGACAAAGTTGGACTCAATTATGTCTTCCCTGCATATGGTTTATCTGTCCCTTCTATTTAAATCTATATTTGGTGCTGGAGTTTGTAGGTGTACATCCAGAGACTCGAGTATTTGAGCTGTCCATGTGCCAGCTGGGCCCGGAACCTCGGTGGAATTGCAACACCTACTCTACAGCTCATTGGACTCACCCAGGACAACTGGCGGGGAGATAATGATGGACAACGACCATCCCGGGGAATGGAGAGAGTCTGCAGCTGCAGGCAGGATAGTCCCATCCATCTTCCCCATGGGATATAAGCCCCCTTTCACTTGGAGGTGGAGTGGACATCACCACCCCAGAATCCTCGGGATTGGGGGAAGAGCTATGGACTAGAGTGGACTTACTGGTATTCTACTATAGACATTGTGATTCAAGCAATGGAAGAAATTACATCATTGCGGTGAAGCCAGTGGCCACTGGAGGCTCTGGGGACAGGGAGAGGGAAAAACAGTTGTAATAAGGAGGATTTTTCAGGACTTGGGAATCACCCCGAGTGGCGTTGCAATGACAGATATAGGCCATTTTATATAATCACGTAACATGCAGAACTGTGTGGGAGAGAGTGTAGACTACAATGTGAACTAAGGTCCATGCTTAGTAGCAAAGCCCCAGGATGCGTTTATCAACTGCAATGAATGTGCCACACTAATGAAGGATGTTTATGTGGGAGGGTGTGGGAGGTGTGGGGAATGGGGCATATGGGAATCCCTATATTTTTTGTGTAACATTTATGTAATCTAAGTATCTTTTAAAAATTTTTTTAAAAATTAAAAAAAAAATAAATAAAAGCAGTAGAAGCTCCTGTTTAAAACTTCAAACACTACTGAGGGGGGTGGAAATTAGTAAATACAGGACCCCAGACACTGCTTCCCACCCCTATCCATTCCTACTTCTCAATTTCTTCAAATCCACATGAAAAAAGAAACCTCCTTGGAGATCCCCTTCCTGGAATTGTTTCTGATCATCTCTATGTCTCTATACAGATTCTTACCTACAGTAAATTTATAACACTAGGTCAACTGTCCAACTTCACCAGGCAGGCTCCTGTAACCTTCTTCCCATAAACTGGTATGGAAATGTTCAGGAAGAACAAGAGCACTATATCAGGGTTCTCCAGAGAAACAGAACCAACAAAATATATGTATGTATATGTATACTATTTATTTATGTACTTGTTTTTTTTTTAAGGAATTGGTTCATGTAATTGTGGGGGCTGGCAAGTCCAAATTCTGTAGGGTAGGCTGAATTCAATAGGGCAAGCCAAATTCCACAAGGCAGAGAAATTCCAGTACGAGTATTGTTGAAGAGTCCGAATTCTTAGGGAAAGCCATCAGGCTGGAAACTCAGAGAGGAGTTGAGTTTGTAGTCTTGAGGCAGAATTTCTTCTTCTCTCTGGAACCCTCAGTTCTTTGCTCTTAAGGTCTCCAACTGATTGGTTGAGGCTCACCCATATTATCGAGGTAATCGCAATAATCTGTCAACTCATTGTAGATCCTAATCCCTTGTGCAAAATACCTCACAGCAACACCTAGGCCAGTATTTGATCAAATAACTGGACACCATAACCTAGCCAAGTTGACATATAAAATTAACCATCACAAGAACCTAGCCACAAGATTAGTAGTTAAAAGATCATTGGACTTGGAGTCAAATTGAATTCCAGTTCCTGTTGTAACACTTCCTGCCTCTGAGATACTAAGCAAATCACAACCTTATAATCTTGGTTTCCTTATTTTTGCCTGTCTCCCAGGGTTTCTGTGACGTTCAAGGATATCTGTGTAATAACACATTTTTAGTATATCATTGTTAGTGTAGACAGCCACATACTATTTCATATGTGTATATTTCACTCCCACATACATACAGCTATATCTGTTGGCATTCATTCACATGCAAGGGAGTTTTTACTGGAAGTAGAAAGAGGAGTTATACTGAAAGACAAAGAGGAAAAGAATACAATTGACTTTTTCAGGCTGAGTGATGTCTGTGATAAGGGTTCGCCAAGTGGCTTTGCAGGCTTCAGATGTGGACAGGTGGGAGCTGGAGCAGAAGGGAAAGAAGTCGGTGCACCCCTCTTGACAAGAAGAGCTGACAAAGAGGTGGAACATAGGACATTTTTAGGGCATCGGAATTAAGTGTAAACCACAAGGTAAACTATAGAACTTGGTTAGTAGCAATGCTTCAATATCTACTCATCAATTTTAACAAATGTACCACACAATTGTAAGATGTTATTAATAGGGGAAAATGTGGGAGGGAGAGGGAGGGATACTTTCAATGGAACTTTTCTGTAATCTAAAATCTCTTTAAAAATAAAGTTTAGGGAAGTGGATGTAGCTCAGTGGCTGAGCGCCTGCTTCCCATGTACAAGGTCCTGGGTTCAATCCCTGGTACCTCCTTAAAAAAACAAACAAACAACAAAAAAAAACTAAGCAAAAATAAAGTTTATTATATATTTTTAAAAAGGAATAGTTGACAAATTGGTTTGAGGGTACCTGGAATGCCCTAATTTAGTGGTACACTCAGAGTCTCAGAAGCAGAAATAATTGGGAAACATTTTGGCGGGGGAGGAGATGCCAAGATTCTGCTATTATTCAGGTGGGGGCTGCCAAACCAAAACACTGTGGACTTAGGGAAAAATTTTGACACAAAAGGACAAATACTGTATGATTGCGCTATTATGAACTAAATATACTGTGTAAACTCGTGGAGTTAATAACTAGACTACATGTCACCAGAAAATAGAATTAGGGCAGAGAAAGAAAAGCTAAGGATTAATCTATGTAGAACTGGTAAAAAGGTTGTTTGTAAATCCTTGGAAATGAATAGAAATAAAGAAAGCACATCAGAGCATTTGTAACTAGCAATACTATTATATGGGTATGACTGGTTGAAAGGGAAAGTCTAAAGACATATATATTACTAGAATGAAAGCTAAAAAATGTAACATGGGACCGTATAACAGTGAAACCTCATGTAAAATATGAATATGGGTAATATTGCATATGTTCAAGTAAACAGAACAGCAGCTATGTACAGCAGGAGAAGCATAGAGAGATTGAGAGATGATGAGTTTTTTAAAACATTATTATTATTGGAATAATGAAATTGCTCTAATAATGATTAAAGTGATGAATGCACAACTATATGATTACACCAAATACCAATGATTGTATACTTTGGATGGATTATATGCTTTATTAATATGTATCAATAAAATTGATTTGTTAAAAAAAAAAAAGACTGCTGGTTTATAAATCATTTGAAATTGACTATTTTGGATTGCCATCCAAGGAATGGGTCTGGGTTTTCCTTTCATTGGATCCCCATTACCTAGTACAGTACATGGCACCAAGGAGGTGCTCAATAAATATTGGTTGATTTAATGGACTGTTCTCATAAACTCAATTAGCGCTCAGGACCAAGTGAATAACAATAAGGTTTGTAGAGCTAAGTTGTAAAGTGCAGTTTTCATACCCAGCTTCAATTAAACATCTCACCAGTCCAGTGAGGTGGGTTTTATCATCATTCCCATTTTACCGATGAGGTCACTGAGGTTCAGAGAGGTACAGTCATGTGCCTAAAATCACATGATAAATTAGTAGTAGAGCCTGAAATAAAGACACCCTATGCCATCATCTATAAAATTTTGGACTAAGATGGTAATGATCAGATTGTGACTTGTAATATAAAACATACGAATCACTTCTGGGTGGGGAAGTAAGTGTGGTGTTCCTGGAAGGTGGTATACATCCAGGTAAAAGACACATCTTCAGGCAGGAAACAGGAACTAAGACAAGCTTTACACAGCCAGCCAGCCAGCCAGCTAATTCAACAAGTACTCCATTTCCTGGGGTCCTGCTCTGTGCCCAGTTACTATGCTTGGTGCTTGAGATACAATAGTGAACAAGAAGTGGGACAATGTGTTCTCTCAGGAGGTGGTAGGTGCTGATGGTACCCACCATGTACGAGGTTGATAAGGCTTTATGGAGGGACGAAGCCTACAATACCCCTAACAGAGTTTTCCAAATAGTCGTCCAAGATCTGGTACCAAATTGTCCAGGAATCTGTATTTGAATACCCATTTCAAATGCTGCTGATGCACAGCTGGGTTTGGGAGCCACTGCTAAGGTAAGTCAGATGATCTTAATTACACATCAAATTGGTTTCCTTTTAAATTTTTATTTCCCATTTTAACAATTTTTTAGTGTACACTTCAATATTATTCCTGAGCTCTCAGTGTAAAAATTCTACCTTCCTTTTTTTTTTTATCCCTAATGGAAGATGATTAATATATTACCATACACTATTGTCCATAATTTGCTTTGGATGTATTTTCTTAAAAAAGGAAATACACTAAGGGAAAGAAACTAGATAAAAGGTACTACATGTTGTTTGACTCCACCTATACAAAATATAAATACAAATAAAGTAGGGAGACGGAAACAGAATAGCATCTATGTATGGCAGAGGAAGGACAGATTGAGAGGTGATTATTAATGGTTAAAGGGTTTTTTTTATTGGAGTAATGAAGATGCTCTAATAATGATTGACATGATGTATGCACAACCATGTAATTATACCAAATACCATTGATAATGCACTTTTGATGGATTCTATGCTTCATGAATATTTACTAATAAAATAAACAACAAAAATTTTAGCTTCATCTCAGTTGTGCTGTAGAGGGCACACTGGGCCATAATATAAAAATGGGGGTGAACTCTGCCTCACCCCTAGGCCCTAGATAAAAGGACTGGTAATCAGAAAACATGCCTCAAGGCTGAAGAGAATCTTGTGGAACACATCATATTTTGAGGCCCAGAAGCCCCTTGTCAAGGAGAGACTCTACTTTCAAGGCCAATCTTAGAGATTATGGATTTTACTTGATCAAATAAGTCAGCAAATCCTTTACAGTAAGCCTTGAATCCAGGACCTCTGGTTCCAAATCCTAGGCTTTGTCCATTCTACCTCTGCTGTGCAGCCTCCTGGATCAAGATCCTGTTTAGAGACTCTAGCAGTGGGCAATGAATACACACAAAATCTCTTCAACCCATTGACTTGAGAAGGCCTAAGGGAACCCAAAAGTGGCTTTCTCTTACCCTGAATGTTGCTCTCTGCTCAGAGTGATATTATTGGAGTGAGAACTTTTTATTTGTAGCTCTTGAGCCTTTCTTATTCCACGTTCTAGTAACAGTTAAAGTGAGACTATTCTCTCTCAGAAGAAGGCGTAGAGTCCAGGCAAAGAGCCTTGGAAACTCCAAGAAAGACAGGGTAGGAGCTTGGGAGACCTGGAGCTAGAGTCCAAAGGTCAGGAGTTGGTGATCCCTGAGAAACAGGTGACCATACTCCTTGGTTTGTTTCGGATAGGCCCAGTTTATGTCTGCTGTCACTGAGTGTACTATTCACACTACCCTCCCACCTCTGCCTTTCATTGTCAAAAGTGTTCTAGTGATACAATACATTTTACGGCCACACTACTGAGGGAGGAACCGGACCCTGTCTTATTTTTATCTGGGATACTGGCTTGGAAAAGAAACGTCATCATTTGGACTCCAGGGCAGTAAGCTCTTTTTTAAAGCAGGAAATGTCATGTGATTGAATTTTTCCAAAACAATAAAAGCATAAAGTTATTTATAAAAGAGTATCTAATAAACTAAGAAATACATGATTGAATTTTGTATTCCTAGCACCTGGCTGTATGAATTAGTGCTTCTTGCCCTGCCTACCCCCTCAGACACAATTCTTCATGGTCAAACCTTAGCCACATCAGTATTTTAATAATTGCTGACATCTGGTGGTCATTTCCAGGTTTTTCTCTAGTCAGCTCTGAGTCCTACAGAGAATAGACATGGCACTCTAATTCATATCAAGTTGTTGACAGCTGGTAACTGATGCATTTTTTTGTCAAAAGCTATTTAGATTAGAGGCAGGGAGGGCAGTATTATGGGTGGAGCACAGTAAAATGATAACATCAAGAAGTGGAATTTCTGTGTGGAATTTCAGGCCTATGAGAATTATTTTTACATAGAGGTGTCTTTCCTGAAATGATACCAAGTAGGCCAAAGGCATTAAAGTTCTTGGTAGCAACAAGGTATCAAGTTAACAGCAGGGCAGATGGGATCAAATGTCAATTAGAGGAATTCTTGGATGAAAAACTTGGGGAGCAGATGTGGCTCAAGCAGTTGAGTGCCTGCCTCCCACACGGGAGGTCCCGGGTTCGGTTCTTGGTGCCTCCTAAAAAAACAAACAATAAACAACAAGCAAAACAGATGAAAAAACCAACTCAAGGAAGCCGATGTGGCTCAGTGGTTGAGCGCCAGCTTCCTACATACGAGGTCCCGGGTTCAATCCCCAGTCCCCGGTACCTAAAAATAAACAAACAAAAAACAAAAACAAAAAAAAAACCTTGGACACATGGTAAACTGACTTTCCATCGTGTCCGGCTAATAAAGGAAGAGAGGGAGAAAGGGGGCGGGGGCGGGGAATGAGATGCAGAAAGAACAGATTAAGAAAGCCATACTTCAAAATATAGCTTTACTTATTTTCTGTGTTTCACAGAGGTATGAAAAGGAAATGTTTGCATATTCCATTACCTCCCCACACTCCTTCTTTAATTTATATGTCATTTCAGAGGGTTTCACACAGAAGACATTTTAATATCAACACGTCATAAAAAGGGTAACTAAGAACCGTAGTATTCATTTGAGGAACAATTTAATTACCCAGCATAGTTCTTATAAGAAGTAACTGTAGCCAAGAGGTCTGTCAAGGCGCATGATCATATACTCATTAAAAGTTTGAGAGAGAACTATAATCCACGCTTAGTGGCAATGCTCCAATATGTGTTCATCAATTATAACAAACGTACCACACTAATGAAGGATACTGTTAATGTGGGAAAGTGTGGGAGGGGGAGGCAGTGGGGCATATGGGAATCCCCTATATTTTTTATGTAACATTTATGTAATCTAAGTATCTTTTAAAAAATAAAAAATAAAAATAAAAATAAAATAGTTTGAGAGAGAGAATACAGCTACCAGGTAATCACCAATGTATGAGACAGGAACATTTAAGTAGCTACAATGAGTGAGGTATCTAGGTATCTGGAATCTGTCAGAAAAAATAAGCTGCCCCTCATTTACCTCCTTATGGTAAAAAATATTACATTTGTAAATGTAAAAATAACTAGGTATTTAATGAATCTTTTTAAGAAGTGAGCCTGCCAGTAGAGGATTGAATTTCCTTTTACATTACCCTCCCCATTTCCCATCCCCTCATACTTCTATAATCAGAAATCAATGGCTACAAAGTTTAGGGTCTTCAGAAACACACCAGAAACCAGACTGGATAAGGCTGTGCTTTATTTATTACATGCATAATTACAAATCTGTGCTAAGTGAGAATGTGTAAAGCAATTGCGACTTGGGTTTAAGCCACACAGAGAAAGGGCTGGATGATTCCATTAACCCTTCTGCCAATGTCCATTCCATTGCCTTGAACATGATTGTTTCCATTTCTTACAATTTGCATAGCACTTACTTGTCAAAGTACTTTCCATTCATTGTCTCTGTTTACCCTCACAACAACCCTGTGAGGTAGGTAGAGCAATTAGCATTATCCCCATTTTGCAGATGGGAACACTGAGGCACAGAGCGGTTAAGATCTTGAGGCTAATTAGTAGAAGCATAGGGAATAGCAACCAGGTTTCCTAACTCCCCAGTTTATGTTATCCTTTTTAGACTATGTTGCTATGCATGACCAGGGAGCAGAAAATGAAGTGAGCAGTGAGCCACAGCTTTGGTTCAGGCTGTACCTATGAACAAGGACCAAATCTCTAAAAGTTAGAACAAAGTTAAGAAAGCATGGCTAAAGGGTTGGCAATACTCAAATAATTGCTCTGAACAGGTCAGCACCAAGCTTCCTGTGGAAAAATCAGGATATATTAGCTTTGGTTGAAACCAGTTTCTGGATGCTCAGTTATTGCTGATGTCTATATATTAGCTTTAGGTGAACATTTACCAACTCTCCAGAATGAAAATGTCCAGTCAAACAGGTTTTCTTTGGCTACTGCAGTTGGAGCCTGCCCTACAAATAAGTTAATTACAGAGATAATCCAATGGTGGCCCATGGACTGAAACCTGGCCCCTCTGGTCCTCCTGGCCTCACTGGCTCACCCAAGAGGTGGTATTTTCCCATGGCCAGCACTGACTGGACAGAGGTAAGAGCAGGAGGTTGACCTTGGTCAAATGAAGAAGTCACCATCATGACATAAGTATGTCATCCTTAGGTGACATGAGCAGGGTACGGTCAGGTCCAACTCCTTTCTGGCCTGTACCTGGTTAGCAGCATAGCTTCAAAAGACAGTTTAAGAGAACAAAATAGTAAACACATAATTTCTATCCAGAATGAAATGAATTCTTGATCATTATACAGTCCCAAAGGACCAAATACATAATAAAAAAGTAAATACTTATTTAAAAAACTAAGTGCTAAAAAGTCAGGAAAATGGGAGAGAAAGAAGCAGGAACAGGGGCAAAGTGAAATGGAGGAGAAAGGAGCACTCTTAAAGGACGGTATATTTTAAGGTAACTCATTATGCAAATGAACCTGAAAACCCTGATAAAATAATCTCAGGCCACATTCTCTTCCCCATTTTGCCAGATGGCATTTCACTTACCAAATCCTAGACTGCCTCTGAATTTCAACAGATTTTGACTAGTAGGATAAGGTTAAGCAATGCATACTTCATGTATCTTCCTTGAGATGCTGAAGCTTCCTGACAACTGCCATTGGCTTTAGCCCTTAAGGTGGAGCAAAGGCCCATTGGCCCCTTCAACTCAGAAATATCTCCCATTCTCTATCCTCCGAGCAATCCTCCCTCTCTCCCAAGACCCACATGCAAAACAGTACACTTGTAATAACTGAGAGAAATTTGGATTCAGAAAATAGGAGAGGGTGTATATGTATGTGTGTAGAAGCAGAATTTTTTTTAAAAGCCTCATATTTAAAAATCATCATATGACATCTCTCCTAAAAAGGCTAAACTTGAGACAAATGAGTGTGCACACAGAGCCTGAAGACCCTTTGGCAGATACTTAAGAGGTAGGAATTTATGACTGCAGGATTGGGCTAGGTGATCTTTGATAGGTACTATCCAAGAATCTCAAACTCTACACATCATATACTTTCCTTCTTTTTGGGATAATTGGAAAAATCGGACTACACAGTGGAAAAATCTATTTTGTTCCCTAAAACACTTCAAAACTTTGCCCAGATCCAGATGTTTAGAAATAAGAATGTGGCCAGTAAAACACTTGAGGTGTAACTTAAAGTTGCTAATACCCACCATTCCAAGAACTTCACTTCCTGGAGCAAACAACCAAAATTGAAGCAAAGTTCAATGATTAGCACAGAGGTCCACTACACTGACAACTTCAAATTTAACACAAGTAGCTCCTTGAGTTCTGGCATGAGAAACCCTCACCTTTTCCTTTTTGATATACAATAAGTACGTACTAGGGAGTCTAAAAATATAATCAACTAAAAAATAATTTGCTATCAAAATTAAAGATAATCCACCTAAAGCTTATCATTTAGGCAATGGCAGTAGAGGCTGTACTCCTTCATAAGCAGATGTTTGGGGTCTAAAAGTAGACTAGCCATAAGCCAAACACTGCTTTGGGCCTCTCCTAGGCTTGGATAGGCTGGTCTTTGGGGTCTGATTTTTTTTCTCCCTTGGAGGCACATGATTAAGTAGTTTGCAAATGCCAGGATATATGACTTGGGGCATGGAATGGCCTCCTCACACCATCTCACACAAAATCAGGCTTACTAGGGCCTTTTCACTGCCATAACTTTCAATTCCTTCTCCAAAGGGAGCTCAGTCAATCGCAGAGGTGACACTTAAGTTCAGACCACATTATTTAGATTTCTATTTTTAGAAGGATTCAATATTCTACATCCCATTTACTTTCTAAGTTCTTAATTTTTCTCAGGTTTGTCGAGAGTTTGACATTCTGTACACCACCAGGAAAAATGCTCACCTGCTTTCTCTAAACTGAATGATGAGTAATTCACATCTGATTCTAGTACGTAAACCAGTTCCTTCCAACATAGAGTAAATCAGTCACCAGTAAGTGTTTTGGCAATATAAAACAAACTGGCCATTTCAAATTCTCAACATTGTCTTCATGATCATTATTAAAAATTACTTCAAAAATTGCGCCTTGTGATTTATTAAAAAAACAAAACAAAAGACACTGCGGAGTAAAACCCAATCACAGCACACAATTTAAATACTTATTAAAACATAGAGCAATGGTTACTTTCCATAATGGACTTTCTTATACTATATAAAAACATGTATTTGCTCTCCCCACACCTGAATGGGCTCATAAGTCCTTGGTTCTGAATTACTTTGCAGCCTCAGATCACACTAAATCCCTGTTACTTTATCATTCTCATGTCCTAGCAGAATTGAAGACCCACTAGAGAAATTTATACTGTGCTCTGCTCTTCCTGTAAAGAGTTCAGATTCAGCCTTTGGTGCCAAAACAATGGACTTGCTTTGTAGTTCAATCAGCAAATTAATTGTTTGCTCTGCCAACTGGCAAATTCAAATTACTGTCAGTGTCAGATTATTCACCAGAGGATATCTATTTTGCAAATTACACCACCACAGCTGGGCTGAGCCTGAAGGAAGCTGGGGCCAGAGAGAGAGAAGAGTGTCAGAACACACATCTCTGGCAAAACATCCAAATAGAAATGATCTTTAAAGTAGCCATTATTTTGCATTATCAGTCCTCTGCTTCTTCCCTCCGATGTTATAACTCATCATGCATCGACTGTTTTGGTTTCTTTAATGTTTTAAATTGAAAATCTGAAGATATAAGAAATAGCAGTTGGACTTTTACAAATCTATAGACTCTCATTCTTTTCATGGCTGGATATATATACCAGATACATTTCCATGGAAACTCTCAATTTTGTTAAAGCACTTAATGCAGCCTAAGTAAATCCTTCCCCTCTTGTGTCTGGCTATTTTCTTTTTTAATACCAGAACAGATGAGTCTCAACTCATATTCATTTTTAAATCACAAATTATCTAGTCTTTTGCTATTGAGGTATGTGGTCATTTGATGCTACTGACACACCTCCCTATACTTGTTTTATTTGTTAGGTAAGTATGTCCAATTGCTGAATTAGCAATGGGGGAAAGAACATTTTTCTGTACCTCAAGACAAGAAACGAGGTATTACAGTGCTGAGCTAGCAGTATAGCAGAGAGCTCTAGCCACAATTAGCTAACCACTGAGCCAAAATATAGGTTTGGACACATAATGGACACAATACACTACAGCCACTTCTAGCATATGAGCTGCAATGATTCCTGAGAAACTGAGGTTAATGAATGAGATTTATCAGGAGTGAGGTATCAAAGGGATATAGTCATTCTTTGGAGGGCCATTCAGTACTTAGCATCTAGAAAGTATTTCTTGGCACAGTGTTATCCAATTTCTTGAATATATTCTCTGAAGTAGCACCGTAACACTGGCTCATCTGTTTAAAATCAAGAACAGAACCTAGAAGAAACACAAGGGCAAACTAGTTTGACACCTTCCATATCTCTGCTGCACTATGAAATATGACCAAACCTTTCACTGTCATCAAATACCAGAAATACTAACATTTCCTATTTTGAAAACTTTAGTGGAGAAGCATGGTTAATAAGATAGGAAATGAACAAGATAAGAACTTTGATTTCTACACAATATAGAGGGTATACAGGGGGTAATCAGGCAAATAGCCTCATCTCACATGAGGGAATTCATTGGCATGGAGGGAACAAAACATGAAGCTACTGAGCCATGACTGTGATATAATGTATCCTAGAAAGGTTTTTTCCCTTTTCATTAAAATACTAGAGTAATATACTTAGAAAGAGAAGCTCTTATGATTGCCTTGATTTCTTAAAGATAAAAATCAAAATAAGCTTTGGCTACCCAGTTCTGTGTAACAAAAGAATTTCGGGTTTTGTGACGTAAGAATCCAACCGGAAATAAAGTTCCTAGTATCCAGGATCAGCAACTTTAAAAATGCATTATTCTACTGAGGTGTTGGGAGGGGGGGTCACAGGGACAGAGGATATGCTGAGTGACTACTGATTCTGGGCTAGAAGGATGGGGAAGAAGTACGCAAAACAGACTGTGTAAAATGGATGAACTCTCACCCCTGGCAGTAAAGCCTCACTGCTCTGAGCATATAAATGAAGAAATGGAGGCAGGGCAGCAGCAATTGGGTCACATGGCAAAGAAAATAGCTGTGTGTCACCTCTGGTCCATGTGCCATAAGGTCATTGACTCTTTGCTTACAATTTAACTAGCCCTGGGAGTTATTCTTGGTAATCTGAATGATTAGCCAGGCACAGTCCTCAATCCCAAAGAAAGGATTCATTACTGAGGAGTGGGAAGGGGAAAAGAATAGAGGGGGGATAACTGTAGGTGGGTAAAACTATAGAAAATGAAATACTGGTAGGAATGATGGTGGTTGGCTCTGTACTCTCACCATGTATCCCTATAGTGAGGTTTTTTTTTTTTTCACTGCAGTAAAGGTGGTACGAAATTGAAACAGGCACCTTTTCAATTGGATACAAGCACCTTTGGTGTCACCAGGCCTTATACACGTTCCTGGGTCTTAGGTTGGCTCTGCATTTTATTTAGAATCATAAGGAGCCTGAAGGGAAGAATCACAGCTGCCTATCCTGTTCCAACACCTTGTATATATTTGAAAGTACCCCAAGCCTAATTCAAGCTCATGGGGACAACACTGGCCTGTTGTACATACTTAATGCTTGGAGGAGGCATGAGTGTCCAGTTAGTTTAGTACTGGTGGTCTTTACAAAGGAATGCATGAGAATGCAGATGGAGCTCTGGATCTTCCCTGGTTTACCCGTATGCTGTCAAGACTTGGTTCCTTTTACTATTCTTACATATTCCAGAAGCCTAAAGCACCATCATTCATGGAGGTGGCATCTGGATAAGAGGATTGGTTAGGACCTCACAAAAATGTGAAATTCCTAATCACTGACTTTGCTTAGAACTTTACTATTCATTCATTTCGAGGAATCTGGAATGCAATCATTCCTTGCCACTAACAAATTCATGGCAAAGTCCTTGTCTACTAGCTAACAAAGACCATCTGGAAAATTACCCTTTTTGCAGACAAGGAGAAAGCTCTATAACTTATCTTTGTGCACTTCAAAAGAGTACCAGGAACAAGCAAGCCTATAAAAGTCAACCTCTCTAAATTTGCTTAGAGGAGATTAACGAAAGCAGCATTGTCTTATAATCAGAAATTAAAAATAAACATATACATACAAACAAACTAATAATGCTAAATATTGTAACAGGAACAAGATAACATTTGAATTGAGTCTTCACAGTCTAGAAAATACCGATATGACTTTCCTTCTGGCTTTCCTTTCTGTGTTTGGGAAAGTAAAGCCCCTTAGTTTGCACTTCATCTTCCACCAATAACAGAGCCCCAAAAAGTGACTTTTTAATGAGTTTCCTGAAGGCTATAGGTCAGGATGGTTGGAATTTTTCTTGCATAGTTTTCAGTGATTGCATATTGACTAATAATTATATTTTAAATTTTTAAAAAATCTAAAAAGAAATAGAAGTAGAATTAAACCATAGCAATCTTCTTTTACTCTTTTGTGAAATCTTCCTAATGCAATATATCATAGAAAGTTAACTGTATTTTCTCCTAAAGAGAAGATTAATTTCCAGAAATTATGTAGTACAACCGGTTAACTTGTAGGAAAGAGACAACACATGAATATAACTTCACCATCCAAATATAGGAATGTGTTTTGGGTACCCAGTTAACAAAATATATCCATGGTCTGCAATGTCCTTCCTGTTTTAAATCCAGCACAACACGTGATTCTAGTTAAAGAGAATGGAATCAGGATCTTGGTTGGCCATCTGTGCTATATGCTTTAACACATCCTTTTTGGTAATGATTCCAAGCAGTCGTCTAAAAGACAAAACACAATACAACAAAACAAAAATAAAACTGCAGTTAAAATAACATTCCCAAAGGTGACACTGTTCCTCCTCAGTCCTTTTCAGCTTTGTTTTTGAACACTATCTGCATGTACAGAATGATGAGATAATAGGACTAGATTAAGTATATCAGGCCAATGGGGCAATGCATGGGTCCCTAAACATGCTCTAAGTATTTCTACCTCTAGGTCTCAGCTCATGCAATTTCCTCAGGCTTAAATATTCTTCTCTACATATATGAATCTTACTTATCCTTTGTAGCCCAGTTCAAATGCCCCTCTTCCAGAACACTTTCCCTGATCCTATAAGCCAGCAGTAACTGTGCCTTCCACCTAGCAACAGCACTTTAAAACAAAAAAAAATTGTGTGTGCTTTTTCTGTAGCACTTGTCCTATTTGCTATTGTACTGTAATCACTTGGGTGTTCTTAGCTTCCCTACAACACTGTTCTCACTCCTTGAGAACAGAAAAGGGTCTTATTCACTTTTGTCTCTCCCCAGAATTTAGTGGAATGCTTTCTTACATGAAGTAAGGATTCAGTAAAATGAGCAAACCAGTTAGGGAAATTCCCCTTACTGATTTAAATCTGCAAGAGATCTGTTAAACCACTTAGAAATGTTAGAGGAAGGTGAAATCCTTACATAAAGGTTTGAGTTAGCATACCATGCTTGGGGGAAGAATCCACCCATCTCCTCAACTTCCTCTCTTTTCCAATAAAAAAAGCGGGGTTTCCTTTACTAGATAAGAAATACACCAGAAAGAAAAGAGGCTAGGCTTTGGGAGTCAGAAGACTTGTAATTAAAGCTTACCTCTATTATTTATTAACTGGAGGCCCTTGTGCAAATCATTAAACCTCACTGCAACTTGGTTTTCTCATCTTCAAATAATAACAAGGGTATGGAAAAGACCAAGTGCTATACATATACTATTTAATACCATTATAATTTCAGTGCTGCTTATTCATAAGAATATAGCTGTTTCCTTTGAGGGAAGGGAAGAACTGAGTTATTTATAATGTGCAACCAACAGTTCGTATCTCTCCAATACACTTTCTTCCCCACACTCCTCTCAATTATCATGATGAAAGAAACATATCCAATCTTTGTCTCTGAGTTCAAAAAAACCTATAATTGTTACTAGTGGTCATTTGAGTTGGGTTCTCCCTATATTCTTTCTCTACATTCTCTTTTCTCCCATTCTCCCACAATCCAATTTGCCTTCACCAAAGAGTTCTCACCCATTGTGTGTCACCAGGCACTGACGCAGCCCCAGCTTGCGGAAGATATCTACTACAATCTCCATGGGTGTAAGGTCAGTCACAGTGAATGGGCTGAGATCCAGGATGTTCCGAAGCTTCAGGGTGGGTGGAGTGTATGGTGGTACTGGAGGAGAATGCTCAGTGAAATAAATGATGGACGTGCTCACAACCCCATCTTGTTTCTTCCGAGCATTTTCTATTTGAAAAGTGGAGGGGGGGGGAAAGTTGAAAACAGAAGTGCTAGTTCTATCCTTCTGGCCCCTAAGCAGTCCCCTCTTCATTCTGTCTCTCCCAATTTCACAAGCTTATTTATTGCCATTTATCCCCTTTCTGAAATCCTTACCAATTGAAATAATGAGATCTCTTCGGAGGACAAAACCCACAAGTCTTTGGGACTCCCGGGATACCACCACTGGGAAGCCACTGTAAGTGGTTTCATTGATTATGGTCTCTACATCCTCCACAGTCATACTGTCCTGAGTAAGGACAGTCAGCAAAGGGTCATTTCTCCGGGGTTTCATCACATCCATTGCCAGGGTCTTATGAGCAAACTCTTCTTTGGCTTCTAGAAAAGGGTATCCATTGAGACGGATGTGGGCATCATAGATGCCCTCCCGCCCAAGAGCATCTGCCACCCATTTGCTTGTCATGGCTGCAGCCATTAGAGGCACAATGTATTCCAAGCCACCAGTTAGTTCAAACATTATGACTACAAGAGAAACAGTCATTCGAGTCACCCCACCTGTAAAACAATAGAAACAGGTTATTGAAGGCGGGCAAAGTATAGGGTTCATTACAATTATAAGCCTGTCACAGGCCCCATCCAGAAAAAGTTTACTTATCAGAAACATTGCTATAATGGGTTCTCACATATAACCGCATAGACCCCAGCAACTGCATTAAAGTAAGGTTCCAGAGTACATGATTCAGAGTTCTCAAAATAATATCTACAAAACTACAAGGTGCCTTCTTGATTTTTTTTTCATTTTTCCATTGCTTTTTTTTCTAATTATAAAAGTAATACATGCCCACTGTGGAAAATTGAGAAAAATATATAAAAGAAAATAATTATCCATAAGCTCACTGCCTAGAAATAAGCACAGTAAATATTTTGAACTATTTTCTTCAAGTTTGTTTCTATGCAAATATGTATATTTTTATATAGGTGAGATCATATTATATGTTTAATTCCATGCTTTTCTCCCACTTTGGGTTGGGAAAATTTCCCACATTATTAGAAATTTATCTGACTTAATGAAGAGGAATGTAGGTATGTATAGTAAAAAATCCTTTCTTAAAGCACTTCAAAAATGGCAAACTAAATGAGAAACTGATGATCATTTTAAAAATCTGCAATTAATTGTGTTTAACATCACTCTATGCCGCCCAGGTAGCAACTTCTTTGAAATCAATGCAAACACACACTCACCTAAGCATGCTGCAGCTCCAACCATTGCATAAAGGCCAGGTGTAATACAATCAGCGCCTTGACTACACCAGCTATTGAAAATGGCCCAGTCATGGTGGTAATAAGCCAGCTGTTCCATTCCTACTCCTAAAAGTCGGCCTACTATAGCACCAACAGCCATGCTAGGGATAAAGAGGCCAGAAGGGATCTGCAAAGGAACAGCAATATATGGTTAGTGAGAAATGATGTCATGGCTTGGCATATGGTAAGGGCAATATAGGATTGACCCTCTGCAAAGCAAACAGGCCAATGACCATTTAACTATGCACTATGCTAGCAAGTGGCTGTAAAGATTTGTGTAACACTACAGGGACTAAAGGTTCTCTGGGACGTGCAGGCAAGCATAACCACAAAGCAGCTTACCCTGATTCGGGGGTCCATCAGGCAAGAGCCTGAACTCTCCAGACCAACACAGAACTGGAGGCAGAAATTAAGCCTTTCCCAAAGAAAAAGGAAAATAGGTGGAGTTTCTCATATATGCAAACATTTCCCCCAATGTTGAACTCTTATCAACAACAACAGCTACCCTTTATTGACTATCTACCATATTCTGTGTTGAATGCTCTACTTACAAGATTTCATCAGTTCTTTACAACAACCCTAGGGGACAGGCATTATTATTCCCAAACCACAGAGAAGCAACCTAAGGTTCAGAGGTTAAGTAATTCACCCAAGGTAAAGTTTTAGTAAATTCTGATACTGTGCTTTAAATGCAATGCTCATAACCACTCTCATGTCAAATCTTAACCCACTGCTCACATAAAAAGGATGGCACTTGAGGTTTCAGTTGAAAGTCTAAAAAGCAGTGTAAAGAAAGACTAAACAAAAATTTTAAATGAGATAATGACTACTATTGCATGGCTATCCAAAAAGGAACCCTTATCTATCTCCCTGCTCTTTTTCTTGACTCCTAGGTTGCAACAATAGTGAATTCTAAGTTTTCTGTGCTAAGAAAAGGAAATGGTGACAAGGATAATCAAAACATCAGATTATTTAAAAATAGCTTGTATTTGATTTTGGAATGCATTTGAGTCTGGGTGGTTCTGATTGTCTACAAATTCACTTTAAACAAAGAATGAAGCAACAAGGTGCAGATTAATTCAAAAAGCAATGCAAAACTTTTCAGATTCTATATCCTATACCTTTGTTGAGGGGGTGGATAATATCATCTCAGAGATGACAATAACAACTAAACTGAATTGTTGTGTCTTATTTTCTAGTTTGAATCTCAGTTTCCTTGAGAACAGAAGGAAGTAACTTGGTAGTGGGGTATTAAAGAAAAGAAACGAAAACCTAAGAAGGGAGGAGTTAATGTTCAACTGGTATAGTTTGTTTAGGGTGATGGAACAGTTTTGGTGATGGATGGTAGTGACAGGAGCACATTGTGAATGTATTTACCACCACTGAATTGTATACTTGAAAGTGGTTAGTTAAAATGATTAATACAAGTATTGTGTGTGTGTATCCAGAATAGAACTGCACAACACAAAGAATGAACCCCAATGTAAATGATGGGCTATAGTTAATAATATAATGTTTCATCAGTTGTAACAAAGGTACCACACTTAATGCAAAGTGTAAATAATAGGGAAAACTGGGGGGCAAGGGATATGGGAACTCTGTATTTTCTACATGATTTTCCTAGAAACCTACAACCACTCTAACAAAAAATTTAAAAATAAAAAAACTAGGGAGGAGGAGCAAAATACCTAACAAATTTTCCTTTCTGGTTTCTTCTGAAACATGTAAGTGATAATAGGTACTGAAAGTAAAACATGCAGGCCTGATATTTGCTTTTGATAGTTAAGTACTAATTTTAGGCCACCTCTGAAGTGGATACTCAGTTCTTGACAATTGAGCTTTGATACTTACTGTTAAAAATATGTTCAGAAATATATTAGGTTGATCCACATGGAATTACTATTTTAGTGGTCAAAATGGTGGAATACTGAAAACTTTATTTGGGTCAACCTAATGTTTTGCTTTTGTGGCAAACTCTAAAGCCACCCTATAAGGACCAACAAACACTGTGCTGGTCAAATATTGTTTTAATATGAAATGCACTGGAATATATACCTCATCATCCTTTTTGAGGGGCAAAAATGTATTCTACAGAAGGGAGGAAACATTTCTACCTAAATTCTCCTCACTGAGGTTTGCATTTGGCCTAAAAGTAGGCTTGGAAAATATGAGGTAGAGGTACAATTGTCCGGAAAGTTATGAGAACATGTGGGGTAAAAAAGGCTATTGGGGGGTGGAAGAATAATGTTTGGTGCAGCTGAAAGCTCCCCATGGCTATCAAGATTGTGTAACTTGGCTTTTCCCTCCCAAACCCACAGTCACACATACATCCATTGAGTACTAAAAGATTTCTCCACACCTTCATGCCAAAGGTGAATATTGTGATGACAATTTTCAGGATGAGTGTCAAAGCCAGCTGCCACATGGCACTGTAGACTCCCACGCCAGCAGGTCTGTCAGGCAGTTCACCTCCCTTGCTTGTGTTGAAATGGTTCTCATAATCACAGAGCTTGGAGGAGTCCAGAAGGCCACAGTCATTAAATAGCTCAGAAATTAGCTCACTTGTGCTCATACGGGTATATTCATTGGGGAAAGCCAAGATGGCAGTGACAGCTGTTACAACGAGTACCTCTATGACAGGAAACTTGCCCAACTGAGTGGTCTTACGCTTCCGACACCAGACAATATTTGTGCGAATAAACAGAGCTCCCCACAGACCACCAAATATGCCGAGTAGAATGAATGGCACAAGCTCAAAGAGATGCCATGGTGTGTGAAACTCCACATAAAATAGGACCAGGCGGCTGTTGCCAAACGGATTGATGGAGCGTAGAGTAAATGCTGCCACCAAGGCGGCAAAGAATGAACGCCACAGCGTTTTGAGCGGAAAATAGTAGCTGACCTATAAAGAGAGGGTGAGAAAGAAAACTCAGTCAGTAGGCAGAAACAAAATATTTTGGGGGAAAAGTTTGTGCCGGCAGAATTAAGAGTTGAGGATGAAAATTGCCCATGGATTTCTAGAATTCCACGGTGAAGCACTGAGTTGGGCAGAGCAACAATGTACATAGACATGGGCCAAAATTCCCGACACAAAAGTACGCACATGCTCTACAGACAGTTAAAAGCAGTTACCTCTTCTAGGCTAAATAACACTCCGCCAATAGGTGCACCAAAGGCTACAGATACACCAGCTGCTGCTGCAGCTGACAAGACCTACAATCCAAAATTCACAATTAGTAACAGGATAATACCACTTTACTACCTTCAACCACATTTTTAAAGTGAATGTTAGTGGCTGCTAAACATAAAAAAAATTCTTTACATGCTCCACATCCAGTTTACAAAAAATTAAGTACAATTTATAATCACTTTGAGAGCAAACATTGTATATAGATGCTGAATTTGGAACATGCTTGAAGAAGTAAATAAGAGGGCCTTTTCTTTGTAGTTAATTTAGGCATATACTTTATTCCAAATTATGTCCCCCATCCCCAATAGACCCAATTGAGTAACAGAATTCGAGTTTGTGGACCTATTCACCACCTAAACGGAGCACTCGCAGTGGTATATTTACATAGCTCTTTGTAGAGGAATGCTTTTTCAATGAGATTTTAAAGACAGTTCTAAGAATACAAAACTGAAGTTACATTTGGCTCACAACTAATCAGGAGCTGCAAATTCTGAAATAATCACACAATAAGTATTTAGGGTTTCTTGTACTATGTGTTCTACTCCATATCCAGTGACCTACGGAAACAGAAATAGGAAGGCAGTTAGAAGAAAGGTCAAAGATAGATTTTGAAGGGAAGAGAAGATCTACGTATGTTTAGTGTGGCAAGGAAAGGGGCTAAAAAAGAGAGGAAGACAGGGTCAGAGTGAGAGAATAATGGGTAAAGAGGTGGGTACAGAGCCCAAGTGACCTTACAAATATATTTAGAGAGCCAACTTTTGAATGTATCCATGCAGATACATGGAAAATGCATATAACAAATGCTAATAATTGCAAACAAAACCAAAATTTCCTTAGATTCTAGTTGCTGTGGACAGATATATTATTGGGGTACTAAGGAAACATTTTAAAGAGAAAGTTGGATGAAATTTAAAATTTTGAAAGGGTTCTTGGCAAAATAAATAGGAAGGTTTCTCCCAGAGGAAAATGAAGAGAAGAAAGGAGTGAGATCTAAGTTCAGCCAACCTGGAACTTGAGAAAGGGGAATTCAGTGATTATGTTTAGGATGAATTATGAGGGAGAAGTAAAAATCAGGTTGCCTAGTTTGCTTTAATTTTCTATTGAAGAGTGGAGTCTGTCCATACACTTCCTTTTCAAATCTCTATTTCACTTTCAACCATCTGCCTACTTTGAGAAGGTTGTTGGACCTTCTTTGAGAAGGGTTGCTGCTGTTTGGGAGAACAACAGGAAAAAATAACTGGATAATCTAAATAAATAAAATATTCATTATTCATGAGTCTGATTAGAGAAATATGACATCTGTACAGAGAAACAGCCAACTCAAACCCCCATCTCATTTTTAAAGGAATTATTAGAAGAAAAATGCCAATTTTATGGAATGAAAGTAGCTGGCCATCTATGCTTTCACATTCACCTCCCACCTATGCAAACACAGTAACAATCAACAATTTACTAACCTCTTGTCCATTAAAATGGTCTTTAAACTCTTTAACCTCTACTGTACATTATTCCTGTTTAACCAGCTAGCCGATTTCATACTATCTTTATGTCCCTCTACCATACGACAGCAAAGCAAATGACTCAGAGTTCCCTCTCTCTCCTGCTAGCCTTCTTCTCCTTTCTACTGTGCCAGGAACTTCCTCTCTTAGCCTATTAAAATTTATTCCATATTTGAAATTTAAGCATCTCTGAGTTTCCTTCTGGGCCTTGTGGTTAATTTTTTTTTAAATTTCTTAATTCTAGCAGGACAAAAGTAATCAACAACTTGGACCATTAAAAAAAAAAATGGTTTTCATCCTCAAAATAATGTACATTAACAACTGCATAAAAACATCCTGTGGCATGACATAAGTCAGATACAAAAGGACAGATATTGTATTATCTCACTGATAAGAAATTAATGCTTAAACTGTACAGTTTCTGTTTGGGGTGATGTAAAAGGTTTGGTAATGGATGTTAGCACAACATTGTGAACATAATTAACAGCAATTGAATTATACATTTGAATGTGCCTAAAAGGGGAAATTTTAGGTTGAATATGTATGTGTTGATAGAATTAAAAAAAAAAAAAAATACCATAGGACTGTACAACACAAACAGGAAACCCTAATGTAAACTATGACCTACAGTTAATAATACAATTATAAAAATGTTCTCTCATCAACTGCAGTAAATGTACCACACTAATGTAAGGAGTTAATGGGGGTGGAGGGGTATGGGAATTCTATATTTTCTGCTTGATTTTTCTGTAAAACTACAACTTTTCTAATAAAAAATTATATTTAAAAATTCTTCATTCTCAAAGTAAAGTACATTAACAGCTGCATAAACATGAGACCAACTAGAAATGCTGCAGTGGGCCTAATTTAGTGGGATTGAGGCAGAAAGCAGAGAGTTACCCAATGCAGATTAATTTCATGTGTCAACTTGGCTAGGTTATGGTGTCTAGTTGTTTGGTCAAGTAAGTACTGGCCTCACTGTTACTGTGAGGATATTTCCTGGATTTAAATTATGAGTCAGTTGACTGCATCTACTGCTGATTACATCTACAACCAACAAAGGAGATTGCCTTCAGCAATTGGAGAAGTTTCACCCAATCAGTTGAAGGCCTTAAAGGGAGAACTGATGATTTTGGCAGTCAGAAAGGAATTTCTATCTCTACTCCAGGCAGCCAGTTTCTCTTGGGGAATTCATCATCACCTTCACTGAGTTTCCAACTTGTGGCCTGCCCTACAGAATTTGGACTTGCCAACCCCCACAGTGGCGTAAGCCAATTCCTATAATAAAACTCTTAATCTTTACATATATATGTATACCCTGTCAGTTCTGTTTCTCTGGAAAACTCTAATACATGGAAACTAATTCCATGTGGCATCAGGCAGAAATTAAAAACTGGCATCTGAAACACACACTGCATATATATTTACTCTTTGACAAGAATAAACAAGTTCTTTAAAAATCTATTATTTTTATAACTTATTTTGTATTAGAAACACATACTTGAATAGAATTATATACAATAAAAAGTTAAAGCCCTTACTTCTCCTTTGTTACCACCTCACTTCCATGCTTTCCAGAGACAGCCATTTTTTAATAGTTTGAGGTAAATTCACTTCCCAGACATATTTCTAAGTGCATATATATACAGTTTTAAAAGCACTAATTAAACTATACACATCATTCATAAATTGGTTTTTAAAACTTAACAGTATTGTAGAGCATAATGCCAAGTCAGTATGTATAGGGCTATCTCATTCTTTTTAATGGTTGCATAGTATTCCAAAGCATGGACAGAAAATTGTTTATTCAATCAGTCCCCTATTGAGGGATATTCAGAGTGTTTCTTTTTCACTACACTGACAAATGCTACACTGACTATCCCCATACATCCACTTTTATGCATAGAGATGCTAGGATGTCTGTAGAATAAATTCTTAGAAATAGAATTTCTGAGCCACAGGGTATTTGCATTAATATTGCTACAATCCCCAAATTCTTGTCCCTAAGATTGTACCGTTATGGCCTCACCAACAATGAGTATATTAAGGCTATTTTTTTATTACCTCTCTGCGCTTGGCTTCATTCTTCCTGTATTTGTTGAAGCAGTGGCACAGGATATTCCCACAGCAGCAAGCCACGTGCACTAGGGGGCCCTCTTTGCCCAGGCTCAAGCCAGATGATACTGCCAGCACCAATGTGATCGTTTTGATAATCAGGGTCCACTTACCCAAATAGCCTCTAATAATGAAACCACTCAAGATGGTTTTTATCTGCAGGTCAAACACAGAGAGATTGGATATAGACTAACCAAGGAAACAAGACTAAGAAGCAATAATTTGGACCTCAATATAACTACACTTTTTGAACAAGCAACATACAAATACTTTGTCCTACACTGATCCTGGTGTGAAAGGGAGTCCTGGAGCTCAAGAAAGCAAAAACTGTTCTTCAAACTTTCATGTTCCTTTCCCCTCCCTTCTCCCTTTCCCTCTCTCTTCACCTTTCCCTTATTCCCTTCCCCACTCCCTCCCTCCCTTCCTTCTTGCCATGTGACTATGAGAATGTATACATATGGAAAAGGGGAGGTAGAGAGGTATAGCCTTCATTCCCTGCCAAAGAAAGCTGTGACTATTACTTGGTCAGGAAATAGAAAGGGATAAGATCATCCCAGTAACCTAAAATCTTGGTAGTTGCAATCACTGTCAAGGACTCTCGATTAAAAATAGTTAGACTACAGTGTGAACTGTGGTCTATGGTTGGTGGCAAGGCCCCAGGATGTGTAAGTCCATTGAGGGTGGTGGGCCACACTTGTGGGAGATGTTTATGTGGGATGTGGTGGGAGGTGTGGGAGGTGGGCAACATGGGAATCCCAGTGGGTTCCGTGTAATATTTTGGGTATCTAAGCACCTCTTAAAAGATACTTATATATATACATAAATAACATTTTTGTAAGCAAATGCACATATATGCATATATATTTATATATCATTTTGCAAATGTTGGTATGTATTGTGAAAATTTTGATTTTTACCCACAATAAAAAATAATAAATTAAAAAAAAAAAGAAAGAAAGAAATAGGGTTTTAACCTCCCCTCCCCATGCTAGCTCAATCCCATTGTGGGAAACATAGCATTTTCTGTTCTAACAAAGTTGACAATACCACTACTTTTTGAAGCCAAACTCTTGGGATCTATACTGGGAGCTTCTTGGGTAAGGAGTAGGGGAGGTCTTCAGGAGCCTGGTTCAATATGAACACTCAAGAGGCTCAGAATTAATTTCTTAAATTTCCAGATAGACCAGGCTGGCTGGGAGGAGACTTCGAGAGAGACCTAGAGGGGCCCTAGACTACCTCAGGATCTAATCCTAATACTCAAATTGTGGCATATGATGGAATACCTATTAAAGGGTTTTATCCAAAAAAGATTCATTATTGTTACAGTTTATAAACCATTTTAGTGACTTACCTCAGGGATTCCGGAGCCACAGGCATAAGGTGCAAACACCTTGACAAGATACACAGCAAGGAAGGCAAATAGAAGAGCCCAAAGGACATACATGAAATAATTGACTATGTAGGCAAAGGCTCCCTGGAAAAAAAGAAATAAGCTTATTTTAGCCTGGACATCCATAGTGATGCATGTACCACTTCTGGGTAGTGGTTTGTCAGGAGAGGAGATCATCAGACCAACATTAAATCACTCAAGAGGTTCCTTAGCCAAGCAATTAATACAACACTGTCAGTCCACTTGCTACTGAAAATGAAATGCTCTGCTATACACCTAAAGCAAATTTACAAAGGATTCTAAGGATGGAAAAAGAGGTAGAGAAAACTGAAAACCCTAAACAAAATTCACTTTCTGTATCAGTGTTTTGAAAGGTTTTGCAGCCAAATGTATATGATTTTATATCAATTTTGTCAAGAGTCCTAACAGCCTTTTTACTGGAATGGCTGAACTTTGGCTACATATTTGAAGGAAGGACAAGTTCTAAAGCTCCATTAAATTCACCTTTGACTACCTACCTTGGTGTCAAATTCTCACAGTTCTATTTACTAAAATTCCAGGGTATTTTTTTTTCTTAAAATACACAACTAAGTTCTCTAGAGAACAACTACATCTTTGAGAGAATTTTGCTACCACAGACTCAGCCCAGATCACAAAACAAAACCAGCAAGTAGCCAGATAGTCTAAAGAATAAAATGGCAATAGTTACTTTCAAAGTGGAGAGAATATATTTGTGAGACTATTCCCCTATGATAATGAAGTGTGCCAGAAAAAAAAATCTAATTTTGATCACTAATAAGGATTCACCATCATTAAAGAGCTTGCAAATTGTCATTCCTTATTTTTAAAAATTCAGTTTTGAACATTAGTAGATTATGTTTGTTGGTGGAAATATTAAGGGCTAAAACTCACTCAAATTACATGAAATGCAAAACCCAATGGACTTTTGACTTTATAAAACATAAAACAGCATTAAAATAATTCCTTGACCTAGATGAAGAGAGCCAGAAAGCTCAGGTTTTTTTCTGAGTTATAATCTTGACACAGGTTTTACATTATCTTAATCCCTCATAAAGAGAAAGTGCTAAGTGCTATGTGCACAATTGCTATCTCCTTGTCTTTCAAATGTAGTTAGGGAGGAAGGGGACTCCACAGGTAAGAGACAAGAGGGAGAGAAAAGGAAAGTAACTGAAAGAGACTAGAGGCAGAACTCCTTAAAACCTAGAAGAATAGTCTCCCAGGCAAGGAATTCATTCATAAAAAGGAGAGCCAGGGAAATGTGTCACTCAAGAGCAAATCTCAAGCCCCAGTTTGAAAGTTACTTTTGCAACACTTAGACACACACAGCTATAAAGGAGTAGCACAAGGGAGCCTTGTGGTAATGGAACAATTCTATATCTTTGTTGTGGTAGCATTTACATGAATCTACATGTGATAACATTGCATAGAACCACACACACACACACACACACACACGTGCATGCACACGAACACCAAGTGCAGGTAAAACTGGTAAAACCTTGGTAAACTCTGGATTTTACCAATGTCAATTTCCTGGTTGTGATATTGTACTTACATTATGCAAGATGTTACCACTGGGGGTAGCTTGGGTGAGGGTAAGTGAGGCCTTCCTGTACAAAAAATTTTGCAACCTTCTGTGCTACTTACTTAAAAAAAAAAAAGGTTTTCAAAAGAGTAAGGGAATGATATACACACACACACACAGACTCACCCTAAGTTCCAGGGCTTCTCAAACTTTTTTACCCAAGTACTCCTAATCTAGGAGAGTGAATAGAGACATCAGGGTAAGGGGTGGGGGTACCCAGGAGCAGAGCTAAAACAGAGATCATGTTTTATCTTAACAAGTATGGAAATTTTGCATTCCATTCTTTCATGATTGTTTAAATTTAATTTTTGAACAAAAATTTCCTCCAAATATCCAGGCAAAATTGATGTTCTGGGAAGGCACCTCATATTTACCCTGTAGTGTCACCTACCCTCTGGAAAGCTGATTTTAGCCCAGTTTGAGAAGCACTGACCTAAACTACTGCATACACACAGCAAATATGTATTTGCCCCTTTTACTGAAATCTTTCCCCAATATCCACAATCATATACGTACACAAACACTCCTATTTCTGACTACGCTTCTTTTCCCTTGACTCAGATTCTGTGTGTGTGTGTGTGTGTGTGTTATAAGCCACCTCAAATTGTTTGTGGACCAAAGGGGGTATTAAAATAAATTTTAAAAATACTAATTAAGAAAAAAGGAACAAAAACCAAAACAAACAAAAAACGAAATAAAAATACTAACTAAACACATATCCCCGTCTTGTCCCTCTCATTTCACCAACACAGAGAATGAACAGTGAACTGAGATTGTGACTGCTTTAGTTGGTGGAAGTGAGAGTGGAATTGGGAGGTGAGTGAGGGTTTTTTGTTTTGTTTTTATTTTGAGTGGGAGAGATCTAACATATAACTGAATGATAAAAGAAAGGTAAGGAAGTGAAAAACAGGTTTTTTGCATAAAAAACATGCTAGAAGATGAGGACAAATGAAAATATTTATTTTGTTCTCAAGATAGGTTTATGGGTAATTTTATTTCTGGGTTTCTAGTATTTTGACATGCAATGTGTCAAGATTTTTAATGTCCTAATGCAATGCCACAGAGAAAAATCACTTTTGGAGTCTATACAATAAAGGAATTCTTAACCCACTCCCACCCTTTTGTTAGAAATTATAGCTTACCTGTTGTGTGCCTGTGACATTTCTCCTGAAATGATTAGGCAAAGATAAATTCAGCCACACTGTGTACTAACAACTAGAAGAAACACCAGGCTTGTTTAAAACAAACAAAAAATTTAAGTCAGTGTGTAAGAATCAAACGACTCCACGTGTCAGAAGGGATGGAAATTGGGCTGCACTTAAATCACAGAAGAAGGTAGCTGGCACTGGCTTCCCTTTTCTTGAAAAGGAAAATAGAGGGAAATTCCACAACTTGCCAAGAGTTCAATCTAAGAAATGAAATAAATATCAGAATAAAGGTCAGTGGTTCAGAAATCTTCACTACATGTTACCTCATCTGTGCTGATGATAATCTGGGACCAGCTATTCCACTCTGGGCATTTGTCTCTCTCTTCAAACGTGACATGGTCAGAGTTCCAGCAGCAATGTTCATGGTTAAACCAGAATCCCCCTGTGCATATACCTTCTTTTAAGTCTGTCATCCAATGAGCAGAGATGTCTATCAAGCCAGCTAAAGAACCTGATTTAGGGAGGGGGAAAAGCCAAAGTTAAATTCAAGTTCTGAATCTTTCTTCTTTGGTAATCAGAATAAGCTTTGTCAGAGAAAACAAGGAAAAAGGAATCAAAATAATAGACAAGCATATGCTTTTACACTTTCCCTTTACATCTGCAACTTCTTTCTAACTATCTGTTTGCCTGATTTTCACTTATATCTGCATTAAACACATCAGTAGAATGTCTATGTAAAGGAAAGTTAGGGAAAAGAAAAGTGGTTGAGATTAGGGGATTTGTCTTTAAGCTAAATTTACAAAGCAAAGACACTGTCTTGACTTGGAGATTATGTACACTAATCAATAATAAAGACAGAAAAGTTTATTAAAGATTATGTTATTCTCACTATATACATAAAATTAAGAAAACGTGACTTGTCCACATTAATGATATTACACTATATTTATTTTCGATGGCTTGGAACAGGGAGCTGATAATAGCAGGGCTTTGCTTCATGAACAAGGGAGTTTGAGCAAAAGCAGGAAAGCATTCTAGGCCAAGAGAATTGAATGTATACAAACATAAAACTGTGATGTGCATGAGCACTTATCTTGTAGCCTCTGAAGCTTCCTGAACCTTTTACTAGGCCATGAACATTCTGAAGTTTTCTTCAGGAGGAACAAACAATTACACACAGAACATTTACCAAAAGAAAACTATGAGGAAATGAATAGTGAATAGAAGACTTAAGCACTATAGCTAATAGACTGGTAGGGTTAAGGTAATAATAGTAATTTAGATTCTGGCCTTCTCATCATTTCTGTTGCCCAGAGGAAGAAACTCTACATAAAGAAATTAAGTGGCCCAGAATCATGCTTTAGGGAAATAGTAAAGACATCATAAAATTCACAGCCCCTGAATTCCCAGACTGTTCCTACACTCACACTGCTTCTATTGTTGCTCTCCTATGTGTAAAAAAAAAAATACCCCGTGTGTATGAAAGAAAGAAAAATATGCCTTGACCACCTAGTGACAATAAATACACAAAAATGTTGAGGATATTATACCTACATTCCAACAGGCTGGAGGCCCTGTCATGTATACACTTTAGTAGGTGCCAAAAGTGTTAAGCACAGGTTATTTACATACTTGAATAAAATATCCGAATCTAACACGTTTGACACCTACTTTTTGGCCATTCCAGCTCCCAGGCATCTTTTCCTTCTAATTTTTATTGCCTGGACTCAGAAAACTAACATGATTTTATATAGTCTGGCTTGTTCTCTGGTTGCTTCATATATGCAATTCATATTTTAACTCACACTGGTATCCCCAATCCTATCCCCGCCTGCTTCTACTTCTCTTCCTTCCTCTACCAATTGGCTCTTTCTTTTCTGGTCACAAATTTTATCAGGTTTCCCCCAACCTAAGAAATAATATGCTTCCCCTTGTCCTTGTCATCATTTTAAGCTTTTGTCCCTTCTTTCCTTCCAATGACTACCAAATACTTCCAAAACTTCTACACTGGTTGCCTCCCTTTGAGATCTGGCCCCTAACATTTACCTGAGATGGTTTTCAAGGTCATTCGCATCTTCCTAACTAGTAAACTGTATAACCTTTTCCCAGTCATCTTCCTCCTCAACCTCTCTGCAAAAAACAGACCACTCCGTCTGTTATTAGCTAGCTCCATACTTGGCCATACCATTTTCTCTCTCCTGTGAGAGCCAGAAGGGGGCACAGTTATCATCCTACACGTGGAGCTGGCAAACTATGGCCAGAAGGCCAAATCCTGCCTGCCGCCTACGTTTGTAAATGAAATTTTATTGGATCACTGCCATGCTCATTGGTTTACCTATCGTCTAAGGCTGCTTTCGTGCTACTTGGCAGAATTAATGGGTACCACAGAGACCATTTAAGCCCCAAAACCTACAATATTTATTAACCTGGCCCTTTACAAAGAAAAAAAAAAAAAGCTCATTGACCCCCCCCCACCCTAGATAATCTTTGAAAACCCAGGCATGGATGGGTCATTTCTCATCTGCTATAATCATTTTATGTTCCATGGCTCATGAAGGATGCTGAGCCATGTTGCTACTCAGAGGATGCTGTTGCTACCTCTGAGTAGCAACAGCATCCATAACAACTGGGCACTGTGCTAAGTGCTACGTGCACTGCATTGCTAATCCTCACAATAAGCTTGTAATATCAGTATTCTCTTATTATCCCTCTTTTACAGATCAGTAAACGCAAGATTTCAAAGGTTAAGAAAGTTGCCAAAATTGGCAAAACTAGCAAACGATGGTGCTGGGATTCAAATCCCGGCAGCCTAAAACGAAAGCTTGTACTAAAAGCCATTTTATACCATCACTGTCCAGGTTTCCCACCTAACTCTTATTTTAGCTCAATATCTGAGATTTTCTTTGGCCCCATCTTTTACTGCTATAAGGACACAACTCTCAGCATCTCTGCCTGGAATCCTTAGCTTTCTTCTTCACCTCTGGGAATTTATGTTAAAGCTGTATTTGCATAGCAAGTATACTATTTTTAGTTAGATTACATATTATTTGGAGTAGCTTGGGAGGTTGATGGAGATTACAAGAAAAGGTGGTACTATCCCACCCCTAAACCACCATGAAAGAGATAATAAGCTCCTTTCTTAAGGGTATGAGCCATATCTTACATGCCTTTCTGTACCACCTCACATGAGAGTAGAAGTCTAAAAAATATTTAAAATAATTTCTTAGGAAGTCCTCTTCTAAAACTTTTCTCCTAAACTCCATATGGTCTACGTTAAAAATCAACTGTCTAAAAAAAATTAAAAAAAAAAAAAAAATCAACTGTCTCCTCCAGGGGAGCGGATGTGGCTCAGTGGTTGAGCACCTGCTTCCCACGCACAAGGTCCTGGGTTCAATCCCTGGAACCTCCTAAAAGAAAAAAAAATCAACTGTCTCCAACAGAAGGGTTCTTTCTTAAGATAGGCTATGAAGTGCAGTGATAACAACACCTTAAAATGGATACAATATTTTATAGCTTACAAAATGCTTTAAAATACATTTACTCATTTGATCCCATTTATTTAAGGTGGGTATACAGGAAGATGGGGGAACTGAGCTTCCAAAAGGTTCACCAGCAACACATTTCAGGTAGGGAAATAGCAAAACACAGTACTCAACTCAGTTCATGATATGAGGGTGGGGTGGGGGTGGGGCTACACACCACAATCTTAGGAGATTTGTTTTAAAAGCTAATAAGAGTTTGTTTACCATACCTGAAAAAAGCCCAATAAGTAGCATCAACAACCAGCCAGAAAAAGCATCACTCACACTGTGAATTAAGGCCCAGGTCGACTCTTTGCTTTTATTTGTAATCTAGAGAGAAATGAGAAAACATTGTCATTGTATACTCCACACACACACCCTTCCTTTTTCATCTCAAAATTGCTCAGTAAAGAAACACAAAGACACATCACCTGGGAATAGAGACCAATTTGGAGTTACTTCTCGAATGATCTGCAGCTCAAACAATTTGACCAAGAACCCTGAGGTTTACTGAACTTTGTAAATGGTAATGCCTCCAAGTATTTTATTTAGGGCTTTCCCCATTCAGGTGGTAATTTCTTATGGCACCAACCTGTTTTGTTTATTGGTTTATTTCTGCCCTGGACATCATATATTACAAGGATGGGCTCTAGACTCAGAGCAAATAGTCTGACTGTTTTCCAAAGAATAAACAAACGGTAGGCCAGGTTTATTTGAGGGGTGAAAGTACAATTTGAGATTGTTCACTACCTGGGGTTCTGCTTTAGGTCAGGCAAATTCTCAGCCTTGACCCAACAAACCCCTTATTATATATTGATCACAGATACTAAATGATATCAGGGATGCCCTCTTTCATTTTCCAATACCTGTTGGAAATATCTGAGGCTATGAAGAGGTACAGAAAGTTTTACCTTTTAGGTCCCAGTCCTGTTGATTTAACCCTTCTAGTGCCCAAATGTTAAAGCCAAACTTTCTGACAGCTTTGTCATTCTCTGTATCTCTATTTTTTTTATCCTTGAAACTGACTGATCTACCTCAAATTCACCTATAGAATATCACAAATAATAATAAAGTATTATAAATTTCTTAAAGCAGTATAAAATTCATTTTGACAAATGACTTTAAGTTTCCAATTTCATTTTTCCCTGTGACATTGTTTCCATTCTGTTTTTTTTTTTTTTTTTTTTTTATGGTGTTTCCATTCTGATAACAAATAGTTAATGACAAAAAAAGTCCCTTTTGGACATTTTATAAACACATTTTAAATTGGTTTTGAATTATTATTAATCGGCATAATTTGTCTCAGATGCAATCATTAAAATAATGGGAAATGTGCTTGTCATATTATAGGTGTCTTTCACAATTTAAATAACCATGTTGAATATGCTACTGATGACAAACTGAACTCTGAATTAGATAGAAATTCTAAAGCTAGCAAGATTCTAAACTCTAAAGCCTGCCTGCTGAATTGATATGACAGAAAGCATATGTGTGCTCCCAAATAGCAGAAGTCATAAGAAAAATAAAATGCTTTATAGAGATCACTTTTTTGATTTGTGTTAAGGAAATTTCAGTGCAATGATCATACATCCAAGGATTAGGAGGAATTTCCCAAAACCTGTACTTAGGACAACCTGGCTTCTGGGTTCAGGTGGTCATGAGAAAGCCAATCTGGAGGTGGGAAAGGCTTAAGAATGCAAAGTGATCTGAAATTGCTAGGGAGATACACTTGGCTCCAAGAGGAGGAAATTAAGAACTCAAGAGAGAAAGGGGTCAGCCTTAAAAATCAAATTTTAAAATTGGAGTCAAAACAGAAATAGAAAGAAAGGAAAAATAATAACACCTACTGTTGGCTGAAAAAATGTCTCCGCAGAGGCCCACCCACTGAATCAGAATCTCTGGGGATGGAGCTGGTGACCTAGCTTTTTTTTTTCCCACAGTAATATAAAATGAAACAGTCAATTTTATTCAAATTCTCCAAAATTTATATCCAATATGTTAATTGTTTCTAAAATGTATGTCAGGGGAAGCGGCTGTGGCTCAATTGGTTGGGCTCCCGTTTACCATATGGGAGGCCCCGGGTTCAACTCCCGGGGCCTCCTGGTGAAGGCAAGCCGGCCTGTGCTGCACTTTGTGGTGAGCTGACGGCCCGCGCGCACAGTGACGCAGCACGATGATGCAACAAAGGGAGACAAGCAGACACAGAAAAATGCAAAGCAAAATGGACACAGCAAGCACAAGCAGCAAATTTATTTATAAATAAATAAATTTATTTTTTAAATAAATAAATCTTTTTAAAAAATGTATGTCATACTTTATGTAACGGTTTTATTATTTCATCTTTATAGTTTTTTTCACCTTTTTTAACAAAGAGTTCTTCAGTAGAAGCCGGAGTCCTGAGTTGCCCAGTTAGGAGCCTCTGACCTACTATTCTGATTAAGTTTCTTCTCAATATTCATGGCCAACATCTGGCTTCTAAATGAAAGGCTTTTGGTCTTTTCAATCACTTGCTGATAGGGTGAGACTGCACTGTTACCCATAACCACATGACCTAATTTAGAATCAATTTTGGCATCCAGTCTTACATTTCTCATCAAATTCACAATTCACCTTTCAGCTTCCTCTGGAGTCATGTTCAGCTTATCTGCCAACATGTTGATGCTGATACATTGGGGGATGCGATAAAAAGTCTCAAATATGAAGAGGTGAGCATTTTCAACGAAAGCCTCAAGACAAGCCACTAAGAAGAAGTCATTCGGGAAGCGGCTGTGGCTCAATTGGTTGGGCTCCTGTTTACCATATGGGAGGCCCCGGGTTCAATTCCCGTGGGCCTCCTGGTGAAGACAAGCCAGCCTCTGTGGCTCGGTGAGCCGATGCAGCAAGATGACTCAACAAAGGGAGACAAGCAGACACAGAAAAGCGCAAAAGCAAATTGACGCAGCAAGGCGGGGATAAATAAAAAAATAAAAATAAATCTTAAAAAAAAAAAAAAAAAAAAAAAGTCATTCACAAGAACTGATTCACATTCTCTTAGCTTTTTTCTGAGCCCCATCAAAATCAAAGTTAACATATAAGCATTCAACAAACCCTGTAATTGGATCTTTATACGTGTAAGACTCCTGTTGAATAACTAGATCTTTAAGCACCTGCCAGCATTTTTGAACATCTTTGTTTGTTACGACAGCTGTAGTCAAATAGTGGAGAATATGAGGACACATTGTCTGGACTGCATTAAGATACTGTGGCTGGTAAAGGAAGAGATCAATATTATCACAGCCTTTGGGGTGGTTGAAGAAAATAGATACCAGTGAATGAGCCATGTTCGCTGCTGGAGAGACTGGAGTGGAGAACTCAAAGAATTATTATCTATGGTTCTTCTAATTGTGTAATGTCTACCATGTCTGCATCCCAATTCTGCATTAAGATTTCAGAGGCCAGTTTCCTCCAGAGTGAACTCAAAGCATTTCTATCTGTTGCTGGAACCAACACTCTAAAAAAGTAAAGATACTCTGCTCCTCCTGAGCAATTCCCACATTCATATTGGAATTTTGCATGCCTGTAGAGTATGGCTAAATATTCCTGTCTATAACCATGTTTTTCAGCCAGGTAGTCAAACAGCATCCGACCATGCCTGGTTGACTGCAATTGCATGGTAGTTTCAGGAACTTCAAACATCTTCACAATTGGTTCTGTTTCTGCCTGAAGCTGTTTCAGTTGTACAACAACTGTGGTACTTTTTTCTCTCAAAGCATGAGGAATATCATCAGAATAAAGGTTTTTATATACATCCATAGCAAAGTCTACCATGTTGGTATCACTAAGAAGATCCAGTTTCTTTTTCATTTTATATCTCCTTTATGGAGAGAAACTCAAGCAGTGGAAAGACTAGATGCCAATCCAAAAAGTGCATGATGTGAGTAGACAAGTCGTACTCCGCCATCTTGCCAAGGAAAGGGGTGACTTAGTTTTTTAATAGGGTCTGCATATGGTCCTTATTCAAACTAGAATGTGTGACTTAATGATTTAAATGATACACAGCAACAAGTTAAAGGCAAATGACCTTGGCAGAGTGCTCGGAGAAGTTTTCATAGCAAAGAGTATCATCTACTATCTATCACATCGAATTAAGGTCCTTAATTTTAATTTGATTGGTCTTGCAGTTTCGTTTGGGTTGACTATATAAATTTGCCTTAGTTTTATGGTTATATAAGAATTAAAATTACAAGGAGTTTATCCTATATGCTTCAGTAAACATTAGGCTCTGAGAATTTCTGTTTTATTCCTTTAAAAGGAAACAAAAATTTTTCTTCATTTTAAAAACCCTGCTTCAAAGGAAAAAATGTAAAAGAGGGATGAAATGGGGGAGGAAGAGCTTTCAAATTTATTCTGGTTCCCCTACCCCCAAATTTGATTTCACCTACCTGCATAAGCATTTATATCCATTTCAGGGCTGTAGCCACTTGCTACACAAAGATACATCATTAAATATATAATTTTAGTCTTAGAAAAAAACATACACAAAATGCTTTAAAATATCAATATAAATAAAAAAGAAAAGCCCTGCATTGACAATAGAAACCAGATTCAGCCACATCCAGGGCTGAAGAAAGGAAAGAATATAAAGAACATCTATCTTCAACTATTTCCCCTGGTATGTCCTAACACTTACTCATGTACCATCTTTCAGCTTACCTCTCGGTGCCTATCCCTGTCTCGAGACTTCTCTCTCACCCAGTCAATTGTATTGAAATCTTCATAGGTTCCCACACCAGGGATTGGCTCCTCCAAGAAATCCATCATCCTATTTGCAGAACCTATTCCTCCACCATTGTACGACTTGTTCTCTGCATTGAACAGGAAACAGGTGTTAGTACTTCAGACCCTCTAACATTCTTAATACCTCCTTCCTGAGCACAAGTGAGCCCTTAAACTACCAGATGACTACAGTCAAGGTGTGTTGATAAAGCAATATAATCACCTGGTGGGAACATCCATCACATTCTCAGGTTTCTGTGGTCTAGACACAAAATGATGAGGGTCTTAAGGCAGCGTGAATGTAAAAGGACAGATGAGAGTGACAGTACAGATGAGAATTGACAAGCATTGCTGTACAATAGGAAAGGAGTTTTCAAAGCAAAAGACAGGAGCTTGGAGCAGCTGAGGTATTTCAGTTTCTGTTATGGAAGGGAGACAAAAAGGGTCAAAGGTCTTTGCAAACATATCACATTAAGGGACCATTTTACATTTATGTGGTAGTAATTCAACCCTATGAGGCTACTTTTACTTGATTGGGGCCTCCAAAAAAGAGTGTGTTGCCCTCTTCAAAAGTTAAGCAGGGGGAGCGGATGTGGCTCCAGCAGCTGGGCGCCCGCCTACCACATGGGAGGTTCCGGGTTCAGTTCCCAGTGCCTCCTAAAGACGACGAGCAAGACAGCGAGCTAACGCAATGGGCAGGCGCAGAGAGCTGACACAATGAGCTGATGCAACAAGCAGACACAATAAGGAAACACAATGAGAGACACAACAAGCAGGGAGCGAATGTGGCTCAAGCAATTGGGTACCTCCGCCCCACATGGGAGGTCCTGGGTTGGTTCCCGGCGCCTCCTAAAAAATAGAAGATAAGCAGACAGCAAGCGCAAACAATGGGGGGGGGATAAATAAATAAAAATAAATCTTTAAAAAAAATAAAGTTAAGCTGGCTGGAATGTACCAAGTTTCCCTTCAATAGGTTTAAGACTTTGATTCCTGATATATCAGCTTGTAGAAACTGTCAGAGCAGTCCATGATTATGAATAGAGATTTAAAGAACTGTGCATGGCTCAGTGATGAAATGTCCTTCTCTGAACCTTCAGCTGGAAGAAACATTTAATTCTCCCAATCACAGTTCTTTATCCATGTTACTTTTAGCACTTCTATTACAATTACTTTTGCATATGCCTTACCAAACTTTCAAGATATAAGCAGTTTGAGGGCCAGCCCTATATCTGATTCATCATTGTCTTCTCCACAGTATCTAGCACATAACCAAGAATCAATGACTATCTACTGAACCAAAGTGTGTTTGATGAATTTGGGGGATGAGGGGGAGGTATTCAAACTCAGAAGATGTACTCACTCAAGGTTAGTATTGTTTCACAAACTTGTTCTAAATACTTGTGCAAAAGTGTCTGATATAGCAATATTTTGCTATTAAACACAAAATGTAAAACAATACTGAGTAATTTATACAAAAGCACACTGGGGAAAAATGCAGAGTAATGCCATCATTTAACTCAACCAGCCAAAGCTCACATTCACAGCACCAACCTTGGCAGGGCCAACGCTTCATCCAGACTGTTTGGCAATGAATCCCTCTGCAGAGAAGGCCAAAGTATGCCTGAACGGATCCCCATCCTGTCATCTGCATCCCCACCTTCATGCTAAACTCCTAAAAGACAACTTCAGTGCTCTCATAGGGTAAATTTGAATTACCACCCCAAGCTGTACCTGGTTACAAATTTTAAGTCTTCTGAATACCTAATTCAGCACACACTGTGAAAGCAACGCACACACTTGAAAGGAAAAACTGCAGAATCCAAATCATATTGGGGGTGGGGCGGGATATAGAGTAGAGGAGGTAAACAAGTTAATCTTAAAACCGGAAACCAAAGTCCTTTCCATAGCTTCAAGCATACCTTGCTATAAAATGGTTGGTTGCTGAATCACCAACCCAGCATTTCCTATCAGGTCTAGTGTCATACTGATAAAGATTAATGCTGGTGTGTTGTTGAGAGCTCGAAGGGGAAAAGCCAGCTAGGAAATGAAGGCAGAAAGAGAATAAAGTATATAAGGGGAGTGGGGAGCCAGTGTAGCTCAGTGGTTGAGTACCAGCTTCCCACATATGAGGTCCTGGGTTCAATCCCTGGCCTTAGTACCTCAATAAAAAAAAAAAAAAAAGTATATAAACGGGAGAAAAACAAACTGTTTCAATTCTCTAGTCAAACGTGAACATGAACATAGGATACCAAACCACAAGAAATTTAACTAATTTACTTTTTAAAGCAGGTTAATGATTCAATCGAATTTGCTCTGGTTTAAGTTATCTCCTTCTAGGAAGAAGAAAAAGCCCAGGATTTTTATGAAATTGATTTTAAAAAGCAGATGGCTATCTAATGTTACACTATATATCAAATGAAGCCCCTAGCTCTAAAGATATTAAGGCAAAATAAAGACCTGCAATAGCTTCCTAAGAGGAAAGAAAGAATCCCATTACATCACTAGGTAACATGAGCACTGCATCATCCTTCTCTATAGTTAGTCTCCGGGTATAAACGCAAATCATCAGGCAGCTCTAAAAGAGCCAGCAGTGATTAGAATCCTACAACATACTGCTTGTGATTATCCAGATCCCCTTCTCCCTGGGGTCACGCTGCCTCCCTGGGTAGGGATAAAAGTCTGCTTACCTTCAATCACAGCTTTCTTTTTTTTTGCCTCAAGGAAGAAATAACCTTGGCAGCCCGCATTTGATCATTTAAGTTGAGGAGCTTTTTTACAGAAAGACACCCAATAGGAACCTTGTTAGAAGGGCACTTGCTGCATTCTCTGCCTTTCACAGGAACAAACGCCACCTAAAGAACCACCAGTGTTCCCCAGCGGTCAGAATGTGATGTCACTGTTGGAATCACGTGACCAGACCCTTGGACAAGCCTTGGAGTAAGCACTGTTTTTAACTGAGCACAGAAGCCTTAAAGATGTAGTCTCATTTAAACAAATGCCATCAAACCGAGGATCAGGACAGTTCAGAAAACTAGGGCCCAGACAAGTTTTAGTCTTCAGACCTCATTTAACAGAAAGTCCAAGAAGGCAAATTGGAAAGATCCAAAGGCATCTATAGTTACAGAAATCCTAAGTAAAAAAGTAGAGAAACAAATATAGAAAAGGCTTTTTAAAAAATGCACTAGATAGCAAAAACATGGATAAAATCTCACAAACAACAATATTGAGGGAAAGAAGCCAGACACAAAAAGAGTACATAACATTATGATTCTATTCATATATTGTTTTAGGGTACAAATGTACATGATTACATTACAAAGAAAAGCAAGAAAATGACAAGATAGTAGTTATACACAGGCGAGGGCTGTGACCAGGGAGGAGAAAGTAGGGTGAGGGGAGGGGCTTCTAAAATGCTAGTACATTTTCTTGATCTAGGTGGTGATTACCCAAGTGTTTGCTTTATATAATTAAACTGTACATGTGTTTTATGTCTTTTTTTCTATATATACATATCATAATTAAAGAAAAGAACTGTGAAAAATTGAACTGCATATGAACTTACTATACAAGGCCAGTTCTAAAATAGCACATAGTAACTTTGAAAGCCCAGAATAAGGTCAAGAAAATGAGTTGTTTTTTACTAGTAGTGGGCTACCCAGAAAGCAACTTCAAATTCGATACTCATTAATCCAACTTGGGTAGCAATAGCTATTTTGGCTTTGAAAATAAATTCACAAAAAAAATCTGCATTGCTTTAAGGCTTTTCTTTCCCACATTCTATGCCAAAGGCTATTTTTAAAGCAGGTCTTAATTGTGTAATAAGGCTAGTCTGGTAAAGCAAAATAAAATTGCCATCTCCCAACTTCTTAAGTGAAGCCACAGGACACCCACTGTTAAATATTAACCCAGCCACAGTGTGCTTCAATAATCAGACCCTAAAAAAATGTAGGGTTTTGAAATGTTGTGCTTAAGGTCTGATGTATCCTGAAATGATAATACAACAAAACCCCATGGGGAGCAGATGTAACTTGGGTGGTTGAGCACCTGCTTCCCATGTTTGAGGTCCTGGGTTCAATCTCTGGTACCTCCTAAAAAAAAAAAAAAACATGAAATATGAGGCATTTCATAAAACCTGTATGCTACAGACCATCATTATTATTTCACTCTCTTGGTAAACTAATCTAGCATTAATGAGAATTAAAATGAAGTGGCAACTAATAGTATTAAATGACAAACTACAGTGTGGTAAAAAGCAAAGCTATTTGTGGCCTAAGTATGATTGTCTTATGTGGTTAAAATTTTAGGGAAAAAACGTACATTTTACTCAGAGGATAACATGCCCAATCTCATAAACCCCCTTCAAAGTCCTTTTTCATAATAGGATTTTTTCCATATCTGAAGACCACTGCAGAATTCATTTACATTATCTAATAAGACATATTATCTTACTAGATGATTTTACATTTCCTGGCAGATCTTTCTTGGAACTTAAAAAAAAAGGCACAGCTTGTTGAAGTACAGTGACTAAATCTGCATACCTGGTACCAGATTAATAATTTTTCATGAAAGTCCATGTATTTTTCAAATGTTTTATTAGTGTTTCTAGGGGAGAGACTTTTTTATTCCATGAAAAGGTAATTCCTTTGAGCACTAGAGGGCTAGTAGCTAAGATGTAGTCCTCATGCTAAAATGAGATCTAATTACAATTTAGGTTAAAAAATGAGACATCGGTTTTCAGAGTTTGATGTCTGTTTCTCTCTTTTCTATCCCTCTTCCCCCATTCCCTTCTCGGTTGAATTTGAAATGCCTGGCATACATTCATTATACAGACTGCCAGATGTAGGTCAAATGATATCCTTTAAATGAGACAAAGAAAAGCTTACCAATTTTTAATACATGCTATGATACAACACAATAATATAGTTAATATTTTGGGCCCAAAAGAGTCATCGTTCTGAAACAGATCTAACTAGATCCTTTTCCAATTTCTAAAATGTCAGTGGCTCCTACAGCAATGTTTTTAAAACTTTCAGTACCTGAAGACCTCTTAATGGACATTTGGCACACATGGGCCAGTAACTTTAAAATAGTCATCACAATTTTTAGAATAGGAAAAATAAAATATTTTAAAATGTATAATAATGATGTTGATAATGAAACTGCTACTATTAATAGGATTCATCAATAAGAGGGATTAAATTGTTTGCTCTTCCACCAATGTATCTACGTGTGGTTTAAGGACAAATAGCTTAAGCTGTGGATCATATTCCACATCCAGCTGGTTTCTTTTTTCAGCATTTTTAAATTTAGTTGAAAGAAAGAGTACACTCATAAAACTTAGATGTCATTGGCAGATCTTTTTCTACCCATTCAGGACCAACTACTGTGGTATAAACAAAGTAATAAAATGCAAAAGGCTTTTCAAAAATCAGCCTATTAAAAGTAAAGCTTTAAATGTGTAAATGCTCTGCCAAGGAAGGCAGGGCAAAATTAAGCAATGAGCCTAAATGTCAGATTGGGGTACTTAGTCCAGAGTTTTGCCTCTATAACACACAGACACACACACACACACACAAATACTGAGTTTTGAAAGCATAGTGGACCCTAATTCACATGTAAAATAATTTAGTGCTCTAACAGGAAAATAATTCAAATTAAAGTATATTTAGATCTCAACTAGAATGATAGAAGAAAAGCCCCCAAAGAGGTTAATTTGCATTGCCTGAATCCAGAGAAAAAATACAGTAAACTAGTTGGGAAAAAAGTCAATTTTGAAACAGCTTTCTCTGTAATTACACTGAGGTCTCAAACTTACCAATGGTTCTTGAGAAACACGCTGCTTGAATTAGAAGGCATATAAATGAATGCATTTAACCTATTGCCATTATGGAAACCACTTTCTAATTTTTTTCTTAAAAATTAAACTAGAAAACTCCTTAAAATACAAGAAAAGAAATTCCAACTTGAGAATGTTTATTTCAATCCCTCACCAATATGCTATTATAAATTTACCTGGGGAGCTGAACAGTAACTGATTAAGTGAAATAGTTAAACACTAACCAAACCACAAGGGAAAAGAGGATAGAAAGAAACCTCATGCACAGAACCTGTACTTTGTTAGTTGTATCACAGCTGTGTGAGAGCACACTTATAGGCAACAGCCTAAAGAAAAAAAATAAGCACTAAAAGGTTACTGGTATGTATCACAGGACTTGAGTTCAGTTTCTATATACTGTATTTTTGCAAGGCTGAAACCACATCTACGAAAATTTCAACACTATGCCCAGTGGGTATCCATCCTGGGGTCATTTAAATTTTACCCTCATTCAACAGCAAATACTAACAGCCGATAATACGCCACTTTTAAATTCTAAACCTGCACCCCCGTACCTTCCTTTATTGATGAATCCATTCCTGGTCTCCCAATAAGTCATGAACTCTTTCACATTCCGTTTCACCTATATATTTGAGAATATGTTACAGCTGAAGCTCTAATTATTAGTCAATATTGCTAGGATACCAAATTGTGCCACCATTTTACTTCTAATTTGCTTTCCCACTTACCCAAACCCAGTGACTAAAAAACAAACCCAGAGACTGAAAAGTTGATGTTATAGCTCTCCCATCTAAGCCCTGAATAGGATCACTGACCATGTTATGCTTAAAATACTATTTCAGTTTGGCCCCTGGGACACTTATTCAGGTCAGGCCTGTCTTGTGTATTTAAATATTTTGAATTCCACCCCTGCACTCATTTCACTTAGGGATTGAACTTTAAGGTATCTAAAAGGTAGAAAGGACAACTAAGAAGAAACTCACTATCAACTGCAGCACTTACACGATACATAAATATGTCCCCATCATTAAAGATCCAAACAATACACACGCATATAAAATATGAGCGCCCCCCCCATACTTCCCACCCCGAAGACAATAATAATAATAATTCAATATGATCCTTTCAGTTCTATTGCTATCCAATTACACACATACGGACAGACTTATAAAGACAAAACCATATTCCACTTATATTTTTGTGACTTGCTTTTTTTCACATAATATGTCTGGGAGATTTTTCCATTTCAGTACACATAACCAAGTGAATCTCACCTGCATGAGGATACTGGCTTGATATCTGCAGGCTCCTACTTGACTAGATTGCCAGAGAAACCAAAGAAGAACTGGAAAAAAATGGGCTAGATTTGACAAAGTTGCTGAGAGGGTTGGCCCTATAAAGAAAAAATAGCTCTCTCTTCCATTACCTGCTTTTCATTCTTTTCTTCTCAAATTTATACATTTATGAGATTGACAAGAGGATTGAGGAATGAAATGAATAAGGAGGCTCTGCCCTAAAATACACATTACATACCACAGTGTTGGGAAACCCTTTGGGTAGCATGATCCTGTTTAATAATTTGCAATTATTGTTTTAGAAGGAGCAATTCTCCAGTTCTATGCTTAGTCTTTTCTCTCAATCTCCAAGAGGAAGTTGGGAACAAGAAATTAGCAATTTTTCTTTGAGGGAAAAAAACTTCAAGAGGGGAAATACCAATTAGGCGGTTTTTCATGGACAGAAAATAAATTTAAAAAAATACATCTAAGAATTGCTCTTAAAGAAACACTTGGACCTGAGCCCACCAATGCATGTTATTAATTGCAGCACTGCTTGTAGTAGAAAAAACTTGGAAACAATGAAACAGCCCATTAAAATGAGAATAGTGCAAGGAATGAAGCTTAAATGTACTGTACTGAAATGGAAAAATCGCCCAGGAATATTATGTGAAAAAAGCATGTCACATACAAAAAATAAGTAGAATTTTTTTTCCTTATAGATTTTTCTTTTTTTTTTTTTGAGGTACTGGGGACTGAATCCAGGACCTTGTATGTGGGAAGCCAGCGCTCAACCACTGAGCCACATCGGTTCCCCAGAGTTGGTTTGCTTGTTTGTTTGCTTGTTTGTTTTTAGGAGGCACTGGGAACCTAACCTGGGGCCTCCCATGTGGGAAACTGGCGCCCAACTGCTCGAGCCACATCTGCTCCCCTATATTTTTTTTTTTTTTTTTTTTTTACCGGGAGGTCCCGGAGATCGAACCCGGGTCCCTCCATATGGGAGACGGACACCCAACCAGTTGAGCCACATCCGACCCCCTCCCCTAGATTTTTTAAAAAGATTTATTTTATTTCTCCCCACCCCCCACCTTGTTGTTTTTGCGCTCACTGTCTGCTCTGTGTGTTCTTCTGTGTCTGCTTGTCTTCTCTTTTAGGTGGCACCAGGAACCGATTCTGGGACCTTCCAGAGTGGGAGAGAGGCTCTCAATCTCTTGCGCCACCTCAGCTCCCTGGTCTGCTGTGTCTCTTATTGTCTCTCCTCTGTGTCTCTTTTTGTTGTGTCATCTTGCTGTGCCAGCTCTGCGCGCAGGCCAGCACTCCTGTGCGGGCCAGTATTCCACACAGACCAGCTCTCCGCTCCAGCCACCTCGTTGCACGGGCCAGCTTGCCTTTCACTAGAAGGCCCCAGGAATCGAACCCTGGACCTTCTATATGGTAGACTGGAGCCCAATCACTTAAGCCACATCTGTTTCCCAGCTAGATTTTTTAAAATATATTTTTATTATAGAAGTTGTGTACTTACAAAACAATCATGCACATAGGTAGAATTCCCAAACAACAACCCTTTACCAACATAACACACCACTGTGGTACATTTGTTACAGATTATGAGATAATATCATCAGACTATTACCACAAATTATGATCCATAGCGTACATGTGGCATATTTTTCCATATGCCCCTATTATTAACACAGTACATCTTTGGCATTGATGCAGGATTATTACAGTATTGCTGTTAACTATAGTCCACAGGTTACATTAATTGCATTTTCCCCATACTGCTCCACATTCCCACCACCCTGCATTAGTGACATATACCCATTCTAGTTCACAGAAGGACACTCATGCATTTGTACTGTTAACCACAATTCTCATCTACCTCTGGGTTCACTGTGTTATTCAGTCCCTAGATTATTCTCTAGCTTTCTTTCAATTGACATTTACAACCCAAGACTACCCTTTTCAGCCACAATCCCATTTATAAACCAGCTGCTACTCACTATAATGTGTTACCATCAGCTCTATCCATTTCCACACATTTACAGTCAAGTTAATTAAGACTTCTACATACATCAAGCATCACTAGTCCTTCACAGCCCTCCTCTTATCTCCTAATAACCTATACTCTAGGTTTTAACTCCATACATTTATTCTGTGTATTTAGTTCATATTAGTGAGACCATGGAATCAGTAGATTTTTTTTTAAGTGTATTTGTGTGTGTGTGATTGGAAAGAAAAAGAACTGAAAGAAGCATATTGAATTGTTTTTAGTAGTTGTCTCTGGGGTGGGAACTTTCATATTTGATATGCACGTGTATTGTTTGAATTTTTAATGGTGAAGATGTATTTATGTACCATATAAGTGATTTTAAACAGAAAAAAAAAATAGAGCTACAAGAGTAGAGACAGAACAGTGCAAATGCAGACATATATTCTTGGAGGCAGACCACTGGGATATTTACAGGCAAAGCAGGTGATAGTTTCTGGTGAACACTTGGAGGGAAGCACTGAGGAAGATGGTTTACTCATTTTTTAAATTAAAGTCAATGGGAAGAAAGTCTTTGTGATCAGACTCTTCTGGATCACTGTGGACAGTAGTCCAGCAGTGAGAAAATGACAAGATCTGGATTCAAATCCTAGCTCCACAACTCATTATTTGTTTGACCTTGGGCTTTAATCTGTAAATGTCAGGTTCCCATCTGTAAAATGAGGAGGTATTAGCAGGTACAATTTTAAATATTTCTTCCAACTCTCATATTCCATCATTTTAGCAATGATTTTTTTGTTAGGTCACTCATACATTACGTTGAGTGACTTCTGAAAGGACCTTAGCTTTAAAGAATTCCAGCTGATATTCTGATTGCACAATTATTTAAGAACACTATTCCTGGTAAGATCATTATGTCTCTGTTACCTAGGAGCCACAGACCCCAGAAACACCCAGCACACACCCCTGACTCATTACAGCAATCCTTTTCCTACTGCACACCATAAATCAGATGAAGGTAGGGTTAAAAATAATCCATTCAAGAATTATAGTACTACTGAAGGCACTCTTAAAATATTATTTTTCCTCCAACAAGGGACCAAAGTGGTTTCACTAACTGAAAAATGTACGAGGAACTTCTGCATTCAGCTCCTACAAGTAATGAGCTTGGAAGTCTTCACTCCTACCCATCCTTACAACAAGAAAAGGCTGGACAAACTGAAAATCAGTGACAATTTTTGGACCCATCTGAGAAGAAAGTGTGCAAGGCAAGCAGCCACCAGAAGTCTGAAGAGACACGCTTAACCAAAGCGACACTGCTAAAATCAGCTTACCTGGAACAACAGCCGCTGAAGCCACAAACTGCTAAGAACACTTAAATGACAACTTTGATGAATTGCTGAAGGCTGAGGGTGGACTAGCTTGAGAATGAGAAATTCTTGGGGACTGTAGTCTAAGGTAGGCCCCCACACATTCATGGGCTTGACCTCCAGGAGCCTCACCAGGTTCTCATAGTGAAGATCCAAGAAAGATCCACCTCTCCTGGCTCTGACCAGGGGAGCAGAAGACTAATCACTGTGAAATATCCCTGGAGCCTGCTCCATAACAAAGGCCTATGCTCCAGGGGAAAATACTTTCCCTGTGCCTTCTCCCAGGTGGAAGAAGGGCATTCCTCCCATTCCAGCCCCCTCTAGCCTTCTTGTCTCACCTAAGAGGAAAAAGAAACATAGTCAAGGCTGGTCAGGGCTGCAAGGAAATAGATTTGGAATGTTACAGTCAAGGAAAGGAGTAGGGGACAGGGAGAAGAAAAAGCTATACCACTGGAGAAACATTTGCAAAGGTGACACAGGCACACTAAAACACTAAAATTTAATCAGAAGGTTATAAAATATCCCTCCAGTCCCAAGAAAAATGGCTCCCCTGTAACTCTTAAGAGCTACAATTCAGAGTCTTTCCAGAAGTTGTACTCAGGGAAGATAAAAATCAAGAGGAGAGATAAAAACAAAGAAAGAGAGGAAATCTGTACCCTCTGGCAAGTGGTAGCTACACCAAAGATGAAACAGTCAAATTCTTAACCAGTTTGCTGTAAATCCTAATACAATATAATTAAACTAGAAACTAGTAACAGACAGAGAGCTGGAAAATCCCCACATATCTGGAAATTAAACAACATACTTCTCAATAACCCATGGGTCAAAGTCTCAAGAGAAATTTAAAAATATTTTGAACTAAATGAAAATGAAAATCCAACATATCAAAATCTGTGGGATGCAGTGCAAGTAGTGCTTAGAGGGAAATTTATAGCATTATTATTACAAAAAAGCATATACTAGAAAAGAAAAAAGATCCAAAATCTATAACTTAAGCTACTACCTTAGGAAACAAAAAACAAGAATAATGTAAGCAAAAGAAAACATAAAAATTAGAGGACAAACAAATGAAATTGAAAATAGGAAAGCAATAGAGAAAATCAACCAAACCAAAAAGCAAGTTCTTTGAAAGGATCAATAAAATTGATAAACTGCTAACCAGGCTAACCAAGAAAAAAAGAGATGACACAAATAACCAATATCAGAAAAGAAGGAAAGGTCATTACTATTGATCCCATGGACATTAAAAGGAGAATAAAGAAATACTACAAACAACTCCATATACAGAAATAAATGGAATAATTAATTGAAAACTACCAAAACTCACATAAAGAGAAATCAGAAAACGTGAAAGAGACTGATACTTATTATTATTCAATCAATAAGTAATATCTTCTTTAAAAAAGCACCAGGCCCAGATGGTTTCTGTAGTAAAGTGTACCAAACATTTAAGGAAGAAATTACACCAATTTTCCACAGTCTTCCAGAAAACAGAGGAAGGAACACTTCCTAATTCATACTGAGACTAGCATTACCCTAATATAAAAACCAGATAAAGACATTACAAGAAAGGAAAACTACAAATATCTCTCATGAACATAGACATGAAAATATCAGCAAATCAAACCCAATAATGTATAAAAAGAATTATACACCACAAAAGACTGAAAGCTTTGCTGTTGAGATCAGGGACAAGACAAGGATGCCCAATGTCACCACTGTTGTTCAATATAGTGCTAGAGGAAAGCGGCTGTGGCTCAATCAGTAGGGCTCCCGTTTACCATATGGGAGGCCCCGGGTTCAGTTCCCGGGGCCTCCTGGTGAAGGCAAGCCCGCCCGCGCGGTGCGGTTGGCTGACCCAGCAAGCACAAGCAGCAAGGGGGGGGATAAATGAATAAATAAATAAAATCTTTAAAAAAAAAAAATAGTGCTAGAGGTTCTAGCTAGAACAATCAGGCAAGAAAAAGAAATAAAAGGTATCCAAATCAGAAAGGAAGAAGTAAAACTTTCACTATTCACAGATGATATGATCCTATACCTAGAAAGTCCTTTAAAATCTACAACAAAGCGGTTAGAGTTAATAAACAATTTCAGTAGGGTGTCAGGATACATGATCAATACACAAAAATCAGTGGTGTTTCTATACACTAGTAATGTGCAATCTGAGGAGGAAGTCAGGAAAAAAATTCCATTTACAATAGCAACTAAGAAAATCAAACATTTAGGAATAAAATTAACCAAGTATGTAAAGCACTTGTATTCAGAAAACTACAATGCATTGCTAAAAGAAATTTAAAAAGACCTAAATAATTGGAAGAATATTCCATGCTCATGGATTGGAAGACTAAATATCATTAAGATGTCAATTCTACCCAAATTAATATACAAATTTAATGTAATCCCGATGAAAATTCCACCAGCCTTTTTAAAACAAATGGAAAACACAATTATCAATTTTCTTTGGAAGGAGAAGGGGCCTCGAATAGCCAGAAACATCTTATAAGGGAAAAGCAAAGTTAGAGGACTCTCACTTTCAGACTTTAAATCATATTACCTAGCTACAGTGGTAAAAACAGCATGGTACTGGTATAAAGATAGATACATAGACCAATTGATGGTTCAGAAACAGACCCTCACATCTATTGCCAAGTGATTTTTGACAAGCCTGTCAAAACCACCCAGCTGGGTAAGGACAGCCCATTCAACAAATGATGCTGGGAGAAGTGTATATCCACAGCCAAAAGAAAGAAAGAGGACCCCTATCTAATGCCCTATACAAAAATGAACTCAAAATGGATCAAAGACCTAAATGTAAAAACTAGAACCATGAAACTCCTAGAAGAAAATGTAGGAAAATATCTTCAAGACCTGGTGGTAGGTGGTGCATTCTTAAACCTTACACCGAAAGCTCTTAGCAACAAAAGAAAACATTGGTAAATGGGACCTCCTCAAACTTAAACAGTTTTGTGATTCAAAGGTCTTCATCAAGAAGGTGAAAAGGCAGCCCACTCAATGGGAGAAAATATTTGAAAACCACATATCCGATAAGGGTTTGATTTCCATTCTATATAAATAGATCACACACCTCAACAATAAAAGAGCAAACAATCCGATTTTTTTAAAAATGGGCAAAAGACTTAAATAGACATTTCTCCAAAGAGGAAATACAAATGGCCAAAAAGCACATGAAAAAATGTTCACTATCACTAGCTATTAGGGAACTGCAAATCAAAACAACAATGAGATATCATCTCACACCACATAGAATGGCCATTATTAAAAAAAAAAAAAAAAAAAAAAAAAAAAAAACAGAAAACTATAAGTGCTGCAGAGGATGTGAAGAAATAGAAACTCTCCTTCACTGTTGGTGAGATTGTAAAATGGTGCAGCATCTGTGGAAGAAAGTTTGGCAGTTCCTAAGGAAGTTAAATATAGAACTGCCATATGATCCAGCAATTCCTCTATTAGGAATATATCCAGAAGAACTGAAAACTGTGACATGAACAGACATCTGCACACCGATGTTCACAGCGGCATTATTCACAATTGCCAAAAGATGGAAACAACCCAAATGTCCATCAACCAATGAATGGATAAACAAAATGTGGTATATACATACAATGGAATACTATGCTGCAGTAAGAAGAAATGAGGGAAGCAGATACGGCTCAGGCAACTGGGCTCCCACCCACCACATGGGAGGTCGCTGGTTCAGATCCCGGTGCCTCCTAAAGAAGACAGCGAGCTGGTGCAATGGGCAGGCGCAGCAAGCTGACACAACAAAAGACTCAAGAAGAAAAAGCATAATGAGAGACCCAACAAAGCAGAAGCAGAGGTTCCCAGTGCCTCCTAAAGAAGACAGTAAGCTGACGCAACAGGCAGGCACGGCGAGCTGACGCAACAAGATGATGCAACAAGAGACATGGGGAGGAAAAACAGAATGAGAGGCACAACAAAGCAGGAAGCAGTGGTGGCTCAAGCATTTAGGCACCTCCCTCCCACATCAGAGGTCCCAGGTTCGGCTCCCGGTGACTCCTAAAGAAACCAAAAAAAACGAACAGACACAGCAAGTGAAAAACAACAAGTGGGTGGGGAGAAATAAATAAAATAAATCTTAAAATTAAAAAAAGAAGAAGAAATTACATTGGGACACATATGATAGCATGGATGAATCTTGAAGACCTGCTAAGTGAAATAAGCCAGATGCAAAAGGACAAATATTGCATGGTCTCACTAATATGAACTAAGTACACAGAATAGATGCATTGAGTTAGAACCTAGAGTATAGGTTATTAGGAGATAAGAGGGCTGTGAAGGACTACTGATGCTTGATGTATGTAGAAGTTTTAATTAACTTGATTGTAAATGTGTGGAAATGGACAGAGTTGATGGTAACACATTATAGTGAGTAGCAGCTGGTTTATAAATGGGATTGTGGCTGAAAAGGGTAGTCTAGGGATGTAAATGTCAGTTGAAAGAAAGCTAGAGAATAATCTAGGGACTGAATAACACAGTGAACCCAGAGGTAGATGAGAACTGTGGTTAACAGTACAAATGCAAGAGTGTCCTTCCATGAACTAGAACGGATGTATGTCACTATTACAGGGAAGTGGGGATGTGGAGAAGTATGGGAAAAGTACAATTCATGTAACTTATGGACTGTAGTTAACAGCAATACTCTAATCATCAACGCCAAAGATATACTGTGTCACTAATAGGAGAGTATGAAAAAAAATACCAAACGTATGTTATAGACAATAGTTAGTGGTAATAGTCTGATGATATCATCTCACAATCTGTAACAAACGTTCCACAACCACAACGGTGTGGTATGTTGGTAAGGGTTGTGTATGGGAATTCTACACATGTGCATGATTGTTTTGTAAGTTCACAACTTCTGTAATAAAAATATATTAAAATAGATAAATAAAATAAACCCCCCCACACACAAAAAGAATTATACACCACTACCAGGTGGGATTTATTCTAGGTGTGGAAGGATGGTTCAACATTTGAAAAAATCAGTGTAATCCACCATATCAATAGGGTAAAAAAGGAAACCATATGATCATATCAGTAGATACATAAAAAGCATGCAACAAAATCCAACACCGATCCATGATTAAAACTCTCAGAAAATTAAGAATAAAGGGGAGCTTTCTCAACTTAATAAAAAACATCTAACAAAAATCTACAGCTAGCATCATACTTAATGGTGAGAAACTGGACGCTTTCCCTCTAAGATTGAGAACAAGATATGGATGTCCTCTCCACTACTCTTACTCAACATTATATTGGAAGTCCTAGCTAGTGACAGACAAGAAAAGGAAATAAAAGGTACAGAGATAGGAAAGGAAGTGATAAAACTGTCTTTTTTCACAAATGACATGATCAGCTACGTAGGAAATCTTAAAGAATCTACAAACAAACAAACAAACAAACAAAAACAACCCTGGAACAAGTATAGCAAGATGGCAGGATATAAGGTCAACATATAAAAGCTAATTGTTTTCCTTATACCAGCAATGAAAAATTGGAATTTGAAATTTAAAAAAATTTTCCCAACTTGATCTATATATTCAACACAATCCCAATCAAAGCTCCAGGAAGCTATTTTGTAGATATCAATAAACCAAATCTAACGTTTCTATGGAAAAGCAAAAGATATAGGATAGCCAATACAATACCGAAGAAGAGACTCACAATATCCAAACAAACAAAAAACAGAATGAGTGAAATCAGATGCATGGTGGACCTGGATTAGCAATCCAGCATTTCCTGTGACTATATGTGCTCAGTTTAATAATCTAAATTTGTCTTCATGAAGCAAGGGTCCCTCAACATGTCATGGGCAATATAAAGTGAACAAGTTAGGGTGCCCATGGTCTAACCAGGATAAGCGGGAGTACGCTCACTGACTAAAGGGTATGGTCGTGAACTTACCTGAGGGACTCTATTATAAAAATCAAGACTCAAAACAGTTGATTTTTTGGGGGAAAAAAAAAAAAGAAAAACCTATTCCAGAAACTTCTTCATATGGCCAGGGTCCTTGAAACAAATGTCACATTCTGAAATACAGTCGATCCTCATTATTTGTGGATTCTGTATTTGCACATTCATGCCTACTTTCTAAAATGTATTTATAATCTCAGATCAATACTAGCGGTGGCATTTTCATGGTCATTCATGAACATGGACAGAGCAGAGAAAAATTTGAGTCTCCCAGCACGCTGCTCCTGGCTGGGACAGAAGTGATGCCTCAGAATTGTCCCCACCTGGAAGAAGGGCAGGGCTTCTCCACTCACACTCTTCAGGAGGAACATCAATTCTCAGGCCTTGCTTGTTTTCTGAATGTGTGGAAGAGCTTCAGGTGCTAGCTGCCAGAAGCAAAATACACTGAGGTCAGGGGGCGGGTGGAGGCGATTTCCCACAAACAGTGGCATTACATGCTCCTTCCTCAGCAGACCTGACTTCTCCTGAGTTCCGCAGGTGCTGGCTCTGAGTACCAGCTTATATCTGGAAACTGAGAGGGAGTCAGGCCCTGGACCTCCATCCTTGAGGCACAGCAGCTCCAGCATCTCTGTCACCGATGCTAGCTCCATCCTGGAGGTCAGACCTGGATCCCTGAGAGCTGGCCATGTTGGTATAGCACTTCCTGCTCCACACAGCAGCCTCTGCACGAGGGAAGGTATGGTTTGCAGGGGCTGGAAGGTGAAGGCCTGTGCACTCTGCCAGCTCCTTCCAGATGTGCCTCCATCCAGAGAGAACCAGAGAGGTGCAAAGGCAGCTCCAAGGGCCTTTCTGGGGCCTAGTGGGAGTGGGGTCCGCCGCTGTCAGGGCTGCCAAGGTTGCCCTGGGCCAAGAGAAAGGGCTAAGTGGAGTTCAAGAGCAGAAACCCCATCGCAAGGAAATTGGTGGAGACACCAGTGGGTGGGGTGGGGAGGAGGCCAAGGCAAGCCTCAGACACAGGACTTGGGGCTGCTCAGGCTGGACCAGGGCAGGCTAGGCTGGGTTGGCTGGGTCCTGGGGCCACAGGGGCTCAGCCCAGGTCTGGCCTGTGGCCACAGGTGCCCAGCTGCCATACTCACTAGGTGGGGGGGGGAGTGTAAGCCAGGTTTCTCACTATTGGAGGCAGAGACTATAGATAGCAAGGGAAAGAAGCTAGAATGGTCCATGTGGAAATGGATTAAGAGTTAGAGACATCAGTGTGATTTCATGTTTAGTTCAATGTAGATACAGATGGTTATATATATGTGTATTTATAGATATGTGTATATGCAAGGATTAGTATACACACATATTTTCTTGCTCTTTTGGCTGATAGAGCCTAGAAGCAACAACACCCATTAGGAACAGGCATACCTAGCACCCAGATCTTGGTTTTAACACCATTCTCCAATAAAAAGGAACCAGGGCTTCTTGGAGAAATGAGTGATTCTAGGACTAGGGTAGGAAATATACCATGAACCTGGAGCATCTTGTAGTGCCAGAAAGAAGTAAGGAAGTGCTAAAAATAAAAATAAAAAACCATCCCACAGAGCTGGGGGTATGATAAAAAAAACACAGGAGCCAACTGAAAGTTCTCAATGATCAAAGTGGAGCAACTTGAGCAACAAAATAGTAATGGATTATAATTCAAAGTATAAAATAAATTTGAGTCCATACTGATATATATGTGATTAAATAAATAAATAAATAAATATAGATAAAGAGACACTAGGCAAATCTCCCATGCAGAAGAATTCCAAATAATTTCTGCAGATACTTCACCCTCAAGGAGACAGAGCATAACTCCCTAGTCCTTAAGTGCAGTCTGTGCACAGTGACTTCCTTTTCAAAGTACAGTATGGAAAGGAGGAAAAGAAAAACTCACTCTATAGTGGGAAAAAACTAACAAATACCACCTCAGCCAGGTGATCAAGGTTACTATCAATGTGATAAGTCATGCTGATAGCATGTACCCCTAATATGATGTGATGAAAATGGCACTTTACCTCTGTGGTCTTCCTCTCAGAAACCCGTAACCCCAGTCTAATAAATTCCAATGGGGGCATTCTACAAAATACCTAACCAATACTCCTCAAAACTAGCAAGATCAAGAAGAACAAGGAAAAACTGAGAAAATGTCATAGCCAAGAGGAGTCTAAGGAGACATGACAACTAAATGTAATGTGGTATCCTGGATGGGACATTAGGTGAAAACTAAATCTGAATAAAATATAGACTTTAGTTAATATGAAAATAAGTGGGGAAAATATTTTATGATATAAAGTCTAAAATCTAACCAGCCATATTCCTGCTAAATAATCTACAGGAAGCCTTTAAAGCCTGTGGACAAAAAGGCTCAGCATACAAAACTGGTGGGGCACAGTGGGTGTAGCTCAGCAGTACAAGTTCCTGGGTTCAATCCCTGGTACCTCATAAAAAAAATTCCTATCTGAAGGAAAACTGATTTTTACAGTGTAGCAAAATAAATAGAACTAAGTGTTTTGCAATTTACTTGGTAGATTCCCCGTACCATCATGTTTTGCATTCTCTTTTTTTCCTTCTTATTTTTGAGGTTCCAGGCCGGGGATTGAACCCGGGACCTCGTATGTGCCACAATTCCGGCAATCAACTACTGAGCCATGTTGGCTTCCATGTTTTTCATTCTATCACACTTGACAATTAAGAATTTCTTTTCTTCTCTGGGATGTTGGGAAGTTATGTCGAGACTTGGCAGGGGGTGGTGGCATGGGTACATTCTGACATGACAGGGGGATTACAGTCTTATGCTTTGAAGTCTTCCAAGACTTTCTTCTCTTTTATTCTCCATATCTAATTGGTCCTATAGATTCCTCTGAAATCCCTCCAGATCCAGAACTTCCTTTTCCTCTTTTTCCTAGAGAAAAATAATATTTTAACTGGCCTCCCAGTATCTAACCTACTCTACCCGTTTATCCCCCACACTGCCATCACTTCTCTATCTAAAGCACAATCTGATCCTATCATTCCTCTGCTTTTAAGTCATTTGATGACTCCTTGGCTACAAGATAAGATCCAAAAGCATACACAATCTGGACACCACCTAGATTTCTAACTCGATCTCCACCCCCATCCCCTGCTGTCCTCCTTCCTGCTCCAGCTGCCACCACCATCCCCACAAGGATGCCTTCAACCTCAGACATGCAGACTCTGTGTTCCATGAATATAAAAGGCTCTCTCATGCTGCTGTGCCTTTATCTTTGTTGCTCTCTCTGCCAGAAATGTCTCCTCATTCCACAATTAGGGAGTAGCAAGGCACACTAGGTAGAAAGACAATTGGTGAGAGAAAGAAGGGAACTGAAGAACATTACTAAAACAGCACAGTGCTGGGCTCCTGTCTGGTGCTCTATAAATAATGAATGAATGAACAAACGAACGAACTACTGACCATGAAATCAAGGCTGCAGAGGCAGGCAAGTGAAAACAGATGGACTATGAGAACAGCTCTGAATCTTTTTCTGGTACTCAAACCCTTTTTCTATTTTCCTCCCCCTCCACTTCTTTTAGATCCCCACGTTTATGTTTCTTCTAATTTATAGACTACTATAACACTACCTCAGGAGCAGTTAACCATGCCATGCATAATTTATTTATTCATTCCTCAAAATCAATCCCTCTAGCCATCTGGAAAACAAGAACCACTTTTACTGCCTTTCAAGCTCCTTCTAACCAATCTTTTTAGGACATGCTATTGTGCCTGGTACAAAACAGAGGATTTTATGCACAGTTTCACCACCAAATATCAAGGACTTTGTGACCTTTTTTCTGTTGTTGTCGTTTTTATTAAGAAATCCCATGTGGAAACATTAAATAAAATAAGGACAATTAAAAAGCAAAGCCAGAAAATTATATCACTACAGGATGTAGTAAGGGGACTGACTTTCGTGTGTAGCTCATGGAAACCAGCCTCGTTATTTCATGGCCATATCTTGTAAACCACAGCAGTAATTCTCCTGTTAAGGCTAGTGAAAAGTGGCAAAGGACTATTCATGTAAAAACACATTCTACATTCATAGGCAATGTCAAAATCTTGTTCTGCCTCAATTTTTGTAGTCTATTAAATGGGAATAATGGATACCCACTTGCCCTAATCATCTACTGAGTACAACATAAACACACAAAAAGTACTTTGGTGGCATGGATCCTATATGAAATAATTTTCTATTAGAAGCAATGATGATAACTAAATTAAACCCCTCTGGTTTAGCCTTAAGTCTTAAGTAGAGATGGCCAATTTTAAGTTTATAGATATCCTATCTGGCCACTTCACCAGAGTCAGTGATTGGCATAAATGATTCACTAGGGTTATTATTACACATAAGTGGAAGTGATACATGAACAAACTTCCCTTTTATAGATGCAGGCAAATATGAAAACCCACTAAATACCAAACCATGATGACTTTTCTTCTACGAACTTTAAATTCAGGGGCTAGCCCCTATTGCCACTTTCCTGATGCAAATCCCTAGGCAAATTTCTAACTTTTTATCCTTTTTTTTTGGCCTATGCTTTTCATACTGATATTGTCCTTCCCAAGTCTGTCATCTCAGACAGGCCCTCCCTGACTTTCCTAAGTAAAGTCTTATTCCACGGTTATTTTCTATTGTCATTCAGTTCATTTCCTTCCTAGTACTTATCACCATGGGCAATTAACTAGGTAATGTGTTTATTTTCTTATTCACTGTCTTCCACAACTGGACTCTAAGTTCCAGGTCAACTTGGACCTTATCTGTCTTAATCCTACCACTGTATCCCAGTACCTATAATAGTGCCTGGTTCATAGCAGGTGCTCAACAACTATGAATGGGTAAAGAAGTTTTTCCCTCACAATAAGGTTAATTCAAACTTCTTAGCATGACATTCAATGTCACAATGTATCTATATTTGGGCTTATATTCTGCCATTTTATACCTCTGTATATTATGTTGGGTTTTTTTGTTTTTTTTTTTAAAGATTTATTTATTTATTTCTCCCCCACCCCCTCATTGTTTTGCACTCGCTGTCTGCTCTCTGTATGTTCTTCTGTGTTTGCTTATCTTCTCTTTAGGTGGCACCGGGAACCGATCCTGGGTCCTTCTAGAGTGGAGAGAGGCACTCAATCTCTTGTACCACCTCAGCTCCCTAGTCTGCTGCATCTCTTATTGTCTCTCTTCTGTGTCTCTTTTTGTTGCATCATCTTGCTGCTCCAGCTCTCCATGTGGGCCAGCTCTCCATACGGGCCAGCTCACCGCATGGGCCAGCTTGCCTATCACTATGAGGCTCCAGGAATCGAAACCCTGGCCCTTCTATATGGTAGACGGGAGCCCAATCACTTGAGCCACATCCACTTTCCTATTATGTCTGTTGATATCTCTGTAAAAGCTTTCCCTCTTCCCAGAATGCTCTTCCTCCTCCCAAATACCTCATCTTTCAATATCCTCCTCAAGTGCACTTTTTCTGTGAAAACATCTCCAATCCTCTACAAAGACACAGACACACACACAAACACAAAATGCTTTCTCCCCTAAGTTCTTATAGCACTTATAATAGCAGGTATGACAATAACAGTAATAATGACAGCTAACATATATTGAGCATTTAACTCTATTCCAGGTACTTTATGGGAATTATCTCATTTAATCCGCACAACAACTCTAAGAGGTAAATACTACTGTAAATACTTATATATCTGTTTAGCTAGCTAGACTCAACTTCATAAAGACAGGGGTGGTATCTTAAAGCCTTAGTAATTCCTAGAACCTAGAAAAGTGTCTGCCATGTCATATGCTCTTAATACGAATTGGCCAAATAGTGAATTCTGACAGAATTCCTTGTCCTCTGACTTTACTTGAGAATGACAATCCCAACCAAATGAGAATCAGACAGCAATATTAATATAATTATACAAATTTAATCTTAAAGTGGTACAGTCCTTTCTTAAGTACAACATGAAATTCAAGTCATAAAGGAAAAGGGTGATATACCTGGCTATTATAAAGATTTAAAATATTTGTCGATACAAACTTAAAAAAAGACCAACCAAAATGGAAACAAATATATTCAACCTACATCAGAAAAGGGGTTAAAGATAATATATGAAGGGTTTCTATAAATAAATAAGATAATCAGACAAGAAAAGTAGGGAAGTCATATGAACAGAAAACTTCCAGAAAAAGAAATTAAAAGTCAATAAACAATTCAAATATGCTCCATCCTTATTAAATAAAAAAAAATGAAAATCAAAACAATAATGAGATTTATTTATATTATATTGGTAAAGATAAAAAAGAATGATAATATTCAACACTAGCTAAGTTGTGGGGAAATAAGCACTCTCATACACCTATGCTACAGAAAAGCTCTCATATACTTTATATATATATATACTCTCTCTCTCTCTCTCTCTCTCTCTCTCTCTCTCTCTCTCAGAGACATCCAAGATTGTTCACTGCAGCATGTTTATAATAACAAAATATTGGAAACAAATGAAATGTACTGTATCAAGAGAAGGTTGGTTAAATTAATTATGATACAGCCATACCATGAAATTGTATGCAGTCATTGAAAAGAATGGCATAACTGGGAAACCAGATAATGGATTATGGGATTTTTTCCCTTTAGAGCTGTATTTCAGTTCATAAAAAATCCAATTATAAAAACGAAAAAGGATTTCAACAGCTATTTCATCAAAGAGTATATAAGAGTATGTAAGAATGGCAAATAAGCACATGAAATAATGTTCAACATCATTAACCATTAGGGAAATGCAAATTAAAACCACGATGAGACAATTACTACACACTTATCAGAATGGCTAAAATAAAAATTACTAACAATACCAAGGGCTGTGGAGGACATGGAGCAAGTGGGATAACTCATACATTGCTGTTTTGAATGTAAAAATGGTACCACCACTCTGGAAATGGTTTGGCAGTTTTTTTCCAAGTTAAACCTACATTTACCACTGTCCCGGCAATCCCACTCCTGGCTATACTACTCAGCAAGGAATGATACATGTAACAACTTAAGATGATTCTCCATGACATTATGCTGAGTCAAAGAAGTCAGTCTCAAAAGGTGAGATACTATATGATTCCATGTATGTGACATTATCAAAAAGAAAAAACTATAAGAACAGAATAATTAGTGGTTGCCAGGGGTTGGGGTGGGGGAGAATCTGACAGCAAAGGGGCAGCAGGATGAAGGAATTCTTTCAGGCATTGGAATTGCTCTATAGCGGCAGTTATAAGAATCTATGCATATGTTAAAACTCATAGAACTGTACACCAGGAAAAAATGAATTTTACTGTGTGTAAATTTAAAATAATAATAAAAAATATAAACTGTCAGTTGCAGTAATAATACCTTCTATTTCTCGGTCTAAGGGAGGAACATCATCTCTCATGGAGAAATCCATAGGTGTCCCTGGAATGTCCATCAAGTCTTCATCACTGGTACTGCTCTGGAAGCTACTAAAACTTCCTTGCCGAAAGCCTCTATTATCCATGGCTCCTATACAGAAAGAAAAATATGAGGCTTATTACAATGACCTCTAAGCCTCTTATCACTTATTCTTAGGCCCTCCTCCTTCATGCTCTTACATTAACAATTTAGACTTATGACCTACTTAATATATTCAGTTATCCTCTAGATGTAATTAATAGCAGTTTTTTTGAAAACCATACAAATAAGCACAAAACCAATTTAGGGTACGTGTACAAAAATTAGGGGAGTTCTCAAGTAATCAATTAAAATATAAACTAGATGCCAGTGCTAAGAAATGTGCTGGCGGGAAGCGGATGTGGCTCAATCGATAGGGCTCCCGTTTACCATATGGGAGGCCCTGGGTTCAATTCCCGGGGCCTCCTGGTGAGGGCAAGCCGGCCCACGCAGCGCGGTGAGCTACGCGGCGGGACGGCCCAACAGAGGGAGACAAGCAGACACAGAAAGGCACATGGCAGATGGACACAGCGAGCACAAGCATCAAGTGGGGATAAATAAATAATAAATAAATAAATTAATTAAATCTTAAAAAAAAAAAAAGAAAGAAAGAAATGTGCTGGCCATTTGGTAATGGAGAAACATTATCTTGTGCCTCTGACTCTCCCAGAGACCCTAACACAATGTAGCTGCACAGATATATGGGATGATTAACACAAGGGTAAAAGAAGCATATTGTGTCATTCAATGTTGTTCCCTGCTCAGTAATTTGAAATTAAAGATGAAAAAGTTTTCTACATCCTAAGTGTAAGTATTCAGATAATTTTTACTCAAAAGTACACACACTAGCATTATGTCCAACCTTACCTTATCTAGTTCTGTGCTCCCCGTTGGGTTTAAAGGCCAGATGAGTTAAAGATTGGGAGGCAAAAATTTGGCAGTTATCAACATTAATATGATGGCTGAAACCAAGAGAACAGATACTCTTACAAGGGAAACCTTTCTTTCTTTTAGGGATAAGGAGGAATATAAATACAAGAAATGCATTCTCAATATCCTTCTTTAGTATGCACAGACAGCTTGAAGTCGGTACTGATGTGAACTAAATAAAATAGCAAGTTATACTGGAACAACATTATCAAGTTGTTAAAGTAGAGAAGGGGACAGATTTACCCAAGGTACTAATAATGTACAAAATTATTGACCATAAAACCATTTTTCTCAACCTCAAAAACTCAACTTGCTATGTGGATCAAATGGGTCCTAGAATACTAAGAATCCTTTATTTGCAGCATCAGCTGAGCTCCTTTACTGCTCACCAAATCCTCCATCCTTGCTGGGCTTCTTCCCCTTCTCTATCTTGCTTCCTCTACTCTCCTCCTGAGAGTGCTCCCTCAACAATGTACTTACACAAAATGTCCTGTGTCAGCTTCTGCTTCTAGGAAACCTAATCTAAAACAGGATGGTTAGCAGGTTTTTTTTTTTTCCTATTATGAGCAACACACAGGAAATCTTGAACCTCTCTGTCTTCCCTCTTGTCTTCTAGGAAGAAGTGCCTTTTTTCTTTAAGAAAGAAAAAAAAAAAAAAAAAAGAGTTCCTCCTCTTTGCCCTGGGTCTTAGCTCCTACTGGACTGAAATAACAGGTCCTTCCCAGCCTTAAACTGATTTAATCAAACCTACTATCTCTAGCTCTCATCATTTCCTCAAGCTCCAGTCCTGAATTTCCAACAACTCGACCAGACACTTCTGTTGCTATTTCAAACTCAACAAGAGGAAAATGAAAAACAATGGAAATAACGTTAACCTTAACACATGTAACAAAATCCAAACAAGACATGTTCCCTGCCCCGACACCCCCTCCCACCTACTTGCCCTTTTTTATTAGTAATAGCAGGCGGTATCAGGGTCAGCATTTACAATTAATATTTGTCGAACTCTGGGATTTGCTATATTCAATAACCTATATCTATAAAAAGCACTCAATCTCAAGAGTAGGCACTCTAGGTGTCTAGAAATCTTAACTGAAAACAAGCACCATCTTAGCTGATGAGAAGAACTGAAGTTAATAAAATAGCACAACTCAGGAAGTTTTCTTTCAGTTTAAATTTGGTAAGGGCCCATGGGTTCCATACAGTGAGTAACACTGAAAGCAGGCAAAAAAATTTGTAAAGTGATACAGAATCCTTCCCCACTGCTCCTTGTTTAATTCAGGAAATGATTTAAAATACACAGTTCCAGCAACTCTACATTAACCACACAAATCATAGGAAGAAAAAGTATGGGGAGTCCAAAAATAATTTATGTTTGGCTTTGGAATGTGTCCTGTAGTTATTTTTCAGATGAGTGCACCTATTGTTCTGGGAATTCATTAAAACAAATAATGGTGCTACAAGATGAAGACTCAACAAAGGGGAAGCTGGAAAACATTTCAGTTTCCCCATAGGGACCTTAAGATCTCCTTCCTGTAACCCACTGACACAGAACAATACAGCTGAATTGGGCTGCCTCATTTCAAACATTTCTCGAAGCAGCTATCTGGTCCACTGGATTATAAAGTAATTCCTTAATAAATTCACAGAAAGGGTCAACAAAAGAGAATTAGAAGAGGTAAGTAAATCAAGCAAAAGAGATGCTATAAATAGGAGTTCAACAAAAGAAATAAGTACACTTAGTAAAACTGAAAGTGACATTTACCCATGGATAACCCATTCTGATACAACCTTTGGTTTTACTTTACAGATATAAAAATGTTCAAGGGGAAATGTTACAGCAGCAAAAGAAAACAAGGAGGAAAAATTTAAAGTTTCTTCAAGTTGAGATTTGAACCCACGTCTATGGTCTTTCCATAACACCATGGGCCTTCACTATGACACGTCAGTCCAGAGAACTGAGTAGCACATCTGGAATAAACCAAGCCTCTAGATGGCCACAAGCCTGAGGTCAGCTAGAATTTGGGGCAAGCCAGCAATAAAGTAAAGGGGGGAAGGGTTTGATTTATTTTCCCAACTAGAGGATTGCATATAGGATCTGTCATGCAATGGAGGGCTAGGAAGGAGGATAATCAGGGGAAAATGTTGTTTGTGCTGCACAGCTGACACATACTCTTTGTCACTTATTTGCTTAAAATCATAGGCTGGTTTCCCATTGTCTATTGGGAAGTCAAACTTCTTTGTATGGCATTCTGGGGTTCAAATCTGGACTCCATGTACCCAGACAGACACAAATTTGTCATACCCCAAATAGGCCGTGTACTTTACCACCGCCATGCCTTTGTTAGGCCAGTTGCTCTATCTTCAATGCCTACCCTGCGCCCCACAGCCTCTTTTCAGCCTGGTGAAATCCCATTTACTCCATCTAGGCCCAGCTCACAAAGGCTTTTTTCCTTGACACTCCCTCTGTTCAGACATCCATGTTGATTAGGTGGTCTCTTCCATGTAAGTCTTCTTACTACACCATGTACTTCCCATCTTTGTTGTTCCAGCAACAGCAATTTTGCCTCAGAGTAGGTGTTCAATAAATGTTTACTGGGAAAAATTCCAGTTGAGGAGGAAGGGTTAACATCGAACCAACATGTTTATATAGCTGACACTCAATAAATCTATACATAGGGAGAAGGGAAGGACTTGGGAATTCAAAAAGTTTGCTATTCCATCACTACTCTCAAGGAATTTATGATCCAGTTGGGGCAAAAGCCTTCACATGATGCAATTACACAACAGCTAAGTGTTAAACTGTTAGAATAAAGGTACAGCGGGCATTCAGAAAATGGAAGAGTGATTGAAAGCTAGAGAAGGTTTCCTGGAGGAGAGAGTGGATTCCAGGCACAGGAAAGAAAACGGACAAAGCCCAGGAGATGAGAATGAGGCTAGAATTGGTGTCTAACTAGAGGATAGGGTAGGCATCTGAGAGCAAATACATAGAGACAGATCATGAAGGACTTGGAAAGACAATGGAGTCACTGTGGTTTTTGAGGAATAACATGATAAAAATGCTATTTTAGGAGGTAAGTGTGGCAGCAGTGGGCAGGAAGAGAGAGTGGAGGAGTAGGGTGGAGAGGCAGTTTATTTCTTCTAGTTTCAAGTTAGGTATTTGGGTTGGAGGACAGAGAGGGGAAAGGGAAGAAGTGTCTATTATCAACAGTTGTACAAAGACCAAGGGAAGAGCCACACTGGAATCCTATTTTACTAGTAACATTGTTGGTTCGAATGAATTAATATCCCAATCTCTATGGGCCCATTTGGCAAAAACAAATGTATAAAACAATGGGTGGGCTGACACACAAGACCCCTACAATGAAAATATAAAGCATATCATGTATTTCTTTTTTTTAAAGATTTATTGTATTTATTTATTTCTCCCCTTCTTTCCTTGTTTGTGCTCCCTGTCTGCTCTATGTGTCTGTTGGTTGTGTGCTCATCTTCTTTTTTTTAGGAGGCACCGGGAACCAAACCCGGGGCCTCCCACGTGGTACGGAGGCACCGAATGGCTTGAGCCACCTCTGCTCCCCCGCTTTGTTGTGTCTCTCATTGTGTTTCCTTGTTGTGTCTCTTTGTTGTATCCTCTTGTTGTATCAGCTTGCCGCGCCAGCCCTTCGCGTCAGCTTGCTGTCTTGCTTGTCTTCTTTAGGAGGCACTGGGAACTGAACCGGGGACCTCCCATGTGGGCAGTTGGGTGCCCAACTGCTTGAGCCACATCAGCTTCCCCATATCATGTATATCAATGCTAACAAGCAATAAAATTTCTGTTTATTTTTGCGCCACAGAAATACCTGTTGACCTGCACATGGCATTCTATGTAAGGAATATATGCCAGATACAGCAAAAACAGAAAAGGGGAAACACAAGAGAAAGAAAGGAGTTAAGAGAGACATTGTACAATTTACCAAGATAGGAGTATTGTCATATCATTAAAATTAAAACACGAAGACAATCCTAAGCATAACAATGAAGGTGGTAAGCACTGGTATACATATAAAATCACCTTTTGTCTCCCCACTATACTTTGAGCTGCTTGAGAACAAGATTCCTTAAATACCAGTACCTGACACAAAGAGAGGGCTCAATAAATGGTTCATATTCCATTTCCAGTTTTAGTTACTTTATTTTGAGAAAAAGAAATGCAATGCAATTATTGGTTGTTAATCTTTGAGATGCCACAGAAGGTGCTTATTTCAGAGGTTGGGGCTAATCTTTAACCCAAGGCATCTTCTCCACCTGGTAGCTGCTGTCAGAGTTGCAGGTAAAGTTCAAGGAGGAAATAACAGTGCTGCTTCTGACAACATAGTCTTCATCCTCAGAGATGAGTAGGGGTTATGAAAAAAATGAGGACTATGAGCAGGCAGTACTAGAGCAGCAGTTGTCAAGCTTCTTGGTGTCAGGAACCCTACACAGTCTTAAAAAATATTGAGGACCCTAAAGAACATTTTTCATATGTGGGTTACTGTAATAGTAACCATTCTAGTACAATAATTTCTAATTTACTGTATTAGAAATTAAAACAGAATTGTTTTAAATAAGCATTCATTAATTTATTTAAATACAAAAATACTCAACCCACTATATGTTAACATTAACATTTTTTGAAAAAAACAAACAAATTATATTTTCCAAAAAATTACTAAGAAGAGAGGCATAGTTTTATATTTTTGCAAATCACTTTAATGTATGGCTTAATAGAAGACAGCTAGATTCTGTCCATCAGCCATAAGAGCAGTGGCATCATCACATGTCACATAGCTGCTGGAAAACTCCAGGGTATACTAGGGAGGAAATGAGAGTGAAAAAGGCAAATAATGTCTTAAATTCAATATGCAAATAGTTTTGACCTTGCAGACCCCCTGAAAGGTCAGGTGTTCCTAGACCACACTTTGAGAATTCCTGGACTAGAGAAAGAACACAGCACAGAGAAACTATACTTGGGCAACACTATCAGTGAGAAAGGAGGAGAGGACAAATCAGACAGAAAAGACTGTGCTGATAGCTGTGAAAATGAACCAATGACAAACTGTAACATTTTCTATAGATTTTTTTCCCCAAAGGAATTATAGCCTTAATATATATGAGATTGTTCAAATCATTAAAATTGGAGCTCAACATATAATCAGGTAAAAAACATTAGCAGATAGTTTATAAAAGAAAAGAAAAACCATGGCTTTAAATATTAAAAGAAATTAAAATTAAAATAATAATACACCATCTTCCCTCAACAGATTAGCTTTTCCTTGATTTTATCTCAAAGATTCTTCAGAGATTCTCTTATACAGGCATTCAAGAAAGTGATATGATGGCTAGAGAAGAGCACTGAAGGAACAAGGCCTACCAGACCTGACAAAGACAATACTAAGACATTTATTGATCACTTTTACTTTGGAAAGAGACATAAACGTCTTATATAAATTTTACCAAATTGAATATAGCATCACATTGAAAGATTTGTCTACTATCATTGTTTGGACTGTATGATTACATACCTACACACCTCTAATAACAGCAACTAAAAATAACTGAAGATAAACAAATTCAGAAATTATAAGGTAAGATTACAAAAAGAACCCTGCATTCGTATGTATTACCATAGAACTAGAAAATTCAATGATAAAAGAATGTATTTATGATAGAGACCTAAATCATAAATTAGTAAATCAAGGTTTACACTCAAAACACAGCATTACTTAAATTTGGAAGAGGAGAAAAAAAGAAGACATAAATCAACAGAGATATAGCATGCCCTTAGTTGACAAGTCTAATTGTAGCAAGAAATAGAACCTATTTTGAATTGTAGTACATCTATATGTTAATTTAAAGTCCCCATGGGATCCTTTATATAACTTGACAGATTGATAGAGAAATTCATTTAGAAAAATAAATAGACAAGGATATTAGTGTATCTATTTTCTTAAATGTAAATTTGACAAACTTATCCTGTGAGGTTTTAGTCTTCTGCAATGAAATAATCAGCAAAAGCTTAATGGGTAGGGGTGGTAATTTGGTGGTTGAGCTCCTGCTTCCCCGGGACTTCCTTTAAAAAAAAAAAAACCTTATGGAGGGTCAAATAGCAATAAATGTATTTTTTGCAGTAACCTCAAAAAAAGAAAAAAATTTTACAGTGTTGGATTAAGAATAGAGATTCTAGCAGTAGATCCAAACTATTATAAGAATTTAGTTGATAAACCAGAAGCAACACAAATACAAGGAAAGAATTACTTTTTAATAAATAGTTGAGGGACTGCTAGATACCAGAATGAAGAAGAATATAGAATTATAACAGGGCAATAAATTCCAGATGTTTTTTTTAATCGGTTAAAAAAAACAATAGCATACCTACCCCACATGTGGAAAATAGATAACATTTCTGATTATGGAAAGAGATGAGATAAATTTTTTAATAAAGAAATAAATTTTCTATCAGGGAAGGTATGCATTAAATTGAAGTGAAAGAAACAGAAAAGGGAAAATATCAGCGTCATCACTGATAAAGGTGATTGAAAAGATAGATGCAAATAGGCAAGTAAAAATCAAAGGAGATGGGGAGCGAGTATAGCTCAGTGGTTGAGCACCTGCTTCGCATGTATGAGGTCCCAGGTTCAATCCCTGGTACCTCCTTAAAAAATATATACATATATATATACGTATACACACACACACACACACACATAAACACACACACACACTTCTTCCAAAGGAGACTGAAAAGGTACTTCACACATAAGTTTTGACTCTCAAAAATCATCCTGTGGAATGCAGAAAATCTCTCTAATATTTAAATAATAGATTGAAGTTATTTTAGACCAATGGTTCTCAAACTTCAGCACGCCTCAGAATCACCTGGAGGGCTTAGTTAAAGCACAGATTGCTGGTCCTCACCCCCAGAGTTTCTGATCTCATAGGTTAGGAATGAGGCCCAAGAATCTGTATTTCTAAGATGTTCCCAGGGAATGCTGATGCTGCTGGCCCAGGCATCAAGGGATATACAAAATAGAAAAATAAGGGTAAGGCTGAGCTGTAACCAAAATGGGATTTTTGGGTAAAGCAAAAGTTAAGGAGCATGTATTAAATAACGTTAATCCTTTCTGTAGAGTATATGAGACGTTAGGAGAGAAGGACCAAGAGTCAAAATGTGTAAGTCCCAACTGTTTAAGAACTTGAGAAAGTAGACCGAAATGTAGTGCCTGTCTCTATCTCTCACCACTATGTAGAATATTGTATTGCTGAGCTGAAAATCATAAATTTCTTAATGGGCAATGGGCAAAAGCACTATAAAAGGTAGAAATAAATAGATCAGCCTGGTTGAAGTAGACAGTAATTAACTATTAGAGAGGACTGCAAGGAAAAAATAGGAAAGGTAGTCTGAGGCCAGAGTATGGACAGGCTAGAAATGCTAGGCTAAATCTGAATTCTCAAACCACCCCTCCCTCTTGCCTCTTAAAGATTAATGGCAGGGGGAGCTGATGTGGCTGACATGGGAGGTCCTGAATTCAATTCCCGGTGCCTCCTGAATAAAACAAAAACAAACAACAAGCAAAACAAACAATGAAACCAACTCAGGGAAGCCGATGTGGCCCAGTGGTTGAGTACCGACTTCCCACATATGAGGTCCTGGGTCCAATTCCTGGCACCAGGTATCTCAAAAAAAAAAAAAAAAAAAAAAATTAATGGCAGGGAGTTTAACTCACTGGGCTGTCCCCTCATTTCCAGAAGACAAAGTTGTTGCTAATATGCTACTTTGAACTCTGAGACAACACTCTTCTGCCTCTCTATACACCCAAACCAATGGTATCCTGTTGTAGACATATTGTGATTCAAGCAATGGAAGCAATTACAACAGTGAGGTGGAGTCAGTGGCCACTGGACGCTTTTGGGGCAGGGAAGGGGAAATCAGTTGTAATACAGGGGCTTTTTCAGGACTTGGGAATTGTCCTGAGTGACATTACAACGACAGATATAAGCCATTTTACATCAGCATATACCATGCAGAACTGTGTGGGAGAGAGTGTGGTCTACAATGTGAACTATGGTCCATGCTTGGTGGCAAAGCCTCAGGATGTGTATATCCATTGCAGGTGATGTGCCACACTAATGAGGGATGTTTGTGTGGGATGTTGTGGGAGGTGTGGGAGGTGAGGAACATGGGAATCCTTGTAATTTTTGTGTAACATTTATGCAATCTAAGCATCTTTTAAAATATAAAAAAATAAATAAATAAAAAGTAAATGGAATACCTAGTAAGAGTTTCTAAGAAACTCCTCTATGTGCCCACTAGACCAAATGAGTCAATTATGTTCACTGCTGTATTTATCACAGCCAGCATAGTGACTGGCACATAGTAAATGCTCCCTAAATAACTGCTGAAGGAATGACTGAATCTGAGGGAAGGGATGCAAAAATGCAATAGTCCTCCCATATGATAACAATGCACACTGTTCCATGCATACAGATGGTACATTTAGAAAGCCTGGCCCCTATATGTGATGAATATGAGAGAGGGAGCAGATCAGAAAGCTCAAGTATCTGAACAGTGTGCATGCATCCATGTACGAGCACTTCCACTTGCTTGCAACGAGAAGGCTCACCCAGACACCCCAGCCAGGTATGCATGTGTGCCTAACAGGCAATAAAGGAATCTAATCTTCTCCATGCTTCCAATAGTCTGGGGAAAAAAAGGAATACTCACCTTTCTGTATACGGGGAGAAATAAAAGGAAGGCTCATTGCCTAGCACATTGAGAATACAGACATAATGATAATAAAGATGTTTATTCTCACACAAGCCCACTAGACGGTAAAGCCACTGCATCTCCAACACAGAGAAAACACTCAATAAATTATCAAAGAAATAAAATGAATAAATGGGAGAGAAAGGTGATCTAATGGCACTTTGCACTTCTCTATGTCAGACAAGGCTCACTCAGAATCCTTGTACCGGAGCACTGCATTGAGAAAGCACTCGTGTCTGGATACCAAGGATAGTACAGAGGGAGAAGAGCAGGGCATGGGGTACCTGCACTCCCTATGTGGGAGAGACATACAGAGACTGATGGAGACATAGATAGGCAGAAACAGAATGACAGTGACAGAGACAGTACATTTCCATGTGACCACAGTAAGGTAATATAAAGATATAAGAGGTTCTCATTCCCATACTGTAAACGGTGTGCATATATGATCAGCAAGAGGGCCCCATGCTCTTTGCTGCCACCACCCCCAATTCGAAAAGAGTCTTTGGTAGGCAGCTTAAGGAAGCATACAGTCCTGTATGCTGGGCATGGGAAACAAGGGACAGTTTATGAGCTCAAACTCCCACACATCTTGTAAGGGTGAAGCTTCTCCATGAATATGTGGAACCTCTCTGTTCTCACAGGGTAAGGGTGGGGTGGAAAAGGCTCACTCTTTGGCACTCCCAGCATTTGTGCCTTTCTGCACTGAGGATCCAGGGTTCATTCTCCTAAAGGTGCCCACTAGAGAGCACATCTCGTGATGATTTTGCCTGCCTTGTCCATCACTGCATCCCCAAAACTCAACACAATGGCCTCAGTTTCAACACAGTAGAAACGCAGTATAAACTCAGGAAGGCAAGAAGGGAGACATACCAGCACTTAGTTCTTCTATATGTAGGCAAGGCTCCCTCTCTTTGAATCCTTGACCAGAAACAATACTTTTTTTTTTTTTAAATAATAACTTTATTTTTCATTTTTTAATCAATACTTAGATTATATAAATGTTACACAAAAATTATAGGGATTCCCATATGCCCCACCTCCCACTCCTCCCACAACCTCCCACATAAACATCTTTCATTAGTGTGGCACATCACCTGCAATGGGTATACACATCTTGGGGCTTTGCCACTAAGCATGGACCATAGTTCACATTATAGACCACACTCTCTCCCACACAGTTTTGCATGTTGTATAATGATATAAAATGGCCTATATCTGTCATTGCAATGTCACTCAGGATAATTCCCAAGTCCCGAAAAAGCCCTGTATTACAACTGCTTTTCCCTCTCCCTGCCCCTAAAGCATCCGGTGGCCACTGGCTCCACATTAATGCTGTAATTACTTCCATTGCGTGAATCACAATATGTCTATAACAGAATACCAGTAAGTCCACTCTAGTCCATAGTTCTTCCCCCAATCCTGAGGAGTCTGAGATGGTGATATCAGAGACAATACTTGAGACAGCACTCACACCTAGATTGGAGGGAAGTGAGGAAAGGAGCAGATCAGAAGGCTCCGGTTCCTGCCTACCACCCTGTGTATGGAAGGTGAGGGAAGAATAAAGAGAAAGTTCATTCTCCAGTACTCTGGGTACCTGGGTATGAAGATATTACGTTAATAAGGGTATTTATTCTAGTACATTCACAACCCCCCAGACAGACAGCCTCTGTTTTCACTCTAACTGTTCTCTTCCCCTGTGCTCCCCCAACACCCACCAGTCACTCAACAAGTATCACAGGGAAGAAAGGAAGAAGGGAGGGAGAGGTGATGCATAGGCTCTCTGTCCTTCTTGATGCAGTCGAGCTCACCCTCTCTGAATCCTTGCCTAGGTGCATTGCATTGAGATAGCACTAGCACCCAGATAGCAAGGATTAGAGAGGGGGAGCAGGGAAGAAGGCTCAGACACTTGTGGCGTTCACCTTGGAGAAAGTTTTCTGTTACATAGGCCGGTGTGAGAGCAAGAATGAGAAGTCTTGCAACTTTGTGTATGTTGGGAGAGGGTCTTAATAAAAAAATTCCATTTTCTGGCCCACAGAAACCCAGCACATGCAGGGATATTAAAGTGACAAGGAAGTCGGTTTTCCTACACATATTCTTTGAGGGCAAGGACCAAGCCCATCTTATGCACTACCATATGCCATTGCCCAACACAATGTCAGTACATAATAAGTGCTCACTAAATATTTGTGGAAGGGAGGGAGAGGAGAAGGGGAAGGAAGAAGGGAGAGGTGATTCACAGGTACTTTATCCTTCTATATGCAATAAAGGTCCCCACTTAAGAGTCAGAGTAAATGTATTGCATCAAGATAGCACTCACACCTAAGGATATGGGGTAGGGATGGGGAGAAGCAGAGCAGAAGGCTCACGATGCACACAGCACATGCACATGCAAGGGTACCCACATCTGCCTGAAGGGATAAAGGGAAGCCTGGTTTCTGGCACCCTGAGCTCCACAGGCATTGTCATTATAAGAAAGTCGATTCTTCATGAGCCCACTAGACAGTAAGGCTGGCATCCCTCACTGATTTGCTCAAACAGCAGGAACTCAGTAAATCTGTTAAAAGGATGTTTTAGTTTCTAAAGGCTGCCAATTCAATATACCAGAAATGGGTTGTATTTTATAAGGGGAAATTTATTAGGTTAAAAGCTTACAGTTCTAGGAAGCGGATGTGGCTCAAGTGGTTGAGCGCCTGCTTCTCACATGGGAGGTCCCGGGTTCGGTTCCCGGTGCCTCCTAAAAACAAAATAACAACAAGAGAACAAATTAAAACACCAACTCAGAGGAGCCGATGTGGCTCAGTGGCTGAGTGCCAGCTTCCTACATACGAGGTCCTGGGTTCAATCCCCAGCCCCGGTACCTCAAAAAAAAAAAAAAAAAAAATCTTGCAGTTCTGAAGTTCTGAGGCTGTGAAAATGTCCAAATCAAGCCATCATCAGAGATGCTGTCTCACTGAAGGTCAGCTGCTGGCAATCCTGGACTCCTACCATGTGGTAAGACACAATGGCAGTTCTGCCAGTCTGGGTCTCTGCCTCCTCCTCCAGGCTTACTTCCTCCCTGAGCTCAGCTGTGGGTGATCAGGCATATGGCTCATCCCTTCCACCTTCTTGGGGTTTCTCTGTCTCTGCTTTCAGTCCTCTGTTTATAAAGGGTTCCAACAAGAGAACCAAGACTCACCCTGGGTCCCATAATCCAATAAAAGGCCCTCAACTGAAGTGATCCAATCAAAAGGGCCCACAGGAATGGATTAACTTTAAGAACATGCTTTTCCCGTAACAAGGGATAAATGAATGAATGGATGGAGAGGCAAAGAAATACACACATAAGTGACTGACTGAAAGAATGAGCAAAGGAAAGAGAAGTGCTGTATGTAGACAAGGCTCACAATCTTGTATCCTCACACAACCCCACTGGACCGATAAGACAGCATTCATGCCTTGGTTCCAAGGATAGGTGGGGGGTGGGGAGCAGAATTCAAGGTCCAAGCACCAGCACACCATGCATGCATTTGAGTGAGTGTAACAAGGAAGGTCACACTCTTGCAGATACATGTAATTAATAAGAAAGCCCCTCACCGGCCTTTCAGTTCTGTGCAGAAATATGTGTATATCTACACACATGTATGTGTGTATGCATGCATGGAGGAAACATGAGTGTGCATAGGAGAATGAGAAGGCGCAATTCCTGGCACACCCTGCATGTCTGTTTTCTAGGCCTAGGGGAGTTCATACCTCCACTAGACTGGATGCCCTGTAAAGAATTCTATCTCTTATTCAGTAGGATACTCCCAGCACAGTGCATGGCACATAAAAAGTGATCGATAAATATGTGCGGATTGAATGGTTGAATATGAGCATGCTCAGCAGAAGGTTCACGATGGCAAGGCTCGCCCTCCTGTAATCCATGCACACAGGAGGTGTTGTTGAGAAATCACAACTCCGATATGCAATGGGTATGGGAGAAGGAGCAGTTCATTTTTCTGCATACCAAACGTGTGTGTTTAAAATGTTAAGTGGGGAAGCGGCTGTGGCTCAATCAGTAGGGCTCCCGTTTACCATATGGGAGGCCCCGGGTTCGGTTCCCAGGGCCTCCTGGTGAAGGCAAGCCTGCCCGCACGGCGTGGTTAGCTGACCCAGCGAGCACAAGCAGCAAGGGGGGGGATAAATGAATAAATAAAAAAAAAAATCTTTAAAAAAAAAAAAAAAAAAAAAAAGTTAAGTGCGTGCCCAGAGAAGAAATGATAAAGGCCCTTCCTTATACAGTCTTTGTTGTGTGTTCACTTCATCTCCTATGCTCACCAAGTGTGTGGTTATGGGGGAGACGTACCCCCACCACAGCCTGCATGCACATAGCAATGGGAATGTATGTGGAGAAATGGGGCTGCTCATTTCTCTTCCACCCCAATAAACTAAGTCTCTTGAGGTCTGACACCTCACCTGACTTGCTTGGCACTTACCCCATATTGATGATTCTCAAACTTGAACAATCATCAGAATCATCAGACTGTCAGGAGGTCAGGGGTGGGGCCCAAGAATTTCTAGCAAGTCCCCAGGTGATAGTGATGCTGCTGGTCCAGGGAGCACACTTGGAGAACCACTGCTCTATATGGACATTAAAAAATAAAAGAATGGGAAGAGGTAACAGAAACATCCTCTACTCTTTTAAACATGGATGAGACTCACTCTCTGAGGTTCTGTACATTAACAATGGATTGGAATGGCATTTATGCCAAAGTACCAAGAACGAGAGAGAGGGTACTGAACAGAAGGCTTAGGCATCTTCAAATCTAGTGTGTGTATGTGTTGGTGTCCGTGTATTTACAAGAAGCATCACTCTCTGCTCACAGATGAGTTGCCTATGCTTGCACAAAGGTGAAGAGAAGTGTCTCTTCTATACATGCATTTGTGAGATTTCACTCAAGCTCTGGCTGTGGGAGGAGGGTGTAAAAAGCTCGCTGTCTTGTCTACCGGATATGGGAGAGAGGGAACTGCTAACGAGGTTCATTAGCCTATGCACATGGGGGCTGCAGCTCTGTACACCGGATGACACACCTTCTGGGTTTCTGTATTTGAGTGCTGGTGTGTGTGTGTGTGTAGTAGGTAATAGGAAGGCTCACTCTCTGGCACATGTGTATATATGAATAATGAGGAAGGAAACTCATTCTCTTAAACATGCCCACTAGACACGTGAGGACAGAGTCTGAGGTCCATCTCGTTCACCATGTCTCTCCATGACTGGCACATGACAGAAAATCCATCCCTAATTGTTAGAGCCATGAATGAAGAGGTAGGGGGTTGTGTGGTGTGTGCAGGTGCTCTGTGCCTGCAGAAGAGGCTCACTGTTTCTACGCTTGCCCAGGTGCACTGCATTGAGACAGCCCTGGAACCCAGGTATTAAGGATGAGAGAGAACGGACGACTGAAGGCTCAGAGAGAAAGTGTGTCAGAGAAGGCTCACTTTTCTGCATACAGTGTGTTCACATGTGACTGTACAGAAAGGAAAAGAAAAGGAACTCTCCTGAACACAGGTGGGTGAGAGCAGCAGTAAGGAGGCATCCCTCCCTGAATCACCACCTATGGGAGAATTAAGAAAGCTAATCGATCTGCATGCTGGAGATGGGTGAGGGGGGCAGCACAATAGGCTCCATCTCCCGCCCTCCCTGTAAGTGGGATTCGGTGCATGCAGGTCCATGTCTCTAGATGTGTTTGAGTGTACAGGGTGGGAGGGTGTTGAGAAATCTCACTCCAGCATAACCTGCAGAGGTTCATGTATGCATAATGGAGTAATATGGCACGTACAGATCTACTCATTCTTTGGAACAGCTGCCTATTATTCCACAGCATTCATGTGTCAGAGCATATTTATTAGTCCCCTACCAGAACATAAGCTCCAGAAGGGTGATGACCTGGTCCATTTTGATCCTTGCTACATCCTCTGTGACCAACATGGTGCCTGGCATCTAGCAGACACTTGAATATTGGTGGGAGGAAGGGAAAGAGGGGAGAGAGTGTCCTTTTAAACATAGACAATGCTCCTTCCCAAGAAGGGCAGTGAAACAAGACAGAACTCACACCTAAGTTGAAAGAAGGTTGAGCGATTGAACAGGTCGGAGGGCTCAGGTACCTACACACTCAGTGAGTACGTACCTGTTTGTAACCAGACAGGCCCTTCTCCTGTAAATGGAACATTTATATGGGATTGTACTGAGGTTTAGAAGATTCTCTTATACACATCTGTGTAAGAGCAGGATCTGTGTATGGGGATGGAGGGTGGGTTGTAAAGTCCCAATCTGTGGCCTGCCCACCCAGCCTCAGAGCAGGCAGACATAATGGGTGCACTATAGGTTCCATGAGGGAAGTAACCAAATGTGTTTCATTCCCTTCTGTGCCAACTGCCCAGCATGGCATCTGGAAGAGAGTAGGTACTCTATAGAAATTGTAGAAAGGAGGTGAGGAGGATGTAAAGGTGCTCTGTCCTGTATGAAGATAAAGGCGCCCCCTCTCTGAATCCTTGCCCAGGTGCACTGCATTCAAAAAAGCACTCTCACCCAGGTAGCAAGGATTAGAGAGGAGGAGCTAGAGCAGAAGATTCAGGCACCTGCACACCTTGTGTGTGTATTTAACCAGAAGGTGCACTGTTCTTATTCAGTGCCTTTACCTAGGATTGAGCTGAAATAAAAACAAGCTTCTCCTACACACAGCAGTGTGAGAGTTGGGAACGAGAAGTCTTGTGTGTGAGTTGGAGGGCAGGTGGTTAAGTACATGCAGGAGCAATGGGTGATGATGGAGGAGGACAGCGGCCAAGTCTGTCTTGTTCACTCCTGTGTGCCCAATGCCTGGCACACCACTCAATATAATTTGTGGAGGGAAAGAATTAAAGAGGGGCAGAGAAAGGAAGGCATGTGAGCAAGCAGTAAACAGATGAAGTGATGTGAATATCCTCTGTCCTTACCTCCTGGAACCCCTGCCCAGATACATTACATTAAGAAAGCACTCATGTTCAGATGCCAAAGATTAGGGAGGGGGAATAGAGCAAAAGCCTCTGGCACCTGCATGCTGTGTGTGTGCACGCGCACATGCACATATTTAACTATTCCCATTCCTGCAAAGCATCAACATGTAAACTTAATAAGATTGCTCTATCTACCCACGGTGTGTGTATGTATTCATCTGCATGCACAAGGTCACAAGGACACTCTCTCCTACAGAAATTCTGAATATGTAATGTGAATGATAGATTTTTCAGATCGTACGTGAGTGTCTGTATGTGTTGAAAGTGTGTCCGGGGGGTAACAAAGGCTGGGACAATCTGTATATGTGGGCTCGCATGTGCATGCATATGTTGGAGGATGGTACAGTAAAAAGAAGACACTTTATTCCCTTTAGCAAGCTGGGAATAAAGAAAATGCTCATGCTCTGACACACGTGTAAGCCTGCCCACTGGGAAGAATGATGACGTGCATTCTCCCATAGGTTCTCTCTATAGGACCCAGGGACTAGGACTCTAGGCCAGGGACGGACCTTGTCTGTGTTCTTCATCACTCCAAGGCTTGGCGTCTAGTAGCAAACTCAAATATTTGAAAGTTGGGAAGGTGGAAGAGGTGATGTACAGGTACTCTGTCCTTCTACATGCAGACACAGCTCAGCCTCTTGAATCCTTGAATAGGTGTGTTGCATTGCAACAGCACTCACACCTAGGTTCCAAGGATTAGAGAGGGGGAGCAGACACAAAGGCTCAGGCACCTGCCCTTATTCTCTGTGTGCATATGTGTAGCTATAACAGTCTTGTTTTCATGTATACTGCGATATTTGAGTGACTGTACAGAGAAGTAGAAAATGATCTCTTCTATATAGTTCTGTGTGAGATCAGAAATGAGAAGAGTTGTGCTTTTGTGGGTGATAGTGGTAATAAGAAGTCCATTCTGTGGCCCACCCACTCTCAGGGCATGTAGGTATAATGGCTGATGAGGATATTCCATTCTTCTACTTCAACAGTAAATTCCATGAGAGCAGAAACCAGGCGTATCTTGTTTACTGCTGTATGCTCATTGTCCAACATAGTTATCATGTATAGAAGAGGTGATCAAGAAACATTTATGGAATGGAGGGAAGGAGGATGTAAAGGTGCTCTCTCTGTCCTATGCGAAGATGACGCTCTCGCGCTCCGAATCCTTGCCCAGGTGCATTGCATTCAGACAGCACTCTCACCCAGGTAGCAAGGATTAGAGAGAGGGAGCACAGCAGAAGGCCCACGTGTGTTTAATAAGAAGGCTCACTCTTCAAGCAAGATACTTACTTGTGATGATACAGAAGTAAAGAGAAGGTTTTCAGGCTTTGCATTAAAGATGTCTGAGCACAGTTTTTTTGTCTGCTCTCTTGGATAACAACAACAAAAATGCATAAATCTGCAAGGCCAAAGAGACTGGGAAGAGAAGGGAATGTGAAAGGGAAGGAAGAGAGAGAATGACTATGAGATAAGGCTCAGCATCCCATACATCCTTTGTGTAAAGATGTAACAAGAAGACAGTATAGTTTAGTGCAATTGTTCTCAAACTTTAACATGCATCAGACCATCTGGAGGGCTTGTTAAAATACAGGTTACTGGGTTTCTAATTCAGTATGTCTGGGATGGGGCCCAAGAATTTGCATTTCTAATAAGTTGCTGGTTCTGAGACCATGTTTGGAGAGCCATGGATGTAGTGGAAAAACCATGGACTTTGGTATGGTGTGTGAATAAAACTGCTTAAAATAACAACCAACACCATGGACTTTGGTCTAAATTTAAGCTCCACTGTATATTAGCTTAGAGAATCTACTGATTTTCCCAAGGTCTGGAAAATGGGAACAATAATGCCCACCTCTCACTGGTGCCAACAAAGTAAGTTTACAATATAAAATGGAGCAGAGTACCTGACACATAGGTATCATTATTTTTACTTCTTACCCTCCATTTATATGTGTGCATGTGTTTGAATAAATGTACATTTTCAAGGGGTTACACTCTTGCATTCAAGGGACATATGAGAAGGAAGAGGTCTGAGTATCTGCAAGTGTAAGTACCTACATAGGGGGAATGAATAGACTCATTCTCTTGAATCCTCATGTGTGTGAGTTGATGAGTCTCCCTCTCCTTCAATCGCCATATATAAATCAGACAATAGTCAGAATGATAGTTTTTTGGGTTTGTTTTTTTTTTTTTTTTAAGAAGGTACCAGGGATTGAACTCAGGACCTCGTACATGGGAAGCGGGTGCTCAACCACTGAGCTACATCCGTTGCCCAGAATGATAGTTTTAAAACAAAGGCACATAAAACCCCTGTAATCCTGATTTTTGAGTTAGAATTGTAAAATGAACTCATGATATATTTTACCTGAAAACAAGACAAAGCAACATTTTTTTTTTGGTTCTCTTCATTGAAGAAGCCTAAAAACAATGACCAATCCAGAGGCAGTGAGCACCCCTGGTGCCCAGAATGTGGTCTCTAAATATCACATCCATCCAAAAGGAACCAAGGCTTCTTGAAACTATGGCAGATTCCAGGTCTAGGCCCGGGGATGTATGAGATGAGCCTGGAACATCTTTCATACCAGATAGCAGAGAAGCTATCAAATAACTACTAGGGCCATGTCAAAAGAACTCAGGAACCAATTTGAAGGAGCTCACTCTTGCTAAAGATGGCACACTTGAGCTTCAATAAGGATAAGAAATGTAATAGACTGAAATATCAAATATATTTAAACCCATGTGTTTGTCATAAGGTGTTTTTATTTAAGTCCTTTTTGGAGGATGCCAGTGAACAAAGTCATTATTTTAAATAATGATAAATAAAGAGAAGGAATCTTGCCTTTCCTATAAAACCTGTACCACTGCATAATCAAATAGTCAATGAGGGGAAGTTTTTCTTTATGGAAGTATTACAGCATATAAATGAAGAGAGAATAATGGAATTAGAATATCATCATTTTGCGGCCCCTGATGGAATAATGGATTTAGGTACTGAGCAAAAATGGTGACTAACATCACAGAAAGAGAGATAATCACTCATTAGGTGCCTCCTGATGGCAGTGGTTCTGCACCACTACCACCACCCCAAATCAAGCCCAAATCTTATCAGTCTTCTAGAACCAACTATTTATTTATAGGAAATACAAACTGGGAAAAGGAACATGTAAACTACATTACAGGGATGCAATCAGCAAATCCCAGATTGTGGGAAACCATATAGGTCAAATGGCCCAGTTTCTTCCAATAAATAAATAGCAAGGAAAGAAAAAAAAAATAGAGCAGCGGGGGGTTACAATTCAAACAATTAAAATATCTATCCACCAAATGCAAAGTGTGGACCTTATTTTGTTCCTAATTTATGATATTTGGGGGAGAACTAGAAATTTGAACAATGGATATTTGATGATATTAAGGAATTAGTCATTATTTTTAAGTGTGATAATAGTATTGTACTTGTGTTTGTTCAAACAAAAAAAGTCCTTACCTTTTAAAGATACATACTAACCATCTGCTTTCCCTCTATTCCACTGTCTTACTATTTCCCTCACCTCTGCTCCTGCCACAATGGCAAGTCATTGTGGTTCCTAGAACACATTGGGCCTTCCCTGATTGCTCTACATGATACTGAAACTTCACCACCACCATCTCCACTGCCACTGCCGCCCCCCACTCCTTATCCCTTCTCTGCTTTATCATTCTCCAGAGCACTTGTCACCAATTGAAACACTATGATTTTACTTACTCATTTTGTTCACTGCCTGTCTCCCCCCACTAGGGCAGGGATTCTTGTCTCTTTTGATCACTGATGGATCCCTGTGCATAGAAGAGTGCTCAAACACATAGCAGATGCTCAGTATAATATCTGGTGAATGAATGAATGACTCACTGAATGAATCAGCTGCAAATCCTGGGTCTGGGAAGATAATAGAGAAAACTCACACTCTGACTCATGTCCGCGAGAATGTCTAAGACGACAGATCTCCACACACCCTTTGTGCACATAAGTGTGCATATGGGAAGGCATGGATAGTGAGGAAATTCCACTTCCTGTACCTTAAACGTGTATTATTGCATATGCACATTTTCATACATGATAAGGAACAGACTCAATTTCCCTTACACCTTGGGTTTGTAAGAATTAGCTAGAAGGCTCACTTTCCATCAAGCCCCGTGTATGGGAATCCTGAGAAGGCTCTCTTCCCTCCACTAGGTGCTGGCAGGGCAGGAAAAGGTCACAAGACTCCTGCTCCTTCTAGGCTGTGCCTGCCCTGAGTGTGAGGGCCTGTGCTTTGTACAAGAGTAAGATAAGAGAAAGCTTCTTCTCCTGCAGTATCTATGTACAACTGAGATGAGAGAAAGGAAACAGGGCAAAGGTCATTCTTTTTCCCACTGCCTTGTGTGTGCTTGTATTTTTGTGAAGGTGTGGGCACACATGCACAAGAGAGCAAGGAAAGCTGAGGCTCACCATCCTGCAAACCCTGCATGTGGGAGGGGTTTCCTGAAAGCTCACCCTCCACCATGCAAGGGATGTGAGAGAGGGAGCAGGGAAAAGTCTCACTCTCTTGGCACAGTGTGTGGGTACACTCTAGGAAGCATGGTACACCAGCATGGGGGTTGCACATGGGCAGCGAGGGGCACACATGGAGGGAGGCAGGTGGTGGTAAGTAATGGTATCTGTACATGTCCCACACCAAGGGCATATGAAAGAAGGGCTACATCAAGAAAGACCTCCATCACCTTCAGTGTGTATGTGTCTGTGTTCAGCACGGATGCACTGGAGAGGAAGAGAAGGCTCTCTCTCCTGCAAGCCTTGGGTGTGGGAGGGTAATTAAGATGCCCACAGTCCTACACTCAAGGCATGTAGGAGAAAAAGCATGTCAGGAGGTTCACTGTGTACGTGTGAGTGTGGTGTGTGTCCCAGAAACCTCGGACAGGTATGTTAAGTGACTGTGTCCCAGGCAAGCTGTAATGAGAAGGTATGTTTGCATATACGTTCACGTATGTACCCTCAGGAATGTTCACTATCCACTACTGATTTTTTTTCTTCTCATTTTCCTTTCTACCTTCATTTCCCCCGCCCCCCCCCCCAACACCAATATGGTGTATATTATTTGGAGGGTACTGTTCTAAGTGCTTTCCAGACATTAACTCATTTAATTCTCATAAAATATCTATGAGGTAATGATCATTATCCCTATTTTACAGATGAAACAATACCAGACCATGCATAACAGATACATGGCAAGAAATCTCAGAATCTTGTATGCTGGCAATTAAAAAGATAATCCAACAAAAGCAGCTCAATCTCCTGCCCACTGTATGCATGAGTGTGTGTGAGTACATGGAAGTGTGTGGGTGTGGGTGTGAGCACAAGAAGGCTCACTTTCCTACACACCCTGCACACTGGAATACTGGAGGGAAAATGAGAATGTTCACACTGTACTGTGCAAGGCATATGAGAGTGCCTCATTCTCCCTCATGCTGTGTGGGTGTGGGGAGGTGTGGATGTGAGTGTGAGGTGAAGCGGATCTGGGTTCTATGTGTGTGCTAGGATGTAACAGGGAGGCTCATTCTCCTGCAAACACTGCATGTGGCAGGTGTCAAAATCCAGAAGCCTACTGTAGCTGTTTGGCAGTTTGATGTAATTATGAATTCCAAAAATAGATATTGGATTATGCTTGTAAACTGCTCTGTTAATCTGGGCATGATTAAGTTATGATTAGGGTGTTGACTTGGCAACGTCAATAGGGTGGGTCTCCAAGATAAAGACATGGCAAAGGACAGTGTTGGAGAAGTTTTGATGTTGGAGTCTTGAGCTGGAGCCCCGGGAAGTAAGAGAGCTTGGTCGTGAGGAAGGAGAGAAGGCTCTGGGATAGAGACAAGCCATTCACCTGATAGTCTACAGCTGGCCTTGTGGAGGAAACAGAGGCGCTGAGCCCAGAGAGAAACGCAGCCCCGGGAAGAGAGGAACCCAAGAAGTCTGAACCCTGGCATTGGCAGCTATCTTGCTCCAGCACGTGGCAATGGTCTTTGCTGAGGGAAGAAACTTATGCTTTATGGCCTGGTAACTGTGGACTTCTGCCCCAAATAAATGCCCTTTATAAAGACCAACCGATTTCTGGTATTTTGCATACACCTACCCATAGGACATGAAAAAAATAGGGTGCAGGTATGGGAAGATGGAACACAAAAGCATCAGAGGAAGAGAGAAGGTGATCACCTTGCTTATAGGGTTCACTTTGGTTCCAAATCAGAGGAGGGACATTCAGAAAGCATAGAATTCTGTAGGCAAAGGATGTGAGATAGAGACTAGAACAGAAGCCTTATTCACTCACATGTGGGAGCATGTGCAAAATGCTTAGCCTCCCTCTCCTGCACGTTGGCAGAAAGCACATCCTCCACCAGGCAAAGTATGTGAGCAAAGGAGCCAGTGAGATGGTTCGCTCTCCTGAATGTGTGCGCACATGTCTGTGTGTGTGTGTATCAAGCAAGGTGCAGAAAGGACCTGGAGTGAGGACAACTAACAAGGAGGTAAGGATTGACAACCACCATACCAAGGAAACGAGAGTCTACAACTGCAAGCAAGAGAGTCCCATCCATTGGCTGTATGGGATCGAAGCCCCTCTCAATTAGAGGTGGAGTGGACATCACCATCCCAGAATCCTCAGGATTGGGGAATGAACTATGGACTAGAGTAGACTTACTGGTATTCTACTATAGACTTATTATGATTCTAGCAATGGAAGAAATTACAACATTGATGTGGAGGCAGTGGCCACTGGAGGCTCTGTGGGCAGGGAGAGGGAAAAACAGGTGTCATATAGGGGCTTTTTCAGGATTTGGGAATCATCCTGAATGACACTGCAATGAAGATATAGGCCATTATATATCTTCCCATAATCTGCAGAATTGTGTGGGAGAGTATAGACTACAATGTGAACTATGGTCCATGCTCAGTGGCAATGCCCCAGGATGCGTTTACCAATTGCAATGAATGTGCCTTACTAATGAAGGATGTTGTTTATGTGGAGGGTGTCGGAGGTGTGGAGAGTGGGGCACATGGAGATCCCTATATTTTTTTGTGTAACATTTAAGTAATCGAAGTATCTTTTTTAAAAATAAAAAAAATATATTAAAAAAAAAAAAAAAAGAACCTGGAGTGAGTGAGTCACAGGCAGGAAGATGGACACAAAATATCAGGGTCTGGGGTAATAAATGGTTTCCCTGCATGCCTGGGCCTGGTACTACGTATGTGTGGTGGTGGCTGGAAGGCAGGGGAGAGGGCTGTAATAAGTCTACCTTTTGCTCAAGCCATGTGTTGGGGAGGTGTTAAGGGAAGCTGAGCATGGGAAAGGAACAATGAGAGAAAAGAGAAAAAAGCCAGACCAAAAACATGAGACAGAGAGAGGGAGGACGTGCAAGAGGAAGGTTTGGCTCTCCTGTCTGCCCAGGGAAGAGGTGGATTCAGGTGGTAGCACCAGAGGAGATGAGCCAACAAGAAGTGTTGATGGTTTGGAATTGAAGGTGGAAGAAAAATAAGTGTCAAGGATGGATCCAAAGACTTTAGCCTCTTAGAATCCTGTGCATCCTTGACCTGAGCAACTGGGGAATGCTATTTACTGAATTGGAGAACACTAAGGGAAGAGCAGGGCTTCTTTCAGGCAGGGGGAGGGGAGGAGATCAGGACTTCAGTCTTGGATATGTCTAACTTTGAGATGCTTATTAGACATCCAAGTGCAGATTGTCAAGTAAACAGATGGAATTCAGGGGACAGGCCCAAACAGGGGATATAAATATGGAAGCCATCCACATAGAATGGTATTTAGAACCACAGGGCAAGATAAGAACATCTAAGGAGTGATGAGAAGTAGAAAACAGAAGTCCCAAGTTTGAGCCCTAGATCACTCTAATGTTTAAAATTCAGGGAGGGAAGCGGCTGTGGCTCAATCAGTAGGGCTCCCGTTTACCATATGGGAGGCCCCGGGTTCGGTTCCCGGGGCCTTCTGGTGGGGGTGGGCCCGCCCGCACGGCGTGGTTGGCTGACCCGGCGAGCACAAGCAGCAAGGGGGTGATAAATGAATAAATAAATAAAATCTTTAAAAAAATAAATAAATAAATAAATAAATAAATAAATAAAATTCAGGGAGATGAAGAAGAATCATCAAGAGAGACTGAGAAAGAGAGGCTAGTGAGGTAAATGGACAAGCAAGAGTGTGGAAACCTAGAAACCAGGTAAAGAAAGTATCTCAAGACAGCAGGAATGATCAACTCTGCTGCTGATCTGTCAAGTAGTATGACTGGGGGCTGTGAAGGGCATTGGGGATCTTGACGAGAGTAATTTTAGTAGTGTGATGAAGATTAAAGCCTTCACTGGAGGCTGTTCAGGAGAGAATGAGAGAAAAAGCAACGGAGAGAGTACAGTCAACTCCTTCAAGGTGGTTTGTTTTATTTTTCCCTATAAAGAGGAACAAAGAAATGGGTAGAAACTGGAGGAGCTTTGGGGGTCAAGGGAGGAGGGAATGCATTTTATTTTTATTATTATATTTTAGATGGGAGATGTTGTAGCATATTTAAACATGGATGAAAATAATCCGGTATAAAGAGAACAAGTGATGCGGTAAATAGGGGGGATGGGATCTAGTACCCAAGTGGAGGAATTGGCCTTGGCTATGCGTGCAGACAGTTCATTTATTACAACAGGCAGAGAAGCAGAACATTTAGGCACACGCACAGATAACTGGATAGATGTGGCGGGAGCTTTGAAAGTTCACTTATGAGGGCTTCCATTTTCTCAGTGAATTAAGGAGCAAGGTGAGCATCTAAGAGTGAGAAAGAAGAAAGGGATGTGACAATGGAGGTCTGAGGAGAGAGGAAGATGTATGAAATATTTATCCAAGACAGAACTTCCCCCAAATTTTCATATAGTGACACAGCAACTTAGTTGTTTTCATCTAGCCATCATCAGTTGCTCCAGGAGTGAGGGAGTTTATTTAGGTATTGATCTCATTACACGGTATCATCTTGTTCAATTCTTACAACCCTGTGAGGTAGACACTATTATTTATCCTATTTACATATTTCAGAAATGGAGACACAAAGAGGATAAGTCACTTGTCCAGGATAACAAGGCTAGTAAGTGATCAAGCCAGGATCCCACCACAGGTACTTTGACAGCATAGACAGGAGGCCTAGCCACCAAACCCCAGAGCTGTGTGTATGAGAGCTGAAGGCGATAAGGACCCATTCTCTGGCATATCCTGGAAACAGACCCATGTGGGGCAAGGGAGGGAATGGGAAAGAGAAGGACCAAGCTCCTGTCATAAATGCATGTGTGGGTGCACACAGAGAAAGGAGTAGTAAGGAGGCTGACACTGTAGCCCAGGGCACTGTGCACTGGGAGGCTGGAATGGCAAGGTAATATTTTACTTTAGTTTTTACCATGAACAGGGTGGGACAGGGCCAGCACTAGAAGGTTCACAATCCTGCATGCTGGAGGATACGGGACAGCCCTGGTGCCTCTCTTACAAGCATATGACATGTGCATGTGTGTGAGAGAAAGAACAAAGGGGAGCAGGGTACAAGAGAGAGGCTGGCCTCCTACAAACCCTTCAAGTGGCAGGGGGGATGGGAAAACACACAATTCAACCACCAGGGTATGTGAGAGGGGGAACATGTCAGCAGAGGCTCACTCTCCCTCACTCCATGTGCACGTGCGTGCCTATATGCATGCGTGTACATTAGGGGAAGCATGTTTTTAAAAAAAAAAAAAAAATCAACACATAGTCCTGAATGCTCAGGATGAGAAAGATGGGCCAGCTCAAGAGGCTTTGCACCCCTGTGTATATAGTGTAGGGTGGGATGAGGGTGGAGTGGTAGAGAGCAGAGACAGGGCAGGTATAAGAATATATTGGTCTGGCTTGCTTCACTCAACTACTGTATGAATGCATTACTATGAATCAAATATATTGTGTAATATATTGTTTGATTTTAAAAAATTTACATGTATCCATTACATTTAACTGAGAAATGTATATATTTATTCATCTGTGTTTATTTTTTAGTTTTTAATTATGTTTTCAATTATTAAATGTACAAAATAAAGTTTAAAAAAATGTGTTGAAAATTAAAAAAAAAAAAAAAAAAAACTAAAAAAAAGCCATACCGTAGCGGCAATTACTACAAGAGTTTCAATGAGCCACCTTTTAGAAACACCAGAAACTTAACCAATTAGCATGATGAATGTTAAAAATGGGTCTTCACGGGTGTATTTAGGTGGTGGCTTGTTAACTAGCATTAAAAAAAAAAAAAAAAAAAAAAGAATATATTGGTGAATTCCATAAAAATTTTTTTTATTTTAAGATTTTTGTAATTTTATTTACTGTCTGTTATTTAGAAGACATAGTCACCCCACTTTCCTCCTAAATTAGAGTACATATCTTCTACTTCCTTATGTCTTTCTGCTGTAATTTAATGCTCCAATTTATCACCCCTAATAGTGTCTTTATGTAAGATTTGTCATTTTGGGTGCCAGAGAACTGTATCTATTTGAAATAAATCTGTTTTTATGTGGCTTATGTAACATTCTATAAAAATTTTAAAACAGCATAAATATTCACACTATTTTTATGATGGAAATAATGATCATTTGAACGTTGTTCTACACCCTCTGAAACAACAAAAACACAAAGGGTTTCTAATGTGCATACTAAGAAAGTAAATTTATTACCTGTATGATAACGCTCGCATATTTTTCCTGAGATGTCAGTTACTTGACAGCACTAATTATAGTGGAAAGAGCCAAACATGTATTCACTTTGACGCTTTTTCTTTAATCTTCAATCTTGTTGGCAAACATTATAGCTTAGAAATTGCCCACCATCCTTGAAGGATAAATTCCTGTTTCCAGTCTTATTTTTTTCATTAGTTAGAGGGGCTGTTATTTTTTATTCCTCAACACATGCCACCATACAAGGTAACTGATCACCCTAACACTCAAAAGGACTCTTCTCCATCATATGCTGTGTGTGCGCATGCATGCGCGTGTGTACACATGGGAATGCATATGTGCCTGTGAGTGAGCTAGAGTGTTTAAAAGTACACTATCCTTTCAAAGCATGCATGTGGGAAGGGTACTGAGAAGGGATGCTGGGTTTAAGAGACAGGGCACAGCTTGGAAAAGCTTGCAATTTGGTAAACCTGGTGTGTCAGAGGGAAACTGAGACAGCTCGCTCCCCAACATACAAGGCATGTGACACCAAACAGGTCAGAGGTCTTGTTCTCCCTCACACACAGAGAGCAAGCATGCATATAGGTAGGAGGAGGCATGGGGCAATTAGGAGCCTCATTCTCTTTAGCCGTGAGTGTGCTGGTGGCGGGGTGGGGTGCCGGGCAGTTCTCCCTATCATAAAGCTCATTCCTGTTTAACCATGCAGATGAGAAAGGCATCAAGAAATATCAGCCCTACGTGCTGGGTCAGAGAAAAGGAACACAGCTCAGAAAGCTCCCTCCCACACATGACCTTTATGTGCATGTGCGTGTTGGTAGGTGAGGGTGTGGGCAGGCACTGGAAAGTTCACTCTCCTGTAAGCTCTGCATGTGGGAGTGGATTTGAAAAAGCTCCCACTCCATCATGCAAGGCCAATGGGAGAATGAACAGGTCAGATGCCTCATACCGTGTGCAGGTGCACACACATGTATAAGAAAGGCTTGACTTTTCCGGCGGTGACAACCTCCCCACGAGAACATGCCTCTCACGAAGGACCTCCTTCATCTCTCTCCAGAAGAGAAGAGGAAACACAAGAAGAATTGCCTGGTGTGGAGCCCCAGTTCCTACTTCCTGGATGTAAAATGCCCAGGATGCTATAAAATCACCATGGTCTTTAGCTATGCACAAACAATAGTTTTGTGTGTTGGCTGCTCCATTGTCCTCTGCCAACCTACTGGAGAAAAAGCAAGGCTTACAGAAGGATGTTCCTTCAGATGGAAGCAGCACTAAAAGCACCCTGAAGGAAGATGAGTGGGATACCATCCCAATGAACATTTTGGATACATTCTGGAGGAAAAAAAAAAAAGTTTTGAGCCCAGCAAACCCTGGGCTATGGTCAGGAACAGGCAGTTATGAGAAAAAAAGTAACCAGAAAGCTAAAGGCAACTCACCTGCAAACCCTGCATATGGGAGTGGAATTTGGAAACTGCACACTCCTACAGTCAAGGAATATAAAAGAGTGATGGGACCAGAAGGTTCCTTTTCTCTGGTACTGTGTGTGTGTGTGTGTGTGTGTGTACGTGTGAGGGAGAGAGACATGGAGAGGCTGGTTTGCCTGCAGACCTGAAGTATGGGGGGGGGGGCTGAGAAAATTTACACTCTGACACTTAAGGCAGGTCAGAAAGTGGGTGTGCTTGTAGGTCTGAGGCAAGAAAGCTCATTCACCTGCACTTTTTGTATGTGCATCTGATCATGAGAAGGTTCATTCTGTAGCACTCTCCACAGGTATATGAAGATAAGCCATATAATGGCAGGAGTGGTGATAGTGGTGGGAGGGTACAAAGGGTCAGGCATATATTCCTGTGCTTGTATGAGCAGGAATATGCAAAGGAGAAATGGGGCTTATGCGCCAACACGTCCCGTACATTCGTGTTGAGTTGTACAGTGCGGTCCCAGCTTTGGAATTCCTGGTTCTACCATTTATAGCTGTATAAACTCCCTATACCTGCACTCCCTCATCTACAGAACGGGGATTGTAGGTGTACCTGATTCTTAGGGTTGCTGTAAGGCTTGATAGGGCCAACATAACAAGTGCCTAGCTCAGTGCCTGGTATACTGTAAGTGCTAAATAAATGTTAACTATCATTGTAGGCATCAGTAGCAGCAAAATAGGCCTCTCTAGAGAAATGACACTCAATGATCCCGTAATTGTCCCTGACCCCAACTGTTCACAGTCTTTCTTGTTTGGGGCCAGAAGGGAGCTGCTGACAGGTGGTTAGTCCCAGACTTTACCCTGTGCTCAACAACCTGAATCTAAGGGAGAGAGAAAGATGACAGACACAGAGGTAGAATCTTCTTCAATTTAAAAATGTCCCTTATTATAATTTTGAAGTAAAGGAGAAGGTGGCAAAATGGATTGGAAACCAAGATGACCATATGTATGTGCTCAGGAGGTGAGTGGGGGGGGTACCGAGGTAAGGTGTGAAGGCTGGGGACTGTATCAAGAGACATGTGGGAGGTGAGATAAAATTATAAGTTAATGGAACATTTAATAGCATCCGGAGTCAGCAAAACCTTAAAAGGAACATATGTTTGGTGTGTGATATGTATAACATGACTGCTGTCCTCAAGTTGCTTCAAGTCTTTACATCAATTAAGAGTCCTATAAAAACTTCTCTAAGATCCATCCAACTCTGAGATTTTATGACACAATGAGGACAGATTAAGCAGGATAAAATGAAATGTTGAACTAATGATACAAGGCATTAGATACAAAATGCAAGAATTTAGAGAGGAGATACATGGCTACAGACTGGATGGGTTGGAGTGAACAGAAACCAAAGAGGATAGGAAAGGCTTAGGTCAAGAGGAAGAGGAGGTGGAGGAGGTTATTCCAGAAGGTAGGGAGGAGGCTATGTAAAGGTGCTACCTCAGAGTCCACAAATAAACCAGTTTGGCTGGAGTGGAGAAGAGGATGAATAAGCCCGAGGCCATGCTGTGGTCCTTATGTGCTGCAATAATGAGTTGGAATATCAGTGGGGTAAGCAATATCACTTTATGAGAGGGAATTTTAGGTGCTTCAAGGACATCATTTCTCATAATTAGGGTTTTTGTCCATTTGAGTGTAAAGAAGAAAACATTAAAACCAACTCCAACTCTTGTTTGTATGGAGTTTATGGCTTGGGTTGAGCATAAAACAGATATTTTCATTTTTTAAATGAGCTGATGTAAAAGAAGACAGCAAATATAAATGGATTTGAAGACCATACAGGCACTACACAAATGACTGGGCTGGCTGCAAAACAGAGCTAGAGGCCATGGAGAGTTAGTAAAGTTTTAAAAATTGGAGAGTAAAATGCCTCTTCAGGAAGTTTAATTCAACAGTAAGTGGAAATACCAACTGGCACTAAGCAGACCAGTTTAAAAGGTCAGCTCTCACAACCTACAGAAGAGAGAATTCAGGAGGTCCTGAACTAGGCCCAGCAGAGGTGAGAAAAGAAAGGAAGTTATCTGGGGGGAGGGAGAGGGAGGGATTCAGTAGCTTTCAAGAGCATGACTTGGCAACTAATTCTATGTGTATTTTATAAAGATTAATCTTGTGACAATGTTGAGAACGAGGGTTGAATGAGGGTGGTAGCTGGGCCTATGTGAATGAGATGAACATGAGGGACCCTTTAAAGACTCTATGGAATTTAGGAGATTAAGCTGGGGCTTGATTACATCAGAAATGCCAAGGATTCCAACATTAACTCACAGACAGATAATGGCTTGGGCTAAGAATACGGTATTTGGATTTGTAGCATCCTTCACTGAAATGGTCACATTTTACTGCCAGGCACCAAACAATGGAATGCTGTATGCTGCACAAATACCAAGGCATTCGATATACTCTGGCTAGTCTTAAGCCTGGGCAAGCTACCTCTCCTGTGCTGGTGTTCCCAACAAGAAACACTAATATTTTCCTCATTTCCCAACCCCTGCAGCTCTAAAGCCAAGATATAACCGTTGAGTGAATTTTATTTTTATTGCTCAAGGGAAATTTAATCAAAAACCGACAACTTGGAAGGACCTTACTCATGAGCTCAAGCCCCCTCTAAAAATAGACACAGTTACACCATTCATTTGGTACATAAACTTATTGCGTCTTACAACTTGCAGGACTGGCAGAATGAATGGATTCATTATCTCCTCATTTATGCTTTACTTATGAGCTGTCAAGCCTTTGCACTCCACATTTCCTCCAATAAACCACTCTCAGAATGCCTCTCCTCTGAATAGCTTGTGTAGCACTCCTGATGGAAAGAGACAGACTTTGACATCACTTGGAGGCCTCAGATACAGGGTAGAAGCTCCATAACTATTTGCGAAATAAATCTGTTTGCTTTTAGGTTAAGTACAGCTGCTCCCATTCTGCCTAAATAAAGTATTGCCATTTCAAGGTCCCCAAAATGACTTATCAGTAGCTATTCTACTTACTTCCCCTTCACCATTATTGAGCAAGAAAATATGGATAAAGCACCTTGCTAATTCAGGAAGATTTCAAGGTGTGTCGGGTTTAAGGATACACACTGCATCCTTCAGTCACTATTCTTCTGTCTAACCACCCAGGTGTGGTAGCTACTAGGTGTGGTGACAAATACTGCCTACGCCTCACTCAGTAATTCTAAAATGTAAATTTATAAATAAATCTTCATCTGAATTTAGGTCCAAGAGACAAGATACACTGAATTGAAGGTTAACCTTTATTCTCTCAATGGGCTAGAGAAGAAAAATAGTATTAAGCAATCTGGGGACCAGGACTCTGGTTCCAACCCTGTTACTGACTTAATCTGAGGCTGAAGAACAAATGGCTAACACCTCTGCATCTTAGTTGCTTGAGACCTGAATTTGTTATGAACATTTGTTTCAGGAGGAAAAAGTCTGCTGAAACTTTGTTGAAGAATTCACCCAATCTTTACGTTCTATATTCTACTGTATATATTTTAAGAGAATATGCATAAACCTCTCTAGTGCTTGTCCCTAGGGTTCATGCAGCAGAATGGATTCATGGATAAAATTCTTCTAGAAATATCTACCCTCTTGGAATTGGGTATAAGACTGAATAGGGGTGTATCAAATTTTTGCACTATTGTAGGTTGCTTTATAGTGAGACTCCAACTTTACATGGTAAAAGGGCTTAATATAATAAACTAGAATTTAACATAGCTAAAAAGGACTTTTTAACCTCCTACTCTCCTTGATTTCGTTTTTATATCATATGACATTAGATGACTCCTTAATTCTTGAAATGTTCCCATCTTAGTTTCTATTATACTATACACCATTCCAGTTCCCCTTCTACCTCTCTAACCCCTCCTTCTTTTCCATTTCTGCTGCACCTCCTCCTTTTCCAGAGTTCCTACTAGGTGTGTCTATTCCCCAAGGATACATCTTCAGCTTTCTCATCATCTTTCTCCGAATTCGATTATGGGCTTCAGACATCATTAATCTCAAATAAAGTCCCAATTCTACGAATCTATTCCTGCTCGCCCAGTCAAGCTACAGCATATTTCAAACCATTTAACACAAAACAATAAATTTAACACCTAAAAACATACCTAAAGCTAAACTCATTACCTTTTCCCAAAGCAAATTCCCCCTCCCAATTTCCTGCAATCGCTTTTGCTATTGTGATCTCAATAACTTAGGATGTTATTATCTTTGCTCCCTTTTCCTTTACCCTCTATATTTGTTACCAAGTCCAAAAAATTCTTATTTCAAACATTTCATATTGTTCCCTTACTTTCTATCGCCACTGTTCACATTAAAGTCCCAGCCCTGACGGCTTTACATTTTTCATTATATGTTATTCCTCTTCACACCTGTTCCTTACTGTTGACCACATTCAATCTCAGACTTCTCTGCCCTGCTTTCCAGATACTTCATAGTCTGACTCCTCTTCTCTAGTCAAGCCAGTTTCCTTATGGTTAGTCCCCTACCCTCCACCCAACCAGATTTGTGTTTACTGGACCAGCCTGGACTGCCACATCTTCTTTCTACACATCCAAATATTAACGATCTTCAAAGGCCCAGTTCAAGTCTCACTTCTTCTGTGATACTTTCCCTTTTTTAAACTCCCGTTAGACAATGCTACTCACTACCTGATTGATTATATTTTCATTTTACACACACACACACACCCATTGTTTCTTGAATAATACGCACAAGAGAAGGAGGGTCCATACCGTGTTTCGATCATATCCTCCTCCATGGTGCTAGACACACAACAGGTACTCAAGAAATGCTTATTGATTGCACAATGACTTATGTTCAAACTATATTATTTAATTTAAAAACCTGTGCTCTTATTTTTCTTCTCAGTGACCACATATTGAATCAAGAAGAGCCCATGAAAAAAATTTAAAAATTGAAATAAGAAAAGAAGAGCCCATGACAGTCATGGCACTCAACTAAAGCCTCTGGCAAAAAAACTAAGGTTGCTCCCTCCCCCTTCGGAATTTAACATAAAAAATACACATCATGAGATACTAAAAGTCCACAATTTTAGAACTTTAGTAATAACAGACCACTAAATCCAGCTAGAAACTTCCCTTAAGTATGAAAACTGCTCCCCACCCCACCCCCAGCCCGCATCCAGGTTAAATAAAAAAGCAAGGACAACCGGAAACCCTTCCTCTCTACGTCTCTGGGGTAAACATGGCTCCCAGGCTGACCTTGGTGGTGGAGAAGGTGGGTGTGGGGGAGGAAATATTAAATGCCTAGAGTCTAGAGCTCAAGCCAAGGGAGGAAGAGACCCAAATCCATGGGGGCCCAGAACATCTTTTGAAACTGCCAGAAGTTCATAGGCGTCTCACTTCCTAACTTTTCTGTAGAGTCTTAAATCTGTTTAAACTATGTATTGCTTATCCTATCAACCACCATTCTCCAAGTAATAAGTCCTCCCCTAGTTATCTAAAGGAAACAACAGTACCCATCTCAAACTTTGATACAGTCTGCCTAACAGTAACTGCAAAGCTACATTTTTGTGGGCCAGTAGAACTTAATTAGCTACTTTATTAACCAAGGAAAAATTATAGCTCCACATATATGCAACCCTTGATAATTTCAATACATCTCTTAATTAATCATAAGGCCAAGCAAATTACACGGGTTAGAAGCAACCTGAAAAAGTTCCTCACCTGCCTCAAGGTTAATGTATCACCGAGTTAAGGGGAAAAAAAGTATTGCTAGAGGAAAAATAAAACAATGAAAACACTTGGCATATTGTTCCAGAAAACAGTTTAGTTGCAATAGACTTTAGCACTATGGCTATTTTTTTCTCCTTGACACAAACCATAAATACAATAAGTATTTCTTCTTTTTCCTTTTTTAATTTCTAGACAGAGGTCTTAGAGATTCTGCCAGTGATACACCTGGATAGTAACTGGGAATTTTAACGTGGATACTGATAAAATGCCAACTCTACAAAGTACATATACATAGGGCCTTTAAGAAGAAAATGGGCAGTTTTCCCAGGCACAAGTACCTTATGAGGGTTGACATAAAATATAATGTGAGAATTCATCTTTTGAAAGCTCAAAGAAAACAGTAGTAGCAGAAAAATGGGGAGATGGGAACATACATCTTTGTAATTTTCCCAAACTGAAATTGGGAGGTGAAAGAGAGAGAGAGAGAGAAAGAAAGAGAGAGAGAGAGAGAGAAAGAACCTTTTGCAGATTCTATGGCACAAGTCAAGAAGATGTATCCACCAGCTCATAAATTTACCACTAACCACAACTAAATATAATTCAAAACACCTGGAGAGCTTTTTTTTTTTTTTTTTTTTTTTTTTTTTTTAATGAACTGAAAGACCCTATAGATTCGGGCAGTTGTCAGAATTTGTGCTGCCAGACAGATGGCGTCAATGCGCTCAGGACAATGAGACAAGTCAAAGACTTACTTCATTCAACTGAACAGCACCTTCGCACATAGATTACTATTTACACTTCATAATGTACACTCCCACTAATACCGTATGTTTAAGAAACCATCATGAGGGCTGTGAAAGAAAGGAAAGTTTCCAAATTCCCACCATCCTTGGTTACAACAGTGTGTTCGCTTTATGATAAATCACTGAGTTGTAACTTTGGATTTATGCACTATTTTGTATGTGTGTTAAATTTTAATAGAAAAGTATAAAAACTTCCCAGCATCGTTTGGCTAAACTAGTATTATCATTACACGCCTTGCTGTAAAAATGCTTAAATGGCATAGCATTCCATTTAGTGGTTGAAACGAGTAGATTTAACTGCTTGTGGCATACTGATACAGTGACAATAAGAACCAATCCTGCATTTAAATGTATAAGGAAGAAATTTTTAATAAAGAGGTGTGCAGACTGGGCCACTTAACCATAAACAGGCTAATTTAGCAATTTCCAATTTTTGGGCAACTTAACAGGAATTTAAAGCTTCCTCTAACCTCTAAAGGGAAAAACATTGCATGCTGTGTGTTTTATTTAGGTAAATCAAAATCAATTTTGAAATTTCACAACATTCTTTATGAGTAAAATCCCATGAATCATAAAATCAACAGGAAATGCCTATGAAAAGCTCAGCTCCCCACCCAAACTTGTGCCATAGTCAATCCTATATAGTAGCCAAAAGGTTACCTAATGGGGCAATAATGGGAAGTGAGTGCTCTGCATGTGCCCAGACTATAATCAATCTATTTAATATGCTTCTGAAATACATGTTTAATGAAGGTCCTGCTATGTTATTGTGGAAGACCCATTTTATACCCTTAAGGATCTCAGGCTACTTCAGAAGGCAGGGAGTGAGCAGTACTATTAGAGATAGAGCAATTATAGAAAAATAAAATATGTTGTGGAATCAAGCACTAGGCAGTATGGCATCAAATGTAAGTAAAGCAGCAGGAGTTCAAGGAAGGGGTACAGCTTAGTATAGGTGCAGGGATGAGGATGGGAGGCCCTGAAGTGGGGTAAGAGGGTGGACACAGCCTGGGCCTTCTAGCCTGGGCAGGTAAGGATTGCTGAAAAAGAGAAAGAGCATTCCAGGCTAGAGAGGCACAGTCTAAGCAAAGGTCAAGGCAGTGTGAATCAGCAGGATGTAGAGCAGTCCTGCTCAAAAATGTGGTTAAAGGCCTGGTGCCAGTCCACAAACTCTTTATTACCAGTGTTCAATGAGATAAGTACAGAAATTAAGAAAAAGCCTTTAGAAACTCTCAGAGATATTTGAGAGAGTAATTTTATGTCTGGTGACTCTTGTATATCTTTTTTGTTTTGTTTTTTTTAAAGCAGGTACCAAGGATTGAACCTGGTACTGAGGCAGGCTAGTTTAAGGAATGAAAGGTCAAATCTGGGACCTGGCAGAAAACCATGGCTGTGAAGCATGTGGCCGTGGGAACCCTTCCTGAGGGAAGGACCCCACAAGGTGGCTTCTGGAAGAACCTTGCAAGAATTCCCCATTTGGAACAGGATTTCATCCAGGATCAAGGAAAAGCCCTGGATATTTTCAAGGGGCCTTGCCATTGGGCCCCCCGGGGGGGAATGATGGGTGGGGTAACCAATCAAAACAACAAACAGCTGGGACTCCTCCCCCAAACATTAACAAGGGGTGAGGTAATTAATGGTTTGAAAAACAAGCACAGGGAAATGTATGTGGCTTAAGCGATTGGGCTCCCGTCTACCATATGAAAGGTCCAAGGTTCGATTCCCAGGGCCTCCTGGTGAAAGGCAAGCTGGCCTGTGCGGAGAGCTGGCCCTTGCAGAGTGCTGGCCCACACACAGTGCTGGCCTGTGCAGAGAGCTGGCGCAGCAAGATGATGCAACAAAATGAGACACAGAAGACAGACAACGAGACACAGCAGACTGGGGACCTGAGGTGGCACAAGAGATTGAGCGCCTCTCTCCACTCCAGAAGGTCCCAGGATTGGTTCCCGGTGCCGCCTAAAGAGAAGACAAGTAGACACAGAAAAACACACAGAGAGCAGACAGTGAGCGCAAAACAACGAGGGGGGGGGATAAAAAATAATAATAATAAATAAATAATCTTAAAAAAAAAAAAGCAAGCACAGAAGCTAAATCATCCCTTTTTTACCCTTCCCTGTTATGTTCTTTCCCTGCCTGAACCAGCACACAAGTAGACCTGGGGACTTGTAATCTGTAATGGGGACTTGTAGTCTATAAATCAGCCCTTTTTGCCCTTTTTCACCCTTTTTCCTCTCTCTGCCCGGACCAGCCCGCAAGTATACCTGGGACCCATAATCCGTTATTTTCTCCCATTGCTCTTCTCTCATTTTCTTAATAAACTACAGGCCTAACTAAACTGGCATGTACTTAAATTCTTTTTTGTGACATAGCCAAGAACCTAGAGAAAATCCGGCAACAGTATGTTGTACATGGGAAGCAAGTGCTCAAACCACTGAGCTACACCACTCCCTTATATGTCTTTTTTATTTCATTTCTTCTAATTATTTCATTGTATTTTGAAAAAGTATCAATCCAAGTTTAAAATAAGTTAAAACAACAGATCTTTCAGCATAGCTACTTTGAAAGACAATGGTCCAGGACAGTGGTGATACATCTGACTCAAGGGGGCAAGGCAAGTAGGGGAGCTGTGGGAGATAAGGATAGATAAATGAAGTGAGGCATGATTACAAAGGCCTTGAAATCCAAGCACTTGGAGGAATTTATCCTTGAGACAAGAAGCACTGGAAAGCCATCCTAGGTTCATGAATCAGGAAGTGACATGAAAAAAGCTGTTATTTTATAGGGCAGAGTCTGGCAGCAGTTTGTTGGGTTTGAATGGAAGGGAGATCAATCTCTCAGGAAATGAAGGGATTAGAATAATTTGAAAATGAAGTGGGGAAGGTGAACTTGAATCACTGGTGGCCTGGGGTGATGGACAATAGGCAATAGCTCTGCAGAACAAGGGGCAAAGCTTAGATACACAGGCTACCTGGGGATGGAAAATGAAGAACAAGAACTCCAAGGTTTCTTGCTGGAGGCCAGACACAAAAGGACCTGGCTGCTGTTGGGTCTGAAAGGGGATAAAAGGAAGACCCACCTCTGACATAAGGACACAACCAGGTTAAAAGTGAAAGGTTATAAAAAGGTATTCCATACAAATAGTAAAGAAAAAAGTGCTAGAATAGACCATATAAATATAAAATAACATTATAGTATATGAACAATAATTACTTAGTACAACTGGCAAATTGTTCCTGTGATCAGTATTCTGTAATTTTTTTCATGCAAAATAAAAACTTAAAAAAAAAAGGAAAAACTAAGCCTCAACAGCAGATGACAAGACAGAATAGCAAGGAATGCAGGGGACCCAAAACACTGAATTACTTGGAGGATGGAGGATTTTTTTTTTCCTGGGGTTATGGTTTTCCATGAAAAACAGGAAAGGTCTAGAAAAGTAGCCCTTTAAATACTGAGATTATATATCTGTACTTCATCAAATCTGTATATTGTTTCTACAGAGATTCCTTTGCACTACAGTTAGAATGCATGTTAAAATGGCCACCTGCAGAGGACACTGGGGGAGAGGGGCCTCTCTGGAAAAGTCAAAAGAGCAATGCTTCCCTAGGCCTCCCTTTCACAGACAACAGACCATTACCCATGATTTAACTTAACAGAACCTAATTAAGATGCCCTCTATTTGGGGTCTTCCAGGAAGAACGCTTTATTATGCCTTGAAAATACTCTCATATAAAGTTTACAATTATAACACCACTGGTCTGATAACATTCAGTTGGTGGTACATAAGGACTTCCAAGGGTATTTTATATGAAGGGCAGTGATTTCCAATCCCCACCACCACCACCACCACCATACTTGTACCTGTTAGGGGTTGATTTTTATAGATTTAATAAGTAGTTTTGATAGACTGCTCTTATAGAGGGGCATTGCTGTTATTAATTAGAGTAACTTTCCAAAAGATATACAGACTATTTTCTCCTAGATTCTGGTTAGGAGAAGGCCTTACAAGATAACATCTATCTAGTCTAAGAAATGCATTGCTTACCCTTCAAAGGGGCTATGGAAGATAAGGAAGGACTACCAACAACTTTGAAAAGGTTTAGAAGATAAGGAAAAACTATGTGACTGCAGCCTCCTAAAAGATTACACTTGTAGAAATTCCAATAATCTGGGATGGCAATGGACTTTGGCCAGTGAAATATTTTAAGACCATATGGTGGGGTGGGGCGCCTATGGGGATGAGACTACGTCATTTTTTAAATGTGCTGGTAACATAAGCTGGTTCCCTCATGAGCACTCAGGATTTTGGCTTATTCTATGCCTGTGTTAACTGTTCCTGCCCAGGCCTTACATTTTTCCATATTACAATATCTTCTGTTTTTTGAAGACTATCAAGTCCATCAGCCTCTTCTAAAAAGGGATAAGTACAAATTCCTTAGACTAGCATTTGCTAGACTGTAAATTACAGAATACTTGGTTCTGTAAGATGTTACCATGTGTTCCTTTAAAAAAAAAAAACATGATTGGCCCATGATCAAAAAAGCTTAGGAAATATACAAATGTATTAGAAGCTCTGAGAAGTCTTACAGTAAACTTTTCATCTAACTCATCATTTTGGAAATAATCAGAAATCCTTTTTCCCCTTTCATAATGCTTATGAACATCATGGGGAATATTATGTTTTCTGTAGAAATTGCTGCCTAAGCACAATATTTTTAAATCAGTATTTAAAATAAAAACTAAATGAAGTACAGTAGGTCACTAGAAGTACAAAATTAAAAGATTCATATTAAGTTTTTGGAAAAATATATTATTACTATATACTTGTTAAGTTTCTATTATGTTAATCACAAATAAAATATTTCAGATGCATCTGAATGAGGTGGAAGTATGGCAGGGGTAATTTAATTTTTAAAAAGCAAAATATTTTAAAAGTCATTAACATTGTGTCAAAATTCATTTTATATTTTTAAGGTACATTTATTTTCCCAACAATACTTTCCATACTTTTCATTTTTATTCCTGACCATGAGTGACAGCATTTTCCAAAAAAAAAAGTAAAGGTGACAGAAAGCAGCAGCTAGGATATGAATTTTGCCATAAATAATCCATTCATAAATAGAGTACTTGACTAAAGATATATTTTAAATCTTTTAAATATATATTGATGATATTAGTATTATATATAATTGTATTTTTAAATGCTAGGATGCAGAGAAAGTACTCTGGGAAACAGCACAATTGGTCACTTTGCTTTAGGAAAATAACTTTTATATTAGGCAGGTTAGTACATGAAAGATGGAAGGCGGCCGGGACTTGGCAGAGAACATGGCCGGCTGAGAACATGGCTGTGAGACCCCGCCTGGAAATCTCCAGAGAGGAAGGCTGCTACTAAAGAACAAAGCTGGAAAGATCCCAGGAGACCCTGGCCACGAGATCCTATTTGGAACTCTTTCCGGGATCAAGGGGAAGCCCCGGATACCTTCACCATTGGCCCCCTGAGAGCTAACAGGTGGGGCAACCAACCAGAACAGCAAACAGCTGGGGCCCCTCCCCAACATTAGGAAAAGGGAGGAGTAAAGACTTTAAAAAGGCCTAACCTGGGGCCCTATGCATGCATCTCACCCTGCAGCATACTTGCAATCTATGTCTCAAATTGTGTACTATTTTTCTTTTCTTGTTTCTTAATAAACTCTTTACTCCCTTGCCTGCCCTATGGCGTGTCCTTAAATTCTGTTATGTGACATAGCCAAGAACCTAGAAGCCCAGAACCCAGAGCATTCCACTAACATGTAGACTATTTAAAAAAAAATTTTTTTAGGAGGTACTGGAGATTGAAGCCTGGACCTCATACATGGGAAGCAGGCACTCAACCACTTGAGCTATATCCACTCCCCTAAATCTGAGATAGTTTATTAGATCTGCTTGTGGAGAAATGAAGGTAGAGTAATAAGTATTTCTTCAATAACTGACACCTTACTCCAAATTAAAAATGAGAAAACATGGAAAATTAAAGCTTAAATGCAAAGAGGAATTCTTAATCATCCTTAAAGGTTCACCACATGTTGATAAGGTAAATAGCACTTCTGTTAACCTGAAGATTAAAACACTCAACATTGTTTATTATATTTTAATTTAAGCAAACAAGCAAATTCTTTCATATGCTTAGCTAAGGAAGGAGAAATTTATTTTCATGTCCTAGAAAAGAAATTCCATGTATGTGTTTTTTTTCTTTTTTAAATCAATTTTACTGAGACATATTAATAAAGCATCATGTATGTGTTTTTAAACATAATATCAATAAACAAATGACTGTGAGCTGTACTAAGAAGCCAGACATCTGGGAAAATGGCAAAACAACAGTTCCCTTAACATTGAACATATCAGCCTTATTTTTTATTCTGGAAGAATAACAAGTATTATTAATAAAAAATAATCATGATAGGACTCACTTTGATTTTAAAAAAGCAAACCAGATCCAATTTAAGAGTTTTGCAATACTGAAAGTAGATAAGCAAAATTACAAGGTTACAGTGAAAACAGCAACAATTATGATAGCATATGAAAGACCACAAGGAAAACAGAGTAAGATGAACTGCACAATAAGTAATCATTAAATTGTTAAAAATAAAAGAATCACTGGACCCAGCAATAAGAAATTGAGAAACAATGTAATAAGTTAAGGAATTAAGGCTATCCTTTCACATCATTGAACCATTCTCAAATCTACTAGAGAATGAATTTTAAAAGAAAAAACGTTAATTGCTAAGTGAAAAATATAAGATGATTATAATGCTAAATTTTATGCAGTAAATATTATAAAAATAATTATAGATTGAATTAAACAAAACCAACCCTAACTGGACATAAAACTACCTGTTAAACATGGGTACTCGCTTTAAGCTTGCTAATACAAATAAAGGCAAGACATTATTCACAGAATGTGAAAAAAAGCAAATTTTAAGACAAAAACAAGGACACTATAAAATGATAAAGGCACCAAAAATTATTTTTTTTAAATACCCAGTAATTAAAAGAAAACCTAATGATTTTTCACTAAATAAAAAACTGACAAATTCAACATGACAAGGACAAACACAATCCTAGTTGGAGAACTATTCCATTATCCAAATATGAGGAATCAAATTAGCAACAAAAACAATAAAAGAATTCAGTATATGTTAACAAAATAATCAATACAATATAATAATATAATCATAAGATTTATCATTAGATTCAAGTGGAAAATTTTGGGGAAAAGTTTGTTTTCAAAATAATTTATCATAAACTCAAACACAAATGCAAATATGTCAAATATGAAATGCTGAATTTTATACAGCATAGGGCAGTAAAATATTATATAGGATAAAGAACACAATCCAACCACATGGAAATTGTAAAAATATAGATTTCTTAAATGACAACTAAATGAAGAAAGTAAGGGGCTATTTAAAATACAAACAGTGAATCAAAATATATCCATAGCTCTAAATGCCTATCTTAACAAGAAAGGGGCAATTTGAAAAACTATTAAGATTGATAAACTGCTAGTACAATAAAAGAAAAAAAAAAAAAACACCCAAATTATTGACTTTAAAGATACATAGTTAATGCAAAAACAGATTTAAATTATTATTTTTTTTTTTTTAGCTACCAAAACTAGGGATTGAACCCGGGACCTCATATGTGGGAAGCCAGTGCTCAACCACTGAGTCACATCAGCATCAGCTCCCGAGTTGGTTTTTTCGTTTGTCTGCTTGTTGTTTGTTTCTGTTTTATTTCAGGAGTTACCAGGGACCAAACCCGGGACCTCACATATGGGAAGCAGGCACTCAATCGCTTCAGCCACATCTGCTCCCCGATTTAAATTATTAAGAAATTCCATGTGCAAATGTTAATCATGAAAGGAATATGCTCTCATATATATAAAACAAGAATCCAATGTGAAATAAAATAGACCAAAGCAATATGTAACATTATCAACAAACTTCAAAAGAAACAAAAAAATCACTTAACTGCTTAAATATTAAGTGAACAAAAATTCCATTATACAAATGGTTCCTAAGAGTGTACTATCAAATTCATTTTTATGAGGCAAATGTCATCTTGATTTCTGAACTTGACTAGTGGTTAAAACTCAAAAGGAAAATTACACACTGGCCTTATTTATGAATATAGATATAAAAATCTAACTAAAATTTTAGCAAACTATATACCAACACTTTAAAAGAATTGCTAATCATGGTCAGTTGGGTTTTAATCTGAAATACAAGGCTGATCTTAAATAAGTTCAATGGTTCACAAGAAAAATAGTAAAAATAAAATGAAGTGAATAAAAATGGAAAAAAATTTTGAAAATTCATCATTCATTTCTGATTTTAAAAGTAGAAGGACTGTCTTTTTCTTTTTTAAGATTGTTATTGTGGGAACGTATATACAACTATTTATTCATCTGTGTTTACTTTTTAGTTTTTAATTGTTTATATTTTCAATTATTAAATGTACAAAATAAAGTTTTAAAAAATGTTTAAAAAAAAAGTAGAAGGACTGTCTTTTTCTTTTTTAAGTTTGCTATTGTGGGAATGTATACACAACAAAACATTTCCCATTTTAACCACTTTCAAGCATACAATTCATTGGTATTAATTACTTTCACAATGTTATGCTACCATCACACCATCCATTAAGAAGGGCTTTCTTTTAATATTATAATATGTCTGAAAGAAGTAAACATTATTTTAAGGGAGACTCATTAGCGGTATGCATGTTAAAAAAAAAAAAAATAGAGAAAGAGAGAAAAAGAGAAACCCCACAAAGATATCTAGTCACCATTCTTATGTAACATGTTAGAAAATTTAGTCATTGTAATCAAGTATGAAAAATGAATGAGAGAAAATTAAAACAACACTATTTGTATACTATATAATTACATACCCTAAAAGACCAAAGTATTCAAGAAACAAAATTAAAAATAATGAGTTCAACAAAGTGGCAAATTACAAGATAAAACAACAAAAATCTATCACATTCCCATTCCAATAATAAACATCTACCAAATACAAGTAGAAGGACAGAAACCCTTTATACCACAGCAACCACCACCAAAAAATGTTATTAACTTGTGAATTATCCTTAATGGGCATATATATATAGTGTGGGAACTAAATATGTCAAAGATGACACAGTTTAATACAATGCAGAAAGCTTAGGTCTTCATTCCCACTTGGACAGTTGCTGAATTCTATCAATGTAACAAACAGTATGATGAACTAAAAAGCTTGCCATCTAAATATAAAAGCCAATGCCCATGTTCCTCAGAACAAGAGACCAAAGGTGGAATGAATGAATGGCATCACAAGTAAATGATTATGAAGTGTCATATTTGCCTGCCATTAGTAAAAAGTAATGATGAAACCAAATAACTGTGGGGTTATACGGGTATTAAAGACACTCAAGACACTGGTGACCATACTGCAACAAATACAACTATTTTGACCCAGTATTCTTAGTTCAGGGAACAAGTACCCTCTCAAAAAGAAATCTCCTCTCACATCTAAAAGGGCGCTTTGTATGAAAGATGTTTGCTGCAGTTATATTCATAATATTTTTTAGAATCCCAGAGATATGTTTAAGCTAATTCAGATATAGCATTTATTTGAATCCTTTATTCATTGAGCATTCACTGAGGGATATGCACATGGACAAAATATCCATCTCCGATCTCAAGTAACTTACATATTATTTAATTTAGCCATTAAGTATTTGATTATGTGGAAATGAACGCACAAAATAATGTTCGTTGAAAAAGTCTAACAACAAAAAAACTATATACCTACTGATAAAAGCAATGTGAAAATATTTTCTCTTTCTCCACACACACAAATGGAAACAAATGAGAAAGAAGAAAGTGTAAGAAAACACACAATAATATAAATAGCTGGAACAGCTATATTATATTTGTGGAATATTTTTCTATACACGTGCACAAACTTGCACTGCAACTTTTATAATATTAAAAAAATAGCAAATTTTGGCATTATTTAGCTGCTTCTAATTTAGAGCTGTATTTTTTAGAAGGGACCGACCTTTCTTTATATGCAACTCAGTATACCTCTCTTTCTCCCTCTCCTCCGTTTCTATTTTAACTGCCAATAACATAAAACTGAATTACTTCTGGTAAATTACTTGAATAGGAGGTTTTATATTCCCTTTGCCTAATTTTAAAACCAGATGAATGGAACACGTTATATTTCTTTAGTTTTTTAAAGTTGCTTCTGACCCTTAACTGAATTCTTTCAGAGGGTCCGTGGCTTTTGACAGAAAAAGAAAAAAAAAAAAATTTCCTCCAACTTATTCTATATGGTACTATTTTTTAGGATATAAGAAGAAATCCTAAAAATAGGTATTACAGGTTTCCTATGGGAGAGGGGCAGAGAGCCACCTTTACATTTTTGCTATCCTTTCAGACATTCGAAGGAATTTCATAATGTTTATTCTTAAAACTTCCAGCTTAATTATTTTTCTAAATGTCACCTGCATTAAAAACAATGTTTCCTCTCTGCTGCTGCCCTGAAAAATAGCCCAAAACTAGCAGGGCAAAAACAGTAAAAGAAATGAACATGAGTAAGGAAGGCAGTCAAAGGGAAAAGAGGAACTGACACTAAAGCCAGGATAATTCCATTAGAAGCATTACAAAGCCTTAAAACTGAGAGGTAAAGTACCCTGGAGTCAAGGACTTAGACTAATTTACTTAATGATGCCACTGGTAGTTTGATGATTTGAATCTTGAGAACATTTATTATATTGGATTTCTGCTTCATATTTAGCTTGAATACAATTAATGGAGTCCAAATGCATTCTTCTCCATGTTCTTTTTCTAGTCTCTCAAAGCTCAACAGCTGCTGTTCTCTGGCTGCTAGTAATAGAAAGGAATGAATTTAGTAATAATATTTGGATTTATGCCCTGAATCTTGAAAGGCTTGACTTTTGCACTTAAAACTGTCATTTAAAAAATAAGTAAATAAAGAGAATGAAAACGTGCCAAGACTTGACACACTAAAGCTGAGGCATGGAAAAATGAAATTAAAATACCCATGATGTTGCTCCATGCAATATCAAGGTGCAGTTTTACCATTATTTTTTGGTTGAAGTATAGCATAAGGATTGCATTTCCAGATTGAAAAGTAGAGCAAGAAGTGCATAAGGCTCAGAAATGGAGGAATGCATTAACCGTGAAATCAGAAATTAGAATAGGATTCAAGCAACCCCAGTTATGTGAGAGAACTGATAGTGGAAAAAAGAATTCACACAATGTCTTTGAATTACAGTGTGAGAAATGATGGCTCATTGGGGAAAGGAACTTTTAATGAATGCTATTGGAGAAACCTGATATTAAAATTCATTCCAGATGAGTCAAGGATCGAAGCTTTGTGTTTTTTTAAATTATGAAAACCAATAAGAAAATGTAATAATGTATTTATATCCAGTGTCTGAGAAATTTATTAATATCCAAAGCAAAAGAAGAAATTCTCATCCATGGGCAAAGAATATGACTAAATAAAAATAAAGCTTTTGTACATTTAAAAAAAAAAAAATGACGTTTAAAAGGAAAGCAATATAATAAAAGTAGCCATGATTTTGATGGGGAAGAACTTAATATAGAAAATATAAAGGTCTGATAATATCTGATAATGTTAATACAACTTTTCTCTGGATAAGTGTCTAAAAGATATAAGAATATTATGCCAATAGGTAAGGAACACTGAAAATGCTCAGCTTCATCAGCAATTAAAGAACTGCATACTTATTAACTTCCTAATAAAATAATGTTACATCCATATTTTGCTATTTAAAAAAATACCAGCTTTTAGCTCACCTATTCACTCCAGATGAAATCGTCAAAGCAACAAATACTGGAAGAAAATCCATATTTTCAGTCACTGGCAATTTCCATGCACAGCTGGGACAGCTTTGTAACTTTTAGGGCATGATTTTACCATTTCAGTTTCTTTTCAGGTTTTTCTTTTCATTTAAAATTCATTTTTAGTCATCTATGCCTAATCTATTTGTTTGGCAATCATTCATAAATTTTTTTCCCATTTTATCTCTGTCACTAAGAGAAACTGCTTTTGGAAATTTAGTTGAAAATGAATGTTTCCAATCACAACTTCACTTATTGATAAATACTTTTTGTGTACTTTATGGTGATCTTACATTTAAAACATACTTTTAAAAAAGCATTTGGGGCTGTTTTAAATTATGTTGCTTCAATAAAGTCCATATTGTAAGGAGAAACAAAGCTTTCAACAGGGTTAGAGGAATGGCTAAAATTTTGTTGAGCATTCCTAAAAATGGCATTAGACTTTAAATATTAACACTATTATGGAGACATATACAGACATATAATTCAGCATTTCAATAATCACAGAAATACTCTATCTTTAATCTTAGATGCATTAGACAGTACTAGACTTTTTTTTTTTTTTGGCATATGAAAATTTATTACTATTGTTCGCTTTGCATCATGAAAATTTATTTATTTTTTTTTTGTACTAGACTTTTTATATGACTAATATTTATAAAAGGAAAGCTGTTTCAATATAAAATAATAGGGAAAAAATAAAGTGACAAAAACATATCTAAACAGGTAAAGCAGACAGACAAGCTGAATTTTTGTTGTAAAAAAAATCACCTGAGGGGGAGCGGATATAGCTCAGTGGTTGAGCACCTGCTTCCCATGTACGAGGTCCTGGGTTCAATCCCTGGTGCCTCCTTAAAAAAAAAAAAAAAAAAAAAAAAATCACCTGAAAGTTTACCTAATGCTGGAGGCAAAATTTTAAATTCATGAAAAGACTGCTCAACACACAGAGTAAGTAGGACTGGCTGAAAATGAACAGAAATGATTAAAGGCATGTAAAAAAGCTGCAAAACTACCCAGTAGTACACAGAACTGAGTAATATGTGAGAATTGTGGGCAAGTTCATTCTTTCAGAGAAATCATCTGCTTCCCAAATGCTTTAGAATTGTTCAATGGTTAAACAAACTCTGGTATATTAGTGAAGGTCTAAAATCCAGCCATTACAAATGATAAATGGGTGGCTCATAGTAGGGGGGTTCTGGAGGAGTTGGGCTGTGGGCAAAACATCAATAAAATAAAGATATAACAAACATCTTTTGTTGTTTTGTTTTTTTTTTTTTTTTTGGTAAAAATGACAAGAATAAAAAGATTAGAGAGTTGCATAAATAGTTGGTACTTTGTGGGAAAGATACTGCCCTTTTTCCTTTTAAGTTATTTCTGTATTCAACAAAGAAAAAAAATAGTATCTTCAGTCTATTTTCTCTTGTTTCAGAGAATGAAGGCCCCCTCACCCTCTCCAAAGTTCGCCCCCTGACCCGTGTTTTGATTATCTTCTTCCTCACCTTTTTGGGGGCTTGTGCTTCATCTGTCTTCACTGGACCTCTGTATCTCCAGTGTTCTTCTCCCATCAGCTTATAGCTGTGATCCACTCTTCCCATTTAAAACAAAACCACAAACACTCCTTTAATCTTGCTAGCCCTTCCAGTAACCCCCACCCCACCTTTCTACACACATTTTGCTCCTACCTTTATCTTCCCACACTGGGTTTTGTTTTTTTTTTTTTTTTTTAAGTCTACCCCTTTGGGAGATTCTACAGGCCAACCCTATACCCTCAGCATATTATAGTCACTAAATTTAAAGGGCATGCTTAAAATATATTAAGTAGGGGTTAAAATCTGTATGTAAGGATTTTCAAATGAGGTTTCAAGACTATGTGGACTTGGTTTAAAAATCCAGACAGTAAAGGAAGGAAATGAACCCTTACAATTAAATAGTAGCTACTATATTTTTCTATTAGTTAGGGTCAAGGAATATTGTAGGCAGAGGAGATCTTAGACATGGTCTAATCTAGCACTTTTATTTTATATATAAAGAAACTGAGGCTCAGTGCCTTGTTATAAACAATGGCTAACACCAACTGAGCACAGACTCTGCACCAAGTAAGTGCTTTACGTGGATCTCCTCATGTAAGTCTCAGTACAATCACCATATAACAGTTAAAGAAAATGACACAGAGGAATTAAGTAATTAAGGTATACACAGGGCTGGCTACATAATTTGCAAGGCCCAGGGTAAAATGAAAATACGGGACCCCTTGTTCAAAAACTATTAAGAATTTCAAGATGGTTGACAAGCACGCACATGCCCATGAAGTCGATCCTGGGTATACAGTTAGTAAAAGTGGCAGAGCTAGAACTTAACCCTACTTCCCTCAGACCTCAAAGTCCTCGCACTTAACCATTACCTTATTCTATCTCCAGGGAAATTTAAGGGACCAGCTTACCCAAGTTCACACCGTTGATTTTCAGAGACAAAATTCAAACCCAGGCAGCTTGACTCTAGTTGTCCATGGTGACAAAAGCCCCTTTTGTTCCCTGTCCCTTCTGCAGATGATTGAGACCAGCTAGTGGAAGGCAAGTGGAGAAGAGCAGCTTTCAACATGACAGCTGAGTGTGCTTGCTGCTGCTGCTGCTGGCCAATCCTTCCCTACCACCTGCTCCACTACTCTAAAATCAGTCTTTGTACATCCTGGGCTACTTGGAAAAGAGGAGGTGCTAGGAGATGGGAGGAATTTTTTTAATCTCCCCCCGCAATAGATCCTCTATGGGTGGAGTCCAGACACACATATTTTGAAAAAGTCCCCTTGTCCTTATGTACAATCTTGAGCTCTGACCACTGCTTTAGTCTAATCAGGGATGTATGAAGAAGTCTCAGATACCTCTAGGAATCCAATGACATGAGGCAACTATATTGCTGTGGAATTTACACTAAGCCTAGAGTAAAACATGCCTGGGTTTAAGAATTCTAGCCTGGACACTTATTTGCTGTCTGACTCTGGTCAAGCCTTTTTTCTTCCTTGAGGTTCAATTTGTTCACCTATAAACTGGGGATGATACCATCGATTTCACTGGGTCATGAAGTGTGCTTAAAGTTTCACTGCACTGACACACATATTCATAAAGTTTAAGAAAGAGAAAAGGTCTCTTATACACAGTAACTGCTTTTTTATTTATATTCAATGTTAGGAAACATGTTCCTAACATCCCACCCTGACCCAATAAAAATCATCTTTAGAGCCAGGTGCTAGAAAAACAACCCAAATAAAATACAGGAAGTGCACAAGGTGGCTCTGAGAAACCATGTTTGGTATCTACTACTTATGACACAAGCTTTTTCCTCTAAAGGAGACCTTTGCTTTCACATTGTCTTAGTTATATCCTTGGCTTTTTTGGTGAGGCTTAAAAAAATTTTGCCCTTAAGTTGGTTTCACTTATTATTTTCTTCCCAGAGAACCAAAATTAGCTTAAGTGCACCTGCCTTACTTTTCCTACAATCTCAAATTCCACCAAACAATCCTCCCCCAAGCAGAACAAACTGACAATGGGATCAAGTTTACTTTTGCTGCCATAGCAAAATGCTGCCCACTGCTCTGTCATAACCTTTGGAAACTCCTTGCTTATTTATTGTGACAGCAAAACACTCCACTGTAAAAATAGTTCTGCACATAGACAAAGCCTGGAAGAGAACACAAAAATAAGAGCTGCTACCTAGAGGGATGATACTGGCAAGTTGTTCGCACAAGTCTAATCTTAAATATAATATTTTTAAAAAGTTATTTTGCACAGATTACTGCAAACTAAATGCTACTTTCACACCCCTCCTCCTTGTCACTACTTAAAGACATTATCCTCACCTCTCTCCATTTCAGAAGCCTTTACTATTAATGGCAGTCTCCATTCCCTTTGCTTAGTTCTCATATTTAGCAACTCTTCAGGAATATGATACCAATGACCACTTCATCCTGGAAACCATCACTTCCTGTAGATTCTTCTAACATTATTCTTGACCACTTTCACTCTGGCTTCTCTTGGGGTTCTGGTGTTGGCTTTGTTACCAACTAGCTTTTTTTTTTTTTTTTTTTTTTTAAAGATTTACCCCCTCTCCCCCCACCCCGTTGTTTTGTGCTCACTGTCTGCTCTCTGTGTGTTCTACTGAGCTTGTCTTCTCTTTAGGCAGCACCGGGACCTGATCCCGGTACCTTCCAGAGTGGGGGAGAGGCTGCTCAATCTCTTGTACCACCTCAGCTCCCTGGTCTGCTGCATCTCTTATTGTCTCTCCTGTGTCTCTTCTTGTTGCATCATCTTGCTGTGCCAGCTCTCCGCACAGGCCAGAACTCCGCGTGGGCCAGCTCTCCACTCAGGCCAGCTTGCCTTTCACCAGGAGGCCCCAGGAATTGAACCCTGGACCTCCTATATGGTAGGCAGGAGCTCAATAGCTTGAGCCACATCCGTTTTCCACCAACTAGCTTTTTGACTTTAGGAGGAGTTCCCAAGCATGAGCCTGCATCAGAATCACCTGGAAGGGGCTAATAATAGTGTTGTATATGGGAACTCTGTACTTTATGCATGATTTTTCTGTAAACCTACAACCCCTCTAATAATAATAATTTTTTTAAAAAAAGAGTGCTGGGCCCCACGCCCTGGAATTTCTGCTTCAGTTGGTTTGGGGTAGGACTCTAGAATTTACATTTCTAACCAGCTTCCAGGTGATGATGCCACTGCTGGTCCACTTAGAGAACCATTGTTTTAGATAAGACAGTTGAACAGATTAGACAATGGTTTCTCAAACTGCAGCACTACTGACATTTTGGACTGATAATTCCTTGTTGTGGGGGCTACCTTGTACATTATAAGATCTCTGGCAGCATCCCTGGTCAATACTCACTAGATGTCAGTAGCACCCACTCCCCAGTTGTGACAACCCAAAATTTCTCCAGATATTGCCAAATGTCTCCTGGGCAAGGGGTGGCAAAAACACCCCTGGCTGATAACCACTGGGTTAGACAGACAACTAAAGTCCCTTTCTTTGAAGTGAGGAAGCCTCTTCCTCTCATTCATAAGATGCAGATTTTTGGAAATCCATCCATCCATTCATTCACTCATCCATCCATCCTACTATGTGTTAGGTACTGTGGGGACACTCGGATGAACATGAGCTTGTTCTTAGGGCACTTATAATTAATAGAAGAGATAGTGTGATCAATTGGCCCAGAAGAGTGTAGGAATATCGAACAGGGAGTCACAGTAGGCTTTCTGAAAGATAATAAAGATGAACTTGTTGGCTAGACAAAAGAAAGAACTCCAGGCAGAGGCTGACATATTCAAAGGCATGGGGGCAACAAACATGAGAGTCAGAGAACTACCAGTTGTTCCTTGTGGCTGGAAGCAATCATTTTTTCCCCTTGTGAGAAGGGGAGGGAGACAATGTTATCAACCCTTTTCTTTCCCGTTTCCTGGGAATAATTCCTAAATTTTTTTTTTTAAAGATTTTATTTATTTATTCATTTATCCCCCCCTTGCTGCTTGTGCTCGCTGGGTCAGCTAACCACGCCGTGCAGGCGGGCTTGCCTTCACCAGGAGGCCCCGGGAACCAAACCCGGGGCCTCCCATATGGTAAACGGGAGCCCTACTGATTGAGCCACAGCCGCTTCCCAATTCCTAAATATTTTTACCTCTTATCTCCATCTCTGGTAATTCCATGTCCCTCCCCCATCTGTACCTTAAGTTATAGCCATTTTGAACTTCTTTCTACCAACCTCAGAGCCTTTTAGGATCACTTTCTCCAGGTGCCTGAATTAAATCCTCCTCCTCTGGTCTCCTTTCATGGCATCTATTATTCTAGATTATAAATGTTTTAGTATGTCTCCCTACTAAGATTCACAAGCTCCGTTAGGACATGACTATGGCTATCTTGTTCTTCAATGCATCTCCAGCATCCTGCTCTGTACCTGGCATAGAGAAGCCGCTCAAATATCAGCTGAATGAGTGATGCCCTCAAATTCTGTATGTCCCAAACTGAACGAACACTCACCAACATCTTCCTTCCCCAAACCAGGTTGTTCTTCTGTATTCACTATCTCAGTTATGGTAACTACCATCCCCTTCACCTTGCACACACTCCTATTCATGTAAGCTTATCAAAATCTTAGCATCATCTTTCACTTCTTTTTTCTCACTCCACACATCTATCTTTGGTGTCTCAAGTCAGAAGCAAGATCTGTTCTCTGAACTTCGATAAGCACTTCACCTGGGAGGCAGTTATGGAGAAAGCAAAGGCTTTGGAATCATATAGAAGTGGGCTGATGTCAGTTCTGCCTCAATTTCTGGATGACTCTGAACAAGTCACACATACTCTCAAGCCTTAGATACTTCATCTTTAAATGGATTTAAGGAAAATGGATGTGGCTCAAGTGATTGGGCTCCCGTCTACCATAAAGGAGGTCCAGGGTTCAATTCTCGGGGCCTCCTGGTGAAAGGCAAGCTGGCCTGCATGGTGAGCTGGTGCTACAAAATGATGCAACAAAGAGAGACACAGAAGGAGAGACAATAAGAGACGCAGCAGACCAGGGAGCTGAGGTGGCGCAAGAGATTGAGCTTCTCTCCCACTCTGAAAGATCCCAGGATCGGTTCCCACTGCCATCTAAAGAGAAGACAAGCAGACACAGAAGAACACACAAAGAGCAGACAGCAAGCACAAAACAATGAGGGGAGTTGGAAGAGAAATAAATAAAACAAATAAATCTTTTTAATCCACTTTTGTTGTATCCACATAACTGATGAAGATGAAATCCTGCATCTTTAAGGAAAAGATTTAAATAGTAAAATAAAAGTATTTAAACTTTCCTGGTATTTATGTACATGTGTAAGATAACTACAGAGATAACTGATAAATATTGGAAGTTTGGTTGAACAAGGCACTATAGCAATTTTAATGCTGTGGCATATCAGTAGTTGAAGTGTGGCCCAACTCTTTAAAAATTATTTTGATAATTAATGTTTTATGGCACTCGAGAATAATTAGTGACACTGAAATTTTTTGTATTAAGCACTTTTAATTTTATCCTTCCTAAAAATAGTTTGTTGAATTGGGACTAGGAACCTACTGAACCCATTGTGTCTTTACCTTCCTTTTTGTTATCTTCTTTTCTTGATGCTCTTCTCCCATCTGCCTTTATTTTCCCCTGTACATCCACTCAAGAGCCAGTGTTCAGGTCATGATTTGTGAAAGTGCCTTTGAACAACTAGCTGCACCACAGTTCTGTACTTGAATGTCAAAATGCTTTTTAGATAAACATTTTATCATTCTAATTTGGATTAATAACGATTTTAAATATTAAAAAAAAAGAAAAATCTTTAAAAAATAAAAATAAAAAATAAATGGGTTTAAGGGGAGTAAGTGTTGCTCAGTGGTTGAGCACCTGCCTCCCATGTACAAGTTTCTGGGTTCAATCACTGGTACCTCCTTTTAAAAAAAAATAAAAATAAATGGGTTTGGGGAGCAGACATGGCTCAAACAATTGGGCACCCACCTCCCACACAGGTGGTCCTGGGTTCAGTTTCTGGTGATCACTAAAGACAACAAGCTGACGCAACAAGCTGATACAATGAGGAGACACAACAAACAAGAAGTAGATGTGGCTCAAGTGATTGGGCACCCGCCTCCCACATGGAAGGTCCTGGGTTCGGTTCCTGGTGCCTCCTAAAGAAGATGAGCAGACACAGCAAGCGCAAACAATGAGCAGACAGATGAGAGAGGCATGGGGGGGGGAATAAAATAAATAAATAAATCTTCAAAAAATAATAAATGGGTTTAATACAACCTCATAAGGTGGTTATGGGATTAAATGTGAAGTACCTAGCATTTCAATATTACTCAATCAATGTTTCCTCTGAACTCACAGCATCCCCTTCTGCTATTTTTAGTTATTCTGTACTTGTCATATCTCCCCTAGTCCACAATAAGATTCTCAAAGGAAATCTTTAACATTTTAATTGTATGTGAAAATTATAAAACCTCACTCTACAAAATTGAAATTTGGAAATTATAGTAAATCAGAAAGAATAAGAAAAAAATCTGCTATGAACAGCAGAAAAAAAACAAAGTGTTAAGACTGTGACATAATTCTTTTTTTTTTAAGATTTCTCCTCCCCCTTGTTTGTGCTCGGTGTCTGCTCTCTGTGTCCATTTGTTGTGTGCTTGTCAGCTTTTTTTTTTTTTTTTTTTTTTTCAAGAAAGCACTGAGAACCAAACCCAGGACTTCCCATTTGGGAGGGAGGTGTCCAATGGCTTGAGCCACCTCCACTCCCTGCTTGTTGTGTCTCTCATTTTGTTTCCTTTTCGTGTCTCTTTGTTGTGTCATCTCGTAGCATCATCTTGTTGCATCAGCTCGCTGTCTGCTTGTCTTCTTTAGGAGGCACCGGGAACCAAACCTGGTTTGCTTGGGTAAGCAAATGTCCAACTGCTTGAGCCACATTCGCTCCCCTCTTAATGACTTTTATAGATGTTTCTCTCCTCTAAATTGCTAAGGTACTTTTATAATCCATACCACTCTTTTACAGTTAATTATATACTACCTTCCTTTGGATTATTTATCTTTCTGTTTTATTGACTCAAGAGGATTTTAAATACTTTGAGAATTGTGTCTTATAACTTCTAATCTCTCTTCAACCTTGAGTTGCCTATGGTGCTAGGCAAATAAGTGACTTGGTATAGCAGAAAAGGCACTGGATAAAGACCAAGACTGGAATTTGAGTCTTCACTTTACCACTTACTAGTGATATGAACATCAAGCCTCAATTTCCTTATTTGCAAAATGACAGTATAGTAATACATTACAAATACCATCAGACTCTAATCAGTTAGAAGACCATGTGTTCAACTATCACCCCACTCCATTCCAAAGCTCCACCCTATCCCTAATTTTTTCCCTTTTGATTAGCTAATGTGACCTCGGGCAAGTCTTCACCATTCTGGGAACTAGCTTCTTCATCTGTAAAATGAATATAAATACATGCCCTTCCTGATGTAGGAGCAATTTTCCTTTTAGTTTTATCAGTATTGAGGCAAAGCCAGGTTATAAGAGTAGCAAACTGTTGACTAAACACAAGTGAACCTTGAAACCAAATGAAATTTACAAGAGAATTAATCTGACACATTGGGCAGAAGGCACAATTGTATTACATAGTTTTTTTCTAAAAAGAGGAAACGTCAGTTTGGAGTCCAGAGACCTGGCTTGAATTCTGGATCTGCTTTGTGCTGGTTCTGTGATTCATTTTGCCTGTCTAAGCAAGATATGTGATACTTTGCTGCAATTTTTTTTTATGAGATACTGGGACGGGGGGTTGAACCTGGGACCCCATATGTGGGAGGCCAGCACTCAACCACAGAGCCACATCAGGTCTCCTGAGATGGCTCCCTTGTCTGTTTGCTTGTTGTTTGTTGGCTCATTGTTTTTGCTAGTTGTCTGCTCGTTGTCTGGCTTTTTTGTTTTTCTTTAGGAGGTACCAGGAACTGAACCCAGGACCTCCCACGTGGGAGGTGGGAGTTCAATTGCTTAAGCCACTTTTGCCCCCTGCTCATTTTGTTTTGTTTTTGCTCATTGTCTGTGCATTGTTTGTTTTTCTTTGGAAGGCACCGGGAACCAAACCCAGGGCCACCAATGTGGGAGACAGGCACTCAACTGCTTGAGCCACATCTACTCCCCTTTTGCTGCTATTTTGACAGTGCCATTTTAATGCTGTAGACTTTCTGACATGCAGCATGCAAAAGACATTATCAAGACTTTTCAGAAACAGCAGAAACTACCAGTTTCACGCCTACTTTTTGACCCTTCCTGATGTAGGGTCACTAAGCTTTTAGCTTTTAACAACATTAATAGGTCATATGCATAACTTTCACCCTCATCCCATTCCTTTGAATTATAAGAAATAGGTATTTTGTAATATAGCCTTACATAGTTATAAACTGCATGATAGTGGTGCCAATATTCTCATCATAAAGAAACAGGGACAAATGAAACTCAGAAATAAAGTGGGATGAGATTAAACTAGATTCCTTGCATTCTGCACATCAAAATAGCTCCGGTGTCGAAAGAGCCTGCATTGCTTTGAACTTCAGTTTCCTCATACGTAAAATGATAAAAAGTCCTATCAGTGAAAATGCTTTGTAATCTGTAAAACACCATATAAATGTTGCATCACACAGTCAAATCATTTCTGGAAATGTAAGGGGGGTAAATTTTGAGAAGAAGGAAAGTGGCAGAGTTCCTTTTTCCTACTTTGCTTAAAGGGAGGTTTAGGGAATGACTTTAAGGAAACTTGATGTTTTCAAATCTATATGTTGGAAGCATCTGGCACAGTTTTTAGAATTATAAGATTTTAAATTGCTTTAAAATTCATGAAGTAGAAAAGTCACATATAGATAGCCGAGAGCTTACTGAGCAAGGTAACTTGATGTGGAAAGAATACAGACTCTGGGGTCTGAAATCCTAGGGTTAAGGCCCAGATCTCACACTTGCTAAGGTTTATGATCTTTAGTAAATTCTTCAGTGTTTCTTCATATTTGATAGGAAGAAAATATAACTACCTATGTCAGAAGATACATAGAAATATACACTCAAGCATTGGGGGTAAATGGCCATGATGCATGTAATTTACACTCAAGTGGTTCACAAAATATGTATACATACACACACAAACACACAGAGCATGCAAATGATAAAGCAAATGGGGTAAAATGTTAATAGGTGAAAGTAAGTAAAAAGTATAAGGGTGTGGTTCTTTGTACTAATTATCTTGCAACATTTTCTATAAATCTGAGATTATTTCCAAATAATTTTTTAATTATAAGTTTTAATCATTGAATGGGACTTCTGGAATTACAGAGTAGGGAACTCAGAAAACCATGTCCCCAACAAAACAATTTAACTAGTGAAAAAAAATGTTTCAATCTTTTAAAGTCCCTGGAAATTCTCTGAAGGGAATATAGCAATTGGAGAAAGAATTATCAAGAAAATCTACTAAATCTCAGAAAGAACCATGAAAGTAGGTAGCATTTGAGCCACAACCCACTTTTTACTCCCACCACTCAACTCTGGGTTACAGAGGCTCTAACCTGGTGCTCTCTGCCACAGAAGAGCAGAATACACAGTATTCTCAAGCACACATGGAACATTCTTCCAGGACAGACCATATTTTCAGCCATAAAACAAGCCTCAGTCAATTGAAAAGGATTGAAATCACACAAAGTATGTTTTCTGACTACAGTGGAATGAAATTAGAAATCAATAGCAGAAGGGAAATTAGGAAATTCACAAATATGTGGTAATTAAACATACCCCTAAATAATCAATGTGTCAAAGAAGAAATCACAAGGGAAATTAGAAAATACTCTGAGATGACTGAATATGAAAACACAACATACCAAAATTTATGAACCTAAAGCAGTGCCCAGAGAGAAACGTATACCTGTAAATACCTATATTAAAAAAGAAGATCAACACACTAACCTTACATAAGACTCTAGAAAAAGAGCAAACTAAAACCAAAGCAAGCAGAAGGAAGGAAATAATAAAGACTAAAGTGGAAAAAATGAAACTGACAAACCTTTAGCCAGACCAAAAAAAACAAAGAGAAGACTCAAATTATTCAAAATCAGGAATGAGAGAAGGGCCATCTCTATAGACCTTAAAGCAGGAGTTCTTAACAAGGGGTCCGGGAGCTTGAATTGAAATTCAAAAAAAAAATATTCTTGTAGGGACGTGTTGGTGCAGGTGTAATATATTTATTAAATGATAGTGAGGGTCCATGGTTTTCACCTGACTGGCAAAGGGGTCCGTGGAACAAAAAAAGTTAAGAACCCCTGCCTTAAAGAAATAAAATGGAGCATAAAGTAATCCTTATGAACACCTGGAAGGCAACAAATCAGATTACATCATTGAAATGGACAAAGTACTACAAAGACACAAACCACTGAAATTGGTTAAGAAAAAAAGAAAGAAAAGAAAATCTGAATAGACCTGTAACAAGTAAAGAGATTCAATTAGAAATTTTTAAACTTTCTGTAAAGAAAAGCTCAGGCACAAATGGCTTCACTGGTGAATTTAAAGAATTAACAACAATCCTCCACAACTCTCCCAAATATAGAAGAGAAGGGAATAATTCCAAGTTCATTCTATGAAGTCGGTATTGCCTTGATATCAAAACCAGACAAAGACAGCATCACAGTAAAAACAAAACTACAAACCAATTTCTCTTTTGAATACAGACATAAAATTCCCCAAGAATATATAAGCAAACCAATTCCAGTAATACATAAAAAGTATTATATGACCAAGTGGGATTTACCCCAAGGATGCAAAGTTGGCTCAATAACTGAAGATCAATTAATGTCATAAACTATTTTGATAGAATAAAGGAAAAGAACTACATGATCATCTCAATTGGTACATAAACAGCATTCTGGAAAATTCAACACCTTTTCATGATAAAAACAGTCAACAAACTATGAATAGAAGAGAATTCTTCATAGTGGTTAGAAGGCATCCATGAAAAACCCACAGCTAACATCATACTTAATGGTGAAAAACTAAATGCTTTTCCTGTAAATTCACAAACAAGACGACGATGTACACTCCCGCTACTTCTATCCCACAATGTACTGGAGGTTCTAGCCAGGGCAATTAGGCAAGAAAAATAAATAAAAAGGCATACAGATTGGAAAGGAAGAAATAAAACTATCTCTATTCACAGATGGTATAATCCTGTATATGGAAAATCCTAAGGAATCCACTAAAAAAACTACTAGAACTAATAAACAAGTTCGGGAACATTGCAGGATAAAAGATCAGCATACAAAAATCAATTGTATTTCTATATATTTAAAACAATCTGAAAATGAAATTAAGAAAACAATTCAATTTACAATAGCATTAAAAAGAATACAATACTTAGGAATAAATTTAACAAAACAAGTACAAAGCTTACCCTGAAGACTACAAAACATTGGTAAAAGAAATTAAAGATGACCTAAATAAATGGAAAGACATCTCATGACAGACAATAACAAGTGGTATTACAACAGACAATAACAAGTGTGAGCTAATGTGGCAGTTTGGGATTATTTTATGAATACCAAAAAGAGAAGGATTATGTTTGTAAACTAATCTATTCCTCTGGGTGTGATACCCTTTGATTGCATTAAATTCAGCTGAGGGGCCTTTGATTAGATTACCTGTTAAGACTGAGTTAGGGCTTTTTATTGGACTAGGTCAGTGAGGTGTGACTCAGGCTGAGTCCCCACCCCCTTGCCAGATCTGATATAAACAGACTCACACAGACAGAAAAGAGGAAAAAGGGAGCCGGTATGCTTCCTTCTGCAGTGTGAGAGAGAGGACTGCTTAAGCACGAAGCTCCCAAGAGGCTGGGCCCACAGAGCAGCTCAAGAGGAAACCAGCCCTGCTATATGACTGATAGCTTACAGCTGAACTTGGGAAGAAAGCAGAACAACCAGAGAATGATATAGGAGGCACAGAAAGAGATAAGCCCTATGCCAGCCTGCAGATGAAATCAGGAAGAAAGCAGAGCAGCTGAGCCTGAGAGCGGATGGCAGCCATCAGGCAGAGATCATCGGCCATCTTCCTTCAACACATGGCAGCTGACTTTGGTGAGAAAGCGCCTCTTATGGTGCCTCAAGTTGGTCTTCATAGCCTTGGAACTGTAAGCTTTTACCCCAAATAAATATCCTTTATAAAAGCCAACACATTTCAGGTACCTTGCATCGGCAGCCCTTTGGCAAACTAAAACAGACAATAAACACAGTTACCATACGACTCAGCAATTACACTCTTAGGTATATATCCGAGAGAAATGAAAATATATATCCACCCAAAACTTCTACAAGAATGTTCATAGTAGATTATTCATAATAGCAAAAAAGTAGAAAAAAACAAATGTCCATCAAATGCTGAATGGACAAATAAATGCAGAATATCCACACAATGGAATAATAAAAAGTAATGAACTATTATTGATATACAGAACGTGGATGAATCTTAATTATGCTGAATGAAAAGAAGCCAAACAAAAGAGTGCATATTGTGTTGATTCCATTTACATAAAACCCCAGGAAATGCAAATTAACATATAGTAACAGAAAGCAAATGGGGTGGGGGTGGGGGTGGGGGTGGGGGGAAGACACAGAAGGACAGGAGGGAGGGATTAACAAAGGGCCAGGAGGAAACTTTCGGAGGTGATGGATATTTTCATTATCTTGACTATGGTGATGGTTTCATAGGGGCGTGTGTGTATGTTAAATCTTAGCACAAACCTTATCTCGTTGTACACTTTAAATATATATCATGTATTTTATATCATTATGTCCCCATAAAAGTGATTTTTTTTTTTTAATTAAAATCACATATTCTCAAGGCTGAACGGGCTCTCATCAGTCATCAGACCAAGCCGTCAGATCCTCCAGCCCTTTTGTTACCTTGATATTCCGGTGTTAAGCTGAGGAGTATGAGTATGGCCCTGTGTGTTAACATTACAAGTGGAAGAAGCAACACAGGATTGTTAACTGACCTATTTCAATCCTGATGGGTGCCCTGGGGGCACACAGAATTTGTTATACACGATACAATTTTCAGTCATTTTACATATCTATATAGTTCAAGAAAGGTTTTTACCTGAATTTTGGAGATTCAGTCACTAATAAATTGAGGAAGGATACATTCCATGTGGGATCTGTAGGAATCTTCTATTGAAGGGGCAATGGAAAAGAGATAATGTTTGGAACTAAACAGTGTGATGGCTACAAGAATGAGCCTTGGAGACAAATTAGCTAAAAATAATAAAAAGAATTAAAATTAAAAATTAAATACCATTAATTCAGAATTGATCAAAATCTGGATTAGGGTTGGGTAGAAAAATACCTTTATATAGGGATAAAGGAGTTTGCTAAACACTTCAACAGCATATGCAAAATTTCAGAGCAAATAATAAGCCCACATAAGCAAATTAACCTTACAGTCCCCTAGTAAAGAACCTATTTGCAGCTTAGCTTATATAGCACAGACTCTGTAAACAGACAGCCTATATTCAAATCCCAACATCCCTACTTAATAGCTGTATAATTTTGGCCAAGATACTAGACTTTTGTGTGACTCAGTTTCTTAATCTATAAAATGGGGTGAAAATAGTATCTACCTCATTGGGTTGCTGGAAGGATTAATGAGTTAGTATTTGTAAGGTACAAAGGACACAGCCCGGCACACAGTTCACATAGTTGAAAATCTAAATAAATAAATTGCTACTACTTTGTTAAAGCTATAACTACCAAAAGTCTATTTCAAGTTACCCTTTACATTAAAATGCACCTACTTTACTTACAATTGGATGGAATCAGTGAAGTTTCTTTTCAAGAAGTAATCTCTTACTTACTCCTCCTATGACAGCTCTTTGTAAAGAAACTATCTTAGAAAGTTTGCTGCTCTGATTTGAAGGATAGTGGCTCAATTATTCTAAATATTGTTTGACATTATCTGGTACATAGTTGGTGCTCAATAAATGTCTGCTGAACAAACATTCTTCCAGACCAAAGCAAATGTACCATACTTACTGTTAAGAGTTAAAAATACAACATGCATTACATCCAAATAAGGGATAAAGGACTCATAAGAGATAGTGTTACCTCCTAACCGGTTAACCAACTTCAATGATTTTGCCCAAGATAAGAAAGGTGCTAGTTTATTGCAAAAGTAGCAGAATTAAGGCTTTGGTTTCAGTCAAAATGATGATGCAATGCAGGCATTCCTTAGCACTTTTTAGTGCTAAGGACAGACTTAACATGGTCCACAAACAGGAAGAATACATACTATGTTCTATATGGCCTTTCTGGAAAACGGCAGAGGTCTTCATAATAACTCTGACATGGAATTCATCTATCATCCTTCTTTTGGGAGGATATTGACCTGGTTTGTATTATCTTGTCCTGAGACACCTTCTAAGGAGGGAAATCGAATTCCTTTTTCCAAATGTAAAATCAGAAACAAACAGGAAGAAATATCACCTTGCTATGAGTGGTCCAGGAGAGCAGAAATTGAAAGCATCTTCTCCACAGGTAACAAATAACATGCCTTCAAAAGAAGCTACGTGATTATATATACAGATTTGGGCTTCTGAGCACAAAGTATGCTATAAATTACAAGTGGTTACCACTCTCTCCTACGTACTTTTAGGTATTTCTGTTCCTCCTCCTTTCTAGATCAGTTTTACATTACTATGTGGGCCACCTGTCGCAATGATCTCTCTTCTTAAATCCTAATCAACCTTTCCCCAGCCCTCAAACCATATACTTCACTGAGAGGAGAGATAACAAATGTAAGCTTTCTTGTTCCTTCCCTCTCTAGTCTCAAAAGAAGGGCTATTTTTCCAATATGATTTGTTCATTCTTGCTTTCATCTGACCTTGAAAACCTGGGTAGAAAATGGAAGAATTCAGAGGCATATGGAAACTTTTCACCTCTTCTTCCTGTTGAAAATCATGACTTTTGATTAGAAAGAATGTGGGAAATGACTATCTTGATACTTAGATGATGTCAAAGAATAGAATGTGGTTTTCTTTTTATTTAATTTATTTTTATTTTATTGTGGGTAAAAATCAAATTTTTCACAATACATACCAATATTTGTAAAATGATATATAAATATATATGCATATATGTGCATTTGCTTACATAAATGTTATTTATTTATATATATATATATATATATATATTTTTTTTTTTTTTAAGGTGCTTAGATTACCAGGATGTGGTTTTCTACTTCATCACTTAAGATCTCAGAATGATGGACTTCTGGCAAGGGATGGAGGAAAATTCACAAAGACCAGGAAGAACGGATTTCACTGGAGATTCACTAACATGATGAATATGAACTTAAGGGAAAATGCTGATGAAAGGGAAAAATACCACCAAAAATGTGACATAGAAAGAAAAACCATAGTGGAGGAGATATCCATTACTCCTCAAGGGCAAGCAAGCTAGAAATCATACCTAGGGATGAACAAGTTGACATATTGATTTAACAGAGTACTGGTAATAAAGAAAGTCACTGGGGCACTTAAAACAACAGAAAGCAGATATGATCTCAGTTATCATCATCAAGACCGAGTGAGATAGTATCTGATGTTAGATCATAGAAGGCAGTAAGCAGAGTGCAGTGGTTACACAGAGGTGCTTTGAAGCCAGGCTGACCACAGCTCAATTCCCCGTGCCACCTCTCACTTGCCATGTGATCTTGGCCAAGATGCTTGTATACTCTGAACCTTAAATGACTCATCTGTAATATAGGTATTAGAATACTTACTTCATTAAGTTGTTATGAAGAGTAAAGGTTATAATCCAGTTGAATGTTTAGCACAGTATGTGGCATAGACTAAGAACCCAAAAAGTGGCCATCATCACCACCACCACCATCACACAATCATCACCATCACACATCAACACCATCATCACCGTACCACCACCACCATCATACCACCACCATCACCATCATCATCATTTGTAATAAAAAGGTAGTACTTTCTTATGGAATTCAACAAACCATAGGTGGAAACATGGCGAATAACTTTTGGTTGATCATCAAAGCAAAGAGAAAGAAGTGATGCTGTTACTGCATTACACTATGAACTTTCCTGGCACTGAAGAAAGGTACAGTACCGAATTCAGTACTATCCTTTCTTTTCCCCTCTCAGCACGCATGGGTAACCCTGTGTGTGCACACACACAGACCTTCCTCCTCTGTTTTCTGTATCTAAGGACATATGATCAATCCAATCTGAATTCAGAAGTCACTGCTGACTTCTGACGTCAGATTTAGTGGAGGGAAGGGTAGAGAATTCAGATTTCATGAGTTGAAAACTTAAAGATGAGGAGGTATAGATGGCTCTTTCAAGAAATTCTGAAGTAAAATCCTAAGTAAAAGAGGAATTCTTGGATGTTTGCAGGCAGAAGAGAAAGTGCTCTTTGAGAAAAATACTAACGATACCACAGAGAGAAAAGAGATGATTAATGGAACAGAATGTCTTAGAGGAGGTATCAGAGGATAGGTAAAAAGAAAGACAAGGTTAGCCTTGGAAAAGATGATACAAAAAGAACAAAGATAAAAGGTAGCTATGGAAATAAACATTTGAAGGGAAAGAGAGAATTTGTGGCCAATGGGATCTGTCTTTTCAGGGAAGTATGTAACTAGATTATCTGCTGAGGGGAGTTGGGAATGGGGAGGATTAAATTAGAGGGCCGGAAGGGAGTGGTAAGAAAATGGAACAGTTGCTGTGGGAAATTGGAAAAGGAACCAACTAGGAATGTGTAAAAAAGGATTAGTGAGCAGCCGTTGAGGATCCAGCTGTGGTCAGAAATCACAGTTTGGTCATGGATATAATTAGCATGGTGAGGCGATTTTCCCTAGTACTACTCAGCAACCTGGGAACAGGATAGAAGAAAACAGATGCTAACGTCCGTCTAAGCTTGGGGATTGGCAGGGCAGGTGCAGTGGAACAAGAGGGATGTGAGGGAATGGAGGATACTGGTGGGAATTAATATCAAATGGCTGGTGGGGTGGAGTGGGGGTGGAAAATGGTTGACTGGGTAGGAAAGAAAGTAGAAGCAGGAGAGAGCTAAAAGTCAGAGAGAAAATATAATGAACCAGAGGTGTTGGTGAGGTTCTCTGAGAATAAGGGAATAGAGGATGTGGAAGGATAGAGGTTATAGCTGAAAGGCTGAATTTTGGAGTCTGAAATATCAAAAGCAGAATAGTTACAGATGGTAACAAGGCCCAAAGTGTGGTCATATAAAGAGGTTTCTGGAATGAAAATGAAGGTCATATTATTGGAGGTGAAGGAAATGTTACACTGCAGCATTTGACAATGTATGAAGTTGTCTTAGGACGATACCAGAATTCAGGGTAGCATAAAAGACTAAGCTAAGTGCCAGCGGCCTTAAAAATGTAAGCAAGTAACCCAGGGATTGGTCTATGTCAATGAGGAGAGTAGGTATAAAATTCGATAACACACATGTCAAAGAATAGGGAAACAAAATTGTTAAACAATATTCTGGCACTAGAAGCAGGAAAATGCTAGTTTTGAGACTGAAGAATTATTAGAGAAAGAGAAGCTTCCATTTAAGAAGGAAGTGAAGAAAATAGTGTCATCAAGGGAAAGAGTTTCAGAAAATGGTTAAGAATTATATGGACCTTTCCTGACCAAAGAACAGGAGTTCTGGGGGCACCGGAGATCCAGGAAAGGAGTGTCAGCCTGGAAACAATGTGCCTATGAAAATGGAAGGGCTGTGCTAAGTTTATAAGAGAGAAATTTCATCCTTTAGGATGCTGAGGAAGCAACAAGAGAAACTCCAACTCTGTAACTAATTTTGACCAAGAAAGAAGAACTGATTGGTAAAAGTAGAAGTGAAAGAAACTTTAGGCAATATGACCATGTCATCTTAAGTACAGATGGGGAATGAGCAAGGGGGAAAATGCTAGGTACAAAGATATTCCCCAGATATTGGAAATGAAGATTTCTACAAGAGACTACAGTGATTAAGTGGACTATTGTTTAAGAGAAATAAAAAATTTACAAAACATTATCAGTCCCATTTGTTACAAATGTTTCATAACATGCAAGGTATTGGTGGTGGGATGATGCATGGGAGCCCTGTATGATGTTATGCATGTTTGTTTTTTAAGTTCACAACTTTTACTATACACTTATTGTTTATGTATGTTCATGTATGAATGATAACTTCAATAAATTTTTTAAATGAAAAAAAAAAGTTATCAGTCCCCCATGATCTTGAAGGAAAAAAAAAAGGATAAATGACTAAAGAAAACAATGTAGCTACATTTGGTAGGCTACAGGAAGTAATGTAGCTATAGAGAGCTCAGATTTTTCAAGGTAAGATCATCCACCCTAAGTAGAAGATATCTACGAACAGATGAGAGAGAGAGACAGACAGAGAGCACGCACAAGTATGCAATCAAGAACACAAGTGGAATGACTCGGTTTCCATTTATATTCCATCTTAAACAATAAGGATAATTTTCAAACTGTAAATCTATAGCACAAACATGAATAGGAGTTCATGAAAGCCTAATAGATGCTACAATATCAAGATTATCAAGCAGTTTAAAATTAATCTGGGTCTGTGGGTCCAGATAAAGGATATCCTATGCTACTGAGATAACTGACATTCTTGTTCCAGAAACCACTACTGGGTAAATTCTAAAAACTCATGGCAGACTGGAAAGGTGAAGACTAGTTTAGCAACTAACACCCCAATGTTCAAAACCCAGGACATTTCTGAAACATATCAAAAATCAAAGTCTGCTGATCTGGATGAAAAAATATTCCACAACGGATTATTAAATTGATGGTGGTGAGCAATGATCAGGTTAGAGGAATGGCAGATCAAAGTAATGCCTCTGACTAAGCATTTCTGAGTTTCAGTAAGTCATGAAAGATATTTTTTCCCATGGAATAAGTTCACATAACACAGTGAAATGGGCCCTGGACTAATATTGGTAGGTTGATTTATGATCGGTTAGAATAACCTTAATAAAAAAGAATGCTAATGGAATCCTACTCAGCAATAAAAACAAATGAACTATTGATAAACTTGTATGAACCTCAAGGAAATTGTGTTCAATGGAAAAAGTCAATGTTAATTATATTTATTACATGATCCCATTTATATAACATTCATGAAATAATGCAATTATAGAGATGACAAAAAGATTAGTGTTTGCCAGGGTTTGGGGATGGGGAGGGGTATGGCTATAAAGGAGTGTTGGGGACTGAATCATGTCGCCCACAAAAGGCATTTTCATGTCCCTGGGTCCTGTGGGTGTGAACTTATTTGTAAATAGGACCTCTGAAGATGTTATTAAAGTGTGCCCAAATTGAATGAGGGTGGGCCTTTCATCCAATATGGCTGAAGTCCTTATAAGCAAAGGAAATTACATACCAAAAGAGAAACCACAAGGAGCAGCCAGAAGCTGGACGTCAGAGGAACCCAGAAAAGAAGGAAAATATGCCGCCATGTACAATGCCATGTGTAACAGTTTGACATTATTTGTGAATTCCAAAAATAGATATTGGATTATGTTTGTGAACTGGTCTTTTCCTCTGGGCATATTAGATTATATTGGATTCAGAAGTTTCACTTTTACTTGATTAAATAATGATTAAGGCTTTGATTGGGCCACGTCAGTAGGATGTTGAGTCCCCACCCCCTTGGCAGAGAAGAGAGTGGGAGTTTTGATCCTGGAGCCTGAGAAGTAAATACATAGAGAAGCAGATATGTGAGGAAGGGAAGAAGTCTCAATTGGACACAGTAGAGGCCCCCCAGAAGAGAGATGAGCTGTTTGACTAATACTGTACAGCTGGACTTGTGGAGCAAGCAGAGGAGCTGAGCCAAGAGAGAAACACAGCCCCAGGAAAAGCAGAACCCAGGAAGCCTGAACCCTACAGACGTTGGCAGCCATCTTGCTCCAACACGTGGCAACAGATTTTGGTGAGGGAAGTAACTTATGCTTTTTGGCTTGGAAACTGTAAGCTTCCACCCCAAAATAAATACCCTTTATAAAAGCCAACAGATTTCTGGTACTTTGCATCAGCACCCCTTTGGCTGACTAATACACCATGTGACAGAAAAGCTAAGGGACCCCAAAGATTGCTGGCCAGCCAGAAGATACTTACTCCAGGAGGAAACAAGTCTTCTAGCCTCTGGGCTAATAAATTCCTGTTGTTAAGCCAACCCACTGTATGCTATTTGTTTTAGCAGCCAGGAAACTAAAACAAGGGGTAACACAAAGGAGTCTTATGGTGATGGTAGAGTTAAGTATCTTGATTGTGGTGATGGTTACAGGAAGCTACACATGGGATAAAACTGCTTAGTACTATGCACACATTTAGAATCTCAATAAGTTCTAAAGATTGTACCAATGTCAATTTCTTGGTTTTGATTATGTGATAGTTGTGTAAGAGATGAGCATTGGGGGAGGCTGGAAGAAGGGTGCCCGGGACCTCCCTGTACATTTCTTTGCAACCACCTCTGAATCTGTAATAATTTCAAAATAAAAAGTTTTTTTAAAAGGATAATAATCCAAGAATCAATAACAACCTCAAAAAAGGAGATCTAGTAGCATGACTCAGGGCTCTGTATTTGATACTACTGAAAATACCATTTTTAACCCAATAAGTTAGAGAAGACAGAGAAAGCATGCTAATCAAATTTATGAATTATATAAAACATGGCAGGCTGAACTAAGGGCTTAAATGTAACAGAGATAAAGGTAGAAGCCACCACTGTGTCCCTAGCATGTAGCATAGTGCCTGGCACATAGCAGAGGACTCAAAAAAATATTTCATGAACAAATAAGTGAATGCAAATTTAATGGGAGTCCATCTGAAAAGGGACTATAGCAAGGGAGTGATACTATTCCCTCAAATTGATACAATATTACACTTCGTTAATAAAATATGTATTTTTAAGGGAGGGCAGAGGTATATTATTATATTATCACTGGACTCGGCAGTAGTCAGACTGCATATATGTATAGGATCAAATTAAAGTCCTGGGGGGCCACATTTTAAAGGAAACATGAGGGAAGCGGCTGTGGCTCAATCAGTAGGGCTCCTGTTTACCATATGGGAGGCCCCGGGTTCGGTTTCCGGGGCCTCCTGGTGAAGGCAAGCCCACCCGCACGGCGTGGTTAGCTGACCCAGCGAGCACGAGCAGCAAGGGGGGGATAAATGAATAAATAAATAAATAAATCTTAAATAAATAAATAAATAGATAGATAGATAGATAGATAAATAAATAAATAAATGAAACATGAATAAATTAGAGTATTTCCCAAGTCCAGGTAACTAGGATGGCTAAGTACCCGGAAATCTAGTGAAGAACACTATAAAGAATGCAGGACGTTTGGCCTGGAAAAGGTAAGGTGCAGAAGGGACAGATTAAATCAGGGGTTCTTAACCAGGGGTCCAGGGGTCTGTGGAAAGAATTCAGGGGGTCTATAAGCTTGCATTGAAAAAAATCAACTTATTATCTTTATTTTCTCTGACCTCTAACTGAAATCTAGCATTTCCTTCACTTATGAATGTATGTGATAAATTACAGTAGTATTCATTTCATATCACATTACAGTTGTTGCATATCTCGAAAAATTGCTTACACTCATCCATACTTCGAAATTATGGTAGTTGTTAGACACAAAGCTAGTTGAGTGTCATAAAACTATCTGCCGCTACATCTTGAGAAGGGATCCATGGTTTTCACCTGACTGTCAAAGGGGTCTGTGGAACAAAAAAAAGTTAAGAACCCCTGGATTAGATAATAATTATAACGGGGACCATGATATAATGATAATACTAAGTACCTCATTGTAAGTAACAAAGCACTTTACAATTTACAATGTGCTTTCCTACTCATGTCCGTAACTTTCCAATATCTGAAAGGCTGGCAAGCAGGGAAAAGGTGTTTTCTTTCCTGTGCCCCTACAATGGTTAGAGTTTACAAAAAGACAGATTTCAGTTTCAATATAAGGAAGGATTTTCAAATCCTTCATTTCAATCTTCATGAAAATGGAAGAACGACAATAAAAGCAACAAGAATGTGCTTGTAGCCTTTAAGTACTATACATTAGTACTTATCTGACATATTCATCCCAACAGCCCAGTGAGGTGGGTACTATTATACCCATTTTAAAGACAAGAGAACTAAAGCACAAGCATGGAGAGATTAAATTACCTGCCCAAGGCCATAACCACTGGTAGTCCAGTGACAGAACAAGGATTCAAATTCAGGCAGTCCCACTCCAAGCCACTACTTGTGGCGCAATTGAAATGATCACCCAGTAAGGTCACCAGAGGGTGAACAGACTGCTAGCCTGAGTGGAAGGCTAGACTAGATCAAATATAAGATAATAGGGTTCTAGGAATCTTGGGTGACAGGCTGTTTTGGATTCAAATCCCAAAGCAGGGCCCTTCTGTAAGTGGGTCCAGTCTACAACTAATATTAATTCTAAGGCCCTAAAGCAGGTTGTTTGAGAGTGAAGGCAACAGCATAAGGCCCAAAGATTAAAGGCAGGCCTTTGAAATAGTAGTACAGTTCAATATACATTCAGCTCGATTTTGGTGTTCCCCAAATTTGCAACAATTTGAAGATCTAATGTAAGAGTATTGTCATCATAATTGAATCACAAAAGTATCTAATATTTCCTATTCTACCCCCTGCCCTCATCAGCATATATATCAACATATATTAAAATAGCAAAGCTCATTACAGCTTGACAGTTTTAATTAACAAATTCTCTCAGCTCAAAACACATAAATTGAGATTTCTACCTCTGGGGAAATAGAGCAGTTTTCCTTCATTAAAGACGAAAAAAAAAGAAAACCTGCAACATTAAAAGTCATTTTTTTTTAAGGAGGTATCAGGGATTGAACCCAGGACCTTGTACAAGCGAAGCAGGTGCCCAACCCCTGAGCTACACCCGCTCAAGTCATTTTAATAGCTGCTAGGCTGAACTGTCTTTGGAGTACACAGTACATCATTAAAAGCAAAGGCAATCTATAAAATATTCAGTCAAATATAGGTGTATTTCTGAAAAATAAGCTGGGCAGTGGAAAATGCACTAAGGTCATCACAATAAGCATATGCTAAAAAAAACATCAGAACATACCATGCAGAACTGTGTGGGAGAGAGTGTGGTCTACGATGTGAACTATGGTCCATGCTTAGTGGCAAAGCCCCAGGATGTGTATATCCATTGCAGGTGATGTGCCACACTAATGAAAGATGTTTATGTGGGAGGTTGTTATGGGAGGTGTGGTAGGTGGGGAACATGGGAATCCCTGTAATTTCTGTGTAACATTTAGGTAATCTAAGCACCTTTTAAAATATAAATATATATATAAATAACATTTATGTAAGCAAATGCACATATATGCATATATATTTACATATCATTTTACAAATATTGGTTTGTATTGTGAAAAATTTGATTTTTACCCACAATAATATATATATATATATATATATATATATAGCATAGTCAGAGTCTCTAAGTAGTTATATACATTAAATCCATTTCAAAATCTGCAGAACAAATTATAGAATGTCAGTATACCATTGGATTTAAGTGCTTTTTCCATGAATATAAATAATAAAACATGCCTGGATTGCTTAGTAATGTAAAACTGAACTATTAAATTGGATAATAATATAATGACTTAAAAATTATTAGTAAAGTTTTGGAGAAATTAAAGCACTACTAGGAATTTGGACCAAAAGTTATAAAGAGATGGGATGTTAACTGACTTGGGGCAAGGCCGAGAATGTTTAGACCAAGGGACAGCCTTGGTGTATACTGGTGGGTGTATCTGGTATGGGTCAGATAAGGGACTGAAATCAGCACAAATAAGAGATCACAGAGAAAGATGAAAGCAGGACCACACCATGGTCTTCTATGCAAGCCCAGGAAAGGAATACAACCTATCGGTGGGAGGGCAAAGTGCAAGACCTTACATGCTGAGGTAGGCTTGGAAGTCTTAGTTTCTAATATAGCCCAAACACTGTATATTTAATTTTTGTGTTAATTAGTATTTTATGCTCATTAAAATTCTTTATCACACCTTAAAAAAAAACAGCTAAATTATCTCAGACTTTTGCCAGTGGCTACGCTGATGGCATCTCGGGGCGGGGGGGGGGGGGGGGGTGGGGAGTGAGCTGTTTACACAAGGCTAATCTGAAGCCTTAAAATAAGATTTATTATTTTTTAAAAAATACCAATCCTGTCAAAATGAGTACTTTATTGAGTTTCTACAGATATTTGCTTTCCCATCCTTAGGGTTCTAGCTGGAGCTTAAGAAGCAGTTTCTGACTGATGGCTGTAGAGTTTTGACTGCTTTCGTTTTATCAACAGAGGCCATGGTCAGCATACAGCACGAGGATGAGGTCCGCACTGGTCACAACAGGGATAACTTGGAAAGTGCAGTTAGCAGGGTAAAATGGTGGCGGCAGTGGTGGTGGAGTCTCTGATTTAATTAATCAGAGACTCTGAGAGGTTAAGTAACCTGCCCTACATACCATATAAGGGCAAGTTAGTAACAGACCCCAGAGTCAAACCCATAAGCACTAGCCAGTCAGTCATAAGAAACAGCTCTGCCACTAACCAGCCCAATGATTCTGGATATATTATTACTTAAGGCTAAGTTTCCTCATCTAATTCAAGATTTAAATGTAATTAAATCATAAATATTACTATAAGAAATATAATACAGGCAAGGCCAGAGATAAGAATATAAATCTAGGCTCACAATACTCTCCCTTTTTTCCTCTCCTGCACTCCCTCCCCCTTCCTACATGTCTAGGGATATTTGGGCATTCATGTGCAAACTAGCCAATCTACACATCCAAACTCCACCCACCCACCAGCCATTCCTCTGGCCAACCAACCACCCCTTAGACATAGAATTCATACCTATAGCATAGCTACCCCCCCCCTTGAGAGGTTGGACCTGGTAACTGGCCCTTGCAGGCCCTGCAGTTTGAGCAGAGAATTCTGGGCTTCCAAGTACCTGGGGCATGGTCTAGAAGGGACAAACAGGGTTCTGGGTGGGCACATCTCCTTGGCTCTTAGAACTCCTTGTCCTGTGGTGAGAAATGCTGCAGGGAGAGAGTCAAGGAGGGAATCTCTAAAACGCTAGGCCCAGAGCCAGGGCTTTGGCTACCCAGCTCCAAGGGCAGCTCAGAAAGGCCAAATTAGATCACTACTTATATAATCCCATAGATGGGCAAGGCCTTTAAAAGCAAAATAATAAAAATATAAATCATAAAGGAAAGGCCAATAAATTGGACTATATAAAAATGTAACACTTATGGACATTAAAAATAAATTCATTATAAAGCCAATATCAAAACTGTAAAGAAATATGTGCAACATTATGACAAAGAGTTACTGTCCTTTACATTTAAATAACTTATAAATCAATAAGAATGTGACTACCAATAAGGAACTATCAATAACATAAGCATATGAAGAAAGTTCAACCTTAAATTCACCAGTAATTAAAGAAATAAACTACAACAAGAAGTCTTTTTGGACTTATCAAATTGACAAATATTTTCCAAATGATAATACACAAGATTGGCAAGAATTCAGTGACCTACTGGTGAGAGTCTAAATTAATCAACCATTACCTCCTAACTATCCAATTACACTTTATGTAATTTACACTGAAGAAACAGTTAAGGATGTAAACAAAGATTTAACTATGAGGATGTTCATTGCGGCACTGGTAATGGTAAGGAGCAACTCGAAATAAGCTTAATGTCCAACAAGAGGGGATTTTTAAAAATCAATTTTATTGATACATATAATTTTAAAAAGACAAAAAAACACCTCTACTCCTTAATATTCACCTCTCAATCTCTCTGTCCTTCCCCTGCTGTATAGCTACTATTCTGTTTCCATCTAATTTATTTGTATTTAAATTTTGTATAGATGGAGTCAAACAATATGTTAGCACTTTTTGTCTAGTTCCTTTCACTTAGTATATTTCCTTTTTTAAACCCTTAATGGAAGATCATTAATATATTACTATACACTACTGTCCATAGTTTGCTTTGGCTATTTTTACAACATTAACATACATTTGTTTAGTTACAAGAGGGGATTTGATAAATAAATCATATAAAAATATTCATGATGTAAAGATGAAAAGAGGCAGCTTATAAAATTGTATAATCTATTTTATTGTTGTTACATACACATAAACACATACACAAGAGCTGAAAGGATATGTATAAGGGTGTTAAAAGGGTTCTCTTTTTAAATCTGGGATGTTAAAATTTTTCTTTGTATCTTATTTGTATTTTCTCATTTTTTTAAACTGGTTATAACAAAAACATAACATTCACTTTTTTTTTTTTAAAGAGAAGAGACAGATTATCATCTCTGACTAAGGGATTTATCTATGACTATCCCCTTTGTACCTTTAACATTTTAGGATTCTGTGAAAGGAAGAACCAATTAACTGTATGGTAACCTCTGGAGAGCAGGAAAAGAGTCACTGCTAGATCTTCTAAATTAATAGAGTATATTGGTTCACTACGGCTGCTATAACAAAGTACCATAAAGAGAGTAGCTTGAAACAGACAATTTCCTCTCTCACAGTTCTGGAGGCTGGATGTCTGAAATCAAGGGATCAGCAGGGCCGTGTGCCCTCTGAAGGCTCTAAGGAAGAAACCTTCCTTGCCTCTTCCAGCTTCTGGGGGTCCCAGGTATACCTTAGCTTGTGGCAGGTTGACTCCAATCTATACCTCTGTCTTCACATGGCTGACTTCTCCCTGTGTGCCTCTGTCTTCACATGGTGTTCTCCTCTCTGTGTCTCTGTGTCCTCTCCTTTTCTTATAAAGATACTGGTCCTATGGGATTTAGGGCCTACCCCAATTCAACATGACCTCATCTTACCCTGATTACATCTGCAAAGACCCTATTTCCAAATAAGGTCACATTCACAGGTACCGGGGGTTAGGACTTCAACACAACTTTTGGGGAGACACAACTCAACCCCTAACACAGGACAAAATACCACTAGCATAAAACAAACAAAAGCAGTCAGAAGACAAAGGCAGCCGCTCTGCAAGTACAGAATGAAGAGTCCCCACTACTTAAATCTGTAAGAGTTCTTTTCTTTCTGGATTTTATCTTGAAGACAATATTCTTTTCTTTTTTTCAAAGGTTTTTTTTTTTTTTTAATGCCAAACGACTTCCACACAAAACCAAAACCAATCAATCTGATCTGAAAGGAGATCTGAAGACAGTTGTATTGGTAGTTGGGGAGAAGGGCATTTTCCTCCCACTTCTCCCATTTAAAGGTAGAGAAGCTCCTGTTAGAGTAACACTCCTGGCCTCTTTCTGCCCCCTTACTTACTCCTCCCCATGAAGGGAGCTATAATTATTTGCTTAAGAGATCAGACATCAGTTTATAAGAAACACACATTAAATCTACATTTCAAGGTTGGCCCATTTCAACTACAGTTTAAAAACAGTTTATCTGCCTGTCATTCCATCTATACATAACTAGAAACATGCACAGGCACCATCTGTGTGTTTAATCAACACTTGTTACCTGGCTAATCCAGGGAATCAGATATCAAAAGACTTAGATAAGTAGGCAGTTCCATGATTAGAAACTTGCATGTGCATGTGAAAAAGGGATCTGATGAGGAAGGCATATCAACACAAATGGTTCCTAAAATAATCCACATTTCAATATATCTGACCTCTCTCCATTTCATGCCACACAGGGCTTCCATTTGGTAAAGAGAAAATCATGTCAGCTCAGTGACCTGTCACCTAGTTCTGCATGTCCCTTTGAGTAGAACAGGGACGTCTATTAAAATCCTACCCATCTTTCTCCAACCAGCTCAAATGTCACTTCCTTCCCAAACCTTCCCTCCTCTCCCTAGCTACAAATCACTTCTTGTTCCCTTAAGATTCTAAGTCATTTGCTTCTACTACTTATCACATATTAGTTTATAAAAAAAGTCATATCCATACTTGTACTTTTACCAGACTATAAGCTCTTTGATGGCAAGGCCCAAATCACTGACTTTTATATGAGCCACAGATTCAAAACAGTGTCTTACACAGTTATTTGATAGATATGTATAGGACTAATACTCTAGAATTTACATAAGTTGAAAATAAATATCCTCCTCCCTCCTTACCACTTGATGATGCAAGCATTGGAGAATAGGCCTAGTGTCCACCTGAGAGACTTACTGGCCCAGCAGCAAACTTTGGCCCAATTGTTTAATATTTTGGCTTCCTTGGCTTTTAGTCTCATATATGTGCATATTAGGGTAAAATATCACCCATTCCCAGGAGCAGGAGTTGTAAAACTCTCTAGAGCAGTGCTATCTAATGGAAAAATGTGAGCCACATATATAATTTTAAATTTTCTAGAAGTAGAAATTTTACATTAAGTAAAAAAACAAAAAAGAAAGAAACATACAATTAAATTGAATAACATGTTTGATTAAATCCAATATATCAAATAAATTATCACTTTCAACATATAATCAATATAAAAATTACTGTGATATTTTACATTCTTTTTATCATACTAAATCTTTTAAATCTTGTGTGCACATTTCAATTCAGACCAGTCATATTTCAAGTGCTCAACACATCTCTAAAGACTGAAAATCCAGGATCAAATACCAGACCAAACTACTTATTAGCTAGGAAAGCTAATTACTTAACCTCTCTGTGCCTCAGTTTCCTCAATTTCAAAATGGGAATAGTAACAACATTTACCTTATCACACTATATTATGGTTTAATAATATAATATGTATAAAGGGCTTAGAAGAGTTCCTGGCAAATTATAAGGGCCCAATAAATGTAAACCACTACCACTACCACCATCACCATCCATCCATCCAACCATTAACTACAGGAAGAACTGAGCTAAAAGACTAAGTGTATTGCCCAAATCCATAAAGCAGATCAATGCCAGGTTCCATGCCCTGTCTTCTAATAGAAGTCTATTAAACAGTAGACCGGGAAGCTGGAAGCAATGGAAAATCATATTCTTTACCCGTTTAAAATCCAAAGTGCTAGCCAAATGGAGTTTGGGAAAAAGTCCAAAGGGCAACATTCTTTAAAATAGTAGCTTAGAGAAATGCCATCCAGCTGTGTTAAACTAGCTGTACCTTCACCCTACAATTTTCTTTAAGGTCTGTCCCCCATTTGCTATAAATATTTAATCCCATAACTCCTTATGTTTTACTCTGCATCATTTTGGGTTATTTTTGTTGCTTTGGGGGGCGGGGGTAGATTACTAGTGAGGTTGAATATTCTTGCATAAGTTTGCAAAATGTCCAGCACCTAAAGCCATCCTATCTTTGGCATACTTGATTGCGCTCTTCAGGAGACTCAAAAGAGATTGCTACTCCAAGAAGCAATAGCAGAATTGAAGTAACACTGGCCTAGGAAACAAGGAATTTGATTTCTGGACCTGGATCTATGTCTAAATCATGACATGACTTTGAGCAAGCCACATAAACTCATTGAGCTATATGTCCGTTTAAGATAAGATCATGGATGGTATTTAGAAATGAGAATTAAAATGAAGTACACCAGAGCAAAAATTAAAGATAAAACTGCATCAAGTCTTATTATTCTTGTTTATCTATATGTAAATGTTCTAGCAATAATGACAAAGTTTTGGAATAATATGCTTTAATATCCAAATAATTAGAATACCTAGAAAAGCAAATAAATGCTTCATCTACCTGATATTTATTGCTGCTACCATTGAAATTCAAACAATTTCCTCCAGCTTTCTACTAGTCCACAAGGTTAACAAGGCAGCATTGTAAACCCAAAGGGGCGGCAATGATAAGCTCCAAGGATCTCTCCCCTGCCCCACAATCTATGGATCAAGATTTCTCAACTTTGGCACTATTGACAATTTGGACCTGGTAATTCTCTGTTGTGTGGGGCTGTCCTGTGCACCGTAGGATGTTTAGCAGCTTCCCTGGCCTCTACCCATTAGATGCCAGTAATACACAAGACACACACATTTGCAGTTATGGCAACCAAAAATGTTTCCAGACATTACCAAATGTCCCCTGAGGGGCAAAATTGCCCCAAGTTGAGAACCATTATAATGAATCCTCTACCATCACTACCCTAAATTCCTTTGGAATTAAGCTCATACAAAGACCTGCAATTTCTGGTGCCTCACTGCTGATGACACAGTTTCATTAATACGAAATGCAATAATCACCTTTCATTAGCAATCTGGATTCTCAAAAGGCATAACCTTTCCAGTTAATTTGCATTTAAAACACATATAATGGAAAATACTTTTGCAAAATGCCCCATACACTGCAGATCTTATCCAAATATTTTTTCAGAGCCAAAACAATGTTTTCACACATATGGTGATTCTTGTAGCTAACATTTTAGATTAAGATATTTACATTTTAGAGCTCATGATATATTCCTCTAATGTTAACACCCAGGCTTTAATTAACTGACTACCACCCCATTCTCCTCCATCAAGTCCTCATGCTTTTTCTTACCCATCTAACTGCTCACCAGTCTGGTTCCCAACAACTAGGCTCTATACCCAGTCACCACTTTTTCATCTACAGTTTTGACAAAGGATTGCCTTGAGTCTGTGCATATAAACAAATTGGGAACGAGTACTAATGAGTACCATAAAATAATACAATCAACCAAACATATACAGAGTGTCTATTCTTTAATGCCATGGGGACACAAAAAGAAATAAATATGAGCCATGAGGGATCTATAGAATTTTACAGCTAAAAGGTATTTTAGTATTACACATCAACCATGTGCCTAAAGTCATTCAGCTAGTTAATTTGACAAGTTGGTACTGCAGCACTCAAGAAAGGGTATCTGATTGTGGCTATAGATGAAAACTAGAGTTTAGAGTTAACTTCATAGATTTGGGACGCAACATCTAAAAAAAAGGACACCAAACTGGTAATATAGTGGTTAACTCAGAGCAGACAGTTAAAAGGGGACTTTCACTTTTTACTCTAGATACTTCATAGTGTTTTATAAAGTGAACATGTAATCATGTTACTATTATTAAAACCCATAAAAGGTAAATCTAGGAGAGTAGATGAAATCTCAGAGGGAATGAATACAAAGAAAGAACATGCAAAGAACTCAGCATCCCCGAATATGGACATAATTAAGGGGCAGAAGGAAGCAAAGGCAAGGAAGCAGCAGCAGGAGAGGCAGAAAGAGAACTAGACGAATACAACTCTTTGGCCAAGGGAGAGAAGTTTCAAAAAGGAACTGAACAGTCAACAGAACCAAATTCTTTAGAATTTGGCCATGAGGGGTAAGAACCGAGAAAAGGCAATGAAGAGAGAAGGGAGAAAAACAAAATAGCAGAACAGAATTTAGACCTGAAAGAGACTTTAGAAAAATCGTAACCTTCTCCCTACATCATGCCCCTCAATCTTTGAAGAAACTGAGGCCCAGAAAGGTTAAGTGGCTGGCTAGACAGATACTGGTAGCTAGACAGCACAGCAAAGGGAAGCCAGAACATGTTTATGGATAGTCTAGTGAATGGGTCCAGGGAAAAGGAAGAAAATAAAGTTAGAAGAAAAGGGGAATAATCGGATAAGTAATACCTGAAAAAGACAAGAAGAGATGGCACTGAAGACAGAAGTAGACAAAAATATTACAACTTTTCACCGTGAGACTCAACAACTTGATTCTTTTTTTGTTTAGGTCGTTAGATTAGTCAGGGGAATCCCTTAGACAGAGTATCTAGATCCCCCCGCAGAATTCCATCCTCAGGACACCTCTCCTCTCAAAACTTTACACACTCACTAGGCTTCATTTACATGAAGGATTTCTACATCTCTATTCCAGCCCAAACCTCTCTCCTAAGTCCCAAACCCAGGAGAGATGACCATCTCCACTTGGATATCTGATAGACACCCAAAAGGAAATCACCATCTCTACAACCTCACTTCTGCTCCAGGGCTCCTTGTCTCAGTGAATGATTCTAGGTAAATTATTGAAGATCATCTCTCATTATATCTATGTAGGCAAAAGGAAAAAGTATTATCTGGATGACAGTAAAGTTACAGACACAGCTGTTAGAGCTGCTTTACCCAATGAGTGTTCATTAATGGATTAATGGTAAACAGATCTATGCCAAGTGTATTAGTCAGCCAAAGGGGTGCTAATGTGAAATATCAAAACTGGGTTGGTCTTTATAAAGGGTATTTATCTGGGGTAGAAGTCCACAGATACCAGGCCATAAGGCGTTAAGTTTCTTCTCTCACCACAGTCCATTGCCACGTGTTAGAGCAAGACAGCTGCCGGCGTTTGCCAAGGTTCAGGCTTCTGGAGTTCCTCTCTTCCCGGGGCTGCGTTTCTCTCCGGGCTTAGCTCCTGTTTCCTCCACAAGGTCAGCTGTAGACGATCAGGTGAACGGCTTGCTTCTCTTCTCCTGGGGCCTTCTTTCCAACATCAAAACTGCTTCTCAAAAGACTGCTTCAACTCTGTTCTTGCCTTGCCTTTTATTTTTATTTATTTTTTTTTAAAGATTTTATTTATTTATTCATTAATCCCCCCCTTGCTGCTTGTGCTTGCTGGGTCAGCCAACCGCGCCGCGTGGGCGGGCTTGCCTTCACCAGGAGGCCCTGGGAACCAAACCCGGGGCCTCCCATATGGTAAACGGGAGCCCTACTGATTGAGCCACAGCCGCTTCCCTTGCCTTGCCTTTTATATTCAATTCCCCCACCTACCAAGGGGTGGGGCTCAATGCCCTACTGACATGGCCGAGTCAACGCCCTAATCATAACTTAATCATGCCCAGATTAACAGATCAGTTTACAAGCATGATCCAATTATATTTTTGGAATTCATAATTACATCAAACTGCCCAACAGCCACACCAAGTATAGCTGACAGACACCCTCCTCCCCCAATAATGCCCACATCCTGGTGTTCATGCCATTGTATAAGCCCCTCCCCTTGAGTATGGGCAGAACCTGTGACTAGATTCTAATCAATAGAATACGGCAAAGAATGTCACACTTGTGATTAAGTTTTGATATACATGTATGACTGCTTCTTGTTAGCATGAGAAATTTCATCCCTTGCTGGCTTTGAAGAAGTAAGCTGCCATACTGTGAGAGGGCCACATGTAAGGAACTGCAGTCTACAACCACTAAGAACTAAATTCTGTGAATAACCACGTAATCTTGGAAGAGGACCCAGGGCCTCAGACGAGACTACAGGCCCAGCTAACACCTCAACTGCAGCCTAAAAGACCATCAGTAGTCTCTTTCAGGTCTGAATTCTCTTCTGCCATTTTATTTCTCTCCCTTTTGTCTTCATTGTGTTTTCTCAGTTCTTACTCTTATGGCCTCTCTAAAGAATTTGGTTCTGATGGCTAATTCACACCTGGATTCTACAATAAACACATGTTGCTTTGAGCCACCAAGTTTGTGGTTAATATATTATGCAGCAATAGGAAACTAATATATCAACCAATATATTATTATTTACTGGGATAAAATTATTTATGAACTATGTATGCTCATAGAGCTAAAACAAGATGAGCAAGAGATGAAAATTTAACTACATTAATGTCTAAGTAAAGACCTAGAGAGAAAGGTCCTTGTAAAAAATAAAAGAGAGAGAGACAGAGAGAGAGTATAATGTACAGAAGGAGAAACAGTTATAGTGTGTCATATGAACTGGTAAAATCAATAAATATCTCCTGGGCATTAGGAGGGACAGAGAGAAGGATAAATTATGTTCCTTTTCCTCAAGGCTCTTCTACTCTATTTGGGGAGCTAAGATATATATACATAAAAGTTAAATCATAATGAAGAATTTAAATAACAGTTTAAGCCAACACTAGAAAAGGTGCTATAAAGCTGCATTACAATTCATCTGGCAGTTAAGGGCAATAAAAGAAGCAGGAATTCAGAAGAGGGAGACAGTACCTCATTATTAACATTATTTTTTGCCAATATGATATAAAAAATGAGGGTATTCAACCTTGGTATTCAATTTCAAACTACTGAGCATGAGCACTCAAATTCTGAAAATGTGTAGGTAAAAAAGCACTTAGACAATCTGTGGTATTTCAGAGGCTTTTGTAGTGGCAGATACCATTATACTTTACAGATGAGAAAATCTGAGTGAAGGAAGATTAAACTATTTGTTCATGATTACAAATCAATAAGTCAACTGTACTGGAGAAACAGATTTTTCTCTGAGTCTAGTATGCTAATGAAAACGCACACTGCCTTTCTAGGTTACAACAGCTACTTGTGGTTAACATAATGTTTTCACTAAAATAATCTGAAATCCTTAGTCCTCCTTTGCTTTTCCTCTCTCAGCAAAATTGATCAGTAGCCAAATGTTATCATTTCTTCCTTTGTGATGTCTCTTGCATTCGACCCTTCCTTTAAATCCCCAAAGTCAATATCTTATATCTAGGCTCTCATAATATTCCATCTGAATCTTTTTCAGCTGTCTCCTTACTCAACTCCCCAATTCTAGTCTTTCTCTTTCCAGTCTGCCCTGCATAGTTCTGACCATGACAGCTCTCTGGCTCAAAGCCCTTCGATTACTCTCCATTGCTTACAGAATGAAGCATGGACCTCTTAGTTTTAAAGTCAGAGTTGGACCCAAATCCTAGCTCCACCACTTTCTTGCTAAGTGGTTTAGGGCCAACGGCAACCTTCATGAGCCTTATTTTTTTCATTTGTTAAATGGGCATAATACCAATTGCCTCACATGGGTAGGATGACCAATGTGTCCTTGCTCTCCTTCATTCCTTGTTTATGCCTATCCCATATGATTAGTACTCTACTTCACTCACAAAATGTTCTGGTTTGACAATAAATAAATTTGGCCAATAAAGGGTTGTTATGAGGATATAATGAGATAATGCACAAAAATATAAATATGGCAGGATACTTTCTCTTCTAGTTCCCTCAAATGTATCTTGTACTTTGCTACCTGAAATCATATCTCCAAGTGTAGAAGAATCTACCCGTACTACATGGTCTACCTCAGATGCCACCTCCTCACCATCTAACTCCTATGGTATTCTATACCTCTCATAACATGTATCTAACACTAGCTTGGATCATGGTTATTTTTGTACATGTTTTAACTTCTTTAGAGATTAATTTTTGGAAGACAGTGTTTGCTTCTGATTCCTCTTAACTCTACACATGGTACCTACTAGTGTCTTGCACACAGAAGGTACTCACCAAATTAATTACCATTAGAAAGAACAAAGATTTTGGCTACAGAATTACATTTCACTTTATCCAGAGGCTATATATTATATATATATATATATATATATATATATATTTTTTTTTTTTTTTAAGATACTTATATTACACAAATGTTACACACAAAAAACACAGGGATTCCCATATGCCCCGCTCCCCACACCTCCCACACCCTCCCACATAAACATCATCCTTCATTGGTGTGGCACATTCATTGCAATTGATAAATGCATCCTGGGGCATTGCCATTGAGCATGGACTCCATAGGCTAATTATTCAAGCCTTCTGCTTTTCCTTCTCCATTAAAACATTTTGCTTGCTCATTAGTACTCTATTAGGAAGTTTCCTTCTTCCAACTATTTCCAATTGTTGGAGGGAAAGGGATTCTTGGAGCTATGGTCCTAGGAATAGAGAGTAGCTAAGAGCCAGACTGCCTTGGAATCTAGTCTCTACCACTTACAAGCTCAACATATTACTCAACCATTTTAGACTTCAGTTTCCTACATTCTATTGTGAAGATTAAATTGGTTACTGTGAAGATTAAATGAGATAATCCATGAAAAGCACTTAGAAAAAGCACATGGTAAATACACAATAAATGACAGCTATTATTTGTTCTCTTCTCTTTCTCCACTTCAGTCAAATCAGAACACTTACTTATGGAGTGAAGACTCAAGGCAACATCATCTGCACAGGGCAGCCAATTACAGGGTCTCAGTACATACAAAGTACAGTCCACCCACAGCTCAGGGTCTTCTCTGTCTGTCTTTCTAGGATGTCTGGTCTCTTTTCCCAATTCTTCCCTCCTTCCTCCATCCTGGGGCTATTTCTAACAACTTCTCTGATCACCCAAAGGCAAAAATTTTCATGTCTGATTTTCTAAGCATAACTTCCAGATCCAGGTTCAAACCCCAAGCCATGCTCCAGGCAGCTCCTCATGCCCTCCAATTCCCAAAACCAGAAAAATCTCTCAAACATAGAACTCTTCATGATTCTCGTCTTTCTACTCCTATCTACATACTGAAATTATTTAGCCTTTCTCCTTTCTCACAACTTTTCACATCACTCCAGTCTCTGCCACCTGCCCAATTTAAACGCCTTTGTCCATCAATTTCCTCTAGTAAAACCTATCTTGCTTCTTAATCTGTGAAGTTTTCTACCACCCATCTCCTGGCTAAAATTCCATACACTGGAGATCTAGGGACATTTAACACTGGATAGTTATTCTTGTCTCTCAACACACATAACTGGGTGAAGGAAGTATTCATTACACCAAATAGAGAGGACATTTAGATGGATCCTTTCCCATCTTGAATTTCAGGCAAAAGCCCTCTTTTGTGGGAAAGTGGGCTAAAATAAACCTAAAGAATTTGATAATTTAATCAAAACATTATTATGTAAACAATAGGTAACTTACATCTTGTCTTCAAATATAAATTATACCTGCATTTCTCCTCAGGTCCTTAAGCAAAAAGCTCAATAAATTGTAACCTAGCATTTACTTATATTATTTAAACAGTTGAACAAGAACAACAACTATTTATCCAGACACTGAGACATTTAATTTTCTAAAATGTGGTCTGGAATACAATGACTATGCTACTTAAGTGTTAAAATGCCCAGAGACCAAAACTAATGACATAGTTAAAATTGTTTCATCGAAAAAAAACTAATAAAATCATGATTTTTACCTAATTTAATCTTATTTTTCATAGCATAACTTTTTAAATTTTTTAAAAGATACTTAGATTACATAAATGTTACATAAAAAATGTAGGGGATTCCCATATGCCCCACTCCCTACCCCTCACACTTTCCCACATTAACAACATCCTTCATTAGTGTGGTACATTTGTTACAACTGATGAACCCACATTGGAGCATTGCCACTAAATGTGGATTATAGTTTACATTATAGTTTAAACTCTCTTCTGCACAGTTTTGTAAGTTATGACAAGATATATAATGGCCTGTATCTGTCATTGCAACGTCATTCAGGACAATTCCAATGTCCTGAAAATGCCCCCATATTACACCTATTTTACCCTCTCCCTCTCCTCAGAACCTCCAGTGGTCACTGTCTCTCCACCAATGATAAAAGTTCGTCCATTGCTAGAAAAACAATAAGTCTATAGCAGAATAACAGTAAGTCTATTCTAGCCCATCGTTCATTCTCCAGTCCTGAAGGTTCTGGGATGGTGATGCCCACTCCGCCTCTAATTGAGAGGGGGCTTAGATCCCATGGGGCAGATGGATGGGACTATCTTGCTTGCAGTTGTAGACTCTCTCAGTTCCTTGGGATGGTCATTGTCCATCATCATTTTTTTGTTAGCTGTCCTGGGTGAGTCCAATGAACTGGAGAGTAGGTGTTGCAACTCTGTTGAGATTCAGGGCCCAACTGGCACAAGGACAGCCCAAGGATTTAAGTCTCTTGGATGTAACCCTATCAACTCTAGTACTAACTATAGGTTCAAATAGAAGGGGCAGAAGAGCCATGTTTAGGGAAACCACGACGGAGTCCAACTCTGTCACACTAGGGAGCATAAATTCCTAAGTAGGGCCCACTGGCAGGGCACCAAACTCCTGAGCTGTTAGGCCTGCCTATAGTGTCTGGATATCTCCAGAGCCCTCAGTAGCACCACTATTTGAGGCAATATTTACTGTGGCAGTCAATGAGATCCTGCTGAGACATGCATAAGTGTAATCTCTGGAAGGACCTCCCGACTCACTTTGAAGTCTCTTAGCCATATAAACTCATTTGTCTTTACCCTTTCCACCTTTTGGTCAAGGTCTTTTTCCAGTTGCATCATAGCACAACTTTTAACAAAGGAACAACATCTCCCCCTAGCCCTCTAGGCATGATAATGATAATTCCTTGCTGGCCCTTGATTTTCCCAGATTTCTGTGCTTCAGACCTGACATCTCACCTCAACCACTATTACACCTATTATTTCTTGGTATAAACTATTAGTGTAAAGAAAAGAACTTATAATAAAATCTGTAATTTTTATTTAATTTTACTATTTAAAGGTATTTCAGCTTGTTGTAAACAAGTCAAACAAGTAACAGATAATGGATTCTCGTGTGTCGTTCCAGAAATCTTCTATGCATGTGTAACGATACATATATACAAACTCATATCTATCTATCCTATAGTACCTCCCTTCTTTCTGTTTTACAAATAGAATTATAAAATACACACTATTTTGGGAAGCGGCTGTGGCTCGATCAGTAGGGCTCCCATTTACCATATGGGAGGTCCCGGGTTCGCTTCCTGGGGCCTCCTGGTGAAGGCAAGCCCGCCCGCACGGCGTGGTTAGCTGACCCAGCGAGCCCAAGCAGCAAGGGGGGGATAAATGAATAAATAAATAAAATCTTTAAAATAAATAAATAAATAAAATAAAATAAAATACACACTATTCTGCAACTACTTTGCCACTTAAAATGTATCTTGGACATCACTCCTAGTTATGTATACATACATCCACCTCATCCATTTTAATGAAATGCACAGCATTCCATTGTGTATATATACTATAATTACTATAATCAGTCTCCCATGATGGACAGTAAGATTGTTAATAGTGAAAAGACAGCAAAGATGAGGCAACCAACGTCCTCGTAACGAGTGACCTTTACACAGTTCCTTTTTAGAATAGATTTACTGGATAAAAAGATGTACACATTTTACTTTTTTTTAAAGGAGGTGCCTATTTTATGTATTTATACTGTTCATTACCTCTTCTCAGCAAAATATCAACTTCACTAGGGAAGAAATCTTGGCCCAAATGTTCACTGAGTATCCTGAGTACCTGGTACATAGCAGGTAGTCAATAAATACTTGAATTGCAAAATGGGGCCTGCTCACCTCTTGTGGCTCTTCCTGGGAGTTCCGGTGGAAGAATCTCATCTTCTTGGACACTTGCTTCATTTCAGTCCCCGATCGTGCCCTCCTCAGGCAGTCCACCAGGATCCATGTGTTATGGTGGCAGCAGCCTGTCAGGCAAGCGGCCTTCAATCCTGAGATGCTCATGGCCCCTGACAACTGCCCAACAAGGTCACACAGTCCTGGTCTCTGCTGAAGGCCGTGATGTCTTCCTGCACCAGCCACCGGCTGATCTAGCAGTCTCCAGTTCCCATGGGTCTGGCTATTGACTTACCGGGTGCTCAGGGCTCAACTGTCAGGGTCCCCCAGGCCAAATGGTCAGAATCCGGAGGTCTCCCGCCTGGCCTCACTCCACCTTTGTCACATTTTACATTTTGATAAGAACTTCCAAGCTGTCCTCCAAATGAGCTCTACCAATTTATTCTCCTACCAACAGTGTATAGAAGTGGGCTTTTAAATCAATCATCTGGTCTGATTTTCCTGCAGCTCAAATAGGAATTAAGACATTTGACACACAAAAATAGCAAAGCACTGATTATTTTACATCTTTTTTTAACACAGTCTAGAAAGCCAAGTGCCACAGTTGGTGGCAGCCACACCATGCTGTGATTAGCCTTGCCCTGCTCCAAATGTAATTTCAGAGGGTTCTATTCATCAGAAAAAAATCCAGCTCTAATATAATGAATTCGTTAGGTTTAGAGATTTATCAAGCAAATTCAGCGTAGAAGAGAAACCTATATTTTTCCTGGCAACACCACCCATAATTATCTCTAACACCTGGAGTGCTACATAATATGGTAGTTTCCACTTGTCCATAATTAGTTAAGACATTGGTCTAGCTAGGAATTAGCAATGAAGATACACTTAGAATGAATATTTAACACCTCAGTACATCAGCATATTCATGGCATGGGATGATCTGATTTTTCTAGTTTAACAGAGAATCAGGGTTTGCTTGTCTTCCAGTGATGGTAAACCTCTGTAGGCATCACTGCACAGAATCTAGTGAAGCACATCTAGAAAAACATTTAACACTTTATATTATTGCAAAGCACCTTAGCATAACTTCCCTTATTTTTCCTTCATGGCAATCCTGATAGGAAGTCAAGACAGTTATTGCTCATTAGACAAAGACTCAATGAACCCTCTCTGCTAGGGCTTTGGTACACCCACGATAAATGAGGCACTCCCTGCTTATTCACGGGTCACTCTGTCCTATCCAATCTACCTGCAAGGCACTTAGGATACTTGGTAACATGGCCTTCAAAACCCTGTATGATCTACTCCCTGCACACCCTTCCCATTTCGTCCTATGGCCTTTTGTGATTTCCAAATACTTTTTCCCATTGAGTTGGTTGCCTTTTCACCCTTTTGACAAAGCCTATGGCCTTTTATATCTCATTCACCAAGGTTCAGCTATATCACCCTGGTTCTTGCTCACATCAAGGATTTCCACTTTGCTTCCTTTGTCTGGAATGCTCTTCCCTCAACTCTTCACCAGGCTAACTCCTAGTCACCTTTTAGGTCTCAGGGTGAACTTGTCACTTCCTCCCAGACCCCCTTCCTCCAATAATTGTCTCATCTATTATTCTTTCTCATAGGATTATACTTCGTACTCCAACACCCTCACAAGACTATAAGCCTTAGGAGGGCAAGGATCATGACTTTTGTGTTCAGTGCTATAATCCCAGCACCTACCTGGCACATTGCCTGGCACATAGCAGACATGAGTGAAAAGAAGAAGTATTGAAGAAATACAACCAATGCACTCAAGGTATATACGATATAGTAGGGAAACACACAAAGAGGGAAAGGCTAATCTTACCAGAAGGTGGGGGAGGTTTCAGAAAAGACTACATAAAAGAGACAACCCTTGAGCTGATGGTTGAAAGATGAGTAGGTGTTTGCCAGGAATATCATCTACCAAAATGGTCTAGGCCACTAGGGGTGGACTGGAGGTGGGGGACAACAAAGAATGTAGTGCCTCTCAGATGTTTGGCTTTGATATCTGATCGGATGCTGGTACAATTATTCAATAACATGTAAGGGGAGTGGGTTCTACTACTACTACTACTATTATTATTATTATGATTACCAGGGTACAGAACCCAAGGAAAAGAAAGCTTTGCCAGAGTTTGGGATTTGAATGGCAGTAATTCCCCAGCATTCCTGTCTCTCACCACTCTCAAATTAAATAGTACCTGAGAATATTCAGTGCTGAGTCACAGATGGCCACAAGTCAAGCTAGGCTATCTACAGAAGGTAGGAAAGTGGAAGGACCAAAAGTCTTGGCATAGACAGGGCCAGGGCCAGGAGAGGTTCTTTATATCTGAATACATTTTTTGGCCAGAAGATGTCAATAATGTAATTTAATGTGCTTATATTTTTGAGGGGAGGGGAAGGCCCAGAGTAACTCATGCTGTATTGAATGGTCCCTGCCTTGGATTTAATTATAATTGCTCTATGTTGCAATTCTATGTTGCTCTATGCTCCTCATGGAAGCAGTCAGGGCAGGAACTCTAAATAAAGACAGTAAAATGCTACCTAATATCTGAATGGTACTGGGGTGAAAAGCATCAAATATGATATTAATAAGGAGGTTACCTCATACTATTAACTCCTCAACAGTTTCTCTGGTCTGAATACAGGTCTATAAACACCTGGGCTGTTAACAGAAAATTGGAGGAATTGGAAGAGAAATCTGACATTTGTTGCCACCCACAGTGACACTTCCTTGTTCCCCCTCCCCCTACCCCAACACACACACAGAACATTACATGAAACAGGAAGCTTTGAATCATAATTCTGGTTGAAACATGAGAATCTATAATTTATTTCAAAAATGCTAACACAGTGACAGGAAAAAAAAAAGTACATTCTGGAAGCCTAAATGAAAAAAAAAAATTCTTTGGAAAAAAAAAAACTTTACAATCTAGCAACAAAGCAGAGTAATGAAACACTAACATTTAGCAGAAAATTATAAAATACTCAAACCTAGGGTGGGCAGTGCAATGCAGTGGGTTAGATAGGTAGACTGAGAGAGAGCTAGACAGCATTAATTATCACTGCACTGATTATCAGATCCAGGGGCTAGCCCTGGTTCTATGTACCATGTAACAGCTGTATGACCTAGAATAAGTCTCACTGGGCCTCAGTTTCTTCCTTTGCAAGGTGAGATGTTTGGACCACATCACTCTTAAAGATCCTTTCCAGGGGAGCGGATGTAGCTCAAGTAGTTCGATACCCAGTACCTCCTAAAAAAAAAAAAAAAGATCCTTTCCAGTTTTAAAAACATCCCTTTAACAACATATCTAATTTTATTTTTAGGTCACAATTATGCAATTAGAGCAACTATTATGGGCCAAGAATCTAAGTGATCATCTCATTCTCATATACAACCTTGAGAAATAAATATTATATTGTTTTGCATATTTAATTGCAAAGATCAATATTTGTTAGTGCTTAACAAGTGCCAGGCACTTTTCAAAGGGCTGTATATGTGTGTATTGACTCGTTTCATACCCCTAATAATCCTATGAATAAGTATGATTATTATTAACCTCATTTTACAGATGAGGAGGGTGGGGCACAAAGAAATTAATTAACTTGCCCAAAGTCACATAGCTAGTAGTGACAGAGACAGGGTACAGACCCAAGGAGTCCGTCTCCCGAGTTTGTGCTCTTTACCACTATACTTTACCTCAATTGAGGCAACAGAAGCTTTCAGTCAGAATTGAGGTAACTTTGACTACCAAATGGCAGAGCCTGGGTTCAGATTCAGATGTATCAGATGCCAAGGCTCCTTCCACAATTGTATGCTTGTTTAAAAAGAAATGGCTGACTCTTAAGGAATAACTTTATGAACGTTTGTTTGGTTTACCCTCTACTCAATGCTTTTCATTAGAACCCAAATTAGGCAAAAAGAGATGAAGAACTCACTTTTTGAGTGCTTGGCTGGAGGTAAGACATTGTGCCAGATATCAGGAAAAAAAAAAAAAATGGGGCTGTGCTTTACTCCTGCTTTACTCTATTTTCATTCGAGAGTCATGCGGATACTGCTTTTGGTCTATAGGCAGGACCAGATGACTTTTCCTAGGTGATAGTAATCCAGTTATTAAGCCACACAGCTACCCAGATTTCACACTGAAGCTCTGTCATCAATTCACTGACTGTTTTGTGGTGCTCTCTCTCTCTTGGCTCCCCTTTATGTTGGCTAAATCACCAGAGTGTTTACAAATACACTATGATGTGCTAAAAAAAATCTGCAAAGTTGAAATATACACTTCCTTCTGGATTTGAAGCCAACTATTTGCATCACTGCAACTATTCATTTTATTACAATTTTCCTCTGCCTTATTTTTTTTATTGTTTTATTTGGGAAAAGTGCTTCTTACAAAAGGGCACCGGCAAAATACAGGGACCCCTGCAACAATTACTTGTTTTTTTCTTAAAGTGAAAGAATGGTTGGGATCCAAGGAATCAAAGCAGTAGAGATGGACAAATCAGGAGCATCTCCAAGCTATTTTCAGGAAATAGAGCAACAAAATGCAAAGCTAAAATTTCCAATTAAGGAATTCTTCTAATAGCTTTAGCTTGCCTCGTGGATGACCACCCCCTCCCCCTTTAGTGGAAAAATGTGAATTATTACTGCAAACCAATGACTCCACTTCAATAAACACCTTAGAAACATAGTTTCGAATCACATCTGTCTACCTGCAAAGCTCAGGGGTGGAAAGAATTCCTCTGCCTTATTTTCATGCTTACCCCAACATAGTCTGCCACCTCACCTTATTATATAATCTCCACATTAGAATAAGTTTAATTTCCCACTCTTTGTACAATCTCCCCATCCCCACTCTCACTCCCAAAGGAGTTTTTGGAGTCAATAGGAGACACCCCAAAATTACAAGAGTACTTGAGGAAGTATTAATAGGAATTAACTGTCTAACCAAACCCTCACAGAGGCTTGGTTTCTTCTTTTTATTTATTTATTTTTTAATATGGAGGGTGAAAAGGGACACAGAGTGGCTAAAACAGTTGTCCAGAAGCCCATACACTTCACTCCTTGTTTGAGGCACTCATTCAGAATCTACCAACTCTTATTTCATATCTCATTTTAAAAGAATTTGTTTTCATTATAAAAGCAATACATAATCATTGTATAAAATTTGGAAAATAAAAGTACAAAAAGGTATAACAACTTTGAATCATTTCCTTCCTTTATTTATCTGTATAGTCATAGGTATATGAATAACATATAAACACACAAAGATACACAAACATGCACTTGAATTTTAAAAATACAGAAATAGGTTAATTCCATATTTTTTTCTTTTCCATGTCACATGTGGGCATGCCAAAATTTACTTACATTCCCCTACATGAAAACTATGTCTTCAGTTTTTCACTATTATAAATACCTTTGTATATAAAACTGTGTACATATCTCTATTTCCTTCAGAAATTATGTTTTTTAGAATTAACAGGTAATCCATGTTATTTATCGAAAATTGGAAGAAACAGATAAGTAAAAATAAAGCCAACTATAATTTATTTCTTTTTAAATATCCTCTCAGATCTTTCTTTATATAATACATACATGACAGAACCACATTAAAATATATTAAAATGGAATCATACTATTACTAATAAAAACAACAATAATAGTTACCATGCACTGCGTGCTTACCATGGCAGGCACAGGGATTTTCTCATTTAATCCTCCCAACAACCCTATGGGTTAGCTCAGTGGTTCCCAAACTTGTCTGCACATTGGAATCACCTGGGCAACGTCAAAAATACTGATAGCTATGGCCCTTCCCCAGAGATGATGATTTAATTGGTCTGGGCTGAGGCCTGGGCTTTGGCATTTTCAAAAGGTCTCCAGGTGATTCTAATAGACATACAACTTGGGAACTACTGGATCAGCTACTATTTTATCCCTAATTTTACTGATGTGGAAATCAAGGAACCATAAAGGTAAGTAACATACACAACACCATACAGCTGATGTAGCTGGGATTTGTTTCTTTTTTTTTTTTTTTTTTACCGGGAGGTCCCGGGGATCGAACCCGGGTCCCTCCATATGGGAGACGGACGCCCAACCAGTTGAGCCACATCCAACCCTGTAGCTGGGATTTGAATCCAGGTCTAAACACAGAACCCATACTTTTAATAATTGATAATGTGCACTCTACTTCCCCTCCCCCCCATTTATCATAGCATGAACCTATTCTATGTTAATAAGTATAACTCTGCATTATCATTTTAATAACTATAGTATCCCATAGTATAGATGCATCATAATACCTGTGTTTTCAACTTTTTCCCATTTTATAAAATGCTAAAATTAATATCCTTGTTGATATAACTGTGCACACAATTATTTCCTTTGGATAAATGCCAAGAAAAGGCATTGCTGGGTCAAAAGGTAAACAATATTTTAAATCTTTTGTAAATATTGCCAAAATGACATTCCCACCAGAAGTGTATGAGAATGCCTGCTTCCTCAGATCCATGCCAACAATGAACTTTGGTCATTCTTTTATATCTTTGCAAATTATGTTGGGGAAAATGGTATGCCATTTTAATTCCCCTTTCTTTGATTACTACCAAGATAGTATATTTTTCATGTTTATTGGCCATTTGGATTTCTTCTTTCATGTATTTTCCTACTCCTATCCATTGCACATTTTTCTAGTAAAATACCTGTATTTTTCTTATTGCTCTATAAGTCTTTATGTATTAAGGATAATGAGTCTTTTTGCAATTGTTCCTGGTTTTCTCATTAACTTTATTTATGGCTTTGTGCAGAAATTTAATTATTTTCATAGTCTCTTATGTTACTCTTTTTCTTTATTACTCTACCTTTGATATTATACATACAAATATCTTCCCTACCCCATTTATATACTCCTATATTTTTTTAGTTCTCTTAGCTTTTTATCATTCTTATTTTTAACTTTTAACTCTTCAATGTAGCAGTTCCCAATCAGGATTGCACATCAGAATTGCCTACAAAGCTTCTTTAAATGCTCAGGTCTTAAGACTGAATCACAATTTGAGGTAGGGGGCAGATGGAGCCTGAGAAGGAATATTTTTGAAAGTATCATGGGTAGTTCTTATGTGCCCCCCTCCTTTATTAAGAAACACTATTTCAATCCTTCTAAATTTATGTTGGTGTCAATTTTTTTTCCAAATTAACAGTTACTTCAGCACATTTCTTAAATAAATCATGTCTCCATCAATTCAAAATGCTGCCTTGATCCTAGTTGGTAAGCTACATGAAAGCAGAGACCATACCTGTTTTTACTAACCACTGCATCTCTAGGGCCTAGCACAAATTGGTATTGAATAAATGTTAATTGAATAAATAAGTAACACCCAACAACACTTCTCCAACCTCAACCCAGTCCAAACTGCCTAGTCTTCAATATTTTCTTGACCATTGGACCAATAAAACTGATATTATTAATGACCCTGAGTTATCAAGAATATTAAGTTATGCCCAGTACACTGTTTAAAGTAGTCAGGAAACATATTAGAGATCCATCAAATGAAGTCAAAATAATAATGTTGGCCATGCATGTTTATTTTGTAAATTTGCGACTTTTACTATATACTTATTGTTTTTGTATGTTCATGTATGAATGATATACTTCAATAAAATTTTATTTAAAAGTATAGGAATTCTGATCAAATGCTTCATGCAGGAACTATTACTCCACAGTCAGAACTAAACATCAATGACTCAAATGGCCCAAGAGACTCAGGATATCTGGGTTCCTCAAGCTCTTAGAGTCCTTCAACTAGCTCCAGACACTGACTTGGAAGTTTCCTTGAACTGAAGGTGAAATATACCCATACCTTCCCACTTCACCAGCCCATGCAAAGAAAACTGGACTAGGGAGTCAGGAGACCTGAGTTTTAGTCATGTCACTACTCTCAACCATGAGCCACTTGACCTTGGGCACATTACTTAACCTGTAGGGGTTGGGCTAGATGTTTTCTAAGGATCTCTTCAGGTCTAAACTTCTACTTGAAGACCCAAACAGACTACAACAGGGCAGGACTTCCAGAGACAATCTGAATTACCTCCATAGAACAAGGTCCCAGTCCCACCCCAGATGGTGAGAAAATAATGATAAGAACAAGAACTATTGCTAAATTTTACTGAATACTTATTATATGCTAGACAATATTCTAAATGTCATAATAATATAATAATAATGGTACACACACATATGGCAGTTACTATGTTCCAAGGGTTTTGCATATATTAACTTAATTAATCTTCACAAAAACCCTGTAAGGTGAATTCTATTATTATCCCCATTTTACAGGGGGAGGAAACTGAGACACAGAGCAGTTGAGTGACTTGCCCAAGTCTCATAGCTACCAAGTGATGGAACTAAGGGACTGGAACCTAGGCCCACACTGTTAACTACTATCCTAATACTGCTTCCAAACTGTCATTATACTAAGCTTGTGCCTTCAAAGGTTGCATAAAACAAGGGATAAGCTGCAGTTACCCAAAAAGCTTACTCATATGAAATATTCCCCTCTTCACTAAGATTAGATAAATGAGATTTTACTCCAATTTAATTTTAAACAGATCAGAGTTCAGGGCCTGAGTTTGCAAAATATATCATTCATTAAGAAAACATGACATTTTTATTAAAAATTGTTATCCATTCAAAGGTTTTTATAAGAAATAACATAATTATTAATGAAATCTCCATTAAATAAAGACAAAAAAATGCAAGCTCTCTATGCATCATTGGGAACAATATTTTAGATCCCCACCTGTACAAACTCCAGTTCCATAACTTTCAAAACTGTCTTTTAAACATCAGCCTGACAGCCCACAGGTTCTCAAACAAAACAGGTCAATGCAAACTCACTATACTAACTTTCCACCATCCCCTTGTCCTTTATACCTTCTTTCAGACTTCTCATCTCAATGAAGGGCACTACCAGCCCCCCAAGCACCTAAACTGGGAGTCAATCCAGATTCAGTTTCCCCCACATCCAGTCACAGAACATTTCTAGAATTTACCCACTTCTCTCTATCCTTGCTGCCTTTGCATCTGCTCAGACCCCCATCATTTCTCCTCTTATATCAGGAGTTCTTACCCTTTTTTGTTCCACAGACCCCTTTGCCAGTCAGGTAAAAACCACGGACCCCTTACTAAGTCCACACTATACTGTATATTATTTAATAAATATATCACACCCATACCAACATGTCCCCACAAGAATAATGTTTTATTTATTTTTTTAATTTAAATTCAAGCTCATGGACCCCTTGTTAAGAACCCCTGCCTTAAATCACTATACCAGAAACCTCCCAATTGGTCTCCCTGCTTTCATTGGTTCCAGATCCAATCCCACTGCAACTGCTGCCAAAGGAATCTTTCTAAAACAAAATCTGATTACATTACTTCCCTGTTTAGGATGGCTGTCTTCAGGATCAAGTGTAAAATCCTTCCTAGAGCATACAAGGTTCTTTCTTATCTAGCCTCTGACTACCTTCCCTGCTTTATCTGAGGTTGTCTCACACTAGGCAAGTAGAGCAACTTGGAAGATCCCAAACAATGCTCCATGTCTGCCCAGAATGCAATTCTCTCATATTTTTAGACCAGCTCAAAACTCAAGCAATCATCATGCTTTTCTCTGAACTTCCATCAGATTTTGCACCTCTCCCTATTATATCCCTTATTCAAGGTAATACAATTATGTCTATATGTCTGTCTTTCCCCTAAGAACAAAGTCTCCAGGGTTCTGCATCTTATTTATCTTTGTATCCTCTTTGCCGGATAGAAGGATGTCTCAGAATTTAAGTAGGAGTATCCAAACTACTCTTGATAAATTTCCATTGGGTGAGTCAAAGTCAGTATAGAGGCCAAGTCATATTTCAACAAATATCTTTAAATTGACAACCCTCGTACATAAAAAATACTTGTTACATTTGCATGCCTATACATTTTAAACAATGACCAACATGACAAGACATTTGTGTGTGTGTATGTGTTTTTGACAAGACATTTTAAAATACATTAGTTCACCAAAAACCTACTTATTGAATGTAGGTATTCAACTATGTCTGCTCAATCTAAGTGGTCCTTAACTTTTTGTGGATCACAAACCAATATGAGTAGTGTTTGTCTATCATTTTTTAAACCCACACCCCGTTTTGATAAAGATAAAATCCTACACACTCCTGAAGATTCTGATACTCTTCCGAGGAGCACAATCTTCAACCCCACTAAAAATTAAAAATAAACTTTCTATGTGATAGGAATTCATAGGTTCACAGGAGATATAACTCCACCAGCCAAGATGTTGTTAAGCTTGGCTCTCAGGTAGTTCATTTTATTAAAACAGTCATTTTTCCCTGATTCACCAAATATAAACATTATAACATTAAATGTGCTTTTTCAAACTGCGTAAGTCCCAAGAAAGTCTTTATTGGGAAGAGGAAGCCAGGGAGGTGCTGACATCTGTCTTCCCCACCTTTGAGAATCTTATGATAGAAATTTGCCAGAAACAAATGAAAAACACATATATGAAAAAAATATCCTCCCTTTCCTCACATATAACCCTACAAGTACATGTTTAAATGAAGAGAGTTCTTTTAAAAATGCTCTAGCACTAAATTTTCCTACTACTTGTCCCAACCTTCCATCCCCCGCTTTAAAATAATTTGAACTTTAGCTAGCAGCAGCTTCTTTTAAATTAATGTGCTTTGTCCCTGCCAAGACAGAGTTAAATTAAAGAAACAGCTGGCTGCCTGCCACTGGCTTAGGGGAGTGGGTTAGGGGTGGAGGATAGAGAAGGAGGAAAAACCAGTTAGAGGAATACAAGTGCTAATTTCTTACCCTGCCACATGGCCATCTTGATTCTATCTTCTCCCACGCTGGGGTTGCAGGCTCAGAGTTTCCCAGAGCACCCCAGTTTTGTAGGGAGACTTCTATGGGGTGTAGATAGAACAGCAGCTGTGTGGTCCTGCTTTTTGGAAGATGCTAAAGCCCCAAACCTGAAAATGCAAAAAAAAGAAAAAGGAATACCTAAAGGAAAATACACATTTCAAATTCTTGAAAATTATCTCCTGCCCCTCTCTGAATCTCTCTTTCAAAGATGCAGGCATGGGCAGTGTCACATTTCCCCCAAAGCAGCAATGAATTGCTGAAGAAAAGAGAGAATCAGGAAATCTAGAGTTAGTTAATTTTGCCACTCAGTGCTGCAGGATTCTACATGAATCAATGAATCTTTAGATCTCAAAGTTAGGGAGATTGGAGGTGATTACCGTTAAGTGTCTTTCCTATCCTGAATGTACATGCTTTGGAGAATGAAAAGTAGTATAATATTCAATCCTCTATGCAACTTGACATTAATCAGTAGAAAAGAGAGAAAACTTTGTGAATACTTAAAAGTTTTAAAATATATCTTGCATCAGAAAAAAATGAAGGGTAGCATAATAAAGAATTAAGAGTGATGGCCTTTGGGTAGCGGTTCTTCCTCCCCACTTCATTACACTTTCCCATTCTTGGCAAATTTCCTAAAGTAAACATATATTGCTTTTATCAGGGGGGAAATGAGCCAAATAAAGAGAAAAATGTAGAAACAGAACACCAATTTAAGTAAAACTAAATTAACTCGGCTAATTCCTGTTTTTAAAACTTCAAATTCAGTCTTAGGACAATACTTTTTACAAGACTACGAAAGGAGATAGGGATGGGAGAAAAAAGTGAGCTGTTTTGTCCTTTAGTTTGTTTGAGAGATTTAATATATTAAACATTTTGCTTGTCCATTTAAACAAGCTCTTAATGAATTGGCCTCCCTTATTTAGCATACAAGCCAATTTGTTTTTTCTAAGAAAAAGTCCTAACCTTTTTGAACTGGTGAACATCAAAGTAGGTTGCTATTACCATAACTTTTAAACAGCTAACACCTCTAGACCCAAAGTGAAAGCGCTAAAGCACAAACACTTAAGAGGAATACTAACTTTGAGAATCATCATTTTTCGGCCTTCTTTAATGGCCTTTTTTTTTTTTTTTTAAGGACAAAGGAGATAATGTGTACAGTAGCCCTGAAAATACTGATAGACTAAAGACAATGCTTTGATTAAGGAAAGGCTCGCGAAGTCCAGGAAAACTAGAAAGTCATCTAATACCAGGATGAATTCACCAGGAAAAAGCGCTCCAGTGACTTATCCGGAATTTGGGGCAGTTTGTTTTGGTTTGCCTTTTTTCTCCTAAGAAGTTCTGATAAAAGCCTCGTTGGACCAGGCGAAATTGAACATCTCTGAAGTTAAACCCGGGTAGTTGCTAATAAATATATGAAATTTATGTAAAGCGGATTCTTACTGGCTTTTTTTTTTTTTTTTTTTATGCTCCAAACATCTGGATTTCCCTCAGTCGGGGAAGCTTACACTGGCGTTATGACACAGGCGCACACACACACACACAACTTCACTTGGAACTTCAGGAAACTGATTTGTTCTGAACTATTAATAAAGGTAAATAAATACGCGTCGATGTAAAGATAAAGCTTTCCCTTTATGGGTAAAGGAGCTCAAGGGCAAGCCTCGAAAGTTTGGAGAGATCCATCTAGGCGCGTTAAGTGCACAGCAACTACTTTTCCGAAAGTTTGGACTTGACTTCGCTAAGCCCCACACAAACCTGCGAGTCCAGAACAGGAGGGCGAAGAACAGGGCCTTCACACAGCTTTACCAGCAAAAGCCACCCGGCCCCAGTCCTGGAAACAGAACACAGACGACTAACCTCTCACATTCAAAACCCGGGCGGGCTTGGCGCCACTCGCGAAGAAACTTCGCTCCGGACACTCAGCGACCCTTTCTCGGGGAGAGCAGGGTTGGGCTCCCGGGAAGATGCCGCCCCGCACTGGCTAGAACTAGCCTGTCTAACTCCTCCAAGTGCCAGGCAGTGGCGGCCGGGTTCGGGGATCCCCGTCTCCGAGCCAGCAGGGGAGCGCTTCCCCTGTTGCTGCGCTTAGGGGTGCCCAGGGCGTTGGGCCGGGGTCCGGCGGCGCCGCGAAGAAACTGTTGGGGGAAAGGACAGCCCATCTGTCTTTACCTGTTGCTGAGGTCGGGAGCTGCTGGGTCGGTGCCCACCGCCGGCGGACAGAAAGCTCAGTCCGCTCTGGCGTGCTGGACACCAAGTTGAGCGAGCGCCCCACGTAGCCCGCAGAGCTTCATTCACAGAACCCAGCCAGGGAGGAGGGGCAGCGGAGCGGGAGCGCGGCTCATGTGACAGGCGCCTCGCAAGCCCCAGCTAAGCACAGCCGCCGTCTGCGCATGCGTAATACGGCCGGCCATCACCCAACACCTCCGCCAAGTTGGGGAGAGGATTGATGCCAGGGAGGAGGAAGCCCTGCAGACAGCGCAGCAGAGAAGATGCTGGGAGGAGTTTCGACGTGCGCAACCGCAATAGGTCGGCCCTGTTCGCTGCCATATTTAATGTGGGCTGGGCGGGTCCTAAGGCAGTGGTGGGCGTGTCAATTGTGTTTTGAAAAAGAAATGCTCCATCCTGTTTCCATGTTTGGAGACTGCAGTGTCTTCTTTGATTTTGTCCTTAAGAATAAAGCTGTTTATCATGAGCTCCTTGCCCACAGTAGTAGTTTGTGATAGAAATATAGTACTAGTAACATCAGCTGATATATGTTGAGCCTCTCATATGCCCAGGCACTGTCTCAAGCCCTAATTTTTTCATGCTCAAGATAACATCTTGGGGTATGTACTGTTATTTCTCCATCTTTATTCATAAGAAAATAGAGGCACAGAAAGGTTACGTAACTTGTCCAAAGTCGCATAATTGTAGTAGTAGGAACAGTGAAAAAATAAGTGTGACGCTTGTAACTGCCAATTTGATCCTCACAGCAAAACCGGAAAATATGTACTGCAGTTATCATTATTAGCTTCATTTTAATAATTACAAAACAGGTTCAGAAAAATGAAAGTCGCAGGATTAGTAACTGGTAGAACTGGGACTCCCACCTAGATCTGACTCCAAAACCCTTGCCCTAGGGTTGGAAGAAACAGCACCTCATTTTACAGAAGAGAAACCTTAGGCCAGTTGGAGTGCGTTGACTTGCTTAAGATGATCCAGCTTATTAGTTATTGGCAGGACTGAAACTGGAATCCATATAATCAATCCAGGTAATCTAACTAGAACCGAAGTACTCTAATTTAGAGTCTATTGCAGTGAACATTTCTGAATATCTACTTTGCACAAGATAAGTGCTAAGGCATTAAAAAAAAAAAAAAAAAACACCTATATCCTAGCTCTATCAGTTTGTAGGAATAAATCTTGTAGTCCTACAAAGTCAGGCTTCTTGACCCATTGCAATGAAGGAGATGGCACATCAGAGAAACCTTGGGCATCTTGCAAAAAAAGAAAAAAGGTAGGATTTGGGAGAAAACTGGAGTTTAGTTGAATTTTAAATGAAGCATTGTTTTAGTAAAAGTCAAGCAGGCCTGTGTGTAAAGGGGTCAACATCAGGTCTGGACTGCAAAGTGAACCCAGAGTCCTGTTTCCTTGGGAACCACAAAGTAAAGATAGATGTGGAATGTTGTGTCCAGATACCTCCTATCTGAAGCTCTACACCTGGGTTGAAAATCGAGGCTACTTCTCTATGTCAAAGAGACTTATGACCTCCAGACAATTATGGGATGTTGTTTTGTTTTTTTTTTTTATGCTTACTGATATGATTTCAAGCAGCAAAGTTTCAGATAGTCCACAATTTTAGAGAACAAAATTTTTCAGTGAATAAAAAAGCAGTAGTCACTCAAACACTCAAAGGGAGTCATCATTTCACAGCTGTAGTATGTCTTTGGGAGAAATATTGTTCCCTGTTAAATTTGCAGCTGGCTTTATCTGTTATTCTACCCTGATGAATGAACAAGCCTATATTACTTTCTCAGTCCAAGCTAATTTTTATTTTCTCACCTGGTAATATTCTGTCCCTTCTTTCAGGCACTCATAGTTTGTATGTGGGGAGGGGGGAGGGATAATCACAAGTAACTAGGAAGGATCCAGGGTCATTTCGACAAAAAGAGTGAAACAACCCAATTAAAAATAAGCAAAAGATTTCAATAGACATGTCTTCAAAGAAGATATATAAATGGCCAATAAGCGCATGAAAAGATGCTCAGCATTATTGGTCATCAGGGAAATGTGAATCAAAACACAATGAGCTACCTTTTCACACCCACTGTGATGGCTATTATTTTAAAAATAAGAAAATAACAAGGGTTGACAAGGATGTGGAGAAGTAGAAACCCTTATAAATTTTTGGTGGCATTGTAAAATGGTGCAGCCACTGTGGAAATCAGTTTGGTGGTTCCTCAGAAAGTTGAAAATAGAATTTACCATGTGATCTGGCAGACCCACTTTTTGGTATATACCTCAAAGAATTGAAAGCAGGGACCTGAACACACATTTTTACATCACTATTCATAGGAGCACTATTCACAATAGCCAAAAGATGGAAGCAACTGAAGTGTCTATCAACAGATGAATGGATAAACAAAATGAGATATATACATACAATGGAATATTATTCAGCATTAAAAAGGAATTAAGTCCTACAATTATTTTAAAAAATATTTTTAAAAAAGGAATGAAGTCCTGATGCATGCTACAACACAGATGAACCTTGAAGACATCACGTTGAGCCAGCCATAAAAGGACAAATTTTTTATGAATACTTTTTATATGAAATACCTAGAAGCAAATTTCATAGAGACAAATAATAGATTATAGGTAACTAGGGGCTGGGGATGAGTTATTGCTTAATGAATGCATACTTTCTGTTTGAGGTGATGAAAAAGTCAGGGCAATGGATATTGTTGATGGTAACACAATATTGGTAATGAAATCAATACTACTGAAGTATACACTTGAACATGGTTAAAATGGAAAATTTTGAGTTGTAAATATGTTACTACAATAAAAAGGTTTTTTTAAAAAATACAAGATACTACCTCACACCCACTAGAATGACTATTACTTTAAAAACAGAAAATAAAAAGTGTTGGTGAGTATGCGGGGAAATAGGAACCCTTGTACACTGTTGGTGGAAATGTAAGATGGTGCAGCCATTGTGGAAAACAACAAGCAAATATTAACAGTTTGTAGGGAGAAATAGACGGTTCTACATTAGTAGTATGAGACTTCAGTACACCACTTTCAATAATGGATAGACCATCTAGACAGAACATCAGTAAAGAAATTGAAGACCTGAACCTTAATATAAACCAACTAGACCTAACAGACATATATAGAACACTTCATCCAACATCAACAGAATACACTTCTCTAGTGCACATGGATCATTCTCCAGGATGGACTATATGTTAGGTCAGGAAACAAGTCTCCATAAACTCAAAAATATTGAAATCAGACAATGTATCTTCTCTGACTACAATGGAATGTAGCTAGAAATCAATAATAGAGGGAGAGCTGGAAAATTCACAAATACGTGGAAATTAAACAATGTACTCTCTCTTTTTTTTTTTTTTTAATTTATTTATTCATGGGTCAGCCAACCACGCCGCGCAGGCGGGCCCGCCCTCACCAAGAGGCCCTGGGAACCGAACCCGGGGCCTCCCACATGGTAAACGGGAGCCCCACTGATTGAGCCACAGCCGCTTCCCTAAACAATGTACTCTTAACCAGCGAGTCAAAGAAGAAATCACAAGGGAAATGAAATAATTTGAGGTGAATGAAAATGAAAGCAAAACATACCAAAACTTTTGGGATGCAGCAAAGGCAGCACTGAGAAGGAAATTTAAAGCTCTAAATGCTTATGTTACCGGATGTGGCTCAAGCAGTTAACGCCTACTTCCCACATGGGAGGTCCAGGGTTCGGTTCCTGATGCCTCTTAAAATAACAAAGACAAACAACAAACAAACAAATGAAAAGAAACAAATCAGGGGAGCCAATGTGGCTCAGTGGTTGAGTGCCAGCTTCCCACATATGAGGTCCAGGGTTCGATCCCCGGCCCCAGTGCCTCAAATAAATAAATAAATAAATAAATAAATAAATAAATAAATAAAAAATAAAAAATAAAAAAAAAAGAGTAAAGTTGTGAAATCAAAGACTTTACCTCAAAACAGGAGGGTCAGGAAAAGAAGAGCAAACTAAACCCAGAGCAAGTAGAAGGAAGGAAATAAAGATTAGAGTGTGATAAATGAAATTTAGAGTAAAAAAACAATGGAGGGAATCAATGAAATAAAAAAGTTGTTCTTTGAGAAGATCAATAAAATCAACAAACCTTTACTTAGACTGACAAAGTAAAGAGGAGGACACAAATAAGTGCAATCACAAATGAAAGGGTGGACATTACTACCAACTCCACAGAAATATAAAATATTATAAGAGGATACTATGAACAACTGTATGCCAAAAAATAGGTAACCTAGAGGAAATGGACAAATTCCTAGAAACACACAAACTATTTACACTGACTCAAGGAGAAATAGAAAATCCCAATAGACCAATAAGAAGTAAGGAGATTGAATCAGTAATCAAAACCTCCCAACAAGATAAAAAGGGAGTACAGAGTGGTGAGCTGATGCTCAATCTGGGCAGAATCTATGATGAGGTGGAGGGTGGCAGTTTGGCAGTGAACAGCAGATATGGGGGTGCAGTGGTGTGAATGGGATTGGTGATTCTGGAGTGTGAGTGTGAGCAGGGTTGGGGGGATGGGTTGGGCCATCCATGGAGATGGGGGGAGGGCTGGAGGAAGGAACAGGTGAACTCTGGGAAGGATGTGGACTGTGCTTGAGAATACAATTGTGGGAGTGTTATTTTGTTGTCTATGCCAGGGGAGGGTCACCAGTGCAGGGTGTTGGTGATGAGGGGATGTGTGGGGAAAGGTACACCTGGGACAGGCATCTATGGAATATGAATGTGTTCAAGTTATCATAGGGTGCTATCTCAGTGGATGGAGACCCGCACAGTAACCAACAAAATATTAAACTCCTATCCTGAGGAGCCTTGCTATGTTCTCAAATAGAGTCACAAGAATCTTGAGAGTACATAGACAGGACCTAACAAAAGGAAAATAGGCCAGTATGCCAAGCCTATGATATTAATGTTTGTACTTATGAACCTTATTCTTGTAAAATTGAAACTTAGCCTAATAATAACTATTGCCTAAGAACTACCTCCTGAAAACCTCCTTTTATTAAAATTTGGCATCTCTCTAAGCCAAACTAATAAATGCAAATAAATGCACTACCTTCCCCCACCCAGCGTGGGACATAACTCCTGGGGATGAACCTTCCTGGCATGGAAGAATTAATACCAAACACCAACCAATGATGCATTTGGAAAAAGACCTTGACTAAAGGGGAAAATATTAAATACAAAAGAGTTTCCATGGCTAAGAGATTTCAAAGTGAGTTGGGAGGGCATTTCAGAGGTTATGCTTATGCACATCTCAGGCAGATCTCACTAAATGTTGCAGTAAACAAAGCCAAGACAGAGGTGCTCCTGAGGGCTCTAGAGACTTTTGGACACTATAGGCAAGGCGCGCAACCCCAAGAAATCAGCACTCCATTAGTGGGCCTTACCTTGGAATATATGATACTATATTTCCCCAGTGTAACATATTTAAACTCATTTATAATTTTCCTACGCATGATTCGTCAACCCCTTTTATTTTTTTGCGGTATTAGGAGGCCAGGGATTGAACCTGGGACCTCGTATGTGGGAAGCCGTCGCTCAACCACTGAGCCACACTGGCTCCCCTGAGTTGTTGTTTTTTTCCTGTTATTTTGTTTTGGTTTTGTTTTTTCAGGAGGCACCAGGAACCAAACCCGGGACCTCCCATGTGGTAAGCAGACGCTTAACTGTTTGAGCACATCCACTCCCCCAACCCCTTTTTTTTTTAACCTAATTAGCCCTATACATTAAATATATGTCCTAGAGACTTAAATCTTCAGTCTGCTCACATGCCAATTAAACCCTGAATCTCAGCAGCCAACACCTACTCTCCAGTTCATCTGATTTGCTCATGACAACTAACAAAATGATGATGATGGATAACCCCCATCCAAAAAAAACAGTGTATCTACAACTGCTAGCAAAACAGTTCCTTCCGTCTGCCCCATAGGAGCTAAGCTCCTTCTTAATACGAAACAGAGTGGCCATCACCATCCCCAAATCCCCAAGATGCAAGAATGAGCAAACATAAGGGTGGGAATACAATCATGGACCAAAGTAGACTTATTATTGTTGCTGTAGTAGGAGAACTTGTAACATTGATATAAAGATAATGGTTACCAGAGGTTCTGTGGGGAGGGGGAGGTAAGAAGAGGTGGAACATGGGGCATTTTTAGGGAATTGGAATTGTCCTTCTTGATATTGTAATGATGGATACAGACCATTATACATTTGGTCAAATCCTATAAAACTGTACAGTCAAAAGTGTAAACCATAATGTAAACTATAGACCTTGGTTTGTAGCAATGCTTCAATATTTGTTCATCAAGTGTAACAAATGTACCACAATGATGTAAGATGTTATTAATAGGTGAAAATGTAGGAGGGGAGAGGGTGGGGTATATGGGAATCCCCTATACTTTTTTTTTGAGGTACTGGGGCCAGGGATTGAACCCAAGACCTCATATGTGGGAAGCCAGCGATCAATCACTGAGCCACATCAGCTCCTCTGAGTTGGTTTTTTCATTTGTTTGCTTGTTGTTTGTGTGTGTGTTTTTAGGAGGAACTGGGAACTGAACCTGGGTCCTCCTATATGGGAAGCATGCACTCAACTGCTTGAGCCACATCTGCTCCCCCCATATACTTTTTTTAAGATTTATTTTATTTATTTATCCCCGCCCCCCCGCCCCCATTATTTTGCGCTCGCTGTCCATTCGCTGTGTACTCTCTGTGTCTGCTTGTCTTCTCTTCTCATCTTCTCTTTAGGAGGCACTGGGAACCAATACTGGGACCTCCGATGTGTGAGAGAGGCACTCAATTGCTTGAGCCACCTCAGCTCCCTGGTTTGTTGTGTCTCTCATTGTCTCTCTTCTTTGTCTCTTTCTGTTGCATCAGCTCTCCACGCAGGCCAGCTCTCCACATGGGCCAGTTCACCTTTACCAGGAGGCCCCGGGAAACAAACCTGGGACCTCCCATATGGTAGACGGGAGCCCAGTCGCTTGAGCCACATCCGCTTCCCTCCCCCCCCCCATATACTTTTGATGTAACTTTTATGCAATCTAAAACTTCTCCATAATAAAGTTTATTATTTGGGGGATAAAAACCCTCCCAACAAAGAAAGACCAGGACCAGATGGCTTCACAGGTGAATTTTACCAATCATTCCAAGAAGAATTAACACCAATCTTGCTCAAACTCTTCCAAAAAATTGAAGAGGAGGGGACACTCTCTAACTCATTCTATGAGACCAACAACACCCTAATTCCGAAGCCAGATAAAGATACAACAAGAGAAGAAAATTACAGATCAATATCCCTCATAAATATAGATGCAGAAATCCTCAAGAAAATATTAGTAAATCAAATCCAACAGCACATTAAAAGAATTATACACCATGATCAAGTGGAATTTATCCCAGGTAGACAAGGGTGGTTCAACATAAGAAAATCAATTTATTTAATACACCACATTAAAAGAATGGAGTAAAATACATGATCATCTTAATTGACACAGAAAAGGCATTTGACAAAATCCAGCACCCCTTCTTGAAAAAAAAAAAAAACCACCACTTTGAAAAACAGGATTACAACATGATAGCGGGCATATATGAAAATCCCACTGCTAACATCATACTCAATGATGAAAACCTGAACTAAGATCAAGGAACAAGACAAGGATGCCCAGTGTCACCAGTTATTCAACTTTGTATTGGAAGTTCTAGCCAGAGCAATTAGGCAAGAAAAAGAAATAAAAGGCATCCAAATTGGAAAGAAAAAGTAAAACTTTCACTATTTGCAGATGACATGATCCTATATAGAGAGAATTCTGAAAAATCCACAACAAAGCTACTAGAGAAAAATGAATTCAGCAAAGTCGGGGGAGGGGGCAGGTAAAAGATTAATATGCAAAAATCGGTAATGTTGATCACTAGCAATCAACAATCTGAAGAGAAAATCAAGGAAAAAAATCCACTTAAAATAGCAACTAAAAGAATCAAATATCATGAAAGTAAAAAGACAACCTTCAGAATGAGAGAAAAATATTTGGAAGCCATATATCCAATAAGGGTTAATATACAGAATATATAAAGAAATCCTGCAATTCAACAACAAAAAGACAAACATCCCAATTTTTTAAATGGGCGAAAGACTTGAATAGACTTCTTCCAAAGAAGATTTACATCTGGCCATTAGGCACATGAAAAGATGCTCAACAACATTAGCCATTAGGGAAATCAAAATCACAAGAAGATACGATTTCACATCTACTAAAACTATTACTATTAAAAAATGGAAAATAACGAGTGTTGGAGAGAATGTGGAGAAATGGGAATACTCGTTAATTGTTGGTGGGAATGTAAAATCTTGTCGCTGCTGTGGAAAACAGTTTGGTGGTGCCTCAGAAAGTTAAATATAGAATTACCATATGACCCAACAATCCCACAATCAGGTATATACCCAAAAGAATTGAAAATTGGGACTTAAACAGATATTTGCACACCGATGTTCATAGAGGTATTCCCAATTACCAAAAGGTGGAAGCAACCCAAGTGTCCATCAACCAAAGAATGGATAAACAAAATATGGTATATACATACAATGGGATTTATTCAGCAAAAAAAGAGAGAGAATGCAGTCCTGATACTTGTGACAGCACGGATGAACCTTGAAGACACCATATTGAGTGAAATAAGCCAGACACAAAAGGACAAATATTGTACAATTTCACTTATTTGGAATACCTAGAATAAGCAAATTTATTGAAATAGAAAGTAAATTTCAGGTTATCAGTGGTGGGGAGCAGGGAAATAGGAAGGTATTGCTTAATGGGTGCAGGGTTTCTGTTTGGGGTGATGAAAGAATTTCAGTAATATTGGTGATGTTTGCACAGCATTGTGAATGTAATTAATGACACTGAAATGAATACTTGAAAGTGGTTAAAATGGAAAATTTTGAGTTGTATATATGTTACTACAATGAAAAAAATATTTTAACTTAAAATAAAACAGTAAGTTTCTCTGTATAATAAAATGTAGAAGCTTAAATTTGATTTTGCAAAAGAAAAACCTCCAGAGCAGTATATCACTGTGACACCTAAACTGTCATGTCTAAAGTAGTTTCATCTTTAGTTTTGAAATTGGCATTGCAAATAGAGACTTAAATAGTTATGTGAATATATAGCCATGTACAGTAATCAGTGAAAGTTTCTGGTATTGTTCTTATTTATGTCTTTCACATTTTCTTGAGCCCTTACTATTGTGGCAGGCACTGTGCTAACCCCTACGGATACTCGTTTTAAAATGAAATGTCTAGGATACCCAAGAAATGCCTGGGATTCTAGATACATGGGTCGTAGTAAAAGGAAATGAACAAAGTTCTCTAGCTTAGGGGATCTATAGGGACAGTAGGTTAGGAAATTCTGATTAGAGAATGATCTGAGATCATTTGGTAATTTCCCTGTATCTGGAGAGCTGGCTATCAAAATTAATAAAAGGCTGAGAGCAGATGTAGCTCAGTGGTTGAGTGCCTGCCTCTCACATATGAGGCTCTGGGTTCAATCCCCGGTACCTCCTAAAGAAAATTAATAAATGGCTTCTACACTTAAATAACTAACCTCATAGTTGGAGAAGTGCTAAGGAAAACTACACTAAAATACGATTGGCAAAGTATTAAAATATTGATAATATATTGTTGATTAAGCTGTGTAGGTTAATTTTTTTGGGGGGGGGGAGAGTCCTATCATAAATTGTGGGTCAGTGTTCAATTAGTCAATTGAGGGAAATTTTGTAGTAACTATTAAAAATTACAAATCCATGAGACTTTGACCTTGAAATTTCATTTCTAGGAATTTCTCCTCTAGTTATATTTACATGTGTGCAAAATGTTGTGTGTACCAGGTTATTTGCTGTAGCATTGGTTGTAATAACAGAAAATGGGAAATAACCAAATGTCCATCATAAGGGACTGGTAAAATAAACAATGGCACATATATCCAATGAAAAAAAGAATGTGGAAGCTCTTTATATACTTATATATAATATTCTCTATGATATTTTACGTGATCTGAGCAAGATGTCGAGCTGTGTACTTTCTAAATTTTGTACAATAGACTGTACTACCCAATCAATTATACATAAAAATAATATAGAAAAATTTTTGAATAGCCTGTCAAGCACAGTGTTTAGATCGAAGAACCAGTTGGGTAGCTAACTGCCTTTGTGCCAGCTAGAGAAAGATCTGCTAGCCTGTGAGCATATACTAGAAAGTCTATGATATGCAAATCCGCAGTCTTTATAGTTCTCTAATTGGGCCCACGTAATTATTGACAGATGGTTTTCACGAGACGTTTTGCTTTTAAAAATTCCCATATCGAGTTGCCCTATATTGGAAATGTCCAACTATCTAGATTTGCGCTGCTAATACTATAAGCAGGTAAATATGAGGGTTTGTTTAGGGAATGATTTCGAGGGTTGACAGGTCTCTAATCCATAAGTCCATCCAGCTCTACGTAAAATTCAATTCCATAAAAGAGTTGAAGCACAATGGAATAGTTGTAGTGGTTTCTCTGAACCATTATGTGTTCAACAACTAGTACGTGAGCTTCTTGAGGGCAGGGTCCATGCCCTATGTTTCCTTTATATTCCTTTTGGCAGTGCTTTTCAAACTATTTGTGAGGAAGGACCATTTTCCCCAAATCTATCATAGGCCAATACTTTTTTATTAAATACAATAGAAATGAATTGCTAGAAAAATGAAATAAAATATACAAAATACAAGTGCAATTCTTTTATGATTATATTCGACAGACAAAATTATTCTGTCAAATTGTTATTAAGGTTTCTAAACATTTACTCTTAATTTCTTGTCACAAACCAGTAACAAATAGTTTATGGGCCAGCACTGAGCCACGGACCACACTTGGTTTAGTATTGCCTTACAGCCCTAGCAGAGTGCCAGTTCATAGAAGGCAATCGATAAATGTTGGATTAAATCATCCTTCTCATAGAGTGTTTTCTACTTTGCAGAGTGTTTCACATCTCTTTCCCCAGTCTATCCTCACACCACCTTCAGAGTTTAGTGGAATAAATTTTCCCATTTGACAGAATAGGAAATTGAGGCGCACAGCTTAAGTTATTTGCCTCATCTGAAACAGCTACTTAGTGTCAGATCCTGAATTAGTCTCTGGCTTCTATTGCATTTTGTGGCAGCAGACTAGGAAAGTCCTCCAGGTGAAGAGCTCTTCCCAAGAGTCCCACCAATGAAGAACAGAAAGCTGCCTTAGGTTTTCCAAATGACAGCAGGTTGACAACACGGTGTAATAAAAAGAGCAGAACTTCTGGAATCAGAGAGCTAGTTTGGAATCCAGGCTTGAGCGAGAGAGTTTTACCTCTCAGCCTGTCTCCTTACCTCTAAAGTGAAGATAATAATAGCTTCTTCACAAGGCTGCACTAAGAACTAGATGGTGAATGTAAATAGCCAGGTACCTAGTTCCGAAAAAAATGGCCGTTATTATTAATATTAGGCTCCATTTATAAGGCCTGCATTAATTAGCTTGCTCTATCTAATTACATGGAATGCGCGCCATCTACTGGTAGAATTAAGAGCATGGTTCTGGAAAGATAACATTGTTCTCTACAGTAATAGAATCATGCATCTGATTGTCTTTCTCTTTTTGCATTGGGTACTAGAAATCTCTAAGCCAAATGTTTGGTCTACCCCTAGCAAGTGAACAGGACTTTACAGATTGTATTTTGTGTGTTAACCTCACCTCTAGCTCCATTTTATTTTTCTTATCTGTACTTTCCCTTGGCCTGATTATCTCATTTTTAATATATTTTTGTAGATCTTTAGAATATGATTATAGTGATTTATTAAACTAGGTAAGAATATGACAAGAACACATGCTATTTTTGTTATTGGTCCATTATCCCAGCATCCTCCAGAACCTAACAATAGGTACAGGAGTAGGGAAGTTAACTGGAAGATGTAATGGAAGTAAAAATAATTCAAATTTAAAACGAAACTTTAGGGAAGTGGATGTGGCTCAAGCAGCTGAGCGCCTGCCTACCACATGGGAGGTTCTGGGTTTGTTCCTGGTGCCTCCTAAAGAAGATGAGCAAGACAGGAAGACAGCAAGACAGTGAGCTGATGTGATAGGCTGGCGCAGAGTGCTGATGCAACAAGATGATGCAGCGAGATGATGCAACAAAGAGATACAGAGAGCAAACACAATGAGAGACACAACAAGCAGGGAGCGGAGGTGGCTCAAGTGATTGGGTGCCTCCCTCTCACATGGGAGGTCCCGGGTTCGGTTCCCAGTGCCTCCTAAAAAGAAGACTAACAGAGAGCAGCCAGCAAGCACAAACAATGGGGGCGGGGGGAATAAATAAAATAAATCTTTGAAAAAAAAAAACCAAAACTTTAAGCCCCAAAGCCTATGAAGACTGCAATGGCCACTACCAAATAGTACTGGCACACTACAACCTGAGTTATGCATTATATTCATTCATTCATTCATTCATTCATTTATATACTGAGTGCCTACCATGTGTCATGCAATATTTCAGATACATAAAATCAGCAGTGGGAAAAAAAAAGACAAAAGTCCCTGCCCTCACCAAGCTTTCATCTTTCTGTTAAGGAAGACAGGTGATAAACAAGATAAATAAGAATATTGTATAGTAAGTGCTATGAGAAAAAAATTAAGCTGAGATAGGGTATAGAGAATTCTGGAGGATTATAATTTAAAATAGGATGGTCAGAGAAGGCCTTGAGAGAAGGTGACACGAGAAAGAAATTGAAAGAAGTGAGAGAGCAGGCTATGTCAGCATCTGGAGGAAGAACACTTCAAGCAGAGGTAAAACAAGTGCAAAGGTCCTAGATGGGAGAATTCCTAGTGTGCCTGGGGGACAGTGAGGATGCCAATGTGGTAAGAACAGTGTGAGCAAGGAAGAGAGTAGTTGGTGATGAGGTCAGAGGTCAGAGAACTAATAGTGGGCCAGTGTGTAGGAGAGCGTAAGGACTTTGACTTTTGCTTTTGATTGAGCCATGGCTTGAGAGCCATGAGAGTGTTTCAGAAAAGGGGTGACATAATCTGACTTCTCTTTTAAAAGGACCACTCTGGTTACAGAAGTTTGGGCCAGAGATATAAATTTGAGAGCATATTATAGACAGTGTTTAAAGCCACAAGATGAGATGAGATAGGATGATCAAGGGAGAGAATGGAGACAGAGAAGAGCCCTGGAGAACTCCAACATTAAGAGAACAGAAAGCTGCAGAGAAACTGAAAAGAAGCCTAAGAAAATAACCGTGAGATAGGAGAAAAACCAGAACAGTGTGGTGTCTTAGACACAGGTAAACAAAGTGTTTCAAGAAGGAAAGAGTAATCAACTGAGTTAAATGCTACTGACAGGTCAAGTACAATGAGGACAATGTTGCATTTGGCAATGTGGAAGTCAGTGGTTACTTTGACAAGATAAGTCTTGGTAAAATCATGGTGGATAGAAGCTTGATAAGAGTGGGTTTAAGAGGAAAAATGGAAGTGGGAGTTAGAGAACTTCTGGTTCTAGATAAGATGGAGAAAACACACTTATGCCTATTAAGTTCATTAAATAAAAACCCAGGACATTATATATAAAACAAATATTAGAAGACTCTGAAAGATAGGGAGGAGAAAGAAGAGCAATTAGGGATTTTGGAACCCAAGGAATAACACAGTATTAGGGTGGTGTCAGTGGAGGCCTAGTGGGAAGCTTGAATTTTCACCCATTCCTGGCAATAAGGAAGTGCCTCTCCTGGCCCATGGTGAAAATGAGGTAGGGAACATGGATTTCCACCTCCAGCTGGCAGCAAAAAGGCAGTACTCCCTTCTCCCACTGATGCAGTGTGAGAGGAGGCCTGCTAAAACAGAACATTTAAGTAAGATATTGTATTAGTCAGGATTCTCTAGGGAAACAGAACCAACAGGAGATAATCTGTAAATAGTATGAGATTTTATAAAATTCTCTCATGCAACCTTGGGGATGCACAAGTCCAAATTCCGCAGGCAGGCTGCAAACGAGGGGCTCCGATGAAGGTCCTTGATGAGTTCCCAGGAGATGCTGGCTAAGAATTCTCTCTCTGAATGCTGAAATCACTTCCCCTTTAAAGCCTTCAACTGATTGGATAAGACGTCTCTCATTGCTGACCGCAATCTCCTTAGTTGATTGTAGATGTAATCAGCCATCTATGCAATCAACTCACTGATGATTACAGTCTAGGAAATGTCCTTGTATTACAATTATCCCAGTGCTTGCTTGACCAAACAACCAGGTACCATTACCTGGTCGAGTTGACACTTTAGCCTAACCATCACAGATACAGAGCCTCATCCCAAAACATGGAAAATGTCCGGGATACACCTGACTTAACAAGAACCAGGAAAACCCCAACCTAAATAAGAAAAACCAATCAACAGACACCAAGACCTAGGTGTCACAGATGATGGAATTATATTACAGGACTTTGAATCATCCAACACAAAAACCCTTCAGTTATGAATAGGCTTGAAATGAGTGAAAAAATAGAAAGTCTCAGCAAAGAAATAGATGCTATAAAGGAGAACCAAATGGAATCTATAGAATTGAAAATTATAACCAAATTTTAAAACTTATTGGATAGCTCAACAGCAGAATGAAGAAGATGGGGGAACAATGAGTGAATTAGAAGACAGAACAATAGACATTACCCAATCTGAGCAACAGACAGAAAATAGATGGGGAAAAAAATGAACAGAGTTTCATGGACCTGTGGCACTATAGCAAAAGATCTAACATTCATGTTATAGGAGACACAGAAGGAGAAGGGAAAAAAGTAGGACTGAAAATGTCTTAGAAGAAATAATGACTAAAAAATTTCCAAATTTGGGAAAAGACAAACCTACAGATTCAAGAAGTTGAGCAAATCCCAAACAGGATAAACCCAAAGAAGTCCATGCTGAGACACAGCATAATCAAACTTTTAAAAACTAAAGACAAAGAAAAAAATCTTTGACACCTTACCCACAGAGGAAAAACAATTTGAATGAAGGCATATTTTTCATCAGAAACCATGGAGGCAAGAAGGAAGTAGAACAACATTTTGCAAGTACTGAAATAAAAGAACTGTCAACCCAGAACTCTTTATCCGGCAAAAATATCTTTCAGGACACTCTCACATGAAGGAAAACTAGGAGAATTTATCACCAGCAAACTTACCATAAAAGAATGGCTAAAAATTTTTTTCTGAATAGAAAGGAAACAATAAAAGAAGTAACCTTGGAACATCAGGAAGGAAAAAGAGCACAACAGGAAGAGTTAAAGTATGGGCAAATACAATAAATTTTCCTTCTCCTCTTGAATTTTCTAAATTATGTTTGACATAATTTTTTAAATTTTTTGAAGCAAAAATTTAACACTGCCTGATGAGGTTCTCATTGTATGTAGTGGAAATATTTAAGATGATATTATAAACAAGAGAGGGAAAAGGGACTTAAAAAAAAGAAAGGTTTCTATACTTCATGTGACCTGGTAAAATGTCACTAGTCAATACCATATTGCAAAACATAAAGCAACCATTTAAAAAATCTATACAAAAGATATAAAGTCAAAAACACTATAGATAAGCAAAACTGAGATTCTGAAAAATATTCAAATAACCCACAAGAAAACAGGAGAAAGAAAACAGAGAAAAAATAAAATGAAGAAACAAATAAATAGGAAAAAAAATAAAATGGAGACTTAAGCCCTAACATACCAATAATTACATTAAATGTAAATACATCAATTAAAAGAAAGAGATTTGCAGAGAGGATAAAATAATATTGACCCCACTATATGCAATCTACAAGAAACTTACTTCAAGTTAAAAAAATATTTATATAATTGACAACCCTAAATATACATATATCTTTATATTATCATTCTGCTGTTAAAAATTATCATTTTAAAAACGATTTCCAAATAGAAATTTTTTATCAGTTCCAAAAGTAAAAATTATACAGGCCACCAGATATTAATATGGCAGTAAATCTAGCAATAAGTTATAAAAGTAAGATGAAAAGATCTCATACAAAAATATAAAATAAATAGGAATAATTTTAAAAGAATTGTTCAAATCTATAATTGTTTAGAATTACAAAATCTTGTTGAGGAATAAATTAATAAATGGAAAACTAACTCTCCTGATATGGAAGATCTAAAATTGAAGATCTAACATTTTTTGACATATGTTTTATAGATTTGATGAAATCTTGATCAAACTAGCAAAGTTTTCCTTTTCTTGACAAAATGATTCCATAATTTATTTGGAAAAATAAATAAGATAGATTAACCAAAGAAAAAAATTTTAAATGGTATATTGAATGTAAAATTGTTCTCTTAGGTACTAAGTCATATTAATAAATAGAACAAATAAATAGATGCCAAGTACATTTCAAGAAGAGAAAGTATGAAAACAGATTTTTAAAATTTACAATTCTAATATGTAATAAAGGAGCATTTCAAAAGAAAATAGTATGGTATTTGTATGGTATGTGAATACATCTAAATAAAACTGCTTTAAAAATATAGTTTTAATGCAATGCCTATCAAAATCCCAGTAAGATATTTTGTAGCTAGGTATATTTTATTCTAAAATTTATATGGAATTTATATGGAAAGGCAAAGGAACTAGAAGAGCTAAAACAATTTTGAAAAAGAAGAATAAAGTGGGAAAAATCACTCTACCAAATTTTAAGACTTAATATATAGTGACAGTAAAGACTATAAGTGGAGGGATAAACATATAGATCAATGAATCAATAAAGTGTACAATTAAATGGTTTCAAGTATATTCGTTGGGTTTTGAAACCATTACCTCAATCAATTTCAAAACATTTTCATCACCTCATAAAGAAACTCTAGCCTACCCATTAGTATTCACTCCCCATTTCCCCCCAACACGCCCAGCCCTAGGCAGCCACTATTCTACAGCCTGTCTTTATAGATTTGCCTGTTCTGGACATTTCATATGTATGGAATCATACAATATGTGGCCTTTTGTGACTGGCCCCTCTCATTTAGCATAATGTTTAAAAGGTTCAACCACTTTGCAGCATGTGTCAGTATTTCATTCATTTTTATGGCTGAATAATATTTCATTGTGTAGATGTACCACATTTTAAGTAACCATATAGCAGTTGATGGACATTTGGGTTGTTTTCACTTTTTCAACCAACTGAGTTTTGACAAAGGTGCAAAAATGATTCAATGTGGGAAGTGCAGCCTTTTTAACAGTTGCTGCTGGTACAATTAAATAACCATATGCAAAAATATGAACCTCAATCTAAACCTCATGCCATGTACAAAAATTAACTCAATGTTTATCATAAATTTAAGCATAAAACAATAAAGCTCTTAGGAAAACACACAGAGGAAATCTTCAGGACCTAGGGGTTGGTGAAGAGTTCTTAGACCTAACACCAAAATCATGATTCATAAAAGAAAAAAAGTTAATAAATGGACCTCTTCAAAATTTAAAACTCTTTCTCTATGAAAGACCCTGTTAAGTGGATGAACAGACAAGCTACAAACTGGAAGAAAATATTTGCATACGACATATTTGACAAAGGACTGTATCTAGAATATAAAAAGAACTCTCAAAACTTAACAGTAAAAAAAAAAAAATCCATTCAGAAAATGGGTAAAACACATGAAGAGACATTTTATTGAAGAGGATATACTGATGGCAAATAAGCACATGAGAGGATGTTCAACATCACTAGCCATTAGGGAAATACAAATTAAGATCACAATGAGATATCACTATGCACACACACTAGAACAGCTAAACTAAAAAAACAATGACATGGGAAGCGGCTGTGGCTCAATCACTGGGGCTCCCGTTTGCCATGTGGGAAGCCCCGGGTTCGGTTCCTGGGGCCTCCTGGTGGGGGCAGGCCCGCCCGCACGGCGTGGTTGGCTGGCCCAGTGAGCGCGGGCAGCAAGGGGGGGATGGATGAATGAATAAATAAAATCTTAAAAAAAAAACAAAAAACAATGACAGTACTAAATGCTGACAAGGATGTGGAGAAACTGGATAGCTCATATATTTCTTGTAGGAATGTAAAATGGTATAGCCACTTTGGAAAATAGTTTGGCAATTTCTTACTAACTTCAACATACAATTACCATATGACACCGCAATCACACTCCTGTGCATTTATCCCAGAGAAATGAAAACTTATGTTCACTCAAAACCTGTACATGAATGTTCGTTGCAGCTTTATTTGTAATAGCCAAAAATTGAAAACAACCAAAATGTTCCATTATAAGTAAATGGTTAAATAAGCTGTGGTACATCCATATCACGTAATACTACTCAGCAATACAAAGGGTCAAACTGTTGCTACACGCAGTAACTTAATGGACTTCAAGGGCATTGTGCTTGGCGTGAAAAAACAAAATCTCAAAGGGTTACATATTCTAGGATTTTGTTTATATAACATTTTGAAATATGAAAACTATAAAAATAGGGAACAGATTAGTCGTTGCCAGGAGTTAGGAATTCTGGGTGGAGGGAGTGGGTTTGACTATAAAGGTGATCAAGGGATCATTGTGCTAATGAAATAGCACTTTATCTTTTTTTCTTTACACTTTGCACTGCACAATTTTATAGGTGTTGACAAAATGTATAATGGCCTGTAACCATCATTGCAATATCATGCAGAACAATTCCAGTGTCCCCAAAATGCTCCATGTTACACCTATTCTTCCCTCTCCCTCACCTCAGAACCTCTGGTGGCCACTACCTTTATATCAATGATAAAAGTTCTTCCATTGCTAGAATAATAATAAGTCTACTTTAGTCCATAGTTGCATTTCCCCCTTACGTTTGTTCATTCCCCAATCTTGAGGATTTGGGGATGGTGATGCCCACTCTGTTTCTGATTGAAAGGGAGCTTAGATCTCATGGGGCAGATGGATGGAACTATCTTGCTTGCAGTTGTAGATACTCTCTGTGTTTTGGGATGGGCATTGTCCATCATCATCTTTTTGTTAGTTGTCTTGGGTGAGACAGATGAACTGGAGAGTAGGTGTTGGCTGCAAGTCTACTGAGATTCAGCTCAACCTGCATATGAACAGCCAGAAGATTTAAGTCCTTGGGACATATATTTAACAAGTATAGTGCTAATTATAGGTTCAAATAGAAGGGGCAGAAGAACCATGTGTGGGGAAATTATAAATGAGTTTAACTCTGATACATTGGGGAGATAGGTTATCATATATTTTACAGTAAGGCCCAATGATGTGGTGCTGATTTCCTGAGATTGTCTGCCCTGCCTCTAGTGTCTAGATGTCTCTAGAGCCCTCAGGAGTACCCCTGCTTGAAGCACTGTTTACTGTGGCAGTCAGTGAGATCATCCTGCGATGTGCATAAGCATAACCTCTGGAATGACCTCCTGACTCACTTTGAAATCTCTTAGCCATAAAAACTCATTTGTATTTAATATTTCCCCCTTTGGTCAAGGTCTTTTCCAAATGCATTGCTAGCTGGTGCTTGGTAATAATCCCTCAGTGCCAGGGAGACTCATGTCCAGGAGTTATGTCCCACACTGGGGGGAAAGTAGTGCATTTATATGCTGAGTTTGGCTTAGAGAGGGGCCACATTTGCGCAGTGAGGAGGCTTTCAGGAGGTAACTCTTAGGCAATATATATTACTAGGCTAAGTTTCAACTTCACAAGGACAAGTTTCAGAAGTATAACCATCAATATCAAGGGCCCAGAGTATTGGCCTGTCCTCCTTGGCTAGGCACTGCCCATGTACTCTATAGATTCTTCCCACTCTATTAGAGAATGTAGCGGGACTCCCCAGGGTGGGAATTCAATTTTCTGTCAGTTATTGTGTGGGTCTCTACTCACTGAGAAAATACCCCATGACCACATGAACACCTTCATATTCCATAGAGACATGCCTTAGGTAGCACTGTATCTTAATTGCTGTGGTGGTTTCAGGAATCTACACATATGATGAAACGGCATAGTACTACTCACACACATTGTACAAAGTCAGTCTCCTAGTTTTGATAGTGGTCTATAGTTATATAAGATGTAATTATTGGGGGCAGTCTGGGTGAAGGGTACACAGGACCTCTCTCTACTATTTTTGCAACTTCCTATGAATCTATAATTATTTCAAAATAATAAGTTTTTAAAAAAGAGAGAATGGGAGAAGAGGAATTATAGCCAGTGAGTATAGACAATGGTAGTGAAGATTTTTGCTGGAAAGAGGAGCAGAGAAATAGGGTGGATAGTGAACAATGGAAAGTGGCTCAATAGCAGGTTTAAAATTTTTTTTAATGGGAGAAATAATAACATGGTTGAAGCAGATGAGAAAGAACCTGTAGCGGGAAAAAATGATAATGGAGCAGCAAGAGAGGAGAGAATTGCTAAAAGGGGGTCGGATTTAATGAACAAGTAGAGGGCTTGGCCTTAGGAGCAGGAACAGTTCATCCCTAGTAATAGGAGAAAAGGTAGAATATATATATATACACAGCTTAGGCAGGTGGGTAGATGCAGTGGTAAGAGTTTATGGACTGTTTTTTTGATTGCCACTATTTTTCTCAGTGAAATAGAATGCAAGGTCACGGGCTGAAAGAGAGGATGGAGGTGGAGATATGTGTTTGAAAAAGAAAGAAAGTACAAAATAGTTGTCTAGGAGACGGGGAGAGTAAATGGACTAGAGGAATATTATCTAATTTCCTGTCAAGCTGAAGTGCCTACTTGAGGCCCACAGTCTTGAATTTAAAGTGAGAGTGTCATTTTGTGTTTTTCTCCAGCTATGTTCAGCTCTGGGAATGTAGGAGAAGAGTAGGAGTTATTGATAATGACAAGATCTAGGGTATGACCATGGAGACAAAAGGCTGAAATTAGGTGGAAGAGAAAATTGAAAGAGGGGATTTCAAGGAACCAAGATGCGAGAGTGTTGGTATAATCCTTTATTAAGATATTGAAATCACAAAAAAAAAAAAATTAAGAGAGAGTGACAGTAAGACCAAAGCTAAATCTTTGAAATGCTGGAGGGGGCACCTGAGGCTCTATAGATGACTACAACTAGGTAGTGTAGTGGGTAATATATTCTGTGATGGGGAATTTTAAGATGGGGGTTTTTAGAGAGGAGAAAGGGATAATGGTCTAGAGGTGGGAGTGAAGGGCCTCAGACTGTGAGAGAAAAAATAACCAAGGTTTGAGACTGCTATGAGTTTCTTGGCTAGATTTCATTTTGATAAAGAAGATGAGGGAACATTCAGCAAACAGGGAAAAGACATAGGAGATTTTGCTGATGACTGTGAAAGCTAGATAAGGTGACTATATAATTTATCATCCAATCTGGGATACTTTTGAAAATGACAAATGCTAAACTGGGCAAGACAGTAGGATACCATATTTAAACTGGAATTGTCGTGGGCAAACCAGGCCTATGGTTCTAGCGGATACAATAAAAAGATTTCAAGATTTGGGGGCGGGGTAGGAGGTGGTGAAGAGTTAGCGGAATACACAAAGTTGTATGAGGATCAGAACATGAGGCATGCAGGAAATGACCAAGAAGTCCCATGTTTCTTGTGATGACTGACATCAACAAAGTTGAAATGCATAAAGAAGTTAGTTTTAGCAGATAGAGGTGACAAGTTTGTACTGAGAGGGAGTAATAGGTGGCTGTTCAGGGCTTGCCCTTCACTTCTGTCAGTGGAGTTGCTGAGTACTAGAGAGGGGAGTCCTTATTCCTATCCAAAAAGGACAGCAACTGGATCCTAAGCCCTACTGAAGAAAATCTTGATATTGCTTAAATTATTCATGCTTCCAATATGAATTGTTTTGAAAACTGGGACTGGATTGACTATAGATGATGAAATTAATCAACCTAGCTATGAGAAGCTGAGGATGACAGAGGCAAGGGACTTGGTGGTATTTCCAACAGAAACTATAGGGAAACACAATGACATTGACATAAGTAGAAAATACCAAACCGAAAAGGGAAAAGTATAAAGTGCCTCACTTAGATCCAAAAACCTACCCACACAAGAATAAAATGGTTAAGATGGAGCTTAATTATTCAAGGGCTCCAACCTTATTCCTCTTTTCTTTTCTGTCTAGGTTCATTTCCCAAGTGAACTCATCTAGTCTTATTGTTTTAATTACCAGCAATATGCTGATGACCTCCAAACTTCTCTGTCTAGACTTAATATCTCCCCTAAACTCCAGATCATATATCCAAGTGCTTTCTTGACATCTTAACTCAGATGTCTAAGAGATGTCTCAAACTTAATATGTTCAACACTGAACTGATATTTCCCTTAAAATTTCCCTATTTCTCCACCCACCTGATCTCAGTTGAAGGAAACAACTTGGCCATAACTTTAACCAAGACAGAACACCTTAACCCTAATTCGATCTCGAATTCTTTTTGGTTTGTCTCTTTTTCTCACACCCCACATCCAGTTCATCAGCTAATACTTTTGGCTTTCTCTTTAAAATATACCCAGAATTGTACCACTTCTCACCTTCTCCATGAATAACACACTGTTCCTAGGCACCATGATTTCTCAGATGGATCACTGCAACATTCTCCTAACTAGTCTCCCTGATTCTACCCTTGCCACCCTATATTCTATTCACAACACAGAAATTAAAGTGATCCTTTTATAACATAAAACAAATTATGTCACTCCTTGGTTCAAAACCTTCTGATGACTTCCCCATCTTACCCAAAGGAAAACCCATACTCCTTATTATGGCCTGCAAGGAAGACCATATGATCTGTTCCCCACATAACTCTCTAACCTCATCTCCCACCATTCTCCATGCCATCCACCTCTCTAGCCACACTGATTTTGTGTTGCTGTTTTTAGACCTGCCATGCTCGTTCCAAAATGCTGGAGCACCTAACCCAAGGTAAAAAAGATTTTCCACTGTTTTCTTCTTGAAATTGTGTAGTTTAGGTTTTTTATTTATGTACATGACCAATTTTTATATATGGAAATAGATATGCATCAAAGTTTATATTTTACATATGGATAGCCAATCATATGATCATCATTTGTTGAAAATACTATCCTTTCTGTGAGCTCCTTTTGCATATTTGTTAAAAATAAATTATGTTGGGAAGTGGATGTGGCTCAAGTGATTGGGCTCCCATCTACCATATGGGAGGTCCAGGTTCAATTCCTGGGGCCTCCTGGTGAAAAGCAAGCTGGCCTGCGCGGAGAGCTGGCCCATGAGGAGAGCTGGCCTGCACAAAGTGCTAGCCCATGCAGGAGTACTGGCCCATGTGGGGTGCTGGCCCACATAGTAGTGCTGGCCCACATGGAGTGCTGGCCCACATGGAGAGCTGGCACAGCAAAATGACACAACAAAAGAAGACACAGAAGAGAGACAATGAGAGACACAGCAAATCAGGGAGCTGAGGTGGCACAAGAGATTGAGCAGCCTCTCTCCACTCCAGAAGGGCCCAGGATCAGTTCTCAGTGCTGCATAAAGAGAAGACAAGCAGACATAGAAGAATGCACAAAGAGCAGACAGCAAGTGCAGAACAATGAGAGGTGGAGGGGAGAAATAAATAAATATTTTAAAATAAATAAATAAATTATGTGAGAGTTCTGATATAGGCCTGCCAACTGATATTTGACAAGGCCACCAAGCCCACTCAACTGGGACAGAATAGCCTCTTCAACAAATGGTGCTGGGAGAATTGGATATCCATATCCAAAAGAATGAGAGAATCACCATCTCACATTCTATACAAAAATTAACTCAAGATGTAGCAAAGACCTAACTATAAGAGCCAAGATCATAAAGCTCCTAGAAGATAATGTAAGGAAGCATCTACAAGATCTTGTAGTAGGAAATGGTTTCATAAACTTTACACCCAAAGTGTGAGCAACAAAAGAAAAAATAGGTAAATGGGACCTCCTCAAAATTAAAACCTTTTGTGCTTCAAAGGAGTTGGTCAAGAAAGTGAAAAGGCAGCCTACTCAATAGGAGAAAATATTTGGGAACCATTTATCTGATAAGGGTCTAATATCCAGCATATATAAAGAAACCCTACATCTCAAAAATAAGAAGACTAATAACACATTTTTAAAATGGGCAAGAGATTTGAATAGACACTTTTCCAAAAAAGAAGTACAAATGGCTAAAAAGCACATCAAAAGATGTTCAACATCACTAGCTATTAGGGAAATGCAAATTAAAACTACAATGAGCTATCATCTTACACTTATTAGACTGGCTGCTATTAAAAAAACAGAAAACTACAAGTGTTGGAGAGGATGTGGAGGAATAGGAACACCCATCCACTGCTCGTGGGAATGTAGATTGGTGCACCCATTGTAGATTATGGTTTGGCAGTTCCTCAGGAAGCTAACTACAGAATTGCCGTATGATCCAGCAATCCAACTACTAGGTATATACCCAGAAGAATTGAAAGCAGGGACACAGATATATGCATTGACATTGGTGTCAATGTTCATAGTGGCATTATTCACTATTGCCAAAAGTTGGAAGCAACCCAAGCGTCCACCAACAGATGAATGAATAAGCAAAATGTGGTATATACATACAATGGAATTTTACTCAGCTGTAAGAAGGAATGAAGTATTCATACATATGACAACATGGATGAATATCAAAGACCTTATGTTGAGTGAAGTAAGCCAGTCACTAAAGGACAGATATTGCATGACCTCACTGATATGACTTAAGCATATTGAGCAGACTCACAGAGATAGAGTCTGGAAGACAGGTTACCAGGAGACAGAAAGGAAGTAGAGAGTGATAAGCTGATATCAATGTGGGCAGAACCTATGATAAGGTGGAAGGGCATAGTTTGGTGGTGGATGGGAGTGATGGTGGTGCAGGGATGTGAGTGGGGTCAATGGTGCTGGAGCATAAGGGTAAGCAGGATTGGGTGGGGGATTGGACTATCCATGGAACTGGGGGGAGGGCTGGAGGAAGGTACAGGTGAATTTTGGGAAAATACAATTGTGGGAATGTTCTTTTGGCAAATATGGCAGGGGAGGGTCACTGTGCAGGATGTCAGTGGTGGGGTGATGTGTGGGAAAGGGCACACCTGAGCCATGCTTCTATGGAGTATGAATGTGTTCATCTTGTCATAGGGTGTTATCTCAGGGGGTCGAGACCCACACAATAAACAACAAAATATTAAACTTCCATTCTGGGGAGTCCTGCTATGTTCTCAAATAGAGGGGCAAGAATCTCTTGAGTATATAGGCAGTGCCTAATAAGAGAAAACAGAACAATATGTCAAGCCCTCAATATTAATGCATGTAACTATGAACCTTATTTTTGTAAAATTGAAACTTAGCCTAATAATAACTATTGCCTAAGAGTTACCTCCTGAAAACCTCCTTGTTACTCAAATGTGGAGTCTCTCTAAGACAAACTTAGCAAATAAATGTACTACCTATCTTCAGGCATAGGACATGACTCCCAGGGATGAGCCTCCCTGGCACCAAAGGATTAATACCAAGCACCAACTAGCAATGCATTTGGAAAAAAACCATAACCGAAAGGGGAAAATCAAATACAAACGAGTTTTTATGACTAAGAGATTTCAAAATGAGTCAGGAGGTTATTGCAGAGGTTACACTTATGCATGTCTCAGAATGATCTCACTAACTGCCACTGTAAACAAAGCCTCAAATAGTGGTGCTCCTGAGGGCTCTAGAGCCATCTGGACACTATAGGCAAGGCACACAATCCCTTGAAATCAGCATCCTGCCAGTGGGCTTTACTTTGGAATATATGACAACCTATTTCCCCAATATAACAGAGTTCTACTCATTTATAATTTTCCTGCACATGATTCTTCTACTTCTTTTATTTGAGCCTATAATTAGCACTATACCCATTAAATATATGTCTCAGAGACTTAAATCTTCAATCTGTTCATATGCCAGTTGAGCCCTGAATCTCAGCAGAGTTGCGGCAAAACCTACTCTCTAGTTCATCAGACTTGTCCAGGACAACGAACAATATAATGATGATGGACAACCCCCATCCCCAAAACAGAGAGTATCCACAACTGCAAGCAAAACAGTTCCATTCATCTGCTCCATAAGATCTAAGGCCCCTCTAAATCTGAGGCAGAGAGGGCATCACCATCCCAAAATCCTCAAGGTCAATTAATGAACAAACATAAGGGGAGGAGAATGCAACCATGGACAAATAAACTTATTAATATTGTAGTAATGGAAGAACATGTAATATTGATATAAAGATAGTGGTTACCAGAGGTTCCTGGCAGGGAGGAAATAGTAGGTGGCACATAGGGCATTTTTAGGGCATTGGAATTAAATGTAAACCACAATGTATACTATAGACCTTGGTTAGTAGCAATGCTTCAATATTTATTCATCAGTTGTAACAAATGTACCACACAACTGTAAGATGTTATTAAGAGGGGAAGATGTGGGAGGGGGCAGGGGTGGGGCATATTGGAATCCCTTATACTTTTGATGTAACTTTTCTGTAATCTCAAACCTCTTTAAAACAAAGTTTATTATACTTTAAAAATCAATTATGTGGGCCTAGTTTTGGACCCCCAATAAATTGATTTATTTACCTATCTTTATGCCAATACTATACTGTCTTGATTACTATAGCTTTATAATAAGTCTTGTTTTTTTTTAAATTCCTATGGTGTTTCTAAAATTTATATTCTAGGGCAGATAGCTCTGGAGTTTGGTGCCCTGCCAGTGGGCCCTACTTTGGAGTTTGTGCTCCTGAGAGTGACAGAGTTGGACTCAATTATGTCTTCCCTGTACATGGCTCATCTGTCCCTTCTATTTAAACCTATACTTGGTGCTGGAGTTTGTAGGTGTACGTCCAGAGACTCAGATCTTTGGGCTATGCAGTGCCAGCTGGGCCCGGAACCTCAGTGGAGTTGCAACACCTACTCTACAGCTCATTGGACTCACCCAGGACAACTGGCGGGGAGATGATAATGGACAACGGCCATCCCAGGGAATGGAGAGAGTCTGCAACTGCAGGCAAGATAGTCCCATCCCATCTTCTCCATGGGATATAAGGCCCCTCTCAACTGGAGGCGGAGTGGACGTCACCATCCCAGAATCCTTGGGATTGTGGAAGAGCTGTGGACTAGAGTGTACTTACTGGTATTCTACTACAGACATATTGTGATTCTAGAAATGTAAGAAATTACAACATTGAGGTGGAGCCAGTGGCCACTGGAAGCTCTGGGGGCAGGGAGAGGGAAAAACAGTTGTAATACAGGGGCTTTTCTCAGGACTTGGGAATCATCTTGAGTGACATTGCAGTGACAGATATAGGCCATTTTATATCATCACATAACATGCAGAACTGTGTGGGGGAGAGTGTAGACTACAATGTGAACTATGGTCCATGCTTAATGGCAAAGCCCCAGGATGCATTTATCAATTGCAATGAATGTGCCACACTAATGAAGGATGTTTATGTGGGAGAGTGTGGGAGGTGTGTGTGTGTGTGTGCGGGCACATGGGAATCCCTATATTTTTTGTGTAACATTTATGTAATCTAAATATCTTTTTTAAAATGTTTTTTAAAAATTTTAATTATATTCTAGTAACATAAATTCAACCTAAACTTTCCCCTTTTAACCACATTCAAATATATAATTCAGTGCTTATAACAAGTCTTGAAGTCAGTTGTTGTATGCGTTCCAACTTTATTCTCCTTTTTCAAAATTGTTTTGACTTCTCTAAGTCCTTGGAATTAACAAATGAATTTTAGAATCAGCTTGTCAATTTCTACAAAAATATCTTGTGGGATTTTGATAGGGATAGACTATCATGTCATCTGAGAATAAAGAGAGTTTTACTACTTCCTTTTTAATCTGTATGCCTTTTATTTATTTTTCTTGTTTTATTGCACTGGCTAAGACCTCCAATACAATGATGAATATAAATGGAGAACAGACATGAATTCAGTCTTTCATCACTATGTATAATGTTCTATGTCATTTTCTTGTAGATGTTCTTTTCTTTTCCTAGTTTGTTGAGAATATTTATCTCAAAGGGGTGTTGGATTTTGTAAAGGGCTTTTTCTGCATCTATTGAAATGATCATATGGTTTGTAGTTTTTCCATATGTGAAATTACATTGTGAATTACATTGATTGCTTTTCAAATCTTAAACCCTCCTTGGAGTCCTGGAATGAATCACTTGTTAATAATGCATTGCCCTTTTAATATATTGTTAGATTTTATTTGGCAAACTTGTGTTCAGAATTTTACAACTATGTTCATGAGGGATATTGGTCTGTTATTTTCTTTTTCAAAATTTCTTTATCTCATTTGTGTATCAGGATAATGCTGGCTACGTACCATTAGCTAGGAAGTGTTCCCTCTTATATATTCTGGGAAAGTTTGTGTAGAATTTGTGTTATTTTTTCCATTAACTTTTCAGTAGAATTTATCAGTGAAACTATGCAAGGAGCTTATTTTGTGGGGATGTTTGTAATTAAATATTTAACTTCTTTATTAGTTATGGTGCTATTCAGGTTATTCTCAGATGACATGATAGTCTATGTGGAGAATTCTAAGGAATTCACAGAAAAAGCTACTAGGAGAACCCTCTGGATAGTTTCGGAGCTTTCTCTCTCTCTCTCTCTCTCTCTCTCTCTCTCTCTAGCTCTCTCCTCTCTGATAATCTGCCCTGTGAACCTAATCACTCTGTCCTCCTTCTCGAATTTTTCACTTCTGTTTCCTTAACTCAGGGAGACCACCAGACTCTATTTGGATACCCTCTGACTGTACTGTGATCTGGAAACTCAATCCAGGCAGTACACTGAGGTAATCATAGGGCTCATTTTGTTTCCTTTCTCTTAGATATCAGTATCCTTTGCTGCCTGATGGCCAATGTCTGAAAATCCAATGATTTTATATATTTGGTCCATTCTTTTTAGTTGTTCAAAGCAAGAAGGTATATCTAATTCCTGTTACTCCATCATGAGCATAAGAGAAAGACTCTTTGTTTTCTTTTAATATAATTTTTTTTCTTCTCCACACTCCTTTCCTGCCTCCTTTGGATTAATCAAATTTTTAAAAATCCCTACCTATTTCTCTGATAATTTTGAGGTTATTCATTATGTGTTCTTTCTTTTAAAGGTGACTATTTTTCCACCCATTGTTCTGGATAAATGGTGAGCTTCCTTGTCATATCTATGGCTTTGTGGGTGAAATTTTACTAGTTCCCATTGCATGGAAGGGTAGCTCATAGATTGATGGATGGAACTCAGTTCCTCCTTCACAGCCCATTCTTCTGTCTCTGTGAGAGTATTAAAACTCCAGTCTCCAAATGTAGCAGTTCTCAAACTTTTTCATCTCAGGACCCATTTACACTTAAAATTAATAATAATAATAGTTATTATTATTATTATTAACCCAGTCTTTTCTGGGTTAGATGGAATAAGCAAACTCCACACTGTCTCTCCCACTAAATACAGCTGTAAAAACCTGGACAGAATGCATGGAGCAGCTGTTTGGGTACTCCAAAAGTAAATAGTAGCAGGTGAATTGGGGAAGACCAGATTTCACAGTACCACTAAATTATCAGTAAGCTTACCATTTTATTTCCTCTGATATTACCGGGCATGGACTCGTGTCAGTCTAAAACCTGAAGTGGGCATTGGTGCAGACAGAAAAAAGTCTAGGAGAAGACCTCTTTTTCTAACTGGAATAGTGGAAAATGAATATCCTAATGCTTAGAGAAAGTGAAAGTGGAAGGAATCCCTCATTTTTTTTCCTTTCTCTGTTTTCTCATGCCCCGGGCCCTAAGCAATCCCATGGCTGGAGCAGCAGAGACAATTACAGCAACGGGGACCTAATAAGCCTAAAACTCCAAAGGAGCCCAACCTTTCTTTCCGCTCAGAGAAGCTGTGGTCCCAAGAGGATGAAGCAAATACCTGATGCTTTTTTTTCTCTGTATATATTCCTGCTGCTAGGCCCTAGATGTGGGTGAAGCCACACAAAGTGCATGGAAGAGTGGGGGTAAATAAAGCTACAGTTTTCTGGCAGGACAAGAAAGGGGAGCCCTAGGGAACTTTAAAGGACTGGGGAGATTGTGGAGAGGGAGGAGTTTGGGAAGGCAATCCATAAAGTTGTTTAGAAAGTCCTGGGATCCCTCCAGACTATCATGAATATGACCCTAAACAGCAAGCCATAGTCTTTGAGAACTGAAGTATGGATTAGACCATTGCCCAGTCCCAGACTTGATGCTAAGTTGCAGATATAAATAGCATTGCAAAGACCTTGAAAATGGAACTAGCATTGAAACCACTACCCACAAAAGGAAGTTCTTCAGACAGGAGAAAATTGGTACTAGAAGGAGACTTGGAATACCAAAATTAAGGAAAAGCAACAAATATAGTAAATATATTAGGCTATTCTCCTTTTGAGATTTTTAAAAATATTTTTACGGATAAAATATAAAATTATAACACTGTCTAGTGGGCTTTTCAATGGATGCAGATTTAATACACAAGACAACTACAATTTAATAAGGGATCTATATGATGGCAATTCCACTTAAAATAGTAAGATATTGATTCTAACCAGACTGAGAAAAGTTAAGTATGCAAATTGTAATTCTTGGAGGAGAAGGTCAGCAAACTGTAGCCCATGAGCCAAATCCAGCCTGTGTCACCTGTTTCGGTAAATGAAGTTTTATTGGAACCCAGCCATGCACATTTGTTCATGTATTGTCTACAGCTGCATTTGCACTACATCCACCTAGTAGCTGTGGGAAAGAACTGCAAGTCCAAAATATTAAATATTAAATATTTGGCCCTTTATAGAAAATGTTTGCTGACCCCTACTCTTGAGCAACCACTAAAAGAATGATAAAAAGAGATAAACTCAAAAAACCCCATAGATAAACCAAAATGGAATTGTAGTATAATGAAAAACTTGGCTCATCTTTGTCCTCAGTTCCTGAAGAAATAACTTCTGAATCTTCAGAATTTCCTGTGGTAGGAGTAAGTGTCTTTTGTTATTCATGGTGAGCCTAGGACCACTTCTGATAATTATAGGGTGGGGCCAGCCACAACTCCACCCTTAGGGTGGAAGCTGCAGTACCAGAAAGACTAACCAGGTGGTTAAAGCGTTGAGGCTTTGAGCCACATCAAATCAGCCCACCTCCCTGACTTCTGGGAAGGAAGGGGGGCTGCAGATTAAGTTCAAGCATGTGGACATCCATTCTGTCAATCATGCCTAGGTAATGAGACCCCGTATTAACTCGGGACACAATGATTAAGAAAATGCATTGCTGCTGTGCCAGGATGGTGACATATCCTGACTACACATGGAGAGTACACAGAAGCTTGCATCTGAGACCCTACCAGACCTTTCCCTATGCATCTCTTCTTTTGGCTTTTTTGTATCCTTTTACAACAACAGAGCTATAATCATAACTATAGCACTTTCAGTGAGTTCTGCGAATCATTCTACTGAATTATCAGATCCAAGGTGGTGATGGGAACTCGCAAATTTGTAGCAGTTGATCAGAAGTGTGGGTGGCCTGGGCCCCTAAACTTGTACTGGTGCCTGAAGGGCAACCTTGTAGAGGATTGCCGTCAACCTGTTGAGTCTGGCCTAACCCTGGGTAGAGTCAGAATTGAATTGGATTGAGTTACTTCAGTCTTTTCAATTGCTGATTGAACTTTTGATGAACATAGTTGGTGTCATAGAAGTGGGATTTAATGGAATGACCCTGACTCACTGTATTAGCCAAAGGGGTGCTGATGCAAAGTACCAGAAATCTGTCGGCTTTTATAAAGGGTATTTATTTGGGGTAGAAGCTTACAGTCACAAGGCCCTAAAGAGTCCAACTCAATGTACCATAAGAGGTACTTCCTCACTCAAGGTCTGTTGCTGTGTGTTGAAGAAAGATGGCAGGTGATGTCTGCAAGGGTTCAGCCTTCCTCTTTCCTCTTAAGGCTCCGTGTTCCCAGCTTCTTCTGATCTCAGCTGTAGGCTGGATTAGGGGTCATCTCTCTTCCTCTGGGTCTCATATCTTTCCAGGCTCAGCTGCTCTGTTCTCTTGACAAAGTCAGCTGTAAACTATCAGGTTCATCTCTCTTCCTGGGGCCACAGGATCCTCTGTGTATCTACTTCCCTGTGTGTCTACTTCCATGTGAGAGTCTGTTTTATCAGTCCATCAACAGTCCATTAATGCTCAGTCACACTCTAATGATGTGGTTGAATCAAAGCCCTAATCTTTTTTTTTTTTTCCCAGAGTTTTAGGCATCTTTATTTTGGGTCAATAGTCTAAAATTCCAGAACTGTAAAAGCTGTAGCAAATAATTTGCAGAGGCTTCCCTCCAAGGGTCTTATCTGCACACAAGCACTGGTCATTATCTCGGTTTGGCTTCAACAGTAAGACGTAAACCCTAGAAAACGTGACTCTGTTTCTGGCCTTTGGGATTTCCCAATTTTCTCCACTCGATACATTTTTGGCTAGAATAAAAAAAAACTACTAATTCTAGATTCTGGTTAAAATTAAGGTCCAAAATAAGGGACCCAGGAAGAAATCCCTAGGATCAGGAATTCAGCCATATAGAACTGCCTCAACTCTATCACTCTGTAGATAGAGATGACCCATCTTCTCTTTTGAGATTGGAGCATTCTCCCACCCACTGTAAACAATGCAAACAGGTGTTCAACTAAAAGTAACAGGTTACCATTCTTATAAATGAAAATAAGGCTCAAATTTGCTAACTGGCTAAGGCCTCCACATTCTTTGTCCTAGAACCTGGTTATGGTGGGTTTCTGTTGCTGACTATGCTTGGTATTAGCTTGGGATGTAGAGGTGCCGAAGAGTCTACACTCAGACCACAAGAGAAAAAAAGCATGTTAGCATTTAATGAACCTCCTTCCATAAGGCTTCAAGCCACCAGGACACAGGCTCCCCCCACACCCTTAATCTTCTCCTCAGCTCTTCTGCTGAAGAATTTGGCCTTCACGATGACAGGCTGTTTTGGGAGCTTTCCCTTCCCCAGAACTTTGTAGTAACCCGACCGCACCACATCAATGATGGGAGCAGCTCCAGTCTTGTTTTTTACAGCATTTACCCGTGTCTGCTCACTGACCAAGGTCCACAGTTTATCAAGGTTCACAGTTGGACAGAAGCTCTGATTCCTCTTCAAGTGATAATGTCTCATACCAACCTTCCCAAAGTAACCTGAGTGATATTTGTCAAAGTTGATCCTGTGGTGATGCATGCCACCAGCACCCATTACCCCGGCCTCCTGGATGCTTCCGGTGTTTGCCGATACGGCCGTGGCCATGGCTCACATGGCCCTGGAGTTTCTGGGTCTTTCTCAATCTGGATGGCATGGGGGATGGATGTGGCTCAGATGGTTGGGCATCCGTCTCCCATATGGAGGGGCCCAGGTTTGATCCCCGGAACCTCCCGGTAAAAAAAAAAAAAAAAAAAAATCTGGATGGCACATCGGCAGCCGAGACGAAAGGCTAAAGCCCTAATCTTAACATAATGTAATCAGATGTCTTAGCTGAATCTAATACAATCAAAGGGTTATCACACCCAGAGGAACAGACCAGTTTACAAACATAATCTATATCTCTTTTTTGGAATTCATAAATAATATCAAACTGCCACCCTTACTGAAACATAGTCTGGGGAAAGAAAGGATGAAAGGGGGATGGGAAAACTTTGATTCCTGGGTGGCTATGGGGTCACCCACCAAATGAAATGGCAGCAGCACTGCAATCCATTACTAAAGGTATAAGTGGCCAGTGGAACTTAGAAATGGCGGTAGACTCAACTCCTGAGGAGCTAGCTCACTGGATGTGTAAGGAAATGCAAAGTAATAAGAAAAAGATAGAATATACAATTATTGTTTTATCTTTCTAGCTAAAATGAAAGTAACAGTACTGCCGCGGGTCCTGAAGCTGGGCCAAACTGAACTTTTGGCCAATCTAAGCTATAACTACTAGCCTCAGGGCCAATCCCAAAGGGAAAAAGTATGCAGGGGTAACAGCTTGTGCTTCTTCGACCTCTGGTCACCAAGAAGATAGTCCAGGGGGGAGAAGGGCAAAACCAAGAAACTACTGAAATTATAGGGTATAGTGTGAAGGAGTCATCTCATTTTGTGGAGAGGTATCATCAGCTTCCTGAAGAACCTTTACTAAAATGAATTGAGAGAGTCACTAACTTAGGGGAAGTAAATTTTGTTTTGAATGCTGTAGAGTGGAAGGACATGTTTGGGTTGATGCAGGATCCACAGCTCACTGATGAGCAATCACAAGTGGCTATACGTGATCCAAGGAAAATGCATGTTATTTCTGAGGGAACAGCTAGCCTGGTGGACTGGATAAAAGTCACTATGAAGTTTGTTTATGAGAATGGAGATTGTCCTGTTCCTCCTATAGTTACCAAGTGGAACACCCCAGATCAAGCAGCTGATATGCTTCATGTGCGAGTCATGCTGAATTGACTTTATAATAATGATGGGGATATTCACCCATTGATTATGTGCCTTACCCAGGCCATGGTAAATTCTGTGATTAAGGGGGTCCCTTTGCAACAGATACCTCATGTAATCTTACTGCTGCAAAATCAAATAACTGTCTAAGAAGCCTTAACAGATTTGCTATCTCAGCTTCTCCTTATGGGTCTTATAGATGCTAAGAAAATTAGAGTAACTTTCAAGAAAACGGGTAAAGACAGTGGGGAGAGTCAAGGGACTCATCCCAACAGGGTGGAAATCTTTAGATAGTTATTAAGAAAAGGTATGAATAAAGTAGACATTGATGGATTTAAAATAAAGTCTTAATGCAGCACTATCATAGGTTGGGGCCCCTAGTGGTTCCTCAAAATTAAAGAGCTCTAAAGAAGTAGCTCTATTCACCCCAGTTTGGAGAAATTTAAAAGGCCAGAAGGAAAAGGTGCTAATGAGAAGCCTTACCTGAAATCACCTGGTCTAGTCATATTAATCAAGATGATTGAGGAGGAGCCAGGATCTCCTGGCTCAACCTCCAGCTGAGGACCTGAGGCCATATGCTCATGTGGGGGTAATATAGCCAGGGGAAGGAGAAGAGATCTTTTGGGGGCTCCTTGATACAGGAGCCCAATATACTATAAATCCAAAAACTGTTGGGTTACGTTAGGTGGATATGGAAATGTAATGGTTGATGGGATTAAGGTGAAAGTTTGGATGAAAACTGGAATATTTGAACAGGCTTTATGTGAAGGAGTTGAATCTCCTTTACCTGAATGTATGATTGCGATGGATATTATGTCTGACCGGAGAACACTTCCTCTACCTAGTGTTGTAAAACACAAAGCATATGTACTAGTCAGCATTTTCCAGAGAAATAGAACCGACAGTATAAATATATATGTAAATATGTATGTAAATATTATGAAATTTAATATAGGAATTGGTTCACACAACTCTGGGGATTGGAAAGTCCGAATTCCATAGGACAGGCCAAAAGCTGGGAACTCCGATGAAGGTTTTCGATGAATTCCCCAGGAGAAGCTGGCTGGCTGAAGTAGAGATAGAAATTTTTCTTTCTGACTGCTAAAATCATTAGTTCTTCTTTTAAGGCTTTCAACGGATTGGATGAGACTTCTCTCATCTTTTTTTTTTTTTTTTTAAGATTTTATTTATTTGTTCATTTATCCCCCCCTTGCTGCTCGTGCTTGCCGGGCCAGCCAACCACGCCGTGCGGGCAGGCCTGCCCTCACCAGGAGGTCCCGGGGACCGAACCCAGGGCCCCCCATATGGTAAACGGGAGCCCCACTGATTGAGCCACAGCCGCTTCCCTTCTATCATCATTGAAAGCAATCTCCTTTGTTGATTGTAGATGTAATCAGCCATAGATGTAATCAACTGACTGGTGATTTAAATCCACAAAATACCCTCACTGTAACAATCAGGCCAGTACTTGCTTGACCAAATAACTGGACACTATAACCTAGCCAAGCTGATACATGAATTTAACCATCATAGCATGTAAATCTGCCCTCAGAACAGTCTTGATTGGACATGCTGAATGGGAACCAGTAGAGCTGCCCCAGCCCAGGCAAACTGTTAATTTGAAACAGTATAGGATACCTGGAGGACCAAAAGAGATTACTACTTTAATTAATGACATGCTAAATGCCAGAGTGCTTTCAATGAATTCTCTATACAACAGCTCTCTGAGGCCTATGGGAAAGTAGGATGGCTCATGGAGGCTGACAATAGACTATTGAGGTCTAAATAAAGTAGTACTGCCTATAGCTTCAGCAGTCCCTGATATGGTTTCAACAGTACAAAAAATACAGCAGGTTAAAGGAGATTGGTAATCAGTGATTTATCTTGCAAATGCCTTTTTCTCTGTCTAAACCTCAGAAAAGAGCCAATTGTAGTTTGTGTTTAAGTGGGAAGGATTCCAATTTATACTTTCTGTATTGCCACAGAGTTTTCTGAATTCCCCAGCTTACTGTCATAATTTGGTTAGGAGAGATTTGGACTTGAGGTAGGTACTGAGTATAATAATACTAGATGATATCCCCATAATATTAGAAACGGAAGAGCAAGCTAGAACTGACTTATAGACCATGGTGAATCACATGACCAACAGAGGCTGGTTGATAAATTCAGCAAAGATTGAAGGGCCCACACAAATGGTGAAATTCCTAAGAATAATCTTGGCAGGAGCCACCTGTGACTTTCCACAAGTGACTGAAAAATAACCTGCTGTCATTACCTATTCATAGCCTGGTGTTTGGTTGGTTTAATTGCATTTTGGAGAATGCATATTCCACATCTGAGAATTTTGCTAGCTCCTATTCATAAAACAACCCAAAAGAAGGAGCTCAGTAGTTCTGTCCTTATGTAACCCTACCTTTATATGAATGGTAGTAGACTGAGGGGGAGGCACTTGCTAGACTATTCTTTCTGCCAGCAATTTGGACCAGCAAATGGTCAAACCTAGCATCCTTTCCAAAGGAAAATCTAGGAGAAAATAAATGACAAATAGAAAGAAAGAGGAATAATAGCTTAGGATAAAGGAATGAATAAGTAGGCTATGCAATTGGGGAAATTCCAAAATTATGTTAATACCTCATGAGAGGCTCGGAGCTTGGGCCCTAAACTTGCAGCTGAGGTCAGAAGCTGTGTTTTAGAAATTGATTGAATTGTAATATCTTTAGAGAATTCTAAAAAAATGTTCAAGTGACCCAAAAGAAGGCAAGAAAGGGGAATTAGAGGAATAAAAAACAGAGGGCACAAACAGATAACAAATAAGAAAATAGTATAATAAATGCAAAGATAAAAATAATTGCATTAAATGTAAATGAGATTGTTGGAATGGATATAAAGAAAATTACCCAAGTATATACTGTCTGCAATAAAGTCACTTAAAATATAATGATATAGGTAGGATAAAAGTAAAAGGATCAAAAAATATATAATAGAAACAATAATCAAATGAAAACTGAGATGGTGATATTAATAAAGAAGACTTCAGAGCAAAGAATATTATCAGAGATAAAGACAGATACTGCATAAAGACAAAAAGTCAAATTCACCAAGAATACATAACAATCTTAAATGTGTATGCACCCAAAAACAGACCCTCAAAAAACATGAAAAAATAACTGAGAACTAAAAGAATAAATGGACAAATAAATAATGATGGTAGCAGAATTCAACACTCCTCTGTGAGTAATTAATTGAATAAGCAGACAGAAAATCTGTAAGGATAGAAGAACTGAGCAACACCATCACCCAAGTGGACCAAATTGACAATTACAGAACACTCCACTCAATAAGAGCAAAATACACTTTCTTTTCAAGTGCACATGCAACATTCACCAAGATAAATCATATCCCATGCCATAAAGCAAACCTTGACAAATTTAAAAGAATTGAAATCATACAAAGTATGTTTCTGACCATAATGGAATTAAACTAGAAATTGATAAAAAGATAGCAGGAAAATCTGAAAACACTTGGAAATTAAACAACACACTTCTAAACAGTCCCTGAATAAAGAGAAAGTCTCAAGGGAAATTAGAAAACATTTCGAACAGAAAAAAATTAAAATACAACATATAAAATTTGTGGGATGCTGTTAATGCTGTGCTTAGAGAAAAATTTATAGCATTAAATATTTATATTAGAAAAGAAGAAAGGTCTTGAACTAATCATCTAAGATTTTACCTTAATAAATAGAAAAAAGAGCAAAATGAACCCAAAGCAAGCAGAAGAAAGAAATAATGGTAAGAGCAAACACAATGTAATTGAGAACAGTACAGCAATAAAGAAAATCAATAAAAACAAAAGCTGGTTCTTTGAAAAGATTAATAAAAGTGATAAAGCTCTAGCAAGACTATATTGATTAAAAGAAAGAAAATGCAAATAACTAGTATCAGGAATGAAAGTGGGGATATCACGACAGATCCCACAGATATTACAAACATAATAAGGGCATACACCAAACAACTCTATGCACATAAATTAACAACTTAGAGGAAATGGAGCAATTCTTCAAAATTCACAAACTACAAAACCCGCCCACAACAAAATAGGTAATCCTAATAATTCTATAACTATTAAAGAAATTGAAGTCATAGTTTAAAACCTTCTGAAAAAAGTAATCTCCAGGCCAAGATGCTTTTAACTGGCAAATTCTACCAAACACTTAAAGAAAAAAATAAAAACAATTATATAAAACCCTTCCAGAAGATAGAAGAGTAGGAAACCCTCCCCAACTCATTTTAAAAGGCTAGCATCACACTGAGATCAAAACCAAAGACAGTGCAAGATAAGAAAATTACAGATCCATGTCTCTCAGGTACATGGACACAAAAATCCTTAACAAAATATTACAAATCAAATCCAGCAAAATATAAAAAATTAATACACTACAACCAATAGGGGTTTATACCAGGAATGAAAGCTGGTTCAATATTCAAAAATCAATCCACAAATCCACCATATTAATAGTCTAAAGAAGAACAACATGATCATATCAATTGTTGCAGAAAAAGCATTTGACAAAATTCATCATCCTTTCATGATAAAAATTCTCAGCAAACTAGGAAAAGAAGGGAACTTTATCAACTTTTTAAAAAGCTTCTAACAAAACAAAACAAACCTATAGGTTAATACTGAAAGACTGAATGCTTTCCCCCTAAGTTTGGAAACAAGGCAAGGATATTCACTCTCAATACTCCTATTCAACATCATATTCTAAGTCCTATGCAGTCCAATAAGGCAAGCAGAGGAAGTAAGTGGCACAAAAAGACTGAAAAGGAAGAAATAAAACTATCCACAATCACAGAGTGCATGACAGGTTGTATAGAAAATCCAAAGGAAAAAAAATCTAGAATTATTAAGTTAGTTCAGCAAGTTCACAGGATACAAAGTTGAAGCACAAACATCAATTTTAGCAATATTCATTTGGAAACTAATTTTTTTAAAGGAAAAGCAATACCATTTAAAATAGTTCAAAAAAACTGAAATACTTAGGTATAAATCTAACAAAACATATACAGGATTTGTATGCTGAAAATTACAAAATCCTGATGGAAGAAAGCAATGGAGAGTTAAATAAAAGGAGGGACATATGTTCATGGATTGGAAGACTCAAGATAGGAAAGATGTCATTTCTCCCCAAATTATACATTTATCACAATTACAATAAAAATTCAAGCAAGACTTTTTGTCAATATTGACAAGCTGACACCAAAATTATATGAAAAGACAAAGGAATGCAAATAACCAAAATAATTTTTTAAATGAATAAAGTTGAAGGAATCACATTATCTGATTTGAAGACTTACTATGAAGTTACAGTAATTAAGACAGTATGGTATTGGTGAAGGTACAGACACATAGATCAATGGAAAAGAATAGAGTGTGGAAATAGACCCACACCTATTTGGTCAATTGAGGGTTTTTTGTTGTTGGTGGTGGTGGTGTTTTTTTAGGAGGTACCAGGGATTGAACCCAGGACCTCGTATGTGTGAGGCAGGTGCTCAACCACTGAGCTACACCTGCTCCCCCCACTTTTTTTTACATTAAGCGTTTTTTGAAGAATTGTTACTAATTGTGGACTATAGCTTACATTATAGTTTACACTATATCCAGCACAATTTTGTAGGTTATGACTATATATAATGGTCTGTATCTGTCATTGCAATGTCATGCAGGACAATTCCAATGTCCTGATATGGCTCCCATATTACACCTATTCTTCCCTCTCCCTCCCCTCAGAACCTCTGGTGGCCACTACCTTTATATCAATGATAAAAGTTCTTCCATTTCCAGAGTAACAATAAGTCTATAATAGAGTAATAATAAGTCTACTTTAGTCCATTGTTCATTCCCCAATCTTGAGGATTTGGGGATGATGATGCCCACTCTGTTTCTAATTGAGAGGGGGCCTAGGTCCCACAGGACAGATGGATGTAACTATCTTGCATGAAGTTGCAGACATTCTCTGTTCCTTGGGATGGGTGTTGTCTAGCATCATCTCCTTGTTAGTTGTCCTAGGCTAGTCCAATGAACTGGAGATTAAGTGTTGCAACTCTGCTGAGATTCAGGACTCAACTGGCACATGAATGGACCATAGATAAAAGTCTCTGGGACATATATTTAATAAGTATAGTGCTAAATATAGATTCAAATAAAAGGGGCAGAAGAGCCATGTGTAGGGAAATTATACATGAGTCTAACTCTGTTATACTGGGGAGCATAAATTCCAGAGTAAAGCCCAGTGACAGGGCCGAATTCCTGAGCCTGTCTGTCCTGTCTATAGTGTCTAGGTGTCTCTAGAGCCCTCAGAAGCCCCACTGTTTGAGGCACTATTTACTGTGGCAGTCAATAAGATCCTGCTGAGACTTGCATAAGCATAACCTCTGGAATGACCTCCCAACTTACTTTGAAATCTCTTAGCCATAAAAACTCATTTGTATTTAATATTTCCCTCTTTTGGTCAAGGTCTTTTTCCAGATTCATTACTAGCTGGTGCTTGGTAATAATCCCTCGGTGCCAGGGAGACTCATCCCCAGGAGTCATGCCCCACATTAGGGGGAAGGTAGTGAGTTTATATGCTGAGTTTGGCTTAAAGAGAGGCCACACTTGAGCAACAAGGAGGCTTTCTGGAGGTAACTCTTAGGCAATATATAACACTAGGCTAAGTTTCAATTTCACAAGAAAAGGTTCATAAATACAATCATCAATATCAAGAGCCTGGGGAAGCGGCTGTGGCTCAATCAGTAGGGCTCCCGTTTACCATATGGGAGGCCCCGGGTTCGGTTCCCGGGGCCTCCTGGTGAGGGCAGGCCTGCCCGCGCGGTGTGGTTGGCTGACCCAGCGAGCGCAGGCAGCAGGGGGGGGGGGGATAAATGAATAATAAAAAAAAAAAATATCAA